>OZ024909.1:36520401-37136225 GCA_964017125.1 Flabesymbios commensalis
TAATTAAGACATGCATGCATCGACGCTGGCTCAATTTGAAACCAACATTGTCCATTGACCGTGTTCATGGAACGCTGTCAGATAAAGAACGATAGACAGTCTACTACGTGATGTAATCGAAGAGGTTTTCTTTACAAAGCAAAACCCAACGTGCTGCAATGGCCAGTATCGAATGGATGTTGACCAGAGCCGGCGATGGTGGTGGAATAAATAAACGGCGAAGATATATATTTTACCTTGGTTCTTTCCTTAATTATATCGTGGACATTTGGGATTTTTGTTCAGGAGGAAGACCAATACAGTTATCTTTACAAAAGATATAAGCCGAATTTTTGTCTATAGCACCCATACAGCCTAAAGCCGGGCTTCGGAGTTCGGGAACTCCTCTTCTAGTTTTTCTTATTTATTGTTTCACATAGCATATTCTAGTAGCATAACTAGCGTTTAATCATTGTAATGAATATGCCTACCTGCAGTGGTAAAAATATATACAACATGCCGCCTAAAATTCAGGGCGGGGGTACATAATTATGTTTGATACCCCTGTTTGTCTCAGTATTTTGAGTGCAAACAAGCAGATATTGGATAGACATATAATAAGGTGTCTTCAAAATTCTCCAGGGAGAGGGGGGTTCATATCTGGCCCATGGACTATGTCGGGATATTTCAGTCTTATCTTAGAATATGGTATTTATTGTCAAAATATGGGGGTATCGTCCCAGTTCGTTCTGAAAATATTGATAATAATTTAGCTTCAAAACAATCTTAAATATTATCAAATTTCACAAGATTAATATATTGAATTCAGCGTTTGGATACATTTGTTTTGTTGATATAACAAGGTAATTGTTAAAATGAGAGTCGTTGGTGCAAATGTATCATTCCCTAGGCCATTTCCTTTGGATGGTGTTCGAACAATATTGAAATCAGTCAAGAATAAGCTGTTGTATTCGATTCTAGGCTTATTGTTTCAGAACCTGAAAGGTAATGGTGGTCTCTGCGGAGTATATATCATTTATATGAAGGTTAATTATTGAAAGCCATCTTGTTCGTTTACCTCTAGATGACCTTGACATTTTGTTACTCACTATTGCAATGAAATCAATGTATTCAAATTAGTTTGAATTAAAGTATCACATACGAATATAGGGTTATTGTACTAAAAGTTAAAAAGGTCATTTTCATGGGGATTATTGACAGCCATCTTGTCTATGACCTCTAGATGACATTGTAACGTGAAAATATACATTGCAAGGAAATTTGTGTGTTCAAATTAGTCCGAAATGATGTAAAACATAATAATATAGTGTTATTATAATTATCAATAATTGAAAAAAGCATTTTCATCGCGGTTATCAGCAGACAGATCTTTTTTTTTACATCTAGATGACTTCGAAACGTAAAAAGTAACTGTTCAAATAATCTCAGTGTATTTAAATTAGTCCAAAATAAGGTATAACATTACAAAATGGGACTTTCATGCCAAAAGTTACAAATTCAAATAGTCGGCTGGCAGCCATTTTGTTTTATGCTAATTAACCACTTTTCCAAGGTCGAATTTTGGGAAACTTTTTTCTGCGGATTCTTAGGCTCCAAATGACGATATAAAACAAAAAAACGTCTGGTTGCCATTTTTTTTAAGTCAGGCCATTTATTTTCTTCTGCGAGGCAGCGTGTCAAACATCTTAAAAAGGTAGGAAAAAACACACTTTTAATGGCGATCCCCCCCCCCCACACACACACACATAAACACACGCACAAAACGTATTATAAACACTCAATATAGGGGCTGGTTGTTATAACAAAAACGCCATCAAAACTTTCTAGACTGATATAATAATGATTGGCCGACTCACTATGTTTAGACAATCAGAATTAGCAGATATCTGTGATATTGTCGAAAACAAAAAAGCTGAATTAAGCCATTATATCGAAGGCAATACCTGTATATTCCTTTTCAATCCCAAGAAGATCACGTCACCGAATTCATGATCAGATGGAAAGTCAGTTAACGTCAAACCGAAGTATTTCACTTGTCCCGTGTTCTGCAGCAGAGTCCGGTTTTCAGACTCACAGTGGCGCTGAGCTTCATCCCACGATGTTATTCTAATTACAGAATGTGCATCAGAATGTGATAATGATATTCTAGATAAATAGATAAGTTTCGTGCTTACTGGGTTGGCATCAGACGTAATTATTTTTTATTGAGAATAAATTAGGTATGTGGATATATTGATATATGTGAGTTAGTTTTGATCTACTTAAAAAAGTGAAATCATAACTATATTTATTAACAAAATGTAATAGTAGGGAAACACAATATTTTACTTTTTTCTGAATGATACTGATATACTGAATAATTACCTTTTATCATAGAAATGTAAGGTCGGATGGTCATCACTTTTGTTATCATTAGGAGCGAAGTAACGCCTGAATAATTCTAGCTCGCAGTTCATATGCTGCTGACAGAGTTGATCCGGCTTTAGTATTGTCACCCTGAAACCTCTGTGATGGCGACCTATATGTGTGACCTGTCCAACGCGCGTGGTATATTCAAACACTGTTTTTCCATCTTCGCTCCTTATGATTGTTTTGTATCTGAAATATCTACATTCCATTGGACATTTGTAATAGTTGACGTGTAGCTCAGATATATCGTCCACATACATGTAACCTCTGTCTGGATGTATAAAGTTCATATAGCTGCGTCCATTCACTCCAGTCGGAGTGAAGCGATATACAACATCACCACACGTAGTGTGCACTAAACTTGGAATTTTATTTATAATTACTTGACTGGGCTCTACAACTTCATAAATACAGGTTGATATCTGGGCTATTACAGCCAACTGTGATTTAATTAATCCGGTTTTACATGTATGTGGTAATACTATTTTTGCACTGTTTAAATATTGAAAAAGAAAGTATCTGTGAACATGCCTGGAGTAAGGGATTTCAGTGTAATTTTCAACACTCTTAGCATTCAGAGGCCAATTATCAGATGATATTGTCTGGACTGTAAGTGGGACATCCTTTCTATGCTCGGGTTTAGAATATTCTGGTTCACAAGAACTTAAAGTATTCAAATGTGTTACTGTTATATCAGCAGATCCCATAGCTGGAGGACCGAGCTTTATATAAAATGGAGATTTGTCTTCTGTTATCAGAGATGGACTCACAAACACCGTACAACCATGCAACGAAGTAGCTTCGCCGTGTTGATATATTGGCTCGATTGGTGATTTGGTAAACTCTGGATAATAAGATTTACAATGTGATTTACCAAGGAAACCTCTGAAATGACCACTTGAATATCCGGCAAACCAAACCAATATAACATTGATGGTATATTCGCCTGTATAAATAGTATAATCGTGAAGGGGCTCACAGAATCCGTACTCTTTTGTCCTGCTACGCCTAAATTGCACCAGTAATCCGCCATATTGGCACACTGAATCAGATAAATCAGTCACCATGGTAGGACCAGAAAATAGGAAGGTTTCTACGGTTAATGTTATATAATGCTGTGTAAGAGTAAGCTTGTCCATGCAAACCGAATTTTTCGAAATATTTGACTTTGCTACAATGACGAGTCTGTCCTCATTTGCACATAATGGAATGATACGTATGTTGTAGTCCATTGTAATTTTTAGTAGTGGCATATATGAAATTATATCGAAATCAAATAGCATTATATGTATAAATGCCCAAAACGCTCTTGTTTCTGTTTTCCAACCAGTCGTCTGTGAGCCTTTATTTTCTAAAATCTTAGGTGATAAAGAGCCAGGTCCATCATGAATAGTCAAAGAACCTTTAAAATATGTATTTGTTTTCACGTAAATTTGAAGATAATTATCTGGGTGTGACATTACATAATATTCGTATGACAAGATTTTAAATGTAGGTCTGCCGATAGCGAAAGATGAAAAACCCTCATTGTAGATGTTCAATATGGATGATATATCAGAGATCCAGTTAGCGTGAAAGCTGCTGTAATAGACCTGTAAATTATAATCTTTATGTTCTCTGATCATAAGATATAAAACTAATGTATCACCTTTTGTGATCATGCTCCAGGGAAGACGTGTGCCACAATAGGATTCGCTTTCAAACTTAGAACGCAGCACGATGCCATGCTGGTGACAGGACATGGGGTGTGCCAAGAAAAAAGTAAATTCTAAAATACTCAGATGAATATCATGTGTTGTTTTCACCTGCATGAAAATATGTTCCTTGAAGGATGATATTGGTTTTTCTCGCATCCAAATAGATCCACAATATAAGCTATTTAGCAGTGGTATGAATGAATCCTTATTCAACCCTCGGGAATATTGTATGGGGTTTTGAAAAGTGCACTGCAATAAGATATTCTTCACACATAAGAATCCATACGTTAACGTCTGTTTTACTGACACATGTGGGGTTCTTGTGAAGCATAAGCTGTAATCATTTAGCACCAGTATCTTCTGTGGCGCATAGCTCCCAAGTGAACCTTTTAAATAACATGAGCTCGGCGGCATCAACATGCTGCACAAAACACACCATGCAAAGATCCTCATGGCTGCATAGGAAATCAAATAACACATGATCAAACAAACAAACAAACAAACAAACAAACTAACAAAGAAAATGAACTGGGCCAGGAGAACCTCCTGAGGATGGTGAGATGAATGAGATGACACTGTCCTCCAGACACAGGACTCGAAATTCGAGCCCTGGTGGTCTGAGGCCGAGCACGCTACCTCTCGGTCACGGAGGCTCCCCACAATACTGAGTTTCACACGTGGATGGGGAAGAAACAGTTTTTGTTTCTTTCAAACCGCCGGGAACCGAACCCCGAACTCTGGCGTGAAAGGTAGCGGTGCTAACCACTAACCTAGGGCCCCCGCCCACAAACTAACAAAGACACAAGTGAAACATTTTCTCCCCCAATTCGCACGTCCAATTCACGTCTTGCCTTGTCGATTGCAAATCAACTCTGTTAACATCTTTATGATTCACAGCATTTTAATTAACTGTAACTTTAGAATATGTGACCAGCCACTGTCAGAGTTTTCTATTTTTTTTAATTGATTTAATAACCGTTTTCTTCTTATTCCATCAACTGAAAGAATGTCTGAAAAATCTTTGTCTTTTTTTCTTTTATAATATTTTTATTTTTTCCAATTTATTATGGAACCATTTAAAAAAAACGTCTTAAATAATTGTAATAATCCTGCCTGTTGGGTCACTGCCAAATTTCTTTCGTTTTTTTTCACTTAAACATTGACATATACATGTATGTCATATATGTCATAAACGTCATCAATTTTTTTTTATTGTGCACATGATAACCCAGCGTATCTTATTCACTCACATTTAATTCATTAATCATAATGTTATCACTTATAGTTTTGTTATTTTATAAAACACGTACACTTATTCCACATTTGATTAATATAACTAAAGGTGAATGCTAAATTGCTTTTATTTTTTTTACACTGAAACATTGCATACATGTTTCCTTACTTTTCATTAATTAGTCATTTTTGTTGTGCACATGATAACCCAGCGTATCTTTTTCATACACATTTAATTCATTAATCATAACGTTATCACATATAGTTCCGTCATTATATAAACACGAACACCTTCCATATGAAGATTTAATTAATAAAGCTGAAGGTAAATGACAAATTGCTAGATACTGGAACTAATCTGATCAAACAGATTGTGTGCAACATTTTATCTATTTTTTTTAATACCAGAGGTGTTTGAAAAACAAGTTTCAAAATTTTCCCTCACCTGACGGTCAAAATCACGCAATTAAATGTGACTGACATTTTGAAACTTATCGTCCCCAGAAAGTGACTCACAGAATTCTGATTCAGGGATTGACGCCGAGCGTGAAATATTCTTTTCTGACTAAACTGCTCTGGAAACGCAAAAGGCAGTATCTGCTTGATTGTAAAGTAAACAAATAGTGCATTTTACCTTTGCATGGCAGTATAATAGGGTATCTCACGGAAACAATCCGAAACAAGAGGCCTTAAGTCCTATATCATCCCACGCCATAAACTAGGTTAGACTTTTTGCGGACACAAATATTTAAAAAGTCGATTAGTGGTGGCTATTTTAAATTTCAGTTAAATCACATGCACATTTCTAAATGGTGAGTAATGTGATTGTACAATGTGAATTATCACTGACCGCAATTTTTCAGTATTTACGCCCACAAATAAATATGAAGTTTATCCTAGCCGGCCATTTTGAATTTCGGTAAAACCTTAAAAAAACACTTGCACATCTGCACATCGTGGCGAATGTGATAGTATAATTTGAATAATTTCCGACTGTAAATTTTGGAGTTTTTGCGCCCACAAAAAAATTAGGAGTCGATTACTGGCGGCCATTTTGAATTTTGGTAGTATCTTTAAAATAGCACTTGCATATCCCCATGTTGCTAGGAATGTGATGTTAAAATTGCAAAAAAAATTGACCAAACAATTTTTTATTATTTTTGCGCCCCCAAAAAATTAAAGTTGATATGTGGCGGCCATTTTAAATTTCAGTAAAACCTTAAAAAAAGCACCTGCACATCTCCATATCGCGGCTATTTTGAATTTTGGTAGCATCTCTAAAAAATCACTTGCACATCCCCATGTTGCTAGGAATGTCATGTTAATTTTTTTTGAGTTTTTGCGCCCACAAGAAAACGTGACGCCGGACGCTGGACGCCGGACAGAATCCTGGCGCGACTAAAATCCCCCTTCCCCTACGGGCGGGGGATAAAAACTGGGTAATATTAAAAATATAACGATAAATATATTTTTTTGCAAAATTGTGCATTGAAATGAACAAAATTAATAAGCTGCCACTGCACAGCCACATAGCGACCGGTCTATCTTGTTTGTGTTTAACCAGTCGAGAAAAGATGCATGTAGTATTTTACAAAAGCGTGCAAATAATTTTATTTACTTAAGCATGTAAATAAATGGGATTTAGACATATTTCTAGGGGCCAGGGACCATTTTTTACGATGAAGTACCAGTTGGGATGATGGTGTTTTTCACATATATACATATATCAGGCCAGGTGCGCCTGCAGGAATTTGGTCCATGGCAGGCAGATATGAGGCCGAGGGTGTGGGGCGAAGGGCTGATCACATTTTGACGGTAAAAATATAGAATTTTATCATGATTTATATTACTTGATTTATAATTGGTATTACTTTATTAATGACTGATATCACTCTTTAAACATATTTTTTATTTATGCATCACAGATTGATATCTCAGGAATATAGCTAGGGGGATAACAAGCACGAAAGTGTGGACGAATTTGGCGATTTGATCCTTTGTGCACCACGGATTTTTAACTCGTTCGGATAATATCCCATATTATGAGAAGCTAATAAAATATATAAATGATCTATAAATAAAATTTAAAGACCCTTTCTTTTCAAAAGCGCCAATATTGGTTGAAGTTATAAATGCTCTAAATCTATTAACATTGTAACATATATATGTTTAGATATGTTATAATAATCCTCATTAGTGTTATTCTAGATGTTTTGAAATAAGCAACCTCGTTATAGAAAAAAATTAAATGAAAAGTAAAAAAGAAAGAAAGCTTTGTGTACCAGAGCACAGCATATTAGGCCAATTTGCCTCTTCAAATTAGATTCTGATTTATTAGACAGCATAGGAATATTTTTTAGGCCTCATCCATAATGTTGTCTACTGGATAGCATACTTATTATGAGAAGACATTAAATTTACCCACCCTTTTCCTGCGAAAGCACAAAAATATAAATGTTTATATTTTAACAATTTCGTAATCTACAGAATATTGAATGCTCAAATAAGTAATACTAAATTCCGATTAGCTTTACAATATGCGCATTGAAATTATGTATCATAATTAGAAAGTATATTGAAAAATAAAAAATAACCCTTTGTGTACAAAATTCCAACATATATTTATTTTGATTTTTTTTAAATGTACATAATACATTTTTGCAGCATTCAGAGCGGGTATTTAATTTACTATGATGTTATTGATCTTTCAATCAGATAATGTACATCAAATAGGATATGTAAGATAAGATAATCAAATGTAAACAACCATTTGTATTCAAAAGCACAAGCAACATGTCGTTCTATTTGTATTATATTTATTTTTTTAGGTAACCTAATTTAGACATTTGAAATTCTTCTATATCGCATTACATGGATATCTGAAAACAAATTTGATATTTACCCAAAATGTATCTTACTTAAAATGATAGTCTCGTCATCTAAACACTTTTAACAACATGTGCTCTTCATCGAAAACTAATAAAAATATATTGCTAAAAAATAGACAACTAACAGTCAGGAGGCTAATGCACGTCAAATAGACCGTATCTGCAAATTATGAAAGACATTTTAGGGTATAAAATGTGGGTAAATATTTTTTCTCAACTATTTTGTTTCATTAAGAGCTCAAAAATTTAACACCGGGGAACCTCTCCCCCCCCACCTTAGTTGCCCGCTAAGGGCAAAACACCAGTTATGTGACATAGGCCCATATCTTCTTCAATTTTTGGTGGATTTGAACGAAGTATACATTCAATTTTGGGTTTTAAACATCAAGGGGTCCATTGGACACTGTTTGAAACGCCAATGTTTAAAGCGCAAATTAATAATAGACACAGTAAATGATCATACGATCATCCCCGAGAATCGACTCTGACTTTTTAAAACTACCAAAAAATTTACGAAGATATGGCAATAACAGTATTTTACCTCTACCGCGCAAATCGGGTGTTTTTTTCCCGAGGTCAGATTTTTAGGCTTCTTATAAAAAATTACGTCTTGAGTAACATATATTAACCCCAACATGATATCTAAAAATGTCAGACTCTCATAATTTGCTGGTAAATGTGCATTAATTAGCCTCCTGACTATAAAATCGTAACAATGATCACAATTGTCCGTCAAGTGCAGACTATCACTAAAATAAAATATTTTGTATCTACAATCACTCGTTTTCATCACTACGGGCAATGTAAGCCATCCATATTTCGCGAATAATAGATAAAGGTTAGAGTGGTTGAATATATCCTAAAGAGAATTAGTAGGCCTATACTCGTTTTCCGACACTAGATAGAGTGTTTATCTTATGTTAGATACACATTAGTGATGGAAAATGGCATAAAGGGAGCTTTCCATGTTGTTTCTACATAAGATATACATTGGGGTGGCGTGAGACAGCATAAAGGGAACTTCCCATGGTCCCCCTACACTAGATAGAGGTTAGAGTGGTGTAACATGGCGCAATGGAAACTTTTTGTGTTCCTCCTATGCTAGATAGAGATAGAGATTAGAGTGGTGGAACATCGCATACAGGGAACTTTCCGTGTTCCACCTGTAGGCTACACACTAGATTGGTGTAATATGGCACAAAGCATCCATCTTATCCATGTCTAAACTGAGGCTTCTTTCCTTTTGCTGAGAATACAGGTTGTATACTCCCTCTGCATGATATCAGCTTGTGGGGGAACATTAAGAAAAATACATTTCCAAGAGATATTGCATTCTCTGTCAATAAATCTTGCACACTTCATACACATCTTAATGACACCATCTACTTCCTCGCTTTCTGAGCTGTTTTAAAGTAGTTGGATCATCCCTCGCAGCGTATTCAAACATGGAGAAGATATCATTCATCATATATCATAAACATATCAATAAAGACACCATAAGTGCCCACTGGCAAATTTTCTTGCCAGTACCTACATTTTCAATTGCAATGTCTTCCTAGTATATGTCATAATTTTGGTAACAAACACTTATTATTAGAAAAGGATAGAAATGTGCTTAACACATCAGCATGCTCGGGGATTTAGTATCAGACGCCCTCTGGTTCAACATACCTCACCTTCCCCTAGTAGGGGAGAGTGAGGTAAGTTGGGACAACAGTTAAGTTTGACCACACCTTGTATACTCTGGTTCCCAGAGCCACACTACGCGGCGTGGCCGAGATTCATGTAGCCTCGGCGAATGTTTGTGACTTGTTGCTATTTTTAGATGATAATAGGGTAATCCCCGAATTCAGGCATTTTTGAAAGGTCACTTCCCCGGATGAAGAGTTGTTCACAGTATTATATTTCCCCTCTGACGCATTTCCTATGACTTGACCCAGAAAATTATTCACTGGCCTTAATAGCACAGGCATGAAGGTCACGTGACTAAGAACCTTGGCCTATATCCGGCCATAAATGAAATTGGCCGGGCTCGCCAGGCAACCCCTTGTATAGCCAAATCTTCGGTAATAAACATTTTCAAAGATACAAAAAAAACTATGGATAAAATAATATTTATATGTAGTTTTGAAAATATTTTTGATGTGCGTTTCATGCTGCTTATTTATCAATATTTTTTTAAAATGGCGCCGGATTAGGCAAGTTGGGCCACTTTTATGGGGCAAGTTGAGCATGGCTTAAGACTTGCCATGGCCCAGCTTGCCCCAAGTAAAAAATACAAATAAAAGGAAAAACTGATCAAGATAACGAGTCTATAAAAAATCAAATTGAAAATAAAATGGCCGCCATTTTTTAAATTGAAAATTTAAATGGCCGCCATTTTTTTTTTCATTAGGCCTAGCTGCAACCAAAACATTCTAATTTTGTGACCTCGAAAGTGAGTGTGTACATACAAAATTACAAGCGATTTGGACTAGTGGTCCTTGAGATAACGAGTTCACAAGGATGCTAAAAATTCAAAATGGCCGCCATTTTTGTGAAACCAGGGAAACGCAACGAAACGCCGATTATTTCGCGGTCAAGCAGTTAAGTAGAGTTAAGAGGGTGATATAAACCCAACTAGTTTGGTTTATTTAGTGACTGGAAATAAAATAAATATTATATTAATTATCCAAATTTTACCACTGGTCTATGCCCAACTTGCCCCAGTCATGGCCCATCTTGCCCCGGAGATGGGGCAAGATGGGCCGTTCCGGTTTATTTAGTATATTTGCATTTATGTCAAAATCAATGTAGATTACCACTTGTGTATGACACCAAACACGATAAAGTGCCACATGACTTCCCAACCATAATTTTTTGTAAATATGATCAAAATGTTGTCAAAATTTACTCATTTCAGCAGTACTATGTTTGTTGTCAGATACTTTTGTCGATGGGATAGTTGTTTAAATCAATAGCACAAAAAAAGTGATTTTTGTGAAAAAAATATAAATGATTTATTAGAATGACTATAAAATCTTCTGAAAGAACTAGGACCGATGAAGCAACCATAAACAATATTTAAATTGAAATTAAAATACTGTAGATTGTATTGGTGATCGGACAAGGAGGTTGCTTAATGCCAAGTGTCATTTTTGCTGAATTAAAAGTATGCTAACGTGACGTTTTTATTGAAACTTTGTTAATGTCACGTTAGCAGCAGTGTGGCTAGAAGCCACTTCGCTGGCTGGAATTTTTCTGCACTCACTCAGAAATAAGTGTTTGGTTTGTTGGTTTTAGATTATTGCATTGTAGAATGGCTAATATAACTGTATTTCGATGGTTTGCAATAAACAGCAACATCTAACGTGACAGAAGTTAAGACACTTGATATCTGATGATGTCAATGATGCAAAGTATTATACTAATAAAGAAATATAATTAAAATGAAAAGATATAGGGACAACGAAGCAGCTTCAAATGAAAATTAAAAGACATAAGATTTTATATCTGATTAAACAAGTATTTATTTAAAAGCTAAGAGTGTTTTTGTTGCATTTAAGTCATGCTAACGTGACGTTTATTTTGACATGTTGCTAGTTTCACGTTAGCAACAGTGCTAATAAAAGTCACATTATTGCCCAGAATTTATATGCACACATCTAGAAATATTTACTTGAATGGCTGGTTTCGGATTGTTGCATTGTAGAAGGGCTCCAGTATTTTATTTTTGCTGTTTGGAATAAACATCAAGTGATAACGTGACAGGTGTCCATGACACTTCCCAAAGTATTCTGTTGATAGATAACGTTTATGTAATACTGGATATGTAAACACAATTGAACTAAACAAAAATCTTTGGATTTTACATTTGACCACTTATTTTTGAGGGATGAGAAGAAGGATCTCACTTACCATATGAATGACACTGTCACGTTGACAGTTCCAGTGTCACACAAAATGTCACGTTAACATATGAAGGGTCAAAGAGCATGTCACGATACACTAAGATGTGTCAAGAATATTGTCACATTAACAACAAAGGTGTCAAAACTGATCTCACGTTAGCACATTTTTAGTACTGATGCGGCTCATATACAAAAGCAGCCTATGTTAAGTGAGTTGTGTGAATGGATCATGCATATTATTATGCACAGCATCATAGTGTTTTTATATTTAATTGCACACCTAATATTATGTTTACAGAACTGTGCCATGCTAACGTTACAGCCTATATTATTACCTGCTTTATTTGACCATAAAAAAATTAGAGCAGTTATTTCAACTAACCTGAAACTTTCATTTCCCCATTACCCATTTTTTCCGGCACCTTACCATGATGGAACGTAGTCAGAAAAGAATAATATTGTTCATATATCAATGCACTTATGAGACCTGAAATAATTTAAGGATTTGACACTGTCACGATAGCATTATAAGATATGCCATTCCCTCTATTTATATGCATATTCCACAAATGTATATAAAAAGATGACATTTTTATAGCAAAGTATGAAACACTTTTATACTCATCGGAAATATTTTGTTATGTGTATTTCTGAGTTTTACCTTTGTGCTAACGTGACGAAATACATTGACACTAGAATGTCACTTTTTAGTTGTTTTTTGCACACCTGTGAACAGTTGGCGTTTACTGAATCACGGAACGGAACGGAATGCCGAGAATCACGGAACGGAACGAAATTTCAGAATCACGGAACGGAATGATTCTATCCAGATATGAGCAAGGATATTTATATAAGCTGACGACAATATTTTGGAAAAAAATATATATATTAATGTCATTGTTCTTGAAAATTTCTACACTTTTTAAATTAAAATAATAGGCTTCCTGTATAAATAATATGACAGCCTAAACCGAAAGCACTCAGCTAATGCACAAGTCTGTTTTTTTATTTCTTATAATATTTAATCGCAAGGGCTTATAATAAACAAATATTAACCGATTAGTGTATATTATTTCATTGTATTTTGTGTATAAAGTAATATACTAAATATTGAGCAAACAAGCTGAATCACGGAACAGAATGATTCTATATCCAGCTTGATGACTAATTAATTGAAAAAAAATATATTTATTTGTGTTATTGTTGTACGTTATAATAGCTGTACATATATAAATAGAAAAAACTATATATAGGCCTAAAATGAAAGCCTAACGGGAATCACGGAGCGGAACGAAATATCAGAATCACAGAACGGCAATGTACGTAATGTTAGTCAAGTGTAGGTAGATTAATTTTGCAATGGTTTAAAAAAAGTCAAATTAAAACTTCTAAATTCCTAAATAAACGTGTGTTCAGTGCTTAGAATTTTGTCACATTTAGGCGGGAGCAGATCAGGTATCAGATCAGGTAATCTTATAACTGTACGTGATAACTGCTATATAGCGTGTTAGTGGCGGGTATGCGTGGAGCATATCATACAAGCAGGTTTAGCACGTCAGGCGCGGCTGTTTGTTTGGTCAAAGTGAATAGATGAATACAGACAAAGTACCATTGTCTACAATCCAGTAAATAGCCTGAATTTGAATAAAAAAATGATATTAGGCCCTACTTAATCTAAGGATTGTCAAGTAGTGATAAAATAAAACAATTGAAAGGAAGAGATCAAAGTTAAAACTGTGTAAACAGAGCTTTGAAGATAGATCGAGAAAGGACAACGTTTCTGACAATCAAGTTAATTTTAAAAACCCTGATATAACAAATTATAATGAAATTTAAAGATCCAAACGCACGCGCAACAAGTCAAAACAACAGACAAAATTTGCAATTTCAACCCTTTCCAAAAGTACAAATACGTAGAGCAATTCAAATAATGCATAATGTATAATACATCATTTATTGCATTGCAACGTATTATAATGCATTTTTTGTTCTGATCAATACAACTATTTTTGTTGTTATTAAGAATTGTCTTCCATGTCTTCAGGACTTTTAGTTCAAAATAAAAAATGATTTGTACAGTAATTTAATATATTGCAATCTATAATAACACATTTTACTGAGCTACATAGGCCAATACTACTGACAACTAGTAAATTAGTCGTTGATAATAAAGTTATATTTAGCACTGTAAATAAATAAATAAATATATTGGATTAATTTATAATATCGTACATTATTGTGTTGTTATATATAATACTTTGGATTTGTTTCTTGGTGGTTTTGAAGTAATTGCTGTAGGCCTATCATTCCGTTCTGTGATTCTGATATTTCGTTCCGTGATTCTCTGCAACTATTAAATTACTCGGGTGCTAATAAAGTGATTTTAGCACTATACATATATATTTAATTAATTTATTATATCGCACATTATTGTGTATATTACATAATACTTTGGATTTGTTTCTTGGTGGTTTCAAAGTAGTTGCTGTAGGCCTATCATTCCGTTCTGTGATTTTGATATTTCGTTCCGTTCCGTGATTCTCGGCGTTCCGTTCCGTTCCGTGATTCAGTATAGGCCTACGCCTGAACAGTTGGGACGAAAGTTTTTATTGTGATTCTGACTTGCACATTTCTTTAAGAAACATTTCTTCTTGAAAATCGATATATAAAAACAGAGATCTTACAATGCCTTGGTGCACTAAAATTAAATTTTTAACCACATGTGGTAAATTTGAAAAGTTTCAGAACCACAATAAGACACTTTTTTGTTTGTTTTTTCTAAACCAAATCCGATTTAGGTGTCCCATGAACACAAAACTAGGCCTACTATGTCTCCGTCCATCACTTATTGAATAAAACATAACACACATTAGAGGAAATAACATCATAGCAGTCTACAACAGATCTAACATTGCTAACGTTACATTGGCACTATATCGTGTTTGATGTCGTATGTTACGTAACAAAAACAAACTACAAAAAAATTCATAGATACATTCATTTATTTTGCCCATATGAATTGTATGAGCACAATAATGATTATAAAAAAGTTGGCCAACTTGCCTCACTCTCCCCTACTACACAATAACATGAATAATGACTAATCGGCATGATCGGTAGTTTAGATGCAACCTGCCAAAATTAGGTCATGAAGTTGTAAACATGGAACTTGGAGTTGGAAAGAAGGTCTTGCACCAAAATGATAACGCTTACAATTGATTAAACAGTTACGCTGTGTTTCTATTCCATGATTATACAAAATTACATGATGTTTTCTCACTTTTAACTAGTATTGAGTCACTCAATGTCACGAATGTGTGCCCTACGTCTATGAATTTGAGTATGATATGTAACAACGTTACTGAGGCCTAACGTTAGCCGCTAACGTTAGGCCCAGCTCCAGGGCTAGGCCGCTAGCCCGTCAAATTAACCAGGATCCCGCATGATTTTCGGCGATTACTCCGTTAATTCTGAACCGATTTTCTTGAAATTTTGCAAAGGCCATTTTCTATTAAAATCCTAACAGTAACAGTGGTAAAAAATTCGCAAATTTATATTCAATATTTCAAAAGTTAGACCATTTGACATGTAATAAAATTCTAGCATCAGTTTAATGGGTTTATAGAGGGACGTTGTAAATTTAATTTTTTACATGTCAAATGGTCTAACTTTTGAAATGCGGAATATAATTTTACGAAATTTTTAGGGATAGTCTATTAGGATTCTGTTGAAATATGATTGTTAGAGCAAGGTGCCCTAAGTTCGTTTAGATCCTAAGTTCGATCATTATTTGACTTTGGAGGCCAACAAACTTCCGCTGTGGGATTTATCTGGAAATTAAACACAGGTATCGAAAAAACGGGAGTGGGCGATAACATAGCACTTGCTTGGGATTAAAAAATCAGCAAAGTGAAGAGAAATTTTATTTTAATTGACATCATAATATTATGAAAATGCGTTTTTGGGTCTTTCTATTTTTCACATAACATTTATAACATCAGAAATAAGTTCATATTTCAAATAGAATCATTTTTTTCCTCAAACAAATACTTTTTCGTGGCCATTATGGTTTGAGGCTATGCCCTAAAACGTCCAATAGTGTTTAGCATCCAAGCATTAAGCGCTGGTGGGGGTGCTCGAACTTAGGAACAATTTTAATCACCTGTGCCTATGTTCGATTTGTTTTCAAAATAACTTTATTTGGAAAATATTTAGTTGCCATTATCTCTATTTATTTTTGTTCAAAATGTGTTTATCTTACGTCTCTTTTAGGAAAGCATTCTCTGATGTCCATTTCCATGTTTTAATAGCTTTGAGGGGAATATGTTTCAGGGAAAAGGTTTTTAAAATGGTTTTACATACAGATTAATAAAATTTATAGTTGGTAAAAAGCAAAAATAATGAAAAAAATATTGATTTTCTAAATTTTCAATCTTACTGCCTTATTAGTGAATCCAAGTGAATACATAAACTATAAACTATGAATAGTCTGGAAATATGGCATGGCCTGGTCAATTGTTAGTCTTTCTGAGGATTCTGGTCCTCATGGAGGACCTTCATCGAACTTAGGCACACCCCACTCGAACTTAGGCACTTGATTCCCAACGTGAAAAATTGATTCCTCTCTGGTCGTCCTAAGCACTTTTCTAAAATTTCGTGTTTTTTTGGTTCCACATTTATATGTTTTATCAACACAGCCGGCCACAAAACTTTTTCAACATGTGTATGTCTGTATAAATAAATTCAATAAACTGCTTAGGTGCATGAAACTTAGGGCACTTTGCTCTACCAAATTTCACAAAAATCGGTTGACAATTGACCTAGAAATCAACGAAAAACATGCGATCCTGGTTGATCACTTTTAATGTGACTTTGGGTATAGAGCGATCTCGCCCTCCACTAGGCCTAACAAGTAACATCATGACGTTTTTCCAAACTTCCATCTTTGAATCTCATCACGACACCAGTTCGCCGATTTGCCTGTTTGGCCCATCAAGGAAATCTGATTCTATTTTCCTTGGTCCCATATAGACTATACTCGCCATCAAATTAAAAATGGTCACATGATTTTCAGCGATTCCTCCGTCAATTTTAAACTAATTTTCTTCAAATTTTGCAAAGGCCATTTTCTATTAAAATTCTAACAGCCCTAAAAATTTCATAAAATAAAATTGTGCTCTATGCACCTGGGAATATTTTTCTCTGGATGCATTTTTCGAACATGAATATTTACACTAAAACAAGTTAGAATCTGCATAAAAACGTCGTAAAATAATAACTGTATTGTGCTAAAATCAAGAATAATAGACTTGATACAATAATAACGTTTAGTCTTTGTGAAAATAGGGACAAGTTGTAAAGTGCTGGGCATTTTTATTTTCTGGGTAATTTGTCACGCAGGAAACAATGTAAAAAATCTGGAATGTCCTGCCAAATTCAGGGACGGTTGGCAAGTATGGAAATGTTTGTCAATAAATTAAGGCCTACAGTATATTATTCCTATAGTACTGTGCTGAGCCTTTCCTCTGCTTTTATTTAGTATAGACTTATGCAGTGCTGACAACTTTTAATGTAGAATATATATAGGCCTATTTTTATGAACCAGCATAAACAAAAATAAAAGCGGATGAATAGAAATTCCTCACCTAATAAATGGCCTCATGTTATATATGGCACTGAGTGGGACCTTTGGGCCTCTCTGCACCCACTGGATACGCCCTTCTTGACCCAACCCTTATCCTGCTAAAGTTATATCAAATATTTAAATTTTCACCCACTTGAAATTATGTCTCACTACCACGATCCACAACTTCCAAGTGGCTGAAAACTACTCATATTTGTTCAATTTGAGACCATTCATTTGCAACTCTTGATGTTTAAACACACATTTCACTCATAATCATGATAATATCAGTGATTTGATCGACTAAGAGGTTAAAAACGACAATAGTGGTGATCAGCAGGATAATGGTAAAAGGTTATTATTGATCTGATATGGCATAACAAATTTGATGCTGGGTACAGTAGATCCTGTCACCAACGACCTTGCTTCTGCCAGACAAAAAAAGTCGTTGGTGACAGAAAGTCGCTGGTCACAGGAATGAGGTTTTGCTGTAAATTTTGCGGGTGCTGCGGCTGGTTCAATGTCGGACTAATGACGGCGACATCCACCCACCATTGACTGGTAGTCATTGTGGATCAAAGCACGCGGTTGCCGCAGCAGCTAGCTCTGCTAATCACGCTAACAGAGCACACGTTATATAAGCCCAGGTAGCTTCTGATCCTTTACAGGCATGAGGCGTTGTATATTTACATTAAATGTGTCACTATAGGACAGATGATGTAGCCCTGGTGAAACAAAAAAATAACTGGTGAAACAAAAAGGGAACAGTTATTCATTACTGATGAATAATACACATGTGTGTTTACACTAACAGGAGCATTATGCCCACACTAGGACGTTTGTACCGTCCCCGTCCCAGCAGACACAATACGTTGAATCAATGTTGTTTTAACGTTGTTCTACTGTCTACGACGCTGGACCAACGTTAATCTACCATTGAATCAACGTCTTGTGTCTGCTGGGTATATATGTGACCGGACCACACTCATATAGGACGTTCGCTAGGTGTGAATATACACACGCGTAGACTGCTCATTAAGGCAGTGTATTATATTAAAGTGACTGGGGGATTAGTTATGTCCCGACGCGATGTTGTTCTAATGTTGGCCAACCCTGCATCAGCGTCTCGCGCTAGCTGTATAGTCACCCAGTAAACATGAGGGCCGACGTTACAACAACATCGGGTCAACGTCTTGTGTTTGCTGGTCAGTGACGTCGCGTCTCATGTCTGGAGCGGGTGTACTGTTGACTGACAGGCTGTGTATATAGCGTAATTATGACGGCGCCGCTCTTGTCTACCAGCCAACACACAACTGAATAGCACTTGACATTTAGTGTGCTATAGACAATATTCTCATGGCGTATCTTCTTATTACATTCCCTGAACAATTTAATACGATTGTATTTTAAAACATGTATTAATTAGCGCTATACACTTTTCGACTAATGCGAGCATTAAACATGTTAAATTGATTCATAGGGCATATCTTTAGTTGATCATTAGACATGAAGGGTTGGATGATTTCCTACCGGCGCGAGGTGATATTGCTGTGCAGTAACATTTACCGTCTGAGGCAGATTGGCCTCTTGCGACAACAGCCTGATCTTCCAGTGTTATACCTCTGTCTTAAACCATGATATCCACACAGTCAGATCTGACATGCAGTGGTTTGCTCATGAATGTTTCCAAAAGTCGTATGACGAAAATAGTTGAGGTCGTTCGACATAAGTAATATAATGACCTTCTGCCAGATATTTAAGGTCGCAAGTCGCGTTAGACAGAAAGTCGTTGATCACAGGTCGTTAACTATAGAAAAATGTTCTGTGCAAGAAAAAAAAGTCGTTGGAGACAAAAGGTCGTTGATGGCAGGGTCGTTGATCACAGGATCTACTGTATTGCTAATGGGTTTAACCCTTTCACCACTGAAGCCCGTTTTTATGTGCTGAATGCCATAGCATGCCAAAGCTGAGTGCCTTCTTGATAAATTTTCAAACAATTTTGTGGACATTTTTTTCACCTTCCCATGAGATATTTTTCCTAATTGTGAGGATAAGGACCAGGAGATATTATACAGGGTTCGCACTGGTCCTGAAAATCCTGAAAGGCCTTGAATTAAAAAAAAAAATTCAGGCCTTGAAAGTCCTTGAATTTTGTTGAGCGTGCTTGAAAGTCCTGTAATTTTAAATAGTGAGTTCCATGTTCCATGTTGCATGTTCAATTATTGACAACCATGTCAAAAATTAGAAATACAGGAATTTCGTCTCTATATCTAGTCTACTACTGGTGAATGCGCATCAGAAATTTTTAAAAACTTTTGCCGTTCTAGTCTATGGACATGTTTATAT
This sequence comes from Flabesymbios commensalis, assembly GCA_964017125.1. Lineage (NCBI taxonomy): Eukaryota > Metazoa > Annelida > Polychaeta > Terebellida > Flabelligeridae > Flabesymbios > Flabesymbios commensalis. Next base: position 36,540,488 of record OZ024909.1, read on the forward strand.
CATATGGTCATATTAAGAAGCCAAAATAAAATCGCCGATTTTTTGATGATTTTAGCCTGGGCCAGTCCCTTTAATAGTAAGGAGAAATTATTTGGTATGTAAATTGTTTTTTCAAAGATATAGAAAATATAGTTTTAATTTGTAAGGGGAAATGATTATTGAGTTATTGTGTTCACTTCCGAGTCCTTGAAAATTCTGATTAGGTCCTGGAAAAATCCTGGAAAAGTCCTGGAATTCTGTGTCTTCATGGGAGTATGAACCCTGATTATAGTTCAGCTATGTGATTCAAGCTATGTGTTTATATTATCAAAAAACAGGGGCTGAGGGGTGATATCTTGCTGACTGGATAAAGACTATTCTTACAAACAGTGCCAGTATTCATATAAATAAATATTAGCTGATTTTTTTGTTTACAGATAGGCCTACCACATCTGGTCAACCAGTTTCAATAATGTCAAGCACAGCACAAACCAAGTTGCCTGGAATTGGTGTGTTTGGAACTGGGACTGATGTTAGATGTCTTGTCCCTATACTGAAGTCTTGCGGTTTCAAAGTGGAAGCATTGTGGGGAAGGACAAAAGATGTGGCAGAAGAATGTGGTAAAGACTTGGATATAGATTTCAGAACAAATAATGTGGATGAGGTGCTTTTGCATAAGGATGTAGACCTGGTGTTTATTTACTGTCCTCCTCATTTACAGTCGCCAATTGCTGTGAAAGCTTTAGGTATAGGTAAACATGTGATATGTGGCACACCTTCTGGTCCGAGTCAGGTGGAATCACTGAGAATGGTGCATGCTGCTCAGTACTACCCAACGCTAATGTCACTGATGGGCAACGGCCTGCGTTTTCTTCCTTGCTTCATCAAAATGAAACAGCTGATAGAAGATGGCTATGTTGGAGATATAAAGATTTGTGAAGCCCGCGTTCATTGTGGTAGTCTTTTAAAAAATGCTTATGATTGGATGTGTGATGAATTGATGGGAGGCGGAGTACTTAATGTGCACGGAAGTGTCATAATAGATCTGATTACATTTCTCACGGGTCAAAGAGCAAAACGAGTGCATGGTATGCTGAAAACATACACAAAACAAACAGACAAAATCAATGGCATTCGTCAAATAACTAGTGATGATTTCTGCAGTTTTCAGATGGAGCTCGATCAGAAAGCGTCTGCGACTGTAACACTGAACAATCATGTGCCAGGTCAATACATTCATGAAATTCTAGTTTGTGGCAGTAAAGGAAGACTGGTGTCTAAAGGTGCTGATTTGTATGGACAAAAACATGACACTCTCAAGGAAGAAGTGATACATAAGGATGTGTCAGTTATTTTGAATCAGAGTAAAACTGCCATCCCTGGAGCTTGCACAAACACTGACATTCCAGTTCCCCACATGAAAGGCCTCTTGAAATTGATTGATTCTGTGAAAGAAGCTTTCAAATCTGTTGAAGGGAAACACAATTGGAGTAAGGGACCAGTCTTTATAGCAGCTACTTTTGATGAAGGGCAGTATGTACAGGCCACTGTAGATTCTATTCGACACTCTAGTAACCAGGGAGAATGGGTTCCAGTACAATTGATGAGTGAAGAACCAGATCCTGATCCATATCTCTCTGCAGCCATGCGACGAAGCACATTTTCACTTTATTAATTAAAACTTTTCAGTTTTACTAGGCTATGACGTTTTGCTTTCGTTTTATCTGTATTTTTTTACCAGATACTTTTAATGAGCATGATAAGAAACATGCTGGTATTTCAACAGATGGTGCATTATAAATTACCAAGCTGTTTATTGCTGATGCAAACTCAATGTAGGCTATGTAGTGTTTGTATACTGTTTTTGTTGTTTGAAGTATCCATCTTTTTCTGCGCTGTGGAGTGCTAGCTATGTTTATGTAGTAAGTTATATATTTTAGTTGATTAATTTAAAACGTTGTTTATTAGTTTGTAATTATGCTATTCCAGAATTTGTATTTGCTCATTTGTTGATCTTTAAAATAGTGTTGTTGCTTTAAAAGTTGCCCTGAAACTGTTACTGCCCTAAATCAGTTTGTTTGACATACATGTTTTCCAAGTAAATTACCATTAAATGAATTGGCCATTAAAGATCAATTGTGACAGCTATGCAGGGCTATATCTATGGCGTTAGCTTCCATTGTACAGTATAATTTCTATGTGATATAGGAAACAGCTTCCCGGTTTATTGAAGCAGCATATTTATTTTTATCACACAATATTACTGTTACATTTTTATCAACATGAATAATGTCTATTTTTTAATAGCACAATGAACTTGGATGGCATTTGTAAAGTTGAGCATGCAGGTTTCTGAACATCTAAGTTGGACATTTATCTATTTGACATTTGCTTGTCAATTATTGACATTGGATCGTATTGAAATCGGAAACATATTTAACTAGATGTATTTAAGATATGAACAATGTGCCATAATGTACATTTGGAGTAGAATTTTATGATGAAATAAGTGTGTAAAATAAATGTGTAAAAAATTGATACAAAATATTTAATTAAATTAAATTATTTAAATACTTCTAAAATTGAATCATCAATGTAATGTGTTCTTTCCTATCTTAATAAAGTTTTACACGGGCAAAAAGAGTAAAATTACTTTGCTTTTTATAATGATGTGCTCTGCATAATGTGTCTTTGTCACAAATATATATCAGTTTTCAGTGTAGGCCTACATATTGGTCGCCTATTTATATGGAAATTAGGATCATTTGCTACATAACTTGCTATTGCAGAAAATTGTCACGATTTTTTATACCTTGTTTAAATCGCAAGATTCTGTGTGTTCATGATGTCAACTTGAGATTGCTTGCTACTGTAAGCACTCACAATTTAAAAAAAATGTGTGTACAAGAGACAAATTGCAGTCAAGAATGGATAGCTGTTATTAAGATAAGTGATCTATTGATTATTGATATGTCACTATTAATTATCTTGTTGAATTTTTTAACAACAGTTTTGGGCACTTACTTCTACTGAGGTTAATTATATGTAGTGTTTATAACTATAAAATACTATAAAAATGGTAAGGCAATTATAGTGTTTGATTACATAGCCCTACCTTTAATGAATATATGTTAATATATTGTCATAGAGTGATTTTCTAATTACTGTTACATCTTGCTGTTTAGCCATTTTAATGAATTAATATTTATGAGAGGCAACTAAGTTTAGTTGGAATCTTTGCTGTATCTACATGAGTTGCTTTCCCTCATTGCCCATGTCAGGTGCAGCCCCTTTCTTAAAAGCTTTTGATACCATATTTTTTCAGTGCACAGTTCCTGAACATCGCTGTTACATAAATATGATTTAAATGAATCTCTTTTCAGAGTTCCATTGTTGCTTTATTGTACCACATGGTTTATTTTCAATAAAATTCATCAAATACATAATGATATAATCGATCAAAAGTAGGATATTTTTCATGAGGTTTCATTTGATATAATATGGTTATCTCATACATTTTTTATTCACCTTGAGATGGGAATTTCGAAAGTAATTCATATCTGAAGCTGGATGAAAATGAGAAAAAATAATGGGTGCTAAGAGGTTTAATGTAGGCATTGGGAACTTAGATAACTGACTGATGACTAACCCAGCACACACAAGACTAATGATTGATTGATGTTGGGCCAGCGTCGCAGACGGTGTGGCCAACATCAATCAAGCATTGGTTTAATGGCTTGTATTTGCTGTGAATTAGCCAGCGGGCTGTGGACATTTAATTTTTGACAGTAGATAAGATTGTTAACCCTTAAAGTGCTAAGCACGTCTATTGCGTTTTTGTTTGTTCTTCTAACAAGAAAATTGGAAAGCGAAATGATAATTAACTTTGCTAAAGTGGCATATAAAATTGCACATTTATATGTAAGTAAGTTTTACCCACCTGAAGTTGTGGTTCACGGTAGCGAGACACAACTTCAAATGGGTAAAGTTTTAAATTTTGTAATGTAGCACTATAAGGGTTAACGGATTGTTAATGTATTTCTGTCTGTAAACATTTTAAAAGATTTACACTTTTTTTATTTAATGAATTCATTTCGTATAGTCTAATTGTCATAAATTTCTTGATTTTTCTAGCAGTGTTTTGTACGTTTTGATGAGCTTTATAGTTGTTGCAATTCAGTTTGAATAGTGCATTTAGAATTCTCTGCACATATATCTTAAATGTTTCAAGATCGATAGTGGATCCAGAGTTGGATTCATGTTATTTGACACTTTTTTTGCTTAAAGTTGTCAATACTTCTTATTTGACTTAATGAATTAACCATATAAAAGCTTAAGGCTAATACCCTGGAACTCACTCCTCAGATCTCCAGGATCCGCCTTTGAATCTCAACAAGTGTTTTTCAACGCATGACAGCTACTGATAGATTAGGATGTACTTTTTATACTATAAATAACGATGTTTGTAAGACAATTATGTATCTTTAACTGTTCTCTAATAATGATGTGAAAGTTTTCAATAAATGTTTCAAAGCTAAAATGTTCCTTCCCCTAATTTTTAAAACAATTCACTAATATCACTGCAATTAAAATGTAAAACTTAATTTTAAAGATTCTATATACACTCTAGATGTACATGAATAGGTAAAACACCAGTTTGATAGAGAACCGCATCATATTTTGAAATAATATATATTGCCTTTGGAAATCTAATCCTTGGTCTTAATAGCATCTGGCGCCATACATGTAGCTACATTTGTCGTACAGACCATTCTCAAAGCGACTGACCTACATCTTATGCACATCAGTGGATGATAGTCTCGACCAATCACATACATAATATCTGGGGCAGTTACATCACTGGCCATTCCAACATCCCAGCAAACACGAGTCATCGGGCCAGTGTTGCAGACGGTGGACCAACAAAGCCTCCAATAAACAAAAAAACATTGACCTATTTTTCATTCATTATGCTGGGCCAGCATCTTTGACGATGGCCAACAATGAATTAACATTGGGAATTAACATTGGTTTGTAGGTTTGGTTGTCCGTGTTTCATTACTGACTTGGTTTCATTACCGACTTGGGTCTCATTTCATTCGTTTTAACCCTGGGCCCGAAAGTGTATTGTCATCCCCTGCATGCATCTCCGCCGCCACACGCAGTATTTTGGCTACTACACCAACATGGTGCAACAGATTGAATTCATAATTCGTACAACCATTCAACCCCTCACGGCAACTTTTTTACCCAAGGTCATAGGTCAAGGTCAAAGATTCAAAAAAATTCTTGTTAACGCGATAACTTGAATAATAATTATTGGATCTCTCCATTTTTTTACGTGAAGTTACCCATTAGGCGAATAGTATTAGACCTGTAATCAGGCTGAAGTGGAAAAAAATATGCGCAAGCTGAATTTTTCAGGTAACCTTCCAGATATCATTAGAAACAACATGCTCAAACTCCCCGTGATTCCTGCTGGAGCCTTTCCAATTATTCAAAATAGCGTCCAAGATGGCCGACAAAATGTTAAAACCGCTATATCTCGGCTTGTAATTAACATAACTTTATGATTTAAATGTCTACATGTACAATCATCGCCATAAGGATTACAACGAAACAGGCTCTGGGTCACTTAGATAGTCAAACATATCATTTATTTGCAATTTAAGGTATACTGATAAGAGAAATAGCAAGATTTTTATGTGTGCCATTTTAAATATTATTTCAGTCATTAATATAACTGGAAATTGAAAATAAATGATATATGTGACTATTTCGTGACACAAAGCCTGTTTCATTTTTATCCCCCGCCCATAGGCGAAGGGGGAATCTAGTCGCTCCAGGATTCCGTCAGGCGTCATCCGTCCAGCCTCAAGCGTCACGTTTTCTTGTGGGCGCAAAAAATCAAAAACTACTTGTCAATTTTTTTTGAAATTTTAACATGACATTCCTAGCAACATGGGGATGTGCAAGTGATTTTTTAAAGATGCTACCAAAATGGCCGCAAGAGGTCAACTCCAAAATTGTTAGGGTTTTGTTGAAATTCAAAATGGCCGCCACGGATCAACTTCAATTTTTGTGGGCGCAAAAACTCTAAAACTTAAAGTAAAAAATTATTCACATTTTACAATTACATTCCCCACGATATGGAGATATGCAGGTAACTTTTTAAGGGTTTTGTTGAAATTCAAAATGGCCGCCACGGATCAACTTCAATTTTTTTGTGGTTGCAAAAACTAAAGCTTAAAGTCAGAAGTTATTCAATTTTTACAATTACATTCCCCACGATATGGAGATATGCAGGTAACTTTTTTAGGGTTTCGTTGGTTTTGTTGAAATTCAAAATGGCCGCCACGAATCAACTGCAATTTTTTTGTGGTTTTAACATCACATTCCTAGCAACATGGGGACGTGCAAGTGATTTTTACATTATTGGAACTTATTCCAATAATGTTTTAATATGGTTCACAAAACGGATTCTGGGCACTGTTTTTTTGTGTCCATATAATGTGTGTCCCAAATGACTATCACTCACATCTTCTCAAATACGGCAAAACGCATAGGTTCAGTTTTCTGTCATTCCATAGCCTACAGTAGGCACACGAAACGTTGTTTCTGAATAAGCATAATTAATATTATTATAGTTATTAGGATTTCCGTTGTCAATTTTACGACAGTTAGGGGTCTCGAAATTTTGAGCTGTGTGTTGGGCTATTGATTTATACCCTGTAGATAGCCAGTAGATTTCACTGAGAACAATGCCGACCTTAGGATGAAACTAGGCCAATATAATCTTAAGAAACCACCACAATAAGAGTTTCAAACTAGGGAAAGCTAGCAGATCTGCTTTCCAAAGCAAATATATTATGATATCGATACAATATTTTGCAATGATATATATTGCCATTTTAAAATCTAACCATGGGTCTCAATAGCATCTGACAACACAACCACAAGCATGGTGAAAAAATTCTTTATGAGGCTGACCTACATCTATGGCAAACCATTGGACGATATAGCCTTCCTTGACCAATCACGCACACGTTATCTGGGCCAATCACATCGCTAGAGAGATAGACCAATAAACAACTCGCTGGCCAATCAGCTTGAAAATTAACAGAAATAACTCGGCACATGTGAGCTTTATCACCGAATGTGCGGTGATATAGCAGACCTATGCATATAGTCAGCAGAGATGTAAATCACGAAAAATAATTAAACCTAAAGTTGCAGTTAATGTCGTGACAGTATGACTATTAATATGAAAAATAGGCAGAATATGTAGTTATAAATGTTCGTCGAGCCTAGTATATGTAGTAACAATGAAAATTACTGTTTTAACTTTAAGTGTCAGTTAAAATTATTGAAAATTCTACCGCGAGACGAAAGTTCTGATGATGCCAAAGTTGAGTTGGTGCTGTTGTGTGGAACTGGGACTAGAAGGTCGAATGTGAAGGTTAGGAACAATTATCACAATTCAGTTTAATCTTGAAGACTGGAAATCGCTGGGTGGCTCACCAATGTTGGGTTGGTGACTGATAAAATGCAGTGTTGATGCTGGCTGCGTGTCTGAATCGAGCGTCGGTTTGCCAATGCTGGGTTGCTGTGCTTGGGTATATCTAGACTGGCTGAGGCGGCCGTCGCTAGGTAACGGCCTGGCTAGCTGTGCTGGCTGTTGTACACTGTTGTTTTGCTGCGCTGGTTAGTGGGGTGTTTACGTATCCATGCTGTATGCTGGTTGGGGCAGACATGACTGTGGCTGGGCAACACTACATGCACGCAGTGACAGCGTTTGTGTGCTGTCTGTGGTCAGCCTACACTGTCTACAGTCTACATCATGCTGAATGTATAAGTCCCTCGTGACAAGCCATGCCAGCGTCGCGAGAGGAATTGACGTGCATAGCAAATTATTGATATAGTTCTTTATGTAGGGGGGGGGGGGGGTGTTGTTAATCTGAAGCACATGAAGTAGACGTATGAGATGAATTTTAGACTCGTGCGGCTGCTGAGCACAACCTTTAAGAATGTCCAGTCTGTTGATCAGATACACTTCTATAACGTAGCAAAAGTGCCATTATTATTTGACACATAACACATATATATATAAACAGTATGGATTTAGGTCAATATGAATGTCATGTACAAATGCCAATATAATCGCTAATTATAATCGTTACTATTCTAAGCTAATATGTAGTATATGATTAGTAATCTGATTTGCGAGAAAATAATTTTTCTCACAAATCAAAGAACAACATGTATATAAATAGCCTAGTCTACACAACTGTTATGTCGTATATTGCTGAAAGTGAAAATTTATAAAAATATCTTTCAACAAAATCACTTTTGTGATAATAATAATAATGTATCTTATTCGTACTCGTAGTACAGAAACAACCACACATACTATACATAATTATCATGGGACACATTATTATCTGCCCTGTCCAGGCATTATCTATTAGTGGACCAGGCATCAGTTGATCCGGTATATGTCCAGTCAAGTGGCAGTGGCGGAATTCGAACTCGCAGCCTCCTACTACAATATTAGAGGCGCGAGTTCTAACCACTGCACCACCACGACGGGACAGTCTAGATCGAACTGTAGTAATTTTAATACAGCTTGACCTGAGTTTGAAAAACAAATTTTGAAAAGTTGTTGTTTGACTGACAAAAGTCTATTAAGACTGCATAGCATACATTTCGATTGCGAACGTTTCCCAAAAAGAAATATATTTTTTACTTTCTCTTCGAGAAAAATTCACATCAAAATCATTCACACTAAAATCGTTTTGCTTCGTGTTGTTTCGAGTTGGCGCTCAGTGCGCTGTATCGCTGTGTCGTGTATGTGTATGCGCGGTGTAGTATGACACCACGAGCAAGGTGAGTCCTAAGCTTTCTGGAATAAAATCGTCCGTAGATCTTTCCCTACTGGACAGGTTTGGTGTAGAGGAGCTGTCAGCACGAGTGATAAATAAAGCTGAACTATTTCTTCTATCTGCTTTAAAAAAGACTGATTGTCCCACGTTTGATGAGTATCGTTGGGAGCAGTATCACAACTCCAATAAAAAACGAAACTTTAACCTACTTGTGTGCTGCTCTTCAACTATACAAGAACATATTAAACGGACATATCTGCAGAGTCGGATCTGGTATCAGGCCCCAACCCCCTCAGTCACCATATTAGATCCACTCCAGTATGAGTATGAGACGACAGATGTCGGCATCATACCCATAATTCTTCCGGTACCTCCTGGGCCAAATGATCTACCTCCGCCATGCAAATGCCTGACTTCATGTATCAGCACCAAAACGTGCACATGCAGACAAATAAACATAGAATGTGTTTTATTTTGTGGTTTCAGCAGAGATAGAAAATGTGGGAATCCACATAATTAGATCACCAACCTTATAATTACAATTTTCAAAATGTATATTAGATAATAAAAATAATAAATTGTTTTAGCGGTTGTTTTTTATGGTAAATTCCGTTTTTTCCAAATACCTTGAAAACCATTGATTTTTTTATATCAAAATGTATCACCGACCCCCCATAATGTGGCAATTGTGCAAATTTTGAGGGGTCACACGACCTTCTAGGTCTAATAGTTTAGAAAATACAATGCAGTCTGACGTGTGTAATTCGCCTAAGGGGGGGGGGGGGGGTATTTTACATATTTCGGCGTCTATGGAGAATGCGTTACCAACCCTAAAATGTTCAATGGCCTCCAATTACTTTATTTCTGAAGAGTTTAGGCATGGACATAAAAGTGCATACAAAACCACTATCAGCTACTCTAGTAGGCCTACTGGTAAAAATACTTATTTCCACGGCGGTCCCTTGATAGTGATCCATGATGGCGATGGCAAGAAATAATTTAGAAATATATAAATATATAAATAATTGGTCAAACTGACCAGATCAGAAATTGAAATATCACAGCAATTATTGATAACAAGTCCACTCCGCAGAGACAATACCGCATCAGAGAACAGAGAAAAGCTTACAACATGCGAACCATGAACAATTAGTAGCCCCTCCTGTACCCACATGCTAGAGCAGAATAAATACCTATATAAATATAAAAATATGTTATAATATTATAACGGTTACTATGCTAGTTTTAGACTTGTACTACGGTAGTCTAATATGAATCAAACTACTGAATATAATACTAATTAAGTGAAATGTAGTAAAAAATATATGCTTCCTCTTCACGTCTTTACAACTACGTCCACATGTGTGTTTTAACAGCATGTTTAAAAGTTAAAATGTTTTCTTGTTTTCTGAGATGTACCGGTAGACAATTCCACATTTTACTGGCAGAGTATCGGAAAGACTCTGCACCCGCAGACATTACATGTGGTAAGACCATTGATTGCACAATAGTTCTAGTGTATATGTCATCTTCATGACTGACCATGGATAATGAATCTCGTAAGTAGGCCCTATTTCGTGGTTGTTCCATGAATTATTCTAAGCATGTTGGTAACTTTAATTTGTTTAACTCGTTCTAAAACAAGCATTTAATTGAGAATTTTGAATTCATGGAAACCAATATGCGTCCTTGGGGAGCAGTTCAGGACAAACCTGATCGTGTGATTTTGAAGAATTTGTTGTTTTTGTTGATAAATTTTCTGAAGCCCACTAAACTGTGCGGAGCCTGCATAATCGAAATGACATTGAATTAGACCTGATGCCAAAAGCAAAAGCAATATAATTACCATGTAAAGACTGGTCCAGATCTACTCCCAAATATCGTACACTTTTTATAGAGGCTACCATGGCCTCACCACATATATAACATTCATTTCTGAAGAAAAAACAAGTCTTTTCTTTTAACCAAAAAGTATCGATTCTGTCTTCCCTAAATAGATGGATAGTCTATTTATGACCAACCTTCCATTCAGAGAAGAAAGTTTATTGTCAATACGTTGTTCTTCAATTTTATTGCCATTCTTGCCAGAAACTAAAAGAGCTGATCGAGTCGTCAGCATTAATAATAAGTTGACACGAGACAGTAGTCTCCATGTCATTGATATATAATAAAAATAGCAATGGCTCAAGAATGCATCCCTGCGGTACCGGGTACCCCGTAAATATTTGTTAGGTGAGTACCATTAATTTCAGTTTTTTTATTTCTACCTTTCAAGTAGGCTACGATTCAAACCATTTAATGATCAGAGGATCAAAACCAAGAGCCTTTAATATTTGAAGCAAGATATATCATGATCGACTGTATCAAAAGCTTTTTGCAAGTCGATCATGACCATGCATGCCAGTATAAAAGACTCTGTATGCCTACATTAACCCCAGTCACTTTGCGAATGTACAGATTCTCTATAAGTTTTGAAAATTTCATCCTCACTTACAAGACTTAAGTGTAAAAATGTAAAAGCATTAGATTTTACATCTTCATCACTGTTGGAGGGGGAATAACCGAGGGAGAGTAGTATCCGAGCATATGTACTTAAATTGTTACAACTAGCTCCGCTCTCCCCTACTAATTATCTATAAAAAGGGCCAAAACTTTGCGTTCCTCTACGTTGTTTAGGCAAACCGTCAGAAAGTTTGTCCACTTTACGGTTTTGGTGTGACTTTTTACCATCCTACATTAATTTTAGTCGTTTGAAAATATTATATAACCTATTTCTGTTATTATTCAAGTACTTATCTTTGTAATCTATATTAGCATTCTCGTTTTATTTGCATAAAAAACATGTTTTTGATGCTTGTATTGTATTATCTTACATTATCGCTCAACTGGAAGCCGTGAAAAAAATAAAACAAAAAGGACAGCTGGTCCAATATGATATTCTAACGTTACACTAATAATAGTACAAGTACGATAGGATCACATGGTAATAGTCGTGGTCAAAATATATTTTTTTAAGTGCTGAAGGATTTTTTAAAGTCAAATTAAGACTAAGAGGCGATATTATAAATTATTGTTTATTGAAGAAATATCTCTTAAGTGAAATTCAAGTTATAAATATAATGTCGAGTTCTGAGCAGTTTTTAACGGTAGTCCTAAATACCCAAAACCACTTGATATACCGAAAACTACTTTTTAAACACAGAAAACCACCGTGTAGGCCTATGTACCGAAAACCATACATAAATGTGTAGGACTTGTCCCTAGGAGTATTTCCCCGAAGTTATAGAACGATTGAGACTATTTTGACGATTTTATAGTATAATTTAATATTGAATGCATTGGTAGGTACATCCGAAGAAGTCATTTTGGTGTTTTGTTTTATGTTTTTTCAGGATTTATGTGAATTTGTGATACACTGCAATAAAAGACATATTTTTCTTTGTTTGTTTGTGCTTTTTGCTCTCTATTACTGGTACAAATGAAGCCATCATTGTAGAATTAAAAGAGTTATTTGTTTTGAATGGCACTTTTATCACCTGTTCTGGGGGTTCCCATCATTAGATTTCTTGCAATTACAAAAAATGATGCCAGCCCTTGCCTTTAATTTCATGACATCTGCAACAAATGCTTGAATAGGTAAGTGGAACAGGCATGCTGTGGCCCCTTCTGATAATTTTTTCACGCAGGTGCCATTTTACGAAAAAAGGCTCAGCATAATTTTATTGGACAATTTGAAAAATTATTGAATCTACCTAGCATTGGGGTCTTACAGCCCCCATTCAAGTGGCTGTGCTGTCTTGGCCATCAACGTAGTAGGTTTAAGCATAGAAAACTAATCACCATGTCCTTACAGTAATTTGAATGATGTATCATAATTTAATAGGAGATAATAATAATTATTAATAGTCGTTTTTCCAGTAGGCTACATATCCTCTATTGTGCGACAAACTTAATTTGTTGTTTTTAAGTTTTTTTTCGTGTAAGACAATATTGAGAGTAGTAATGGTAATAATTAACCTATGAAGCCTATAGTTTTAGCTAATCCCCCCTCTAGTGCTATATTATATTAATATTATCCCTAATTATGGGCTATTTTAGCAAATTTTTTATTAGTGTTTATTGTCGTGTTGCCCTGGGACGGAAACGGTTCGCCCTGAATCGCTTGTTGGTAACACGTTAACGCGTGAGCCACAACTCAACACAAATTACACCAAAGGTGATGACAGCTAGACGCTGCATGAATTAATAAAATCACAACTCACATAGGGTACGTTATGGATGTCAAACCTCGCAAATGAAATGAATCGGGCTTTAGGCCACCTTTGTGCACATATAGGCTAAATTGGGCCAGGAGAACCTCCTGAGGATGGTGAGATGATTGAGATGACACTGTCCTCCAGACACAGGATTCGAAATTCGAGCCCTGGCGGTCTGAGGCCGAGTACGCTACCTCTCGGTCACGGAGGCTCCCCACAATACTAACTTTCACACGTGGATGGGGAAGAAACAATTTTGTTTCTTTCAAACCGCCTTGACCGGGAACCGAACCCCGGACTCTGGCGTGAAAGGCAGCGGTGCTAACCACTACCCTAGGGCCCCCGCCCGTCAAACCTCGCAATGAAAATAGCTTTGAATAGTTACTACCCTTTGAAATAGATATTTATTGACGACGGGAAGACTGTGTATAGTGTTGCATCTAGGGCGCAGAATTGCGGGAATCCCCCTGTTCAGGCATGGCTGGCCCTAAAATCAATAACTAGTGCGCCAGGCCTCCCGCCACTCTCCCCTTCCTCACGCACATGTGTTATCCTGTGGTGGGAGGCATTAGAAACAAAAGTGACTTCATATGCGTCAGGATAAATATCGTTTTTTCAACTGATAGGGAAGAATATTTGGTATGTGTGTTTTGTTTTATCAAGGACGTTCTATAAAACATCCTTGGTTTTATTAATCACCCTTGGGAGCCCAGCCATGTTTGCGGTTCTAAAAATAGATGTCTGCTGCATGCTGTACCGCATGGATCTGTTGTTATAAGCTGTATACACTGCACCCAGCTAACAGTAACACAGGTCGTTGCCGTTGTCTTATGTTATCTTATGTCATATATATCCTAGAAACAGGTTTATCTGCCACACGCGGCACACGTACACGACAGTGTTAGACCAACACGTGTGTGCCTTCTGTCCCAGTGTCTAATTCATTTCAACTGGTCTGTTTCAAATCGTTTATAAGTACTTTTACATAATTTATAATGGCTGCAAAAAAGAAAGGAAAAAGAACATTATTTGCTTATTTTAAATTGTCCAATGTCCAAACAGCTGATTGTGAATGAGGTTTTAGTTGCCAGAATGGGATATTGTCCCCTAAGAGGAACAAAATGAAGGAAAAAGTGATGGAAATCCTGATGACAGTAAAAAGTAAAGGTTCTGAGATAGAAAGTTTTGATTTTGGACCAGTAGTTCAGCTGTGGAAGGACAAAAAAATAGGTGTGTTTTCATGAAAAACTGATCTAGCATTCTTCAGCACTTGAAAATAAACAATAAATGATGAATATGTAGCCCGCTGTATACTCATACAGTAGTCTGTGAGTTCGTTGTACGTTCTGTAATAAAAATACTTTGGAATATTACATACAAATCGTTTTAAATCTTGACCCACTTTTTCAAAGTTCGCGGGGGGAGTTGGTTCCACTGAGAAAAATCCTGGCCCCATTTTGTAAATAAAATGGGGGAGTTGGCCCACTGTATACATTTTCTAGATGCAACACTGGTGTAGACTTGTACGTGCGTCATTAAAATGAACAGTAGCAATAGAAAATATGTTATTGTTTGATTAAATGTGAATTATTTTTTATTGTTACCAATGTAATGAGATTGTTCAGTTTTATTAAAGTTTAAAACTTGGGTTAGTTGTAGTGGGCCCAATTAGAAAAAAACACATTTTTAGCGTGACCACCGTCAACACTAAATAGTTAACAGCTATATAGATATCAGAAGTGATGACTGAAAAAGTTAATCCCCAGCGGGATCACCCCCCCCCCCCCATGCAGTGTTATAACTGTGAAGTCTCACACTGACACTACTCCACATTTTTGCACAGTTGTCACAATTAATAAATGGGTTAACGTTAGTCTAAATTTATTCCTCATTATTTTTTAATATTTTTTAGTATTTTGATAAATATTGTGACAAAAGGGGTCTAAAAGATTCAAAAATGTGCACAATGCAGTAACCTACATTGTTATGGCATTATTAAATATTTGCTGAACATTTTTTATAAACATAGTAGGCCTATGGTAGTCACATCACCGGAATTAATTTTAAAATGTGTTAATTTGAGTTCCAAGTTAAATGTTTCAACAAATATTTGTGATAGGCTTAGTCTGGTGATGTCTTGGAAGAAAAATGGTCTAATTGATTTTACAGCTCAAAAAAATCCAGAACAGAATTCCCAATAGTGTAAGCGACTACTGTTGAGGAGAAAACAAAAAAAGTGTTAAATGAAATAGCTTGGAATGTGCACGAGTGCCCTCATATAATTTCAGAAACGGATATGAAAGGATGGGAAACGAATGGGACAAGTCATAATCTCTCAGTAATTGTGTTAATATTTATCCATTTCAAGTTTGTGTAATTATGATATGACTTGGAGAGCAGATGAAGTCCTGTCAAATTGAGAAAAAACCATTTGTTTCGTGGTTTTCTGCGATAGATTTACATATTTTTTGACCGGGAAACAAATATCCTTACTAAAATAATTTTTGTTTTATATCTGCTGTTAATATATAGATAGGCCTATATTGAGGTATCTAATTATGTCAAATAATACATGATTGTGCACTTGCTAATAATTTGAAGAAATGAAAATTATTGACAAATTCAAAATGCTCCAAATTTTGTGTTACGTACAGGTTTCTTACTCCTGGATCACATTTTTTTTTCACTTAAATGAATCATTTTCACTTACGGTAAATTGGTCATTTTTGTCTACCTTTCTTGAAACAACAACCGGCCAAGGGCTCTTTGTAGTTGCATATAAGATTTAAATACAGCTGTGGGTATTCGAGAAACAACCTGCCAAGTGAATGTGGCATGTTTTTCGGTGTGACAAAAAGCATAGTAATGACCCTACACGTTATTCAATAAACAGCTTATCAAAAGTAGGACTTTGTTTACATTTTAGCTAAGATATGTTATTAGCCTGTTGTTATTCCAGACCGCCGAAAATATCATGAAGCAAAAATATAATTGTGTCACTTTAAGAAGTTAAGGCCAAGTCCAAGACCTAACACTATTATAATTATAAAGACAAACTTGCTACTAAACTGGAGTCTGGTTGACTAGCCTGAGCAGCTACTGGTAGACCGCCGGCCCGCAGTTAGGGAAAAGTCTGATTGGATCTATAAGTTGCTAATCCAGAATATATAGAACCGGAATATTATTATTATGTATAACTGAATTTATAACACACAAATCCCACAGAGGGGAATTTTTGTGAAACAGTTTCCCCCCATTTTCCAGTTTTCCCCCTTTTTCGCCGAGACCGGCGAGTCGGGGAATTCTGTTTCACCATTGGAAAAACACAATTCCCAGATTTCACCCCCGATTTATCAATGATTCCTACTGTTTCCCCCTGATTAGTCCTGTGCAGTTTTCAAAACAACTAGGCCTATTTTATGAATATTAGACTACGTATCTTTGAAAATGAGGATTTCACATTATACGAGATAAATAATTATAAATCTGAGGGAGAAATACAGATTGTCATTTCTTGCCAATAAAAGAAAACTACAAGAAGGAGATGGGATTCACTCCTCCTTGCAGGCCATGCATCAAGAATGTTTGGGCGAGATTTAAAGAAACTGGGACATGGTTTATACATCAAATTGCATGCATTCCAGGTAATCCTTCGATTATCAATGCTAATTGGGCTATGGTCATAAAAGTTCAATGAAAATGTTACACCTTTCCTTTCTGACAAGTATTTTTCATGCAATAGCCAAGTTTGTAGCATTACATATGTTACATTCACACAGAAACAAATATATATTTCAATTTTGAAAATTGTTAAATCGTGTGAATTGTGTCATAAGAAATACAAAAATCAGGGATATTGTTTGCTCAGATAGGTAGTATCAAATATTAAAAGGGTTGAAGTTTTTCTGTGAACTAATTTCTAGTAATTTGTCAGAGTGCTGGGTGTGGCCGCCCAGCGCCGCCAACCGTGGGCAGAACCTTGACCATTCAAATGGTGTCCAGACAGTCATTTCTTTGTGGTAATTGGTTTATAGAACTTCTATTCTGACTTGTTATCAGAAATCTGGCAATTCTGATCTATCTATGTCCTTTATTTTGGGATTACAGTGGCCGGCTGGCCTCTTTTTCTTCATTTGAAATGGATTCAAAAACAATTGAAATCAGCTCTTTGAAGAATTAATTTTCATGTAGATTGATTCTTTGAAGTGCTTTCGATGTTATTTAATAAAATCAATTTGAAAATGTATGTTTGTGAGGGTAATATTGAACTCTACTTTTTGTGCAACATACGTAACGTTACGGATGTCAAATGGTCTCCAAAAATACAAAAATTTAGCAGTTTGTGTCATTTCTTTGTGGTAATTGTGTCATTTCTTTGTGGTAATTGGATTTTAGTTCCATTCTGACCATCAATTGTCTTTTTAATTTTTAACAGGAACAAATGGATGATTATTGTTACGTATGTTACGCTATCATGTGTGAATTTTTTCATCCCATATCAGTTTTATTAGCTCCCGCCGTCACCGTAGGTGAGACGGAGGGAGCTATGGATTCTACCTCCGTTTTTCTTGCCTCTTCTTTTGCCTATAACTTTGTAAGAAAATAAGCTAGGATAACAATTTTTGGTATGTGGGTTACTTCCAGGTGGATAATGGACAGGTTGAAATATTTTCAATCTGAATTCAAAACGCAAGGTCGCAGAGGAGAAAATGATGATGTTACGGCGTTGGGCCGTTAGGCCGTCCGTAAACAATGCGTTTCCGTAGCATATCTCTGAAAGTACTTGTCCGATTGTCTTCAAATTTTACACACAACACCCCTAGGGGGTCTAGTTGTGCCTTTTGGGGTATTTGAACTTTGACCTACTTCTGGTTCAGAACTATGACCTATTTAGACGTTTTGACGCGCACTTCGTTTCCGGAGCAGATCTCGAAAAGTACTGGGCCGATGACAGTCATATTGCACATACATGTTCTCTAAGGTCCCTAGCTGTGCCTTTTCAGGTTTTTGGACCTTGACCTTGAAGTTGACCCAGCACTTTGACCTAATTTATAACATCGGAATATCATGAAAACCGCTCAAGATAGCTACACCATTAGTATAAAACAAATTGTGAGGTTTCAGGAGAGGATGCATCTTGAAAAATTTCAGGTCGATAAAATTAAAAATGGCCGCCTATCGGCCATTATTCACCTCGACAGGCCTGATGTTGCGGAATATCATGAAAACCGCTCAAGATAGCTACACCATTAATATCAAATAAATTGTAAGGTTTCAGGAGAGGATGCATCTTGAAAAATTTCAAGTTGATTATATTCAAAATGGCCGCCTATCGGCCATTATTCATCTCGACAGGCCTGATATTGTGGAATATCATGAAAACCGCTCAAGATATCTACACCATTACTATAAAACAAATTGTAAGGTTTCAGGAGAGGATGCATTTTGAAAAAAATAAACTCGTCCAAGTTCAAAATGGCGGCCAATCGGCCATTATTCACTTTCACATGGCCGTTATTTGATAAACCGTGCTAGATGACTAGACCATTACTATAAAACAAATTGTGTGATTTCAGGAGAGGATGCATCTTGAAAAAATTTGACTCGATAAAATTCAAAATGGCCGCTTATCGGCCATTATTCACTTTCACACGGCCGATATTTGGTCAACCGTGCTAGATGGCTGGACCATTACTATAAAACGAAATGTGAGATTTCAGATGAGGATGCATCTTGAAAAAATTTGACTTGATCAAATTCAAAATGGCCGCCTTTTTGGCCATTATTCATTTTCACATGGCTGATATTTGGTAAACCGTGCTAGATGGCTGGACCATTACCTGATTACTATAAAACAAAGTGTGAGTTTTCGGGGGAGGATGCACCCTGAAAATTTTTAACTTACGAATTCAAAATGGCCAACAATCAGCATTATTTACCTCGATAGGCCTGATATCAGGTAAACCGTGCTAGATAGTTAGACCATTACTATAAAACAAAATGTGAGGTTTCGAGAGAGGATGCCTTTTAAAAACTTTCGACTCAAGCGAATTCAAAATGGCCGCCTATCAGCCACTATTTACTTTCACATTGCTGATATTTGGTAAATCGTGTTAGATAGCTGGATCATTACTATAAAACAAAATGTGAGATTACAAGAGAAGATGCATCTTGAAAAAAATTGACTCGATCAAATTCAAAATGGCCGCCTATTGGCCATTATTCACTTCCACATAGCCGGTTTTTGAATCGAATTCAAAATGGCCGCCTATCGGCCACTATTTACTTTCACATTGCTGATATTTGGTAAGCCGTGTTAGATAGCTGGACCATTAATATAAAACAAAATGTGAGATTACAAGAGAGGATGCATCTTGAAAAAAATTGACTAGATCAAATTCAAAATGGCTGCTTATCGGCCATTATTCACTTTCACATAGCCGGTTTTTGGTAAACCGCGCTAGATGGCTAGACCATTACTATAGAATGAAATGTGAGATTTAAGCTGAAGATGCATCTTGGAAAATTTCGACTTGATCAAATTCAAAATGGCCGCCTTTAGGCCATTATTCACTTTCACATGGCCGATATTTGGTAAACCGTGCTAAATAGCTAGACGATTACTATTGAATGAAATGTGAGATTTCAGCTGAGGATGCATTTTGAAAAATTCTGACTCGATCAAATTCAAAATGGCCCCCTATCGGCCATTATTTACTTTCACATGCCCAATATTTTGCACACTGTGTTAGATGTTAGTTCATTACTATAAAACTAAATTTGAGGTTTCAGGGGAGGATGCACCCTAAGTTTTTAACTGATTTATATCGAATTCAAAATGACCGTAAATCAGCTATTAGTTACCTCAATTGGCCTGATATCGGGTAAACCGTGCCAGATAGGTAGACCATTACTGGGATACTGATTAAGATCATTAATTTCAATGGAGGTTTGCAATCTCTGACAGACTGTCTAGTTCTTATCTTACTCTTAGACTGGGCTTCTTAGACCTAGTTATCTTGCGTCTTGATTTTTGACCTAGCCTAGGACTACATTAATAACCCTACACAAAATTGCTTAAATCAAATTCTAATTCGGAGCGGGAGCTCCTGGACTTATGTAGTCTTGTTGTATTGGGGTTGAGGACAAAATATGTTTTTTTTAATGGAACTTAATACCTTAGTCTTGTTAAAGCTTATGCAAAAAGTAGATAGTAGAAGCAGATAGAATTTTGCTGATTTTTTCTTTTCATAATGCTCGAAACTAACTCTCATTTTGACACTGTGGTTTAACTATAAATTCAGTGGAGCAAAGGTGCCCTGATTATTTCCTGATAGGATAGATATCTGACTGTTGGAAACTAACATTTATCATTGAAAAATCTTTGTTTTAATTTTTTTGACCCAGGACCACTTTGTGTGGAATGGACCAGTATTCTTCCTGTCAGTGGGCATGGTGCCATAACATAAGTTGATTTTTTTAGGGACCCGATGCATCTCGGTTTATTTAAACTAAAGATTAAAATAAAGTTTACTAGATATGCAAGTTGAGAAATGATTAAATCTCGAGATTCGAACTCACGACCTTCTACATTTTGGGCCGTAGTGCTAACCATTGGCCTACACTACATCATAGGACAGTCACGCGTGCTGTGTCTGAGTGTGGTCGTGGCCAGCGTGTACACGACCGCTGTGATCGGTAGCTGCAGTGTTGCTGTTACCGACCTGCTGTACACACACATGATTGTGTCACACAGTCACAGACTGTGTCACTCACAGTATTTTGATTGGTTGAAACTAATTTAACAGTATAATGTGTCCCCAGATCGATTGCAATCATACACACCTGTGTGATGACAGTGAGTGCCGGGCCTGAATGACGTCATGTTCCCGCCATGTGTTGTTGTTGTGTTTACATTTCCGCTCTCCAGCTCCCAAGTGATAGTTCACTGAGTTTTCCCCAGGCCAGGGGTGAATTCTGGGGAATTCAGGCGAATTCTGGGGAAATCCAGACGAAAAGTTTTTTCGCTAGTTTTCACTCGTTTTCCCACGTGCAAAATACATTTCCCTCTTGGGGAAATCTAATTCCCCTGATTTCTCCAGTGGCTATGGTAAAAACTGGTGAAAACTCCAGGGAAAAGTGAAAGTGAATTCAACGGGAAACGCGAATTCGCATTCTCTTTCGTTTCATTTCACCTCTCAGTCCTACAAGTTTAAATTGTACAGTACTGTAGGCCTAAAGGTTGGAGCGGATGTACACGCTTTTTGAAAAAATATACTTTGTACTTGATGTTTAAAAAAATTGCATGTTTTTGAAAAGATTTTTGAAGGGTTTTTTAATTGGGGAGATAGATATGAGGGATGTTACCTGGTTTTTCCTTTGTTTTTTTTTACACTAAATTTTATATTTACATCACATGGATTGTTTTAATGTAAATTTGCAAAATAATTAATGTTAATCTAATATGACAAAATGTGAATGTGCAATCTTAGAGTAGTTATGACATAATGGCCAAAAGACATATTTTAAGGCCCTATCAAGTTTGCGTCGTTGACGATTGACCACCCTAATCAAAATCCTATAAAACGTAACATAATGGTTAAACTTTTCAGAGGTTTGTAATTGGAAGAGTCTGTTCATACAATAGATTCATAGGCCTAATGACAGTCAATGGAACCCTGGTCATCCCGTAAATGAGGCTGCCCGTAGAATTACATTATAAGAAATCACTAAGATTAGCCACAGCCTTTGTAATTAGTTTTTTATCAGACCCAGAGAAAGCAAACTATAGACTACAAAATGCTGAATGCAAAATTTGATAGAAATCTGTTAAAAATTAACAATTGAAATTGCTTCAAACAATATTATCAAAATTATGAAAAAATCCAAAATTACATTCATATCATATAAATGATACAAATATAATGCCCAGCATGTACAATGTAATAACTGATGATTATCATATACTAAAAAATGACTTATTAAGGGATAATGCTGTGTACACCACACTGTTAATTTTGCCAAACCTCAATGCAGTGCTAATCATGTCTATAGATGGCCATTTTCAATGTGTTTTTTTATTTTTCATTATTATCAGTTTTAGAAATTTCTACAGTAATAAACATAAATGTAAATACTGCTGCTAGTAGGTATTTTTGATTATGTAAAATCTGTAAAAAAATTGTTTATGTTTGTAGCAAGATGTGAATAGTAGCAGTTAATCAACAATGGCAGACACTAAGGCAGAGGAAGGTGAGAAGACAAATAATGATGGTATCTGTATAGCGGCAGCCACAGAAGAAGAGAGACAGCTGGCACAGCAGGCACGTACAGAATTTGACAATGCTCAATATGATGCTTGTCTCAGCACTCTTAACAGACTTGGAACAAAACGAGGTCAAGATTTGAAAGTGTCGCATAACCGGGCTGTTGCTGAATACTACAAGGGTGGATTCACTCGAACAGATGACTTTAAAGCTACGCTGTCTAACATCACAGCTAAGGTTTGTATTTCAAGTTGAATTTATGTCTATTTCAAAACAGAACATGGTAAAACTTAGCCTTCATTAGCAACCATATCATGTCATTGTACCCCAATCATGACATATTTGATATGGATATAAATTTAAGATAAATGTTCGAAACCATAAAAAAATGTTGTTCTAAGCTATCTTTTATTAAAATATATAAATCTTAAATTTGGAATATGGATATTGTTTATATATTGCTATTGTTTGTTTTGTATATTGCTGTTATGTGCAATTGGTAAGGTAAGTTAAGGTGAGGTAATATTTTTTTTGTATATTTGGCCTCAGGCCCATCCTACGTCAATTGAATACATCTCAAACTAATCATGGTCATGGTTAAATATTATTTAACAATTGTTTTCTGCGAACAAATGCTTTGTATATATGACATGCAACGTCTTTTATACAGATCGTTTCCTTACTCTGCATTAACTTAACAAAATTTTCATAAGGAGATAGAGAATCTGAAATAATATGTGGAGCTATGAATTTGTTACAAAAATCTGTATCTGCAATTCTGTACAATTCATAAGAAAGTAAAATTTTTCTTCAATGGAGTATAAATTGCATAAAGTACATATTGTTTTGGCTAATTGAAAGTGTAGCAATTGTTAATTTTCTCCACCATTCTTATTATTTACCTGAATAAGTTATAGCTATTGTCTTTGCAGGCGAGCCAAGACAGCCTTGATGATTTGGATCAGTGTGTCCTTTACTATAACCATGCTGTTGTATATTATCACATGAGGCAGTATCGCAAAGCACTCACCATCATCGATAAACTGTTTCAGTTCATAGAGCCAATGGGTAAGCCTTATCATCTCTATCTAAAGCTGTGCAAAAATAAATTTTCTTATAGTCTACCTACTTTTTTTTCATTTACAAGTCCTGTTGCCAATAAAAAATCCAACTGATAAATTATTAAAATTATGTAAAACATTGTAGAAATTCTTGTACATGTTGATAATCCCATAAAATGATACTAAGGCCGACCCGAATGTAAATTATAATATAATAGATTAATCAATAACTAGAGCAAAACAAATGTTTTCAAAATCAAAACCAGCTAAATTTAAAAGCTCAAACATAAATTATTTAAATGGAGAATAATTTGGTCTGTAAATATTGGAAATGTTGTGTAACTAAAAATTAAGAACAACTGCCCCAGCTTAGGAAAATCTGATGTCTACCTATGTTATGGTTCTATGGCGGTTATAAATATGTTGGTTCTTACAGTGCAAGGATGGACTTTAGACGTCTGAATCAATCAGACGTCTACAGACGTCTAATTCTGACGACTAAAGTCTATCCCCGCGCTGTAAGGGTAAACCTTAGACACAACAACCAGTTCGGATGGAATAACTGCTACTAAGTAAATTATGACAACAGATTCAAGAACCACTCATAGAATCCATAGAGCTCTATAACTATTAATCCTTGGCTACAGGCATTTTTCCAGCGAAATTTAAAATTGCTAATCTATTAATCCCAATCTATAAAAAAGACGATTCATTATATTATTGCCCAATTTTCTTTCAGTTTTGAAAAAGTTATATGCATGTTATACTATAGCAATCAATAAGGTTTCAGAAAGTAACATTCAACCGAATTGGCTGCTATTGAGTTATAGAGCAATACAAGTAGAGATGAATACAGACAAAATCCTTTTGGTATTTTTTTGACTTTTCAAGATTTTAAGATGTGATCACACTATATTTTGGACAAATTTAATTATTATGGAATTTAAAACTGCTTATTGCAACTTAAAAAGTTATTTTTCAAATTCCTGGCTAAATGTAGAGCACAAAGATATTATATCAGACTACAGTGGTACCCCTGTTATGCGACCCCAGTTACTGCCACATAAAAACGGTCATATGAGAGGGGTGGTCGTTTGTCAGGGGCATGAATTATTTTGAACACCAGAAAAAAATGAGCAAAACACATTTGCTGTGTAAAAAAACGTTTTTATCTAGTAAGTGACTTTTCATTGACTTGGCTCAAATTATTTATTGCACTTAGGTTTAGAGGCAAAATGTCTTTTTGTTTACTTCTGGAGAATGAATGGTGGCCCCCTTACAAACCGCATCCCTACTTTGGGTACAACAGGCAGCCGTAATTCTTCCCGGTAACTCCCGCAGTTTAGCCAGACAGCTTAGCTCTAGAGCGGTATTTCATCATTATCGCAGTCAACGCCATGCGGCATTAGTACAGTCAGCGTGTTTCTCACGGGAGACTCAATATATGCCGGGGCATCGTTGTGGATGGTGTGCCAGCATTAAGAAAGTGTTGGCTTAATGTTGGGCCATTGGTGCAGTCGGCTGTTACAACATTGCTGTGAGCAGGCGACATATTCCCGCCAAACCTGATTACACAGCAAAAAATGATAGGATGATCCTGTGTCAGATTAATGTTAGGCCAGCGTCGTTGCAGCAGACAAACAAGCACTGGGTCGATGTGTCGTGTTTGATGGGCACTTCCTGGCAAATACACGAGACGTCTGCTTCCTGTTATTTTACTGTTGGTCCAGCGTCGCAGACGGTGGACCAACATTAAACCAGTATTGGCGAAATGCTGTTGGTCTGATTGTTAAATCGCTGCAAGTCCCTTTGTTCTTCTCGTGACGGTAATTAGGCTGACACTTTTAGTTCTACAGGGGATCAAAATATCGTCATATATATTATTCCCGTGACATCGAAAATCTGTTTTAATCGTTATAATTCAACACTCAATTAGCATGATTAATAAATGTATTAGTATATTTGAGTTTGGCTTTCATGCATCTGGTTTAGATGCGCATAAACAAGGTTAGCCCAAAGCTATTAATCTAACATCAAATCAATACCGGCCGGCTGTGTCTACCGAGAGGACGACACCTGGTAGAAAACTGTAATATAACGTCTTACAAAGCCAAGAGGCAGTAACTACAAGTAATTACAAGTGAACAGTTAATGCCTATTAGCTTTCCACGGCACCATTACCGCCCTTCGCTCTGAACTCCTACTGCTCTAGTTAAGACTGTTATGACGACAATCTCAGCCCTACAGACAATAACAATACGGTGATATACAGTGATGTTTGAAATCATCTACCATCGTGAAATTTCATCAACATAACTAATTCTTTCAGCCGACAAAGATGTTGCAATTTACATGAGCTTTAATTTAGCTCACATTATTATTCACATTGGGACGCAGATGGTTAATTGACTTCATAATCGGGCGACAAAGCTCACACCAACGCATGTGACGATACCCGGTCTGTCAGTTGGTTGCCAGTCCCGGCAAACACTCCTATTTCAACCAGAAATCGTCATGGCTCACTCAGAATGCCTGGTTATAAACCGCCTATTAAAAGTATCAATTTTTTTTAGATATTTTACCAAACATTTTTCAAGTTATAAACCGCGGTTACTAACCGGCAATATAGGGTAATACCATTTTTGAATTAATGCAAGTGCTGTCATTATAGCACCCGCTGGCTCACAAGGGTGTCAATTTTTTTCAAAAATCATTTTATCAACACCCTCGTTCCCCCAGTGTCTCAGCAGTTCGAGTGCATCTCGGCGTGACTTCTCAGCGAATTCCAGACGCTGATCCAACGCTCATTTATACACAATAATATTGTATCAAGTGTCTAAGATCGCACGTCATTGTTTATATAACACAGCCTACTTGCCAGTTGAGTGACGTCTTTTTTTTATAGTAATAACACCCAACGGTCGTTTCTGGGGAGGTAAGTGACGGCCGTCAGCCAAATTTTTGCCGTCGTATCGTTCTTCAGGGGTCCTTAACAGTGTAAAAGGCATACGTGCACAGAAAAACAGTCGTTTAAGGGGAGCAGTCGTTCTTGAGGGGCAACGCTGGACAGGGGTACCACTGTATAGCCAAATCTCAAGGGTCAATCCTGGGATCTTTACCATTATAATTTACTTGATCCATATTACCCTCTGTACATGTAGTAAAATATTCCAATTTATTCTCAATGTAGAAATCACTACTTTGATCATTAACCTCAATTTTTTCGAGAAAAGAAACAGAAATAAAATGTTCAATGCCAAAAATATATATGGGTTTAGTTAAACAAACTGTCAACTCAGCCAAATCAAAGTACTGGTACATCGTTTTCAGAAGATCACAAAAAATGTTAAATACCAATAGAAAAATCAAGATAAAGCAGAATTAATTAGAATATGGTGAACAATTTTTGGTGTGAATATAGACACAAATATTGAATAAAATAAGGTATCAGATAAGATAAGGTAAGAATTATTGGTATTATGAATAAAATAAAATTCATCCTCCCACAAAACAATCTATTGTATATAGCTCTCTAATCATACCACATTGAAATTACAGTTTTCTCTTCTGTAAGCGACTATTTTGCTAAAATATTAGTCTGTTACGAACTGCAAGTCTTGCAATTAAAATATCACAATCGATTATAAAAAAGTTACCACACACATCTTTATAAAAGGGTTTTCCACTTACATGTATACTAAAAAGATTTTATAGACAGCTATTCAACTGTTTCTAACTGTTACTCCTTTGATATTATTCTTTATTAAATTTGATAATAAACAGATTATATTTGTCACTTTGTGTAGCTAGAATCTCCAGCAAGCATACCATACCAGATTTATTTTGTACTTAGTTAACTATCATCATCCAATGGGTGGCCCCCATATCAGCGTATATGTAGTCTCAAAGGAGGTCTCCCAAACATTGGACATGTATTATCATTAATGTTGAAAACATTTAACATATATATTGTCATTAAAGTTGAATAAATTGGTTTTAATGTCTGATGTGTATGAACAGAAAGGGTTGATTTTGCTATGAGAGTGATATGTTATGTTTCAGATGAGAACCTTGCTCGCAGGGCACTATTTCTTTTGGTTGACCTCTACTTGTGCACTCACCAGGTACATACCAAGTGGTATTTATTTAGGCCCAAAAAATATTTCGTTTCCAAATACCCGACCACTATTTAACCTCTCCCCCCTAATTGTTTTATGGCAATTTGAAGAGAGAAAAACTTTCCACCCCAATTGGTTTATCAGTATGCATGCTTAACAGCCATTTTGGTGCAATTTAGCAGTTTCTTTAGAAGGGACACTGCAAAAAAATTCCCCTACCTACCCTATTTAGGAGGGCCATGTAACCGGAATCCCTCCAAAAAATTGCATAAAAAATCCACCTACCTACCCTGTTTGGGAAAGCAGTGTGATTGGAAACACAGATTTTTTTGGCCTTATTAATGTCAACCTGGCTAACATGAGATATTAACCCTTTAAGCCCTCATGATGCATTAAAGCATTTTCTTACATCCCTGAAAACAGACTTAATTTTCCTACAACTAAGAGTTTTTTAATGAAAATTTCCATAACACTGATTTACTAATACATGGTAATTTTCTTTAGTTTTTCACCCACTTCCAAGTCATCTTCATCCACTACAAGTCGAGAGCAATTCGCGGCTTGTAGTGGATGAAGATGACAATGATAAATTCAGGCTTGAAAGGGTTTACCCTTACAATGCGGGGATAGACTTTAGTCGTCAGAATCTGACGTCTGTAGATGTCAAATTCTGACGACTAAAGTCTGTCAGGCACTGTAAGAGTAAAAATATTTCTAAGATCCTAGACTCATAACATAGGTATTCAAATGAATCTGAAAGACCTAACTAAGACTAAGATGATTTTGAATTGATTACAACCCTTTGGTCTCCATGATTTATACAAAATTAATTCAGTGTTGTAAGGGTTTTAAAATCCAATGTCGTTTCAATGTTGGGCCAGCATTGTAGTTGGTGATTCTATGTTAAAACAACATTGCTCTGCTTACAATGTAGACAGAGCTGAGCTGAGCTGATATTTAAATATATCTTGTGCCATATCTAACACTAATTATAGTCACTGTGTGGGTAGGTAACACATTAAAGCGGGTGTGTCATGGTCACATTGTTTTGGACAACTTGACAAAAACATGTGATGTGTCTCTACAAAGTTGGATTATATACCGATTTTAGGTCATTATTTTTTCAATAAGGTTAATTTGTAAGTGGTAATGCATTTGGGACAACATTAATCATTAATTTATATTTGTCAGGGATCACTAACTGATTTCAGGTAGTAGCCCAAAGGGCCAGTAACTTCAGATAATAACTGGCCCTCAGCCTTATTGTTCTAGTCCTTAGTGTACACAGTATCAAGGGGAGTGTAATTTTTTCGTTGCCCCAAGGCCAGTATCTCAGGTGATTTACTGGCTCTTAGTGATTTTTACTGGCCTCGGGCCAACGGGCCAGTGTTACTGTCGATCCCTGTTTGTTATTACATCACATTACATAGTTTAGCATTTCAGTACAATTGACAGTTAAAATTTTATCAACTTTTTCATAACAAAATTATTGACAAAAAGATATCAAAGCTGATGAACTCAAATGTAACACTAATCTCAATTTCGGAGTAAGTGGGTAGTTTTCAAGTTTACAATTGTATCAGCACTGTTAGCTGGATAAGAACAATGTTGAGTAGTAACACTTCATAATACATAATCATAAGAATAGTTTCAATAATTTGGAACAGATATGAAGATCTGCCATTATAAGGTTTATCTATGAAGAGCATCATCAATGGTTTACAGATTTTATTAAGATAATGATCTGGGATTATTAATTATTTCATTATTTGCAGCCTGAAAAAGCCATGGGGACACTGGCTTTCTTTGAGAAAACATTTTCACCAAATGGAGGTAAATCTGATAAGGAGAAGGAAAAGGAAGGTGGAAAGGATACAAGAGAGGCAAGTCCTGATACATCTGAAGGAATGAAGGGAAAAATGAGTCAGGTCAGTTTAGTTTTACTATTATTATTTTTATGATTTTTTTTTAATGGAGGACATTACAATTCCCAAAATGCACAGAAAATAAAAAAATTCAGAGGCATGAAATCATGATTAAGTGAAAAGTGTGAATTTAGGCACAAATATAGCAATCCTGTCACACCTGGCAAAGGCCGATGATTTTTAAAATATGGAAAAGTTTTGAAAAGATGATTTTCCATATTTTAAAAAATTGCCAGGTGACAGGATTGCTTCATGTATGTCATCCAGATAATTTTAAAAATAGTATGACATTTTTTTTCACACCCATACACCCCTCTTCCATTGGATGTGTCCATGTATTTGCATTTTGCTCACAATTTTGCTCACACGTTTTTTAGGGAAATGTATTCACTGCAATGTATTTTAAATTTATTCATCAACAATATATTTAGAAAATAATATTCCCAATTGTTACTTTTGTAATGGATGCTATGCGAATATTCATATATTTGTTAACATAGTGGCCAACTTTTTTACTTTGATAGTCGATTTTTTGTAAAACATATTAAATTGGAGCCATCTGCATACATGAAATACATGTACCAAATTTGTTGTTTTTGTGATGATCTAGACAATTCCAGTAATTATTATGTGGCCATTAACTGCTCCTGACCTATAAGTTTATGAAATGTATCTGTATTTTCTTATTTATTTTTCAGTACAAGACCAAATGCTGTTTGATGATGAGAACATTGAGACCATGTAAAAGAGAACTGAAAACACTATCAACATCAGGAGTCTCTGTAAGGAAACCATTTGTTTTGTTTAGCCTTTCTGTCAACTTTCAACCCTGATCCTGCTAAGTTAATTTTTAAAGTTTTCAACCACTTGAGGTTGTGTCCCGCTACCGCGATCCACAGCCTCAAGTGGTTGAAAGTACTCATATTAGCTTAATTTGAGACCAAACATTCACAAACATTCACAAAGCAGTCATTTCATTTCCAATAACAGTGGTTTAATTTTCTAATAAAAACTTATTAAAAACGACTTTTGTCGTGATTGGCAGGCAAAGGGTTCATATGCCACATGCAATATTTTTACCCTTGTGTTACTGAAGTGTTTGTATCTATTTTTCATTCATTTAAAGCTGGAATTCCTGACATAATTTCCAGCTTCAAATGGTGAAAAATATGTTTATTTATGAAAAAATTGAATTATTTGATGAACTAAGCATCATCTATCACAAACAGTGTTATCATATCCAGGGACATTTAAGCATATGGTTTGAAATATGCTTAACCCTTACAGCGCGGGATCGACTTTAGTCGTCAGAATCTGCATCTCTAGACGTCAGATTCTGACGGCTAAAGTGGATCCCCGCACTGTGAGATTAACAATATTTCTAATGACCGTAGCCCCATAACATAGGTATTCATTGAATCAGAAAGAGCTGAATAAGACATTTATGATGATATCACTTTGAAATAAACCCTTTGGTCTCCATGGTTTACATAAAAAAATTCAGTGCTTTAAGAGTTAAAGTCATCTATGTATATTTATATGGGTTCAGCAGCATAGGGGTTAATACAATTCACCATCCCTCATAATAAGGACGCTCTCAGCTTTCATTCCAGATATATTATACTTTGGTACTTGATAAAATGTGTGGTCATCTTTGTAAATGCTTAATCCTTTCAAGCCTGAATTTACCATTGTCATCTTCATCCACTACAGGCCGGGTATTGCTGTCGCAATTCTCAACTTGTAGTGGATGAAGATGAGTTGAAGCGAGTGAAAAATTAAAGAAAGTTGAAATTTATCGGTAAAAGAGTTTCATGGAAATTTCCCTTCTAAAACGGTCAGTTGTAGGAAAATTAAGTCTTTTCATGCTTTAATGCATAATAAGGGTTTACCTTTGAAGTCCTCACAATGCATTAAAGCATCATTTTACATCCCTGAAAACAGATCTAATTTTTCTATGACCAAGGGTTTTAGAACGAAAATTTCCAAGAAACTGGTTTACCTATGCATTGCAATTTTCTTTACTTTTTCACACACATCAAATCATCTTCATCTACTACAAGCCGAGAATTGCGACAGCAATTCGCGGCTTGTAGTGGATGAAGATGACAATAGTAAATTCAGGCTTGAAAGGGTTAAAGGGTTAATTAACTGATTTACTGAATATGATTACTTCTCAGACTACCACTCAAGCTTATCTCAAGGCTAACTTTGAATTCTTGCGGGGTAACTGGCGAAAGGCAATGAAGACATTGAGCAGTCCAGGCTTACCATCGGTGCCACCCAGCACCAGTGGAGAGAGTGTAGAAGTCATGTTCTACAACAACCAGGGTGTCCTGCATTTCAATTTAGGGAAGCATCATCTTGGACTTTTCTACTTCCGTAAAGCATTCCAGGAGAATGCCCATGTAACCCAGGAGTTACAGAGGCCTGATGCAGGTAATGAAGAGGATGTTCTTTCAATTTTAATTACTTGAATGGAGTTACCCTGCTGTGAATAAATTTATTTAATAAGGCCACACCAAGTTAATTTGATGGTCGAGCGATTTGCTGTTTCTTTAAAGAATGAAGCAAAATAATTATTAGATAGATATTTATTTCATCATCGCATGTGTTTCAAGTTTTTGAATAAAAAAAATGAACATTTATTGCTTGTCGTTGAAGAGAATAAATGTAGCAATTTTTTTTTCATTTAAAAAACATACTTTTTTCAGATATGTGGTATGTAGGTTGTTATTAATTTAAGATGAGAAATATATGAGGTCATCTGAAATAAATGGTGATCTTTTTCTACTCTTGTGTAACTTATTATAATTTTATGCATCACTGAGGATGATAAATATAATTTGGATGTGTTTACAGGTAAATCACTATCTGGAAAACCTCTGCCAACACTAGGGTTAAGCCGACATTATGAGCTTCTCTACAATGTTGGAGTACAGCAGTTACACTGTCAGCAGCCTGAAGCCGCATTTGATTGCTTGGTAGAGGTGATCCAAGTTTATCGTAATAACCCCAGACTGTGGCTCAGGCTGGCGGAATGCTGTATTATGGCACACAGGGCGGTAAGTCGTTCAAAAAATCCTAATGGTAAATGAATAAAAAGATACTACCGTAATTACCGGACGATATGCGCTACTTTTTTTTTTTGAGCTCCTGCGAGATATAGAACATGTGCGCGATATATGCATCTTGATCACTGATTAATCTGTCTGACATGTCTGATCGCTCAGACGAGAGCACTGAGCTGTGAAAGGTCAGTAGTTTTGTCATCGCGTTGGCGCTGTTATGACCTATGCCGTGAGTGTAGCCTCGTCGACATGTGAATGAACACGGCTCATTAGGCAAGGTATAGTACAAAGGGATTAGTTATGTCATGTCACTTGTCACTGTTACTCTCTGTCAGAAAGATTAACTGCTCAATAAACTGATACGCTGACATTGTACGTTACATCATTTTGAACACGTTGGGAATTTTTTAGAGGCCGGTTTTTATGTCATGATAATTGATAAATATCTTGGCCTACGTGTTGGCGTGTAATATAACTGCACATCCATGCATGCCGATGTACATACCCAGCAAACACGAGACATTGACCCAATTTTGTTTTAATGTAGGGCCACCGTCTTTGACGTCGGCCCCTAAATAAAACAACATTGTTAAGTAAAACAACAATAAAACAACACACGGGATGATCCCACGTGCTTTACTGGCGCGCCAACGACTGGAGTCTAGATGACATTCTGGGGCTTGCAGTTTTGAAATTTCGCCCACTACATTGAATTTATTTGTTAGGTTTTTATACCAGTATTAACGTAGGTCTATCTATATTTCGGCGACTCATTTCCATCAACGTTCATTGTACATATCGTTGTACATACAAAGATGATATGCATTATTTGCAGGTTAACTGCGGCCTGTGGCTGTAAAATGTCACACCTTCAATGCAGCAATCACCTGATTACCGTCTGGCGGGGGTATGTGTACTGGCTACTAGAGCTCTATTTCTTGCGTGGCCGAATGACGATCCCTGACGTACAGAAACGTGCGTAGGCCTATATTCGAGTTAATTACATGACTCTATTGAACCGCAACACGTTTAACTAAACATGAAAGAATTGTTAATTATTATTATTATATATTATGATAATACTAAACACGATACAATATAGGCCTACCCAGGACCCAAGCCGTCACAGATCAATCTTACTAACACACCATTAGCATTGGCGACTGCCAAGTCACGGCGATATTTTGAATTGCGCGGTAAATAACGATTGCGCGATGTGTAAGGCTCAAGCTCTAAGAAAGGCCTATTTTGACATTTTGCGCGGTATAGACCAGTGCGTGATATCGTCCAGCAAGTACGGTAGTATCGGTAAATAACAATGTAGCAGAACAAGAGTTCATTCAATGCCAGTTCATCAAGAGTCATCTATCACCCATCATGGCTTTTTTCTTCTCACTGTGATCTTTAACATATGTCAGGAGTAAAGGCCAAGTTCTGGGCGATATATTTAAATCTAGATTTTTGAAAAGAAATTGTAGATTCTGTAGATTACTCATTTCTTGTCAGTTTATGTCGCGACAGCATTTTTTGTTTTTTTAATCCATCATTTGCATCACTTCTATATATCTTGAGGGCTTAGAATCGAAATATAGATGGTAGTTTACATGATTTACAAAAATGAATTTTCTAACATTGAAAAGATAATTTTGAGAAGAATTATTATTTTATTGCTGCATAGCTCTGTTTGCTTTCAAATTTAATTTATTGTTTCCAGTATATGCTGGACAGATAGGTAAAAAGTTTTAAATATACATTTTCTGATCTGATTTTAAAATTCTCAACATTTTATCATTGGTATAATACTGCAGAGCAATGATGATGACAGGCAACTAAAGCAGAGATTACAGGTTGTTCAGGGAGCCAGAGGTGTTGGTGTACATCGAAAACTTATCCTCGGTTCAGGAGTCCGCTGTGAAAAATCAAGGTAAATAGATGTTCCCAATTAAGGCATCGTCTTTTCTTTTTGTTTGGTTCTGTCCACGACATCGCTGCACTAATTCCTTGACTACATCAGTTTTTATCCCCCGCATATGGCTTCGCCTCGTATGTGCAGCCATCTATCCGTGCGTCTGTCCACATCTCGGAAACCCATGAGTGGTTTGCAGACAAGGATATGCCCTGATCAATATCAACTAGATTCGATTCAGAATGGCCGACTATCAGCTCTTATTGTTTTTAATATGCCTGATATCTTGCAAACCGTCCCAGATAGCTAGAGCATTACGGTACTATGAAACAAAATGTGCGGTTTCAGGGAGGGATATGCCCTATATAATTTAATCTCAATCAAATTTAAAATGGCTGACTATGAGCCATAATTAACTTTAATATGCCTGATATCTGGCAAACCGAGCCAGATAGCTAAACCTATAAAACAAAATGTGTGGTTTCAGATATGGATATGTCCTGAAAAATGTCAACTTGATCAAATTCAATTTGACTGCTTTCAGCCATTATTGACTTTATTATGTGGAATATCTGGCAAACAGTGCCAGATAGCTAAACTATTACTATGAAACACAATTTGTGTTTTCAGGGAGGTATATGCCCTGAAAAAATTTCAACTCGATCAGGGTTAAAATTTAACCAACTTGAGGCCATTATTATTTTAATATGCATAATATCGGGCAAACTGTTCCAGATAACTAGACCATAACTATAAAACAAAATGTGTGGTTTCAGTGAGGGATGTGCCCTGAAAAATGCCAACTCGATTAAATTTTAAAATGGCCAACTTGCGACCATAATTGACTTTTATCTGTAATATACATGGCCAACTGTGCTAAATACGTAGACCGTTTCTGTAAAAGAGAACATTCAGGAAATGATGCACCTTGAAAACGCTGGTGGGGCGGGGGATTATTGTGGCCGGCTGCCATATCCAGGTCATGGTATCCATCCTCAATCCATTTTCCACACTTTAAGACCTTGTCACTATGATATCTTCCAACGTTTCCCTATCTTCAATCTTTTTAACACTAATGTTTACTCACCAAACATTTAGGACGTTTAAAATTATATTCATGTCCTGGGAACCATCTTCTGTATTCACCACATCCTGGTCAAATCACTTAGATGTCTTTGAAATTCCTTTTCCAATGTTCTTGCTCAATATTATTCATTGAATTTGTCTAAATTTATTCGTTGTACATGTATAAGTAGGTGCAGGGAATTAATCTTGAATATGACATTTGGCATTGTCACATTCGTGTCAGCTCAGTGGGCATTTTGCTAGATGGGGCTCAAGTTTCAAACACTAGAAAAGTTTTGAGGACATTTTTTAAAATTCCTTTTAACGATATAATTATTGCACACAAAATAGATATAACAATAAACATACTGTGGTTGGATATAGCTCAAAATTTTGAGGGCGTTTCACAATTGTAAAAAGAACACTAGAGAAATCCAGAGATCAGTTTTTTTAAATTCCTTTTATCAATATAAGTATTGCACACAAAATAGATTCAACAATAAACATACTCTGGTTGGATATAGCTCAGCATTTAAAGCGGGATATCTTTTAATGATGCCTTTGCCAACACTCTCTTTGTTGAGTATCATTTTATCCCCTAGTCATATTTCAGTGCACATGCAAGAAATAAGAGGGTCTATATTGGACTGTAGAAAATGATGTGATGATGCATCTTTCACATATCCTTAGCATATCTTTGTCCGGCTGTATGTCAATGTCATTATAGCTGCCGCAATCAAATAAAGCATGCTCAACTTAACCCTTGAAACCCTGAATTAATTAATTTGTAAAAAACATCGCAAGCAAAGGTTTTTTTTCAATTTGAAATCATCATAAAGGTCTTAGTTAGCTCTTTCTGATTCATTTGAATACCTATGTTATGGGTCTACGGCCATTAGAAATATATTGATTCTTACAGTGCGGGGATCGACTTTAGTCGTCAGAATCTGACGTCTACAGACGTCAGATTCTGTCGACTAAAGTAGATCCCCGCGCTGTAAGGGTTAATATAATTGAGGCTCGGTCAGACAATTTTTGGGAAACTGAATTAGTCCCAAATTTAATTTGTCAGCAATAATAGATTAAACATATTTGTAATCGATAATCAAAATTGGTGTAACAAACGACCGATCATCGATTATAATGGATCAGCAGGCACACCACTAGCATCCATGTTTGTGTTTCTTCCACACTTTTGCCCAAGAAGGATTCACCATATCTGAGAACTGGTGAAATCTGTAAATTGACCCTAAGTAAGTTGATTTGATGTTTGGCTATCATTTTAATATTTGCCTACCATCTGAATCTTTCTCCATATATTTCTTTCTCAATATTGCCAGTAGTGCCTGGTTTTCGCTGATTTCTCAGTCAATTTTCAACTCATTTTCATGAAATATTTCAAGCATTATTTTATAATATTCTAAAATTTATTGAATATTTGATTAGTATTTTAGAAGTTTGACATTTAATCTAATTCTGAGATTAAAACTAAATAAAATTATCGTAATGGGTTTATGGAAGGGTGTACCTAATAAATGTCTAACTTGAACTATACAAATATTTTTTTGAAATAGTGCTTGCAAACTTTTATGAGAATCGGTTGAAAATTGGTTACTGGTCATCAACGAAAATCATGCGCTACAAAAATCATTTTTTTAGACTAATGCTTTAATTATTTGTCTTGTATAGAAGGTCAACCACGTTTTTGAAATTATTTGAATTAACTGGTAAAACACGCAGCTTAAATAACTGTATCATAACAGCAATCTTAGCTGACATTATTGATCTGACCATTAGGTCAAGTGTTTTAGTACTTAAAGGAAGCATAATATGGCTAACATATTTAGAAAAATCTTAGTATCATCTAAGCCTTAGGTATTGATGTAGCAGTATCTTGTGATAATTGCTAAATAATTTATATATCAATAATGCAGCTAAATAATTTTAATGGACTTGTTTTTTAAATCTCAGCATGTGTTTTTTTTTAGTTGTGGCACTGCAGCCATGCCAGGGTTGTCCTTAGATTTTGCTGCTCTATGTTTGAGAAATGCTCGAAAACTTTTACCGAAAGATGCTCCAGCTACTCCACCCCCAGCGACAGGAGGAGGGAAATCTGGAGGGGACACAGCGGAGCCATCTGATAACAGGTGAGGCATAAAAATCTTTACCAGTCTTCAGATTACTCTGCAATGGGGAATAATTTATCCATGTTTTGATTTTTTTTAAAACAATAAGTGTCCAGAATATATGCATACGACATCGTTGGGAAGGTGAGATGTGCTTATCTCAGCACATGTCACCACATCAAGCCCGAGCCTTTAGGCAAGGGCTTGATTCGGTGATGAGTGCTGAGATCTCCCCATACCCAATGATGCAGTATGCATTTTCTTGTACGAATATCTATCTGAAACGGTAAAAGCAAACTGTGCAGTGAAGCGAAAAGGAGAGAGTGCGAGATGGGCTGATCTCACCACAGCATGAGTGTGAGAACAGTGTTTCATATAGTCATTTCTAGCATGGTGCCACGCCATGCTGCCTTTTGTGAGTGCTATGTTGTTCATCCAATATTCAGAAGATGCCATCCCTTTTGAACTACATGTATCACCAAGTCATATTCAACTCCACCCAGGTTATTGTGACTGATTGAACCCATGTAAAATACCCTGATAACATGGATAACGCTTATTCACGGATGCCATACCTATCAAGTAATGCCTGATGAAGACATGTACATGGTGGTCGTCACTGGCGGTGTTTGCATACTTAACTGATCCTTCTAGGTTCTGCTTATAATCTTAGTTGGGAGAGTCCTGGGTACTGGTAATGCCTACCCGGGTGCCTGAATCCTAGAAATCCTAGAAACACTGCAGAAATGTCAAAATTATATTGTGATGAAATTATGTTACTTGAAGATAATTTTTTAATTTGTTTCAGAATCAACATTGACAATGGTTTACTGGCTGCATCACCAGCTAACTCTATGAAAGCAGGAGAAATTGCCAACCTCAGGTTAGTTATATTTTAGCCTTCCTGTTTGCCCTTCAAAAATTAACAGTTGTAAGACAGATTAGCATTAAATTTGCAAGATTGTCACATATTTTGATTCAATGTACATTTGTGACCCTTCCACTAAAAAAATATAAAATTATTTTATTACATAAATGGGTGATTAATTATGCACATAAACAAAATTGATGTAGAATTTTTTTTATGATTCCAGTGGGCTTAATAATATGTATTTTAGCTGAAAACTTGTAAAATATTGACTGACAACCCGTACAATTCACTACCACACCAGTTGACAGATATTTTTGTAATTATTTAAATGAAAAGATTGCAATTGTGATGTCCTTGATGTTGTCCCGGGGTTTCTAGGGGAAGTGTCACATATATATATATAATTATTTTTTGTAGAATTTTATAGAATTCCAATTTTCACCCACTTAACCCTTACAGCGCGGGGATAGATTGTAGTCGTCAGACTCTGACGTCTAAAGTCTATCCCCGCACATTAAAAATAAAAATATCTCTAATGGTCGTAGACCCTTAACATGGGTATTCAAATGAATCAGAAAAAGCTAACTAAGACATTTATGATGATTTCAAATTAGTCTCCACGCTTTAAACAAAAATAATTCAGCGCTGTGAGGGTTGAAGTTGAATAAAGTGTTGCTTAACCCTTTAGGCCCTCGCGATGCATTAAAGCATCATTTTGCATCTCTCTAGAATGACCTAATTCCTCCATCCAGGGGTTTTAGAACAACATTTTTCATAGAACTGTTTTTAGAATAGCAATACATTTTCTTCATAAGCTCCCCACTTCAAGTCATTTTCAATAGCTACAAGTCGAGAATTGCGACAGCAATTCGCGGCTTGTAGCTATTGAAAATGACAATGGTAAATTCAGACTTGAAAGGGTTAGGTGTGCATCATATACATGATACTCAATGGTTTTATTTGCAGATGTTCTGTCCTGGCAAGCAGTGCTTATGTGTCATTATGTTTGAATGATTATGTTCTGGCAGTAGAGTTTGCAGAAAAACTTCTTAAGCAGCCCCGTATATCTGGTGCTCATAAGTGAGTATTTTTCAAGTGAATGATCAGATCCTTGCCAGACAAATGTCATATTGAATTAATGTTCGTTTTCCACTACAAGAGTGTGCTAGTGTTAATTATTCTATTTAACCTTCTCACGCCTAGTTCTTTTCATGATTTTACAACAAAAATGAGGACCCAATACAAATATTCTGATATCTTTAAACTTTTCTCCCAATTATACACATGAACTTACTACGCATATGGGTACAGCTTAGGGGACCAATATAATTTTGTTGCCATTCCTCTTGAAAAAGTCCCCTCACTCCCTGGTAACGCTCACAATGGCAACAGTACAATTTTTATACTATTTTGTATATATCCCCGCTAAAGGAGACCGTACCATTATAATATCATTTGTAAGGATATTTATGCAATTATATGTTGTCCGACTAAGCATATTATACAAATGATTGTCAATAAAGAACAATAACTGCTGTTGCTAGGGCATAGGTGGCAACGATTATTACTACATTTTGGAAATTTTGCAAACATAACAAAAATATACTAGGGCCTATGTAATTTTATTATATGAAACGTTGATGTGAAACGTGTACATTTGGTAGCCAACATAGAGGCGTTTATAATTACATTGTTTTTATGTACCCCAGATCCACATCCTTACCCATAGTGAGCTGTCACCCCACTGTCACCATGTTACGCACGGCATATTTTGTCATGTTGTGTGAGTGTTTTTTTTGCCGGCCCATGTTTTTATTTTCTGTATCATTAATCGTCATCAAACTTATGTCATCAAAAAAGATAAACTTTTATTTTAACCCGCACAGAGTAATAAATATAATTAGCTCTAATGAGCTAGTACAATCGACATGTAAAATAAACAATAAAGACAACTAGGACAAGCAGGTTGGCTGGCAGGAAGTCAACATGAAATGTAAAAAAGTGATTAATAAGGATTATATAGAAAAATACTTATTATGTGAATGAGAACATAATTTATATTGTTAAAAGTTACATAAAACATTTATATAGGAAAACTTGTAATGTATACGAGGAAATAAATTATATGGTTAAAAGTTATGTAAAACATTGGGCATTTATTATTGATTAAATGCTATATCACATCATTTTGTCAAGGGACCTGCATCTATTATGCTCGAAATTTAATAGAAAAATAAGCCTATGCTCTCAGGCCATCTCTGAACGTTTTGCGGTCTATGGTTATTCTCAATGCCTTTGCCAAAGAGTTCCAGATTTTTGGGGCCAAAAAGGAATTTGTTCCATGTTGCACCCTCTTCACAAGAGGAATTTTCAGGATATTTCCTAAATTGCGGGTGCGACAGCATTATTCAATCAGTTCCAGAAGGTGGGTTGGTGCTAAATCATCAGGAATTTTGAAAGTCTGAATTGCAATGTTCATTTGTCTCCCAACTTCCAGAGATGGCAAGCGAGCTTTATTCAGGAGGGACGCATATCAGGTGGTATGTTTGGAATAAACACATTTTAGAGCCCTCTCCGGAATCTTTTCCATACAGCGAGCATTCGGAACACTACAGTGATACCAGACCGTTGAGCAGTATTGAAAGTAGCTGAGGATAAACGCTCTGAAAAGAGTCAATTTAGCCTTGCTGTCAAGATCAAAAGACAATCTTCTCAGAGCGCTCAGCTGTCTGCCAGCTTTCTTACAATTTCCTTCTGTGTGTATTCAAATTTTCATCAATATTATTGCCTGAATGAAAGTTTTACTACTTTTTCAGGTTTAATTATACAGCTGTCCAGTATCATAGGTAAAAAATATCAACTAAAATTTTTCAGGATTGGCTTGCATTAAGTTAATGGGAATCCTCCATAGCGCGTATAAATGTGCGTGCACTTATATTTGAAGATGCACTCAATTTTCAAAAACAGGTGCATGCACTTATATTCGAACACAAGAAATATTTGAAGAAAAAGACATGTATTTATATTCGAACACGACATGACCTTGGAAATAAACAAAATAATGATAAATATTTCAACATAAAAAATATAAATTTGTAATTTTATTTGTTTCGTAACAATTATAGTAATTTCATATAATCTTTTTAATACACCATCATCGAGATGTGCATTATAACCTTATTTCAAGAAAACTACTTCGAAAATATGTGCATTGATGATATAAATATAAGTCAAGTTGCCAGCCGCAAAACCATCATCACGGTTTCAACAGCCAGCCATCATTCGACACTGCATGTTTGCATCGTCACAGTTGTCGTCAACACTCGCGTCCACACCTCTCTGTTCTGGAGGGCTCAAGATGTGATCATTGTCAATGTTATAAAACCAAAGTTCTTATTGAATGAGATTAAAGACTTGTTCAGCCACTGTGTCACTCCCCACTGACATGACGCCTCCCCACTCTCCCACCCTTTGTGAGCTGCTGTCGCCCACTTGGGCATAATTTTTTTCTTCACGGATTAATAATCTACAATAATCTGTTTAGATGAGTGCATAGTTTATTTCAATAATTCAGGCCTCTTAAAAATTATCGGCTAAATGGGTGCGGGTGTTACAGTATAGCTTTTACTGCCTCGGCTTCGAGGCATGATTTTACCATTAGGATGTGCAATAGAGAGAGTGTTGTCATCTGCATAATTTGTGATGTATGCTTCTTATTAAAGTAGAAAATGTCATTTATGAATACATTGAATAAAATTGGACCAAGAACTGAACCTTGTGTCACACCCTAAATGGTGGTTTTACCATGCACTGCGCATGTTACCTATCCAGACACGTTGCTCACGATCTGAGAGGTCTGATTTAAAAACTTTGATTGACTGATCCTGAACACTATAAGCTGCTAACATAATACCATTGCCTGATTACACAAACACAAAACTCCAACTTAATGTTGGGTCAACGCTGGACCAGTGTCGAGTCAAGAATCGCCCCAACAAAGGGCCAACGCATCGTGCTCATGGGCAAACAAAGCCCGTACAGCAAACACAGGACGTCGACCCAATGTTGGCTCAATGCTGGCCCACCATCTTCGAAGCTGGTCTAACATTAATCCGACACTGGGCCAACATCCCTCAACCCCCGGGCAAAGACAGTTGCATATACCACCCGCATGTACACGAGACCCATAGGCTCAATCGGACAGTATGAAATATATTTTAGAATTGTTGA
Organism: Flabesymbios commensalis; assembly: GCA_964017125.1. Classification (NCBI taxonomy): domain Eukaryota; kingdom Metazoa; phylum Annelida; class Polychaeta; order Terebellida; family Flabelligeridae; genus Flabesymbios; species Flabesymbios commensalis. The sequence continues at coordinate 36,583,244 of OZ024909.1, forward strand.
ACAATAAAAAAGAAAAAAAAGAATAATGATATTATACATGTCATTGAGATTTTTGGGTGTTCCACGCATTTTCCACATATTTCAGTACACATTTCGTTCCTATTGCCATACTAAAACAAAAATTTCATTAAATAATGTGTTTCCCCGATTCCTGTAAACAGTGCATAAACATACAAAATATAATTTGTCCTCAATTTCATTTTTACAGAAGTGACAAATTTAATTTCCACTAGGAACATTACGAAATCTCCCTGTCTCAATTTCTAATGGTAAAATACCTAACTTCAATTGTGCAAATAGAGAACAAGATAGTCTTGAATAAGCCATTTTCACATAACTTTCACTTTTTAAGATATTTGTACAAACAGTACATAACTTCTCAATTTAGCTTTTATTTAATTTTTTTCAACTAGTCTCTTTACATTCACTTTGAATAATCTTTTTAATTAACTCAAGGTCATACACTTCCCCTAAACGAGTCTCAACGAGTCTCACTTAATTAAACATATAATTTCTGCTTTAATGTTTTTAATTAATTGATTTCTAGCCAATCACATCCCATTGACACAGCTTTAACCATCCTAGCATGAATTATCCCTCTCAGGGGGATTCCGGCGGCATTCCCCTCCCCGATTTATTGTTCTGGTTATTGGTACTCACCCCACTCGAACTAGGCTCGTTAACATATTCCAGCGTTTTTATTTGTCTTGCTACATAGTCTACTAGCTTTTTGTCCTGCTCGAAAGACCAGGCGCCTCGTCCCGGGGTTTGAGGCTCACATTGCCAACTTCTACAACGTCCAGAACTTCCGCTGGCCTCTCCGTCTTCCCCTCCTCCTCCATGACTGTTCTGGGTCCATGGCCGACCGCGAGCGTTTACGTGCGATCTGCGGCTGAAATTTTCATCTTCTTCACCACCGGGTCTGCCTTGAGAATTGTTGGATGGCCCTGGTTCCATCTGTACCACTGGTGTTTCAGTTGGCCCTTTTCTCACCACCTTACTCTGTGAATCTATAATCCTCAGCACCGGTTATCAGGGATGTTAGTGTGCGTATAATATCCTCCAGTAATCTTTCAACATCGGATTTACTACTACGGATCCAAACACGGCTGTATTGCGGGACAGAGCGTAGAGCCATCTTATGTCGTAGTACGATTTTCTGTTCCTTACTCCCTAAGGCTATCTTCACCTTCGCTGGCTTGGTAGGATTACGTTTGCGCAGTCTGTTCTAATCTTCCACGTTTATCTTTAATCCTGTATCACCCTTAGCTTCCACCAATTTTTTCAATTTGCTGCCAATATCCTCGTTGCTGTCCCATCTCAAACCTTGCACAATAACACAACACTCATTATGTTCTAAGGAAGGCATGTTTTTGGAGTATCAGAATATTTTTGAGTCAATTTATGTTCCAAATGTTCAAATTTACTATCCTAACGATCTATCTCTAGCGTGACCTCATTTTCTCCGTAATTAAAGCCGTTATTTCTTTCCTTACCTTATCAATTTTATTCTGAAACACACAAGATTGTCCTTGTTTAGCTCCTAATTTTAATGATGTCTTGATCAGCTGGTGGTGTAGAGACACTGCTGCCAGGCGACAAGACAAAAATGGTGGTCTGGTCACCACCACTTTTACTCATATCTGTACAATTCGATGTATTGGCAGTTGGAGAGCATTCAAGCAAAGCGCTGTTCATGTTACTCGTGAACCCATATTTAAAAGATTTTTTCTGATTCTTCCGGAGACGTAATTCATCCTCTTTTAAATTTTACTATATACTAAATTACTCCTGGTAATGTTAATGATCACTTTATGTACATAAATCTATCAGAAAACTATCAAATATCGTGACCTATTTTCCACACGTCCATCCATCTCACCACCTGTACACCTCAGAATCAGTGGAGGTCAACGACTGCTGCTATGGGCAACCACCTGTCATGAACAACCACATTTTGTGTTTCCTGATGTTTCTTGTGATTTTTTTTGCAAAAAGTCCAAAATTTACCTGCCAATGAGCGACCACGCATGTGAAAAAGTCGTATCCACATCTGAGGTATGCGTCGGTCGCTCGGTGATCAGATTCACTGTCATGCCTCAGTATGTCTGCACTGCGTATCAGTCGCCGGAATAAGTTTCATTTGGTCCATTTTCAGGCAACCTTTTTAGGTCCCGCCGTCACTGTAGGTGAGACGGAGGGACCTATGGATTCCGCCTCCGTTTTTTTTTGCCTCTTCTTTTGCCTATAACTTTGTAAGAAAATAAGCTAGGATAACAATTTTTGGTATGTGGGTTACTTCCAGGTGGCTAATGGACAGGTTGAAATATTTTAAATCTGAATTCAATACGCAAGGTCGCAGAGGAGAAAATGATGATGTTACGGCGTTGGGCCGTCCGTAAACAATTCGTTTCCGGAGCATATCTCTGAAAGTACTTGTCCGATTGTCTTCAAATTTTACACACAACACCTCTAGGGGGTCTAGTTGTGCCTTTTGGGGTATTTGAACTTTGACCTACTTCTGGTTCAGAACTATGACCTATTTAGATGTTTTGACGCGCACTTCGTTTCCGGAGCAGATCTCGAAAAGTACTGGACCGATGACAGTCATATTGCACATACATGATCTCTAAGGTCCCTAGTTGTGCCTTTTCAGGTTTTTGGACCTTGACCTTGAAGTTGACTCAGCACTTTGACCTAATTTATAACATGGTAAATCAGACTGAAAGATTTTGCGGAATATCATGAAAACCGCTCAAGATAGCTACACCATTACTATAAAACAAATTGTGAGGTTTCAGGAGAGGATGCATCTTGAAAAATTTCAGGTCGATAAAATTAAAAATGGCCGCCTATCGGCCATTATTCACCTCGACAGGCCTGATATTGCGGAATATCATGAAAACCGTTCAAGATAGCTACACCATTAATATCAAATAAATTGTAAGGTTTCAGGAGAGGATGCATCTTGAAAAATTTCAAGTTGATAAAATTCAAAATGGCCGCCTATCGGCCATTATTCTCCTCGACAGGCCTGATATTGTGGAATATCATGAAAACCGCTCAAGATATCTACACCATTACTATAAAACAAATTGTAAGGTTTCAGGAGAGGATGCATTTTGAAAAAATTCAACTCGTCCAAGTTCAAAATGGCAGCCAATCGGCCATTATTCACTTTCACATGGCCGTTATTTGGTAAACCGTGCTAGATGGCTAGACCATTACTATAAAACAAAATGTGTGATTTCAGGGGAGGATGCATCTTGAGAAAATTCGACTCGATAAAATTCAAAATGGCCGCTTATCGGCCATTATTCACTTTCACATGGCCGATATTAGGTCAACCGTGCTAAATGGCTAGACCATTACTATAAAATGAAATGTGAGATTTCAGATGAAGATGCATCTTGAAAAAATTTGACTTGATCAAATTTAAAATGGCCGCCTTTAATTTCGACCATTATTCATTTTCACATGGCTGATATTTGGTAAACCGTGCTAGATGGCTAGACCATTACCTGATTACTATAAAACAAAGTGTGAGTTTTCCGGGGAGGATGCACCCTGAAAATTTTTAACTTACGAATTCAAAATGGCCGACAATCAGCATTATTTACCTCGATAGGCCTGATATCAGGTAAACCGTGCTAGATAGCTGGACCATTACTATAAAACAAAATGTGACGTTTTGGGAGAGGATGCCTTTTAAAAACTTTTGACTCAATCGAATTCAAAATGGCCGCCTATCGGCCACTATTTACTTTCACATTGCTGATTTTTGGTAAACCGTGTTAGATAGCTGGACCATTACTATAAAACAAAATGTGAGATTACAAGAGAGGATGCATCTTGAAAAAAATTAGCCCGATCAAATTCAAAATGGCCGCCTATCGGCCATTATTCACTTTCACATAGCCGTTATTTGGTAACTGTACTAGATGGCTAAACCATTACTATAAAACAAAATGTGAGATTTCAAGAGAGGATGCATCTTGAAAAATTTTGACTTGATCAAATTCAAAATGGCCTCCTATCGGCCATTATTCACTTTCACACGGGCGATATTTGATAAACCGTGCTAGATGGCTAGACCATTACTATAGAATGACATGTGAGATTTCAGCTGAGGATGCATCTTGGAAAATTTCGACTTGATCAAATTCAAAATGGCCGCCTTTAGGCCATTATTCACTTTCACATGGCCGATATTTGGTAAACCGTGCTAGATAGCTAGAGGATTACTATAGAATGAAATGTGAAATTTCAGCTGAGGATGCATCTTGAAAAATTCTGAGTCGATCAGATTCAAAATGCCCCCCTATCGACCATTATTTAATTTCACATGCCCTATATTTTGCAAACTGTGTTAGATGTTAGTCCATTACTATAAAACAAAATTTGAGGTTTCGGGGGAGGATGCACCCTAAGTTTTTAACTAGTTTATATCGAATTCAAAATGACCGTAAATCAGCTATTAGTTACCTCGATTGGCCTGATATCGGGTAAACTGTGCCAGATAGGTAGACCATTACTGGGATACTGAATAGAATCATTAATTTCAATGGAGGTTTGCAATCTCTGACAGACTGTCTAGTTCTTATCTTACTCTTAGACTGGGCTACTTAGACCTAGTTGTCTTGCGTCTTGATTTTTGACCTAGCCTAGGACTACATTAATAACCCTCCACAAAATTGCTTAAATCAAATTCTAATTCGGAGCGGGAGCTCCTGGACTTTTGTAGTCTTGTAATTTTTATTTTAAAAAGATGGGCTATTGCAATTGAAGTTCGGCTTGTGGGCACAATAACTCAAATTTTTTATGTATGTTGCTAATGACCAGTTCTCGGACAAGTTCAAAACAAAATTTAATGGCCGAAATATTGTGATTTTTCGTATTTTATGTCAAAAATTTGACTTTGTGGGTGCGATAACCTCAAAAGTTTTTCATGTATCCTGCTCAAATTTGTTATGCATGTTACTAATGACCAGTTCTCGGGTAATTTCAATAATAGCAGAAAAAAATTTAAAATACCGATTTATTTAGATTTTTCACATTTTACGGCAATAATTTGACCTCGTGGGTGCAATAAATTGGAAGTTCCACAATGCTGGTGGCCTATTGTCGAGTGTGCTCTTGTTATATGATGCTTATGAATTATGCGCAAAAGGGTAAAAAATTGATCTGCCAATGAGCGACCACTAAAGTGAAAAAAGTCGTTACAATAATTTCTGCTGATGTAGGGATAAAGTAGGCTTGGATAATATAATAAAAATAACAATATATGCAATATAGGAGATGTCTATTTGATTAATTATATATTTCCATAATGCAATGTGACTTTTGCCAAGGCGGCTGCTTACTGTATTCAGGGCACAAAATAAGGAAAATTGGTCCGGTTTTTCGAATTTTGGGTCATATAGAAGGAGGCCTGTCTCAGGATTTTACAAACAGCACAGCCCTTGCCATACTATTTTAAAACGCACAAATTGTGATGAGATATTAAACTGCACCATGCACAGACACAATGTACATATTTCGGGAAATCTTTACCGATTTTTGACTGGTTGTCCGACGGAAACCCTGAGAATGATATCGGGTTGTGCGCGGCAAAATTGGTTGTCTTGTACTCCCGGACGGAATGCCCTTATTTCGTGCCCTGATATTTAACACGGTCCGCCGCCGTTATTTTTAAAAAAAAATAGCTACTAATCTATGAATGATTTTTTTTAATTTGGCAAATATGTCAATGTCAGCTGATCTTTTGAGAGCGAACACTTTCAAAATGGTTGTTTAGCTGACATTTTTTTATGATATTTACATAACTCTTAAACAATGCATATTATATCTGGACCATGATTATGGGACAAATGTATGGTCTCAAACAAGGATAACTCATGACAAATCCCTATATAAATAATAATCAACCCTTTCATTACTAGGGCCACTAAGAAAGAAATACTCATTAGCGTATTTCAGGAAAAAGTTACCAGCAGATCTTTAATTTGGCAAATATGCTCAGCTATGTCCGCTAATGACCTGAATAACTTTTGGGAGCAAAAGATTTCAAAATCTATTTTTAGCAGTCATTTTGAATTTGAGTAATTTTGTGATTTCTACGTAAATCATAAAACAATTATAATAGCTGGACCAGGAATATAGACCAAAATGTAAGGTCTCACACAAGGATAACCCAGGAAAATTTCACGGAAATAAAATCCAAAATGTCCGACTGGCAGCCATTTTAAATTGTTTTCCTCATCTAGGAAATCTTGTATGATTGATAGCTAAAGCGATAAAAGGTAATTTAAAATAATCCTTGAGAAAGTTTGCTGATCTATATCAAATTAAAAATGGCTGGCTGGTGGCGACGGAGGGCTGCTTTTGTGTTCATTTCTGAACAACTCTTTCTAGTTGTTTAGCACAGTTCAAAAAATGTTATAAGCAAGAGATAATATCTTTAAAATTATCCACTCACTATCATTTGATGATAACCATGTTTGTTTAGCTTTTGCTAAAATGTTAGCACACTGCTAGATTTTCAGTAATTTACAAAGTTGTCAATGTTCAATACATATATTCACAAAATTATATATATTACCATACTGTATATAAGTGGGTTTTTAAGCAAAAATATTTTCAATGCATGTAATCACAGAAGCGCGTGGTTCTTTTGTTCAATTTACTTTGTGCATAGATTACCCAAATCTTGTTGAATATGGCAAATCAATGTTCCCAAGTTTACTTAAACTACCATTTTCTTGTCCTCTCCTTGCGAAATTTCTTACAGTATATGATAGGTCATCACCCAGCAAACACAATTCATTGAGCCAATGTTGGTTTAGTGTTGGCCCAGCATCGCAGACAGTGGGCCAACATTAAGCCAACATTGGCCCAATGAATAGTGTTTGCTGGAAAACTGGGTTTTAAGCAGCATAGCAACAAGAAATATGTAATACATTATATTCCTTGATACATGTAGTACATGTAGTAGCAAAGATTTTGTACAATAAGATGGTCGTCTTGTGAATTTCACCGTACGAGTGCATGTAATAGATTATGCAGTGGTGCCACATATTAATGGGAGTTGGAACTACAATTTGTTAAGTAAATCATCATATGAAATAAGTGAGAATTATACCCCTTTAACCGCCAAATATAAAATATAAATATCTTTCTAGGTCTGACAGTTTTGAACATATCTTTGCAATAACACAGCAGATAAGTTCTCTTATATTAAAATAATTTTTTTTAAAGATTTAAATGTCTTTATTTCAATAACAATAGAGCTATGCGTACATCATACATAAATATCTGGGCACAATCAGTATTGGGTAGTATGTCCTCGAACATAGAATCTACCCTCCCAGCGAACCCAACAAGCTGAACCAATGTTGGTGTAATGCTGGTCCAGCGTCGCAGACGGTGGACCAGTAATACCCCATCATTGGGTCAAAGTCTTATGTTAGCAGGATGTGACCTGGTGTGTGTCAGCAATGCATATGCAGGCTTGTTTACAGGGGCGTCTTAACTTCCTAACCATCAAAGGGAAGATGACATTCAAGCAACAAATTATCTGATGAAAATGAAAGTAAACCTCCATCAGTATTTATCTTTGTGATTTTATGTGGTGGAATATATATTGTTTTTCATGGCATCAATGTCTTAATTTCAGCATTGTAATAATAGTAAAATCATACTGGATAGAGTAGCAAAGCATTAAATTAGTTCCAGCTCCCAACACCAAGGAGCAGCACTGAGGGTGATCTCACAGTTTGAGGAGATTCAACTCCTCAAAATGTGGAGTACACAATCTTTGATAATTGCAATCTTGACTGGATAACCATTTTACTATCAATGCATTTTTTTCCTGATCTCCACTATGTGTGGATTCAATAAATTTAATGTTCAGATAGGTTATGGTATGTTTTATTTATTTATTTATTTATTTATTTATTTATTTATTTATTTATTTATTTATTTATTTATTTATTTATTTATTTATTTATTTATTTATTTATTTATTTATTTATTTATTTATTTATTTATTTATTTATTTATTTATTTATTTATATATGTATATTTATTTATTTATATTTATATTTTTTTGTTTGTTTTATATATTTCTCAAATGATTGATTGATTGATTGATTGATTGATTGATTGATTGATTGATTGAGTTAAATTTTGCCTTTGCGACATCGGACTCCTGTGGATTAACCTGTTAATCGCATACCTGTATTTGCAATGTCTTTAAGTTTGTTTTGTTTTGTTTGAGGAACGCAACCGATGTAGAAATGATGGTATGAAAACAGAATAATTTTAAAATTCAATTGAAATGTATCTTTTTAATTTAAAAACCATTGATAATTAGGCGATCCCATAATCATGATCTTCCCCTACGCAACCCCAGGAAACAAGATACAGTGACCCAATGCTGATCTAATGCTGGTCCACTGTCTGCGATGCTGGCCCAACATTAGCCCAGTATCGGGTGAACATCTCGTGTTTACTGGGACAAACCTAGCTCTATGACGCCATTCTTGAAACTAGCTTAAAATTGTATTATTTGATTTCATGATAGATAAAGAAGACACCTTAGCGACACATTCATTTTTAAAGAAATATATGATTATTCTAGGTGAAAAGACGATCATTTCGTCCCTTGTGGATTAAAGGGGTGTATCTTTGACTAGTTATCAGACATGTCCCTTTAATCGTAATGGAGCTATTTAAACCGCAAAAAAAGAACATTTTACATCACAAAGATCTTGACGAAGTATCAAGTGAGTGTTTACCTGGCTTCACGGTAGAGTGCTGTGGTCGTGAATGATTAGCCAGAGTTCACACCCAGTCGAGTACCCTCTAACAGAAAGCTCTGGTCAAACGCGGGCCAACGTCTGAACCGTCAGCCCAGCACCGAGCCGGCATTGGGCCAAGTGCGGCTGGTGGGCGTCGATGGTTTGGTTGATGTGTACCGACCAGATGTGGCCGTCAGCTGGCCAGTCTGCCCAGGCAGCCCCACCCGGGATGACCAGAATACCGAGGGCATTTATCACCCCCGCCCACCGCTCCAGCCGCCCTGTACCCCGTCAACCGGGGGTCCGGGGTGCTGACCCGCGCCCCGACCACCAAAAGCCCCTCGGTCCCCGCCAGACATCTTAAAACACGAGGAATCGACACGATGCTGGGTTGATGCTAGGACAGCGTCGCAGATGCTGGCCCAGCATTAAGCCAACATCGGCTCAAGGTATTTAGTTTGTTGGGAGGTATATAATAGATTCTTACATTTTTTTCACAAATATGATTAATATATTTTTTTTAATCTGACAATTTTATCAGTAAAAATCGATGAATATTCCGTCATTACGGTACTACCCCATGCAAGTGCTATGAGTATTTTATTTAAGATGTCCCAGCGTCTAAAGGGTGGCGGGCTTATCAAGGACAGGGGGTCAGTGACCTGTCTGACCCCTTGTAATCCACGTGACTCTCAGGTGACTAGCTGTCATAAATCCTTATATGGGGCTGTCAGGCTGGGCTGCCAACACACGTGTCATATACCCGCGAGCATACGCGTATCCTCACCACGCTATTAAAGGACCGTATCTGTCACTTTACATGGTGACAGATACGATCCTTTAATACCGTGGTGACTGATTATAGTAGCAGGGAACCTTTTTGCCGCCATGGCAATATCGGAGTTAAATGAGCAAATATTTCGCATAGATCTTTTTCAATTTTTCCAATTTGTGGTGCTATTCTTAATTTTTTACCAACTTAAAAATATTTCCCTGACGCGATTTACAACTTCTATTAATTGAAGATCATTCTCAATTGTCAAAATGTAGGCTAAGTATTTTAATATTTTATCGATAATGTCCTTTCCACCTTTAGAATGAATTATTCAAAGTTTTAATATAAGTGATTGAGAAAGATTATAATAATGATTAGTACTTATATGTCTAAAATTGTTCAAATAACTTTATTGTGTTAATTATTTTTATTATAATATTTTTTCACGTATCAATTATACTTAGTCTTAACAGTGAAAGGGTTAGCATACAACATTATTACAGTATTATCTACTCTGGACAACATGTGAACGACTTCAAGATTGTGCTTATCCAAATTTGTTCCTCGAGGGATGTGTTTATAGTCGAAAATGCCCACCGTCTTCGACGTTGGCCTAAAATTAACACAACCTCAGGCGAATTTGCTTGGAATGAAAATAGCTTGATGCGCCTCTATGGCAGCTCAGCTGTATATCTCCCAGGAGACTGAGTTGGAATTTGAATCATAACAGGCCTTGCTAAGTTACTCTGCGCCTTAGAATCAATTGAGATAAGGCGCAATATAAATGCAAGAATAATAATAATAGCCTTGGTTCGACGTCCCGTCTTTGCTGGTAGGGTGCTCACTTTCATTATCGATATCTCTATTCTCAGGACCCAAGGAAAATAAAATCTGGTTCTATTTTTTTTTTGCAGGACCCAACGCTGATAAGAGTTTACCGGTCACACAACTAAATTTGTATTTTTCCCCAGTTATTTGTCCATGAACATACCCTCAACTTGGGATTTTAATAAATCTAAATCGTTGAATAAAACATTTGATTGTATGACATTGACTAAAGATTAGGTCCTATCATGATTATCCGATGTTTGACAGTATACCATTATACTTAAATTTGAAAAATACCAGATCTGTTGCATTTAGAGATACTGTTATTATGTGATGTACATTAACCCTTTCAGTGCGGGGACCGACTTTAGACGTTGGATTTTGACGTCTAAATCCCCGCACTGGGAGAGTACAGCATTTATAATGGCCGTAGACCAATAAGATAGGTATTCAACCAAGCAGAAAGAGCTAACTAAGACATTTGTGATGATTTCAAATTGAAAAATTGAAAAAAAATTATGATTTATACAAAAATATTTCAGTTGATTCCTGCCATTTTTTACACAGAATAGCGCTCCATTTTTTTCTAGTCAACGTAGTGTAAGTCACCACGTGTTACTTATCTTTCTTGGTCTGGTTCTCCACCATCTAAAGTAAAGTGGAAGACACTTTAATATTATATTTGATTCAGAAAATCGGTATGCATCAGAAAAATCGCGGCCACTTGATTTTAAGGTGGTCAAGTCCAACAACCTTGGGGTTGTCTTGGGGTAGCAGGAATGAGTTTCTAAACTACTCGTTTCCAGAAATAAGTTTTGATAGACTTTTCGGAACCGGCTAATAAATAACCTGCAGGGTGCATACTCTGGAATGTGTGTGTGGTTTTCTGACCTGTTTTAGAACGTGAGTCACACAGCGCCGTATAGAATAAATTTCCTCTGAAAACGAGTCTTGGGTCATCGTTGTTCCAATATTGAGCTAACGTCACAGGCGTTGGCTCAATTTTTGGCCAGCATTGGCCTGATATGGCGTATTTGCCGGGATAACCCACATGTATCCTGACCGCAGGTTTTTACTTCGGTGATTTATGCTCTTCTATCTGACTTCCCCAGCAAACATGAAACATTGAACCAATGCTGGTTTGATGTTGGGCCAGCGTCGTAGACGATGGGCCAACCTCAACCCAGCATTGGTTCAACGTCTCATGTTCGCTGGGATCACTTATGTAATGCAGTATACAGGAAGGTGCTGTAAAGGATGTAGCTAGGCGAGTCACTCGTTAAATTTAGCACATTCCACTTTTTATGGTGTAAATTATCGTCGCCTAAGGGGTGGAGGGTCATCGTAATGTGCGCTACCTACAACTTTTTTGTTCTGAGGCGACATTTAATTGTTTCTTCGTAACTGCAGTTAAACCTATAGGCCTACTGCATATAAAATCTTTGTTGGATCTGTTAGTTCTAAAACGGGTCATGGCCGTTTTTTCGAAGCTGACCTAGTTTAACCCTTAAAGCGCTGAATTAATTTGTAAAAAAACATCGCAACCGAAGGATTTTTTTTAATTTGAAATCATCATAAATGTCTTAGTTAGCTCTTTCCGATTCATTTGAATACCTATGTTATGGGTCTACGGTCTACAGACGTCAGATTATGACGACTACAGTCGATCCCCGCGCTGTATAAAAGATTAAGTCAAACATCTAAACCAACGGTATCAGGAATACTGTCTGTGGTTTTACCCAGAAATCTTTAGTAGCTTCTGTTTGATGTTGTTTTACTAACTATGTTTTTAGCTCCCGCCGTCACCGTAGGTGAGACGGAGGGAGCTATGGATTCTACCTCCGTTTTTTTTGCCTCTTCTTCTTCCTATAACTTTGTAAGAAAATAAGCTAGGATAACAATTTTTGGTATGTGGGTGACTTCCAGGTGGATAATGGACAGGTTAAAATATTTTTAATCTGCATTCAATACGCAAGGTCGCAGAGGAGAAAATGATGATGTTACGGCGTTGGGCCGTCCGTAAACAATTCGTTTCCGGAGCATATCTCTGAAAGTACTTGTCCGATTGTCTTCAAATTTTACACACAACACCCCTAGGGGTCTAGTTGTGCCTTTTGGGGTATTTGAACTTTGACCTACTTCTGGTTCAGAACTATGACCTATTTAGACGTTTTGACACGCACTCCGTTTCCGGAGCAGATCTCGAAAAGTACTGGGCCGATGACAGTCATATTGCACATACATGTTCTCTAAGGTCCCTAGTTGTGCCTTTTCAGGTTTTTGGACCTTGACCTTCAAGTTGACCCAGCACTTTGACCTAATTTATAACATCGGTAAATCCGACTGAAAGATTTTGCGGAATATCATGAAAACCGCTCAAGATAGCTACACCATTACTATAAAACAAATTGTGAGGTTTCAGGAGAGGATGCATCTTGAAAAATTTCAAGTCGATAAAATTAAAAATGGCCGCCTATCGGCCATTATTCACCTCGACAGGCCTGATATTGCGGAATATCATGAAAACCGCTCAAGATAGCTACACCATTAATATCAAATAAATTGTAAGGTTTCAGGAGAGGATGCATCTTGAAAAATTTCAAGTTGATAAAATTCAAAATGGCCGCCTATCGGCCATTATTCACCTCGACAGGCCTGCTATTGTGGAATATCATAAAAACCGCTCAAGATATCTACACCATTACTATAAAACAAATTGTAAGGCTTCAGGAGAGGATGCATTTTGAAAAAAATCAACTCGTCCAAGTTCAAAATGGCCGCCAATCGGCCATTATTCACTTTCACATGGCCGGTTTTTTGGTAAACCGTGCTAGATGGCTAGACCATTACTATAAAACAAAATGTGTGATTTCAGGAGGAATGAATCTTGAAAAAAATTGACTTGATAAAATTCAAAATGGCCGCTTATCGGCCATTATTCACTTTCACATGGCCGTTATTTGGTCAACCGTTGCTAGATGGCTAGACCATTACTGTAAAACGAAATGTGAGATTTCAGATGAGGATGCATCTTAAAATGGCCGCCTTTTCGGCCATTATTCATTTTCACATGGCTGATATTTGGTAAACCGTGCTAGATGGCTAGACCATTACCTGATTACTATAAAACAAAGTGTGAGTTTTCGGGGGAGGATGCACCCTGAAAATTTTTAACTTACGAATTCAAAATGGCCGACAATCAGCATTATTTACCTCGATAGGCCTGATATCAGGTAAACCGTGCTAGATAGCTAGACCATTACTATAAAACAAAATGTGACGTTTCGGGAGAGGATGCCTTTTAAAAACTTTCGACTCAATCGAATTCAAAATGGCCGCCTATCGGCCACTATTTACTTTCACATTGCTGATATTTGGTAAACCGTGTTAGATAGCTGGACCATTACTATTAAACAAAAATGTGAGATTTCAGGAGAGGATGCATCTTGAAAATTTTTGACTTGATCAAATTCAAAATGGCCTCCTATCGGCCATTATTCACTTTCACATGGGCGATATTTGGTAAACCGTGCTAGATGGCTAGACCATTACTAAAGAATGAAATGTGAGATTTCAGCTGAGGATGCATCTTGGAAAATTTTGACTTGATCAAATTCAAAATGGCCGCCTTTAGGCCATTATTCACTTTCACATGGCCGATATTTGGTAAACCGTGCTAGATAGCTAGACGATTACTATAGAATGAAATGTGAGATTTCAGCTGAGGATGCATCTTGAAAAATTCTGACTCGATCAAATTCAAAATGGCCCCCTATCGGCCATTATTTACTTTCACATGCCCAATATTTCGCAAACTGTGTTAGATGTTAGTCCATTACTATAAAACAAAATTTGAGGTTTCGGGGGAGGATGCACCCTAAGTTTTTAACTAATTTATATCAAATTCAAAATGACCGTAAATCAGCTATTAGTCGATTGGCCTGATATCGGGTAAACCGTGCCAGATAGGTAGACCATTACTGGGATACTGATTAAGATCATTAATTTCAATGGAGGTTTGCAATCTCTGATAGACTGTCTAGTTCTTATCTTACTCTTAGACTGCGCTTTTTAGACCTAGTTGTCTTGCGTCTTGATTTTTGACCTAGACTAGGACTACATTAATAACCCTACACAAAATTGCTTAAATCAAATTCTAATTCGGAGCGGGAGCTCCTGGACTTATGTAGTCTTGTATCTTTTAAGAATTCACGCCATCGGATCGTCGTGTGCTTTTCGTGTGCATTTTATATCTATGTCAGTAGGAATATTAAGAACAGTAGTGTGGAAAGTCAGAAGCTTATTGAACCACCGTTTTCTCCGCTTGCCCAAAGTTAAATCAATATAAATCTGGTTGATAAAATAGATATTAACCCTCTCAGGGCGGGGCCTACTTTAGACGCCAGAATCTGACGTCTGTAGACGTCAGATTCTGACGTATAAAGTTGTTCCCCGTATCGTAAGAGTAAGCCATTTTTTAAAGGCCGACCCATAACATTGGCATTCAACTGATGCAGCAAGAGCCGACTATTAAAGACATTTATGATGATTTCAAATTGAAAAAGCCTTTTGGTCTCCATCCTTGGTATATACAAAAATATTTCAGGGTTAAGGGTGACACAAATGACAATATGGAAAATATGAATGTTATCAGACTGACATATAATTATGTAGCTGCTGACACAAACAATTACAGCTTCAAATGGGGAATACTTATATTTTGAAAAAAAAATAGAAGCAGTGAACAATCTGGAGTTAATGGTATGGGTACAACGCTATATTTCACAATTTCAAATGAGATATAATTATATTGATCTAGTGTTGGTTAAATGTTGGGCGAATGTCGCATCCACTGCCGATGGTCTAATATTAAACCATCGTTGGATCAATGAATGTTGTTTGGTGGGATATGTTTCAAATTTATTTGTGAGACAAAACATTGTATCCCTGCTTCGTCTACTCCACCTTGCTGATCAATAATATATATCTAATCAAATAGTTACTTAGTGACGGCAGCGTTTTTGGAAATGAGTTTTTTTCCCTCTGGTCGGCCTTGGTGTAGTGGTTATGCTGTCTGCCTGTCACACCAGAGCTTGTGGACTGGTATTCAGGTTTAAAAAAAACCGTCAGGGCTCGAATGGAGGGCAGTGTCGTCTGATTCATCCCAACATTCCTTGATCCCACCATCCTCAGGAGGTTCCCTCCAGGTCAGCCTGTATGTACACCAAAGTCACAGAACACGATCATCACAAGAAAAACGGAAAAGCAATGTAATCAATCAAAGCCGAAAAGGATCATTACATTGTAACGGAAATAAAGTGTCTGTAGGATACTTCCCTCTTAGATAAGTGTACCAATTCCCTTTCATTTAGTCTTCAATAACTTTTACAATGTTCATAAATATATAATAGGTTAGGCATTATTTCCATTACGGTGATGGTATAAATGCTGGGGTATTCACTTTTCATAATATCAACCAGTTGACAATTCCGAAATCAAGGTTATTCCGATCGGATCTCTCAGAATAACCTTGATTTCGGATTGTTAGCTCGGTGGCGGTATCCTTCCTTGATTTATTCGTGTGTTTATTATTTTATCAGTGAGGTGGCGCCACTGCCGGGGACGTGGCATCATCGTCTGCTAGCTCCCTCTGTTTGTTGTTGACTGGCGGCACAAGTATCAGTGATGTGTGAGGGGGCTGGACGGAGCAGAGCACTGGGAGGCGATCTCATTATGGCCCGCTTAATAATCCCGATTCCCGGGCCTCCCTTAAGTACACTGCACCCACCCACCGCAGTATATTCTCGCCGTGGCGTTTGTATACAGACCCCCAAGGCTACGGCGTGCATCTACATGTACACACTACTCACCGTCGTTGCATGCTGCGGTGGCGGCCATTACTGTTAGTTAGTGTGTGATGTAGAGGGAGGGGGTTTATTATGGGAGGGGGTGTTACTTACAGATGGAAGGAGTGGAGAGTAAGGAGTGGGGGGGGGTATTATTGATGATGGTCAGATGCTGTATTGATTGCGGTATATTTATAATGCGTTCACTCAGCACCAGAGGGGGTACTGGTGTGAGCTGCCTGTAATGGCAGGTGACCATCCATCTAATGCGCCTCATACATTATGTGCGTATTGTGAAGCCATACATCAGATGGACGCAATGTCAACAAAAACATCGATAAAATACCAGGAAATGTAGGCCAAATACCAGGAATGTCAAATCCTCACCCAAATCTAACACGTCTCGATACTTGACCCCCTCACCTTGGCGTACAGATATATCGTGTCATACCCCCAATAAATTATACACCGCCGGAATTATGTGACTGTGGGTAATAAATTATTATGAAGACAGAATACATGTGTATGATGTGGCAATGGCCGCATCATCAGCCATAAGCACGAGTGCACGCTTCACAACCGGACAGTGGTCACTCGTGACGATGCCCAGCAAACGCCGCAAGCTGTCGGCGCAATGCCGGGACAACAACTTGTGATGTTTTGCTGACTCGGCAGTTGACATTGTCGCATGGTCACGTTTGATCAATGCCTGATTACCAGCGTGCGGTATGAGTGTAATGGCGAGGTCATTCTCGTTTCTGGGGCTGCCAAATTTCACCGTACTTGCCATCGCTGCGAGCTTCTAGTGCAGCCGGTGTGAGTGCTTGAAGTTCACGATGTATAGCTCACCCACATTATTATTACGTAACATTGATGGCCGTGTGTAGTCCAATGTGCGGATCTTTTTTCAAGATCAACACGTGCTCCTTTTGTGTCGAATAATACTGGATGTGTTATTTTTGTCAATCCTGTGAAGTCACATTGGCGTGGTGGGCCGCCGTCTTCGACGGTGGCCCACCACGCAGCCAATGTGACCTGTACGGATACCATATATTTATGTTCGCTGAGCTACTGTGTCTTGTCAAGTAGGCTTACACCAATAAAATCCTTCTCGTGCCCAAAGGATCATGACACTATTTTACTGTTTTTAGAACCGCACCGAGGACACTCAACGAGCTATAAATTTGTCGACTAGATTGTCCGTTCTTGGGAATTGATGAACATTTCAGCTTTTTGATCGACCCATTCCATTTTTAGGAGTATTAATAATTATTTTACTGGTATAAGGCCATGCCACGGTGCTCTATATTAATATGTGTTTTATCTTGAAACAAATAATAATATCAATTCTGTACTCAGATTGCTACAATTCATTGATAAAGTGCCGTTACATAAAACAACATTTTTTCTGTACAGTGGCGGCCCAGCATACACAAGACGTTGAATCAATGTTGGTTTAACGCTGGTCCAGCGTCTACGACGTTCAACCAACGTTAATCATTGATCCAACATATTGTGTCTGTTGAGGGGCCCTGATCTAGTGATTACATGCTGCTGTCTATCACCCGGCTTAGCCCCCGCTGTGGTATTAGACTTCAAGGAATCAAAATGTTTCTTCCCGGTCCATACGTAAATATTCAATATTGTAAGAAATCTCCGTAACCGAGAGGTAACGTGCTTGGCCTGAGACCGACAGGGCTCGAATTTTGATTCCTGTGTCTGAAGGGCATTGTCGTCTGATTTATCTCAATATCCTCAGCATGTTCTCCTGGCCCAGTTCAACTTCTATGTGCACAATGTGACACAGAGCCTCATTCATTCATTCATTCATTCATTCATTCATTCATTCATTCATTCATTCATTCATTCATTCATTCATTCATTCATTCATTCATTCATTCATTCATTCATTCATTCATTCATTCATTCATATTTGTATTCATTCCTTGGAAATGGATGAAAATTATTTAGATTTATGATCAAGCTCTTGTGATAGCTAGTAATTTTACAGGTGATAAATGATGTTCCTCACCATAGCAGGTTGCTCAATATACTTTAATGTCCTAAAAAAAAAGTATTTTTAAAAATTTCCAACAATTTGCTGATAAAGTGCGCTATATAAAACAACATTCTTTCTGAAAATTGTTATTCATTTGAAGCTGGCATTCCTGACGCAATTGCCAGCTTCAAATGAATAAAATATGAAAATGTCTAGCTTTTCTCTCTTTTTCGAATCCAGAACTTAAAGGGATAATGTTGATTCTATGGCATTATGTCACTTTATAAAGTGATACATATACGTCCCTTTAATCCCGGTGGGACGCTTAATTATCATGCGTGGAGCGATATTACAGGTAAATGTTGAGAAAGCACCATCTACTTCATCAACACCATAACGGTAACGAGTGTAGTGGTCAACTTAGATTATAACAGATGGTTTTACATATGCCAGTCTACGGTTATGCCTGCAATAATTCTTCCTATTACATGGAGCCATAATGGCCAAAATTGTTGTTTTGAAAAACGTTATTAAGGACTTTCAACTGCTCGACTTTCAACTAATCTTGTGTGTTGTCCATTTTACCCAGCTATTGTTATGTGTTCGTGGCGTGATGCATAGTGAATTTAAGAAACAGTGTATTAGTATCTTATATTTCACAATTTTCGAAATATTTTTTGCACCGGTTTGAGAGAATCCTTTTATATTATATTGACTGATATAGAACGTTTCCTCGCCGGATCAGAGGGATGATATCAAACAGCATCAAGGGATTTTCTCTCATTTTCCTTCACTTTGAGTTGCAGCAATTCACAACTCAAGGTGAATACTTTTTTTTATAAAATGCCAAATGTATATATCATGTGGAAGCTCACAACATCTTTGTTGTGACGCAAAGAGGTTATGTTTTTTGTCGCGTTGGTTTGTCTGTTTGTTTGTCTGTCCGCATGATTATTTATAAAGTAATGAAACCTTTACCAGAGGTGTGTCTCGGGCCAAGGAACAATGCATTATTATTATTTTTTTTTTTTTTAGCTCCCGCCGTCACCGTAGGTGAGACGGAAGGAGCTATGAATTCCGCCTCCGTTTGTTTTTGCCTCTTCTTTTGCCTATAACTTTGTAAGAAAATAAGCTAGGATAACAATTTTTGGTATGTGGGTTACTTCCAGGTGGATAATGGACAGGTTGAAATATTTTTAATCTGAATTTAATACGCAAGGTCGCAGACGAGATAATGATGATGTTACGGCGTTGGGCCGTTGGACCGTCCGTAAGCAATTCGTTTCCGGAGCATATCTCTGAAAGTACTTGTCCGATTGTCTTCAAATTTTACACACAACACCCCTAGGGGGTCTAGTTGTGCCTTTTAGGGTACTTGAACTTTGACCTACTTCTGGCTCAGAACTCTGACCTATTTAGACGTTTTGACGCGCACTTCGTTTCCGGAGTAGATCTCGAAAAGTACTGGGCCGATGACAGTCATATTGCACATACATGTTCTCTAAGGTCCCTAGTTGTGCCTTTTCAGGTTTTTGGACCTTGACCTTGAAGTTGACCCAGCACTTTGACCTAATTTATAACATCGGTAAATCCGACTGAAAGATTTTGCGGAATATCATGAAAACCGCTCAAGATGCTACACCATTACTAGAAAACAAATTGTGAGGTTTCAGGAGAGGATGCATCTTGAAAAATTTCAGGTCGATAAAATTAAAAATGGCCGCCTATCGGCCATTATTCACCTCGACAGGCCTGATATTGCGGAATATCATGAAAACCGCTCAAGATAGCTACACCATTACTATAAAACAAATTGTGAGGTTTCAGGAGAGAATGCATCTTGAAAAAATTCAAATTGATAAAATTCAAAATGGTCGCCTATCGGCCATTATTCACCTCGACAGGCCTGATATTGTGGAATATCATGAAAACCGCTCAAGATATCTACACCATTACTATAAAACAAATTGTAAGGTTTCAGGAGAGGATGCATTTTGAAAAAATTCAACTCGTCCAAGTTAAAAATGGCCGCCAATTGGCCATTATTCACTTTCACGTGGCCGTTATTTGGTAAACCGTGCTAGATGGCTAGACCATTACTATAAAACAAATGTGTGATTTCAGGAGGGGATGCATCTTGAAAAAATTCGCCTCGATAAAATTTAAAATGGCCGCTTATCGGCCATTATTCACTTTCAAATGGCCGATATTTGGTCAATCGTGCTAGATGGCTAGACCATTACTATAAAACGAAATGTGAGATTTCAGATGAGGATGCATCTTGAAAAAATTTGACTTGATCAAATTTAAAATGGCCGCCTTTTCGGCCATTATTCATTTTCACATGGCTGATATTTGGTAAACCGTCCTAGATGGCTAGACCATTACCTGATTACTATAAAACAAAGTGTGAGTTTTCGGGGGAAGATGCACCCTGGAAATTTTTAACTTACGAATTCAAAATGGCCGACAATCAGCATTATTTACCTCGATAGGCCTGATATCAGGTAAACCGTGCTAGATAGCTAGACCATTACTATAAAACAAAATTTGACGTTTCGGGAGAGGATGCCTTTTAAAAACTTTCGACTCAATCGAAGTCAAAATGGCCGCCTATTGGCCACTATTTACTTTCACATTGCTGATATTTGGTAAACCGTGTTAGATAGCTGGACCAATACTATAAAACAAAATGTGAGATTACAAGAGAGGATGCATCTTGAAAAAAATTGAGGGGATCAAATTCAAAATGGCCGCCTATCGGCCATTATTCACTTTCACATAGCTGTTATTTGGTAACCGTACTAGATGGCTAGACCATTACTATAAAACAAAATGTGAGATTTCAGGAGAGGATGCATCTTGAAAAATTTCGACTTGATTAAATTCAAAATGGCCGCCTATCGGCCATTATTCACTTTCACATAGCTGTTATTTGGTAAACCGTGCTAGATGGCTAGACCATTACTATAGAATGAAATGTGAGATTTCAGCTGAGGATGCATTATGGAAAATTTCGACTTGATCAAATTCAACATGGCCGCCTTTAGGCCATTATTCACTTTCACATGGCCGATATTTGGTAAACCGTGCTAGATAGCTAGAAGATTACTATAGAATGAAATGTGAGATTTCAGCTGAGGATGCATCTTGAAAAATTCTGACTCGATCAAATTCAAAATGGCCCCCTATTGGCCATTATTTACTTTCACATGCCCAATATTTTGCAAACTGTGTTAGATGTTAGTCCATTACTATAAAACAAAATTTGAAGTTTCGGGGGAGGATGCACCCTAAGTTTTTAACTAGTTTATATCGAATTCAAAATGACCGTAAATCAGCTATTAGTTACCTCGATTGGCCTGATATCGGGTAAACCGTGCCAGATAGGTAGATCATTACTGGGATACTGATTAGGATCATTATTTCAATGGAGGTTTGCAATCTCTGACAGACTGTCTAGTTCTTATCTTAGGCTACTCTTAGACTGGGCTTCTTAGACCTAGTTGTCTGCGTCTTGATTTTTGACCTAGCCTAGGACTACATTAATAACCCTACACAAAATTGCTAAAATAAAATTCTAATTCGGAGCGGGAGCTCCTGGACTTATGTAGTCTTTTTTTTTGGGGGGGGGGGGTGATCAGCATCCGGATTACGATCAGTATCAGGATTACGATCAGAATCCGGATTGCTCTGCGGAGGTCTGCAGTCTCTGACTGACTGTCTTGTTTTTTGTGTCATGGAACATGAGAAGATAAAACAATCCAGCAATCGCTGGTATGCACGTGTATTCCTATGGCAGTAGTATGAAAACACGAGACATTGATCCAATGTTGTTTGAATGTTGGCCCGCCGTCTTCGCCGGCGGCCCAACATTAAAACAACATTGGGTTATCGCCTCGTGTTTGCCGGGCTATGTGATCAGTTTCATCAGTAGGTGCTATTCATTTCACCATAGTAGTAAGACCTACATGTGATGCCGATGGAGATTTTTGTTGTTGAAAAAAATAAAGACGATCGACAAAAATGCCAGGTAGTCGCGAGTGCAGCAATGTCAGATAATATTGGATAAGACAGAAAAGTAGAAAGCAGACGTATTTATAATGGCCATTCCGGGAAACCAATCACAATGAGCGCCCGCTTCACGATATGAATCCCAATAACAAAGGCAGCAATTGATGCAAAGTGACAGATCTGGAGCAAGTGACGTCATGGGAGATATCATGCGCACAAAGTGTCTTAGTGCGACAATGAATTGGAGGGTTAACCCTTTACACGCTAATGTCTTCAATTTAATTTTCACCCACTTGAAGTTGTGTCTCGCTAACGCGATCCACAACTTCAAGTGGGTGAAAATTACTCGTATTTGTCTAATTTGAGACCAAATATCTGCAATTCTTGCTCATTGAACATCAAGTTATCTTTCAATCCACTTAAAGGAACTCAATCAGGCTGAAATCATATGTTGGCTTCTTAATATAATAAAATCACCGATTTTTTTTATTTTAGCGTGATTGAACCGCTTTAATTAGCTGATCAAATCATAGAAATCGGGAACGAAATGAGCGTTTGAACAAGATTTGCATATGCTTGGTCTCAAACTAAACAAATATGAGTAATTTTCTCCCACTCGAAGTGGGTGAAAATTTAAATGATCGAATTTAGCGCTTCAAGGGTTGATTGACATGGCAAATATCGCATGCTACTCATTGGTGTGAAGACAAAGCCCCGCCTTTGAAATTGACTAATCTGGGTTTATAGCCAACTGGTTTGTAGACGCACGCACAGGTTAAACTTTCCCGTGCTCACCTCAAAGTACGGGAGATGCTCAGATCGGCTTTGGGCCAACGTCTTGAGACGTCAGTCCGATGTTTAGTCGGTGTCGCGTGTTAGTTGGGTGTTTATCAGATGCCGGGTGTTGACAGACGCTACACACTGTGCAGACTGTTTGCGTGGCCTCTGCGAAAACACTGAGCCATGAAAAATGGCGTATTATCCAAAGAACTAGAAGAAAAAGACTCTGATTTCTCTTTTAAGTGGAGTTCCAAGTGGATCTTTGCCATGTATCTGTCCGCAATCAGTCCGACAAGCTTCAGGCTTCGCGCAGTCGTTGGCATTATGTCTGTAGCGTTGAGGTCCCAGCAAGCACGAGACATTAAAACTATACCAGCAAACACGAGACGTTGTGCCAATGTTTGTTTAATGTTGGGCCAGCGTCGTAGACGGTGGGACATCATTGACCCAACATTGGCATATGTTTAATGCTAATCCACCAGACAAGAAACGTTGATCCAATGCTTGTTTATTGTTGTGCAAGCGTCGCAGACGATGGCTCAACGTTGCTTCGAAGAGTGTTTGCTAAATATCTTTGGACTAACATTACTTTTACGTAATGTTCCGGCAATGTACTCTTGGTTAATGTTATCCACGTGGTTCAAGCATTAAATGATATTTTGTGTTTTAAATAGGCTATATATACATGATATATGAGATAAATAAGTAATAAGATGATTTAAAAAATATATTCTGTACTATAACCATGATAACAGAGCTAAATGTATTTCTCTATCCTAATTCAAAGTATCATTAGTTGATACAAATCGACGTATAGTCTCCGAGTACGTAGGCCTACTAGTCGGCCTCTCAGTTTAATTATCTATTAATAGATTACCAAATATTATTCTGTATCAAATAATTAAATACTAGAATAGAATTTTCTTACTGCCTCTGAAGTTTTACTGTTGACATAAAATACCAATTTATACATATGATGCAACATAATGTGAACAGAAATGGAGGGAGTTAACATATGCGTCCCCTGGGGATTAAGAGGTCCACGTGAGGAATCAAAAGATTGTATCTACAGATAGTACTCTTTATTCCCTATGATAGGAATTATATTGGAATCGCTAATTTCTTTAATTTGCATCTGATTTCTTTCATTTTGCACACACACATCCCTCAGGGGGTGTAGATGTTCCTTTTGGGGTTTATGAACATTGACCTACTTAAATGGCCGACCATCGGCCATAATTAATATGCCCGATAATTGGTAAACCATGCCAGATAGCTAGACCATTACAATGAATACAATTTTTGGTTTCAGGTAGGGATATGCCCTGCCAAATTTCAACTTGATAAAATTCAAAATGGCCGACTATCGGCCATAATTAACTTTAGTATGCTTTATATCTGGCAAGCCGTGCCAGATAGATAGACCACTACTTCAAAACAATATGTGCGGTTTCAGGTAGGGATATGCCCTCTCACCGCTGTATTCATATTTTGGATATACATGTAGTCGAACATCATAATTTGCAATAAAACATTGTCTGCAAACTAATCCACGGTTCAGTCTGACTTTGCATCGCTTTCTGCAATCAGTGGCAATATCATGAAAAGAGGAAGCATGAAATCGGAAATGTGCCCAGCTCTATTCAAATGATTAGAGGTACCGGGATGATTGCCAGTGATTGTACTTTTTACCCCCACCTGGGGAAGTTCATTAGGGATCTGTTGCATGCTGTGCGACATAGTACGGAATCACTAGTCTACAGTGATTATCCAAGGGAAACCACAACCTCCACGTATCTGGCTATTATCTTCGGGCCGAATGCCAGCGGCGTACCCTGGTTCATCCGCCCAACAGCGGTGCCAATGCAGCTTCCACGCACTAGTGTCGGCCGTTGTTAGGCCTTAAACTAACAGCAATATAATATTTGACATTAGTTCTCTCACTTGGGATGAATACTGTTACTCTCAGCTATAGTTACTCTGGGCTATCCGACTCGGGGATAGCGGAGCTGTGTTTTTCCTGGCGAAACCCAAGTCTCCGACCGTCTGGGCATGTCTGGAGGTAAATCCTCCAGACATGCCCAGAACCCTTTATCAGGCGAGTGAAGGAAAACAACTAAATATCCCACCATTCCCTATCACCCCACACTCACGTTATCATCTGTACATCATTCACCTCATCAATGGATTGCACTATTTTTATAGTATTACAATGTCACTTAAATAACCATTAGTGCCTAAAAGTGCCGTTGAACAATGTTCTACTACTAAGTACTACTTCAAATGATTAAAAGTTCCTCGTTATAGTACAAACATGGAGGTGTAAAATTACACCTCCCTGGTACAAAAGACCACACGCAGCACTGTGGTCTGTAGCATTTGGAACAGTTTCTAGCGCTGTAATACCAATATGCATGGAATAGCGAAAGTGAACCTGCAGGAAACGGCAACATTTTTATTTTTTCAAAAAGAGTTCTATTTTTATGTGGTTCACATGTGCATGCTGTGTCTACAATGTGTGTTAATACCGCTTTTCACACTTCTGGTGGGGATATGTTGTTGACGTCGATGTCACTACACTTCCACCAGAGAAGCACACAGGTCACCAAGCTAACTACACCGGCGGATTTGAGCACGTTTTTTATTGCGTCCCACCCCAGCGAGCACGAAACGCCGAACCAATGTTGGCTTAATGCTGGGCCGCCGTCCGTGACGGCGGCCCAGCATTAAGCCAACATTGGTCCTGGACCCTCCGCCCAGGATCAGCGCTTAACGGCTTATGTTAGCGGGTGCAGGTCCGATCATTAATCACGGGGTTTATTTGTCTAGACGTAGTCGTAGAGTGTAGTTTTTTGCAGTGTAGGACTAGGCAGTGCATGTCACCCTGGCCTCACCCGGAACATACGTGTGCTCTCATATTATACTCCAGAGTTGAATTATTATGTTAAGCTGATCACTTTTTGGCTCTGATTTTTTAACAGGTTGATAAGTTATTATATTTATAGGAAAAAACAAGAAGGTTTTGATTGACAGCCCGCACCAAGATTTTCAATATTCAGTATTCTCGTAACTTAATACTATTTTCTTGAAGCATTATTCGAAGATGTTTATTTTTTCAATGTCGACGTAATTCTCAATATGATTATATGTGTAAAAAAAATTCCCTAGAACACAATTGGATTGATTACACGGATCTAACTAGAATTCGTCATGCATGCTGCTGGTGGCAAGTTGCTCGATTAGCTCTATAATGATAAAAGCCAATTTTAAATGGCCGAGTTATGTTTAAATTTGTCATGAATGCTACTTATGACCATAATAAATATGGCGTTGAAGCTATATAGATGTTGTGAACAAGATCATTTTTTCCGTCATTCGTCCCAATTGTTGCTGTGCATTTTGCTATTAATGATCACTTTTTCGTTAATTTTACCTCAAGTGACTCTTTGTTCTCAAGGACGGGGGCCCTGGTGCAGTGGTTAAAGCTGCCTGCTTGGAAAGTCGGAGATCGCGAGTTCGAACTCCACTCTGGCATTCAAGTTTCAAAGATACAAAATGTTTCCTCCCCGCTCACTTGTAAAGATTCAATATTATGGAAAGCCTCTGTGACCGAGAGGTAGCGTGCTCAGACTCAGAATTTCGAATCCTGCGTCTGCAGGGCAGTGTCATCTCAGCATCATCAGGAGGTTCTCCTGGCCTAGTTTAGCCTATATGTGCACAACGTATGTGCCTAAAACCCTATTCATTCATTCATTCATTCATCCATTCATTCATTCATTCTTCTCAAGCTTATCATGCAACTTACCAGTTGACAGACCACAGCTAAATTCAAGGTTAGTTGAATCGAAATGGCGGAATTATCTGATCTTACAGCGTTAGTTTGTCAGATGTTGTCAGATGGAAGAGCCTCGGACACTGTCCACGATGATTACAATAGGATTCAAAAGATTAACAACTGTTATGATGGTAATTGTACTTCTCTTTGATCATATTTTGATGACCTGTTATTCCTGTATATTATGTTCTCCGATATAATATTGTGTACCATTTATCTTCTTGAAAGACAGTAGTTTAGTCATCATCACCAAGATAATGTGATGCATATTGTCCAACCATCTTATTCACACATCATATTACTAAGAATCTAGAAAAATACCTAAACCTAGTTATCTAGAAACTTGAAGTGGAGAAAACCAGCTGACAGGAACATAGGTGGCGATTTAGCTACTTATAGTAGAAGCCACAGTAGCATACATGGTCAGTAACCTACTTATAGTAGAAGCCACAGGAACATAAGTGGTCAGCTACCTACTTATAATAGAAGCCACAGGAACATACATGGTCAGCTACCTACTTATAGTAGAAGCCAGAGGAACATACGTGGTCTGTTACCTACTTATAATAGAAGCCGCAGTAGCATACATGGTCAGTAACCTACTCATAGTAGATGCCAGATGAACATATGTGGTCAGTTACCTACTTATACGATAAGCCGGAGGGACATATGTGGTCAGTTACCTACTTATAGTAGAAGCCACAGGAACATACATGGTCAGCTACCTACTTATAATAGAAGCCACAGGAACATACATGGTCAGTTACCTATTTATAGTAGAAGCCAGAGGAACATACGTGGTCAGCTACCTACTTATAATAGAAGCCACATGAACATACAAAGTCAGTTACCTACTTATAGTAGAAGCCACAGGAACATACATGGTCAGTTACCTACTTATAGTAGAAGCCACATGAACATACGTGGTCAGTTACCTACTTATAGTAGAAACCACAGGAACATATGTGGTCAGTTACCTACTTATAGTAGAAGCCACAGGAACATACGTGGTCAGTTACCTACTCATAGTAGAAGCCAGAGGAACATATGTGGTCAGTTACCTACTTATACTATGAGCCAGAGGAACATATGTGGTCAGTTACCTACTTATAGTAGAAGCCACAGGAACATATGTGGTAAGTTTCCCACTTATAGTAGAAGCCACAGGAACATAGATGGTCAGTTACCTACTTATAGTAGAAGCCACAGGAACATATGTGGTCAGTTTCCCACTTATAGTAGAAGCCACAGGAGCATAGATGATCAGTTACCTAGTTATAGTAGAAGCCACAGGAACATACGTGGTCAGTTACCTACTTATAGTAGAAGCCACATGAACATATGTGGTCAGTTAGCTACTTATAGTAGAAGCCACAGGAACATGCGTGGTCAGTTGCCTACTTATAGTAGAAGCCACAGGAACATATGTGGTCAGTTACCTACTTATAGTAGAAGCCACAGGAACATACGTGGTCAGTTACCTACTTATAGTAGAAGCCACAGGAACATACATGGTCAGTTACCTACTTATAGTAGAAGCCACAGGAACATACGTGGTCAGTTACCTACTTATAGTAGAAGCCACAGGAACATATGTGGTCAGTTACCTACTTATAGTAGAAGCCACAGGAACATACATGGTCAGTTACCTACTTATAGTAGAAGCCACAGGAACATACATGGTCAGTTACCTACTTATAGTAGAAGCCAGAGGAACATAATGTGGTCAGCTCCCTACTTATAGTAGAAGCCACAGGAACATACATTGTCAGTTACCTACTTATAGTAGAAGCCACAGGAACATATGTGATCAGTTTCCTACTTATAGTAGAAGCCACATGAACATAGATGGTCAGGTACCTACTTATAATAGAAGCCACTGGAACATATGTGGTCAGTTACCTACTTAAAATAGAAGCCACATGAACATATGTGGTCAGTTACCTACTTATAGTAGAAGCATACATGGTCAGTTACCTACTTATAGTAGAAGCCACAGTAACATATGTGGTCAGCTACCTACTTATAGTAGAAGCCACAGGAACATATGTGGTCAGTTACCAGCTTATAGTAGAAGCCACAGGAACATATGTTGTCAGTTATCTAGTTGTAATAGAAGCCACAGAAACATATGTGGTCAGCTACCTACGTATAGTAGAGGCCACAGGAACATATGTGGTCAGTTACCTACTTACAATAGAAGCCACAAGAACATATGTGGTCAGTTACGGTAACCTACTTATAGTAGAAGCCACAGGAACATAAGTGGTCAATTACTTACTTATAATAGAAGCCACAGGAACATTACATATGGGTCAGTAACGGTAACCTACTTATAGTGGAAGCAACAGGAACATATGTGGTCAGTTAAGTACTTATAGTAGAAGCCACATGAACATACATAGTCAGTTACGGTAACCTTCTTATAGTAGAATCCACAGGGATGTAAGTGGTCAGTTACCTACTTATAGTAGAAGCCACAGGGACATAAGTGGTCAGCTACCCACTTATGGTAGAAGCCACACGAACACATGTGTTCAGTTACATACTTATAGTAGAAACCACAGGAACATAAGTGGTCAGCTACCTACTTATAGTATAAGCCACAGGAACATATGTGGTCAGTTACCTACTTATAGTAGAAGCCACAGGAATATGCGTGGTAAGTTGCCTACTTATAGTAGAAGCCACAGGAATATATGTGGTCAATTACCTACTTATAGTAGAAGCCAGAGGAACATACGTGGTCAGTTACCTACTTATAGTAGAAGCCACAGGAACATACATGGTCAGTTACCTACTTATAGTAGAAGCCACGGGAACATACGTGGTCAGTTACCTACTTATAGTAGAAGCCACAGGAACATATGTGGTCAGTTACCTACTTATAGTAGAAGCCACAGGAACATATGTGGTCAGTTACCTACTTATAGTAGAAGCCACAGGAACATACGTGGTCAGTTACCTACTTATAGTAGAAGCCACAGGAACATATGTGGTCAGTTTCCCACTTATAGTAGAAGCCACAGGAACATAGATGGTCAGTTACCTACTTATAGTAGAAGCAACAGGAACATACGTGGTCAGTTACCTACTTATAGTAGAAGCCACAGGAACATATGTGGTCAGTTACCTACTTATAGTAGAAGCCACAGCAACATGCGTGGTCAGTTGCCTACTTATAGTAGAAGCCACAGGAACATATGTGGTCAGTTACCTACTTATAGTAGAAGCCACAGGAACATACGTGGTCAGTTACCTAATTATAGTAGAAGCCACAGGAACATACATGGTCAGTTACCTACTTATAGTAGAAGCCACAGGAACATACGTGGTCAGTTACCTACTTATAGTAGAAGCCAGAGGAACATACGTGGTCAGCTACCTACTTATAATAGAAGCCACATGAACATACAAAGTCAGTTACCTACTTATAGTAGAAGCCACAGGAACATACATGGTCAGTTACCTACTTATAGTAGAAGCCACAGGAACATACGTGGTCAGTTACCTACTTATAGTAGAAACCACAGGAACATATGTGGTCAGTTACCTACTTATAGTAGAAGCCACAGGAACATACGTGGTCAGTTACCTACTCATAGTAGAAGCCAGAGGAACATATGTGGTCAGTTACCTACTTATACTATGAGCCAGAGGAACATATGTGGTCAGTTACCTACTTATAGTAGAAGCCACAGGAACATATGTGGTAAGTTTCCCACTTATAGTAGAAGCCACAGGAAATAGATGGTCAGTTACCTACTTATAGTAGAAGCCACAGGAACATATGTGGTCAGTTTCCCACTTATAGTAGAAGCCACAGGAACATAGATGATCAGTTACCTAGTTATAGTAGAAGCCACAGGAACATACGTGGTCAGTTACCTACTTATAGTAGAAGCCACATGAACATATGTGGTCAGTTAGCTACTTATAGTAGAAGCCACAGGAACATGCGTGGTCAGTTGCCTACTTATAGTAGAAGCCACAGGAACATATGTGGTCAGTTACCTACTTATAGTAGAAGCCACAGGAACATACGTGGTCAGTTACCTAATTATAGTAGAAGCCACAGGAACATACATGGTCAGTTACCTACTTATAGTAGAAGCCACAGGAACATACGTGGTCAGTTACCTACTTATAGTAGAAGCCACAGGAACATATGTGGTCAGTTACCTACTTATAGTAGAAGCCACAGGAACATGCGTGGTCAGTTGCCTACTTATAGTAGAAGCCACAGGAACATATGTGGTCAGTTACCTACTTATAGTAGAAGCCACAGGAACATACGTGGTCAGTTACCTAATTATAGTAGAAGCCACAGGAACATACATGGTCAGTTACCTACTTATAGTAGAAGCCACAGGAACATACATGGTCAGTCACCTACTTATAATCAAAGCCACAGGAATATAAGTGGTCAGTTACTTACTTATAATAGAAGCCACAGGAACATTACATATGGGTCAGTATGGTGGAAGCAACGGGAACATATGTGGTCAGTTAAGTACTTATAGTAGAAGCCACATGAACATACATGGTCAGTTACGGTAACCTTCTTATAGTAGAAGCCACAGGGACGTAAGTGGTCAGTAACCTACTTATAGTAGAAGCCACAGGAACATAAGTGGTCAGCTACCTACTTATGGTAGAAGCCACAGGAACACATGTGTTCAGTTACCTACTTCTAGTAGAAACCACAGGAACATAAGTGGTCAGCTACCTACTTATAGTAAAATCCACAGAAACATACTACGTAGTTAACTTGTAACCTTCCCATACAGGTATTTTGAGCTACCTAATAACTGTAAATGTAGATTAAAATACCTTGCCAACCACTTGAAAACATTTGTTTGGCACTGCAGTCGTGTTTTGTACTGTAGAAAAACATTACATTTGTATTCTTAATCACAGAAACCTATCCTGAATTTGCAATCTGATGAGTTAGAATAGGTTCCATTTCATGCCCGTGATATATTTTTGGGAATGTGGACAGATTTTATCAGGAGATTTAACGTGAAATGAAATAATTTTCATGAATTAATTTTTTTCATTAATTTTTTCTTATACTGCAAAATTAACGATATATCTACAAACTGAGCAGTCCGGACATTTGTGACGTTTCGCAGATGTAAACAGAACGTCAGTAAGGTACAGGTTCACTTAACACTGCCACAAGGCTGGCCCTGGAAGGGTCTTTGAGAATCACTATTTATTGTGTACCCGCGGCGAAGAGCGACTTAAAGAGGTCCGCGTCCATAGCTGGGTCAGATCACAGCCCAGCGGCGACAAGACGTTGGGTTAACGTAGGGCCAACGTCGCACGACGTTGGCCCAACGATACCCCAACGTCTTGCGTGCTTTTTGCGGGTGGCTGGGTGCAGGCCATTCAGAACATTGTCCTCTGTAATTATCTGGCCGCTGGTGCGGTCATATCAGCTCAGTCACAGTCAACGGGCGGGATAAACCTGGTAATTCCGAGGTGGCGGAATGAATTCATAAGTATAATGTGGGAGTGAATGAAATAGAGAGATCCAAGGTAGAATAATCTGTTTTGTCCATCTTTCTTTACAGATGATAATGTGGTGTCATTTCAGTGCACCTTATATGCTTTCAAATTGTACATTTGCATTGCCCTCAGTGGCTCCAAAGTGATTCTTAGGACTGTCACATAATTTTGCATGAGTCATATGACCAATTGACCTTTACTTGAGATTTCGGTTTTTATTGTGCTGTGTTTTGTCATTTCAAGTTGCTTTAGATTATATAATTATTTCCATGTCCCCTTCATCTATTTCAGTGCTGGCAGATGAAGCCGTTGTATTCACCACTTAGGGAAACTTTCCTGTTATTAGTCATTAACAAGTTTCACAATTCACTTGTAGTCATATCGTATTGCAGTCTACTCCCGCCTGAACGTGATGGTTTGACTGTCACAAAATTCAGTTTATATTAGCCATCATGCGGATTTACCAATTGACAACAGGGTCTTCATATCTCGCTTTCTTGAATACTGAATTAAGCTCTTCCAAATTACTATTGGCTCTCTTGGACGAAAAAAATTAGGTTTTACTCTGTTGATATATATATTTTTGAATATTTTATGCATGTATAATTTGTATTTTCAGGCCTATATTTAATACACAAACCATGCATCCGAAAATTTGCATTAGTGAGCCTTTAAAAAATAGCATGGAATTCAAGGAGTTGGTGTGTGACGATGAGGCACACCTGTAAAAATGAGCCTACAAGATGGTGGGCTACTGCGATGCTGGTTCAATGGTGGGCCTGTGGCCCACCATTGACCCACCATTGCCCCAGCATCTGGGGTTTGTCAGCCGGGCATTGTGTTAAGTGAGGCCTAGCAGCGCGAAAAGCTTACAAGCCTTCTCCATTGGCGGAGGACAGATATTGTGAGATAAGTGGTTTAGCGGGCGCTACACGAGTCCCGCGGCCCTCTCTGATGCTACCTGGCCCTGTGGCCGTGAGCCCGCCTGCCCCTGTGAGCCCACTGGGCGAGCTGATTGGCAGGAAATGCCACGAGGAATTGCCCGGAAAAAAGCACACCGTGTTTAATGTTGCGAACTTGACAAACTATCAAAGTCATGTTGCCCTGTGGCGCATGTTTCGAGTCGATTTCTCAGGTAATTATTATTCGATTTCCATGAAATTATGTAACCATTTCATGGAAAATCTTATTATGATTGCATGAAAAATCGGCAAAAAACATGCGCCACACTGACAGGATGATATGATTTTGACTGTAAAAATCGTGTTGTCTCGACCTCGTTGTCTTAGCGTCATCTTGCTGTACCATTTATACATCGACTCTTGTTGTGTGAGACATCTGAAATCCTTTCAAACGGGATGATATACACCCCTGAAATTGTAGATTTTGGGGAATTTCGCGCACTCCCAAAAACTTGCCAGCTTACTGCAGTCAGATCAGCTGCTGCCAGGTCGTCGTGCAGACTGGCATCAAGGTCGCACATACCATCTGCAGGACAACAAGGCCGACTGGAGACAGGGCCTGTAGACGCTCTCATCTTTACGTGATCCACACGAGTCTACAGCCAGACTACAACATCACTCTGTCAGAGATCCATGTCGTAGATATCTAACAGAGTGATGTCGTAGTCCAGCATCTTAGTCCAGGTGCGCCCCGGGTTTGAAGACGTCTTCACGATGGGTCACGGCCCATCTCTCATTTCACGGCGACGGGACAAGTTTTGTCTTCAACTTTACTCAAATCGGGCACCAATCTTCGCTCTTACAGTTTAAATTACTCTTCGTGTGAGATATTTATATTCAGATATTCAGATGATCACGATTCTGTTATGTAAATGGTGCATATATCATAACCTTTATATTAACCCTTTAACCGCTGAAGTAAAATATTTAAATTTTCACCCACTTGAAGTTGTGCGTCGCTACCACGACCCACAACTTAAAGTTGGTGAAAATAACTCATATTTGTTTAATTTGAGAGCAAACATTTGCAAATCTTAATGATTAAGCGCTTATTTCTTTCCCAATAACTGCCATTTGATCGGTTAATAAAATGGTTTAAAACCGACTATAGTCGTGCTAAGCAGTGACAGGGGTTAAAGAGTGATTTGACACCAAGGTAATGATATTATGTTCTCGATTAAAGAGAATACCTTTAAGAACTCGCTTCCTCCTTTCTCCACTTGCTCCTTTTTCTTTGAAAATGGTAATTAGATCTGGCGATGCTTTGTGTCCGTGATTAGGTTCCGGTGGAGAATCTAGCTGTAATGTTTGAAGGAGGTTGTGGTCCAGGAGAACAGGGCCTAAGCACTTCCCGCTTGGATTGTACCAAGTTTAGATGTTATGAGATGAATTTTAGAGTATATTTATGTGAAAACGTCATTCTGATCGTGTGATTCATATCCCGATATTTACATCAAATACAAACGATTGTTTGACCAGCGAACCCCCGGATATAAAATAACTATCCCAGCAAACACGAAACAAAAACCAATGTTGTTCCAGTGTTGGGCCAGCGTCGCAGACAGTGGGCCAACACTGGAACAACATTGCCTTAATGTATCCTGTTTGCTGTGTGACTATGACAGCAAACATGAGACATGGCCCAATTGCTTATTAATGGTTGGTCACCATCTACGAATTAAAATGACCCATCATTAAACAACATAAGTTGACGTCTCATATTTGTTAGGTGTTATTGACGTGTGAAGGGTAGCCTACCACTGAAAAAGGAAACATAAGCAGAATATATTAGAGCTGTACAATACTGTATTTAAAGCTGATCAGAAATGTTAATGTTGAGAGGAGTAAGATACGCCACTTTTTTGTTAGTATTTGAGAGACCTTCAAACTGGTACATTACTTTGTTGACCAGGTACCTGGGACACCTTTACCTGGCAGAGGCTCAGGTCAGTCTGGATCGCATTGCGGATGCCGTGCGTCATCTGGATCCTGAAAGTGTCACCGACATCTCCACCGTGTTTCCAGAACAGAAGTCTACAGACCAAGGTAAGGCGCAATACTTCTCTTTAACCCTTGAAGCGCTAAATTAAATAATTCAATAATTCACATTTTCACCCAAGCGAATAAAAAAGAGAGTAAATATTTGGTGGCTAGGAGGGTTTAAAGGTTTTAGCTATGTTATTCAACTTGTCATGATTTCTTGTCACGGCGCTTCAGATAAATAAAGTATCATTTCAAGGCGATGATAGGTCATAGTAGGATCTGGGGCCATCCCACGCGATATCTTAACGCCCTGGGCCATTGCTGTCAACTACAGTAGACATTATGCTTTTATTAGCACCTGCATAACAAGTTTTTAAAAGTAAAATATATCTTTGATCGTGAAACATTAATATATGGTGGGACTCAAATTTCATAAATCACCTAAATTTTCAGTCACTTGAAGTTGTGTGTCGCGGTAGCGAGACACAACTTCAAGTGACTGAAAATATAAATTGAATATGGGCTAGGGGTTAAGATTGATTTCCATTAGAAAAAGTAAGATAAATCTTACCTTTTGTAATACAAATAAGAGAAGGTTAAGATACAATCAATGTTAGTTATCTTAAAAATGATCATCTTTCCTCTTATTTTTATTACAAAAGTCAGGATTTATCTCATTGTTCCATTAGAAAATTATTAAGATATATGGAGAGAGGGTTAATGTAATATCATTATGAAATTTTTTAACGGGATGGTCCCCAAGGCACATACAAATTCACAAAGTGTGGACCGTGTTTGAAGAATTAGGTAATAATATAAATATGTTGATTATCATACATTTGTTAGCATTAATTAACAATGACCAATCGTTGATTGTTACAGAGAAGGCTGATAAAAATGGTGAACAGCAAGACTCCCTCGCCGAGAGCGCAAGTAAGTGAAATCAAGGAAACAGTTTATTATCCTAAAATAATTAATTGAAACAGGTAAGTAGAACTAGCAATGTTGTACATTTTCCAAAAGAACCAGGATTGAGAATGGGAGGTCATATTTATCACGATTTATTCATTCACTGTTGGGTGGGAATTGCGGATTAAAATAAGCTACAATATATAAATAATATATAAGTATTTTATTAGAATTTAAACTTATTGTATGCTGCGAGTGCTCACTTGTAGTCCAGGAGCATCAAATTTATACCCGGACAAAATTCATAACAAGCTGGGGTTTTTTCCGAAGAGGTCCCCAGAGGTACCTATATTAACATATTCCCGAAAATTCACCTAAAGCTTTTCGAGAAATTCTAGATGGCCGCCGCCATATTGTCATATCTGGGAAATTGGTTAAATTAGTCGATTTTAGCTCATTATTCTTTTCTAATATACCATTTCAACTGGTCAGTAAGTCCATCTAGACATAAGGCCTCACCATCATAAGGCCTCACCACACAAATTCATTCGCCCATATCATTATAAAGTTTAAGAATAAGAAAGTTAGTCTCTTTTTTAAAATTGTGGCTCTTTGCAGCAGCTCTTGTGGTAATTATTACGGAAATATCATTTTGACACCAATTTAAATCGATTCTGTGATGTTTTGTTGTAGCAAAAGCATCGAAATTATAAAAGATAGACCTAACAGGAAGTCCTTGCGCTGACTGTAACAAGGCTCTTCTAAAAAACGAGGTCAATTTTTTTCTAGGTCGCCCAGGGGAGAGTGGGGCAAGAGCTTATTCTAGGCTAAAATAGCAGAAAAGCAAGCAGATTCACATACCTTTTTTATTTTGTATTTTGAAAGAGAACAGCAGGATGGTTAAAATGATATATAGGGTTATTTACATTTCCCCATTTTAGGAGTGCTGGGAGGCCTGAGCGTATGGGTCATAATACATGTAAGTCTATGGGACGGGTATTATGTGTGGTGAGACGTTAAGGCCATAGTTTCAGAAAACACATTTTAACGCCTGTGGGATGTTTTATTGCTACTAGACCATTAATTTTGCTCATTTATTATCACCAGGCAGCCAACTCAGCGAAAAAATATAATATAGACATGTTTTCTAGCGAATTTAACGAGACTAATTTGATAATGTTCAATTATGGCCCATATACCAAGCATTCGTCTATATAGCACTGAAACAGTTGTAAGTTCAACTTGGTTCTTCCACTTCCTCGCATTGATTTTCTTGTCCTTTGGTAATTATACCTCTTTTGTTTGTGTGTATAATGTCCGTACATCACTATTCTGAAGAAATAAAATCATTCATTGCCTAATTTCAAGACGAGTCTCTGAAAAAATAGACAATTCCATACAGATGCTTCATGAAAATGGAAAATTATGTTGTACTATCGAAAAACGGGCCATTTCTCAAGATCTAGTAAAAAACAGGGGAATTTCATTTTGCGTTTGTGTGCCCTCTGCTCATCGGAATTGGACAAGGTTTTCTTTTTCGATTTCAGAATAGAATGTATTTTCTAGATCACTTGAAAAAAAATATTCCATAAACATGTTTATTTCCCTTAAGGTGTCACCACACAAATTCATTCGCGCATATCACTATAAAGTTTAAGAATAAGAAAGTTAGTCTCTTTTTAAAAATTGTGGCTCTTTGCAGCAGTAAATATCATTTTGATACCAATTTAAATCGATTCTGTGATGTGTCGTCGTGGCAAAAGTATCGAAATTATAAAAGATAGATCTAACAGGAAGTCCTTGCGCTGACTGTAACAAGGCTCTTCTAAACAACGAGGTCAACTTTTTTTCTAGGTCGCCCGGGGGAGAGTGGGGCAAGAGCTTATTCTAGGCTAAAATAGCAGAAAAGCAAGCAGATTCACATACCTTTTTTATGTTGTATTTTGAAAGAGAACAGCAGGATGGTTAAAATGATATATAGAGTTATTTACATTTCCCCTTTTTAGGAGTGCTGGGAGGCCTGAGCGTATGGGTCATAATACATGTAAGTCTATGGGACGGGTATTATGTGTGGTGAGACGTTAAGGATTTAATCGCCATCTTGGCGGCCATCTTGAATTTCTCGAAACGGTCCAGTTGGATTTTCAGGGACTTCTGATATGTAAATCTAGATACCTCTGGAGACATTTCCTGAAAAAAGCAGCTTGTTATGATTCATTGAATTCATTGACAAAATTCATTGAATTTTGTCCGGGTTTCTGCTGTTTTCAGGCTAGTAACGTCCCTTGGTCAGAAATATCACATTCATTTCCAGATTTCTGGTTATTATTATTACTTCTGAATATCTGTATTAGTTTGAGCAATAGCTGACTGAGTGATGTGTTAACATGTGTTATTTGCTGACCATACAGATGTGATGTCTAGCTGGTCGCCGCGTGATTTGCCTCGCGCCCGCGCAATCATGCAGTATAACCTGGCCACTGCCCACGCCATCAGAGGGGAGTACGAAAAGGCACTGATGAATCTCGGACAGGTATGTAACCCACCAAGAACCAGACACTGAGCTCTCCAGTGCTGGGCCAGCATTGGCATGAGATTAGATTGGCCTAGTTAGATTGTTGTATTTCCATGCAGGATGAGGTAGGAATTGCTGTCGCAATTGCTACCTCTTGCTGAATAGAAATATCTTATAAAGACAGGACAGTGTCAACAAATTACGAAATCTTCATTTATAAGCGTATTCTAGACAAACATCATAATGTCTTCACCTAGCTTAGTACACCGCTTAGTACACATGTTGATAGATTTAAACCCTTAAAGCGCTGAAATGAATAATTTAAATTTTCACCCATTTGAAGGTGTATCTCGCTAGCGCGATCTACATCTTGAAGTGGGTGAATATTATTCATATTTGTTTAATTTGAGACCCAAACATTTTCAAAATCTGATGTTTAAGCACTCATTTTATTCACAATATCAGTGATTTTATCGACTAATAAAACATATTAAAAAAGAAAAAAACGAATATAGTTGTGCTTAGCGGTGTAAGGGTTAACCCTTTCACCGCCAAATTATTCAATTTGAATTTTCACCCACTTGAAGTTGTGTCTCGCTGACGCGATTCACAGCTTTAAGTGATGGAAAATTATTCAGAGGTCAACTCTTTTCAAATCTTGTTGATTGATGTCAAATTTTATCTTTAACATGTTTAAAAGGTGGTACTTAATGTGCTAATAAAAAATGAAAACCCGAATATATCCGGCACCGGCGAATAAAGGGTTAAGACGTGACTAATAAGTCAATTGACCCAGAATCATAGACCACAATGGGCCAACGTCTCTTAGGTTCAATAAAGATGACATAACACAGGAATGTTTTTTGTATATTGCAGATTATTGTTTAAAAATTGTACTTTGCATTAAAAATTTTAATATATATTGACTCTTATCAGTAAATCAATTTGTTTATACTTTGTTATAAATATTTATATTAGTAACGTTATAACCACAAATTGTATATTTGTATTTTATACAGAGTATTCACAACGTCGGTATGCCGTTACCTGCTCAAATGTACTTCCTCAAGCTCTATCTTGAACTTATGGAGGGTGAGTGACCTAAATTTAGCTATCACTGTAAATTATTTTCGGAGAAGTATTTAGCGGGAAATGTATTTATGTTTATGCGCGTTTAAATTTTATTTTAAACATGATCATTTATTCACTAAACTGTTAACATATTTTAGGTCGACATAATTATGCATTTCTATTTCAAGTTTTTACAATGCGGAAGCAGCTTTAACCCAAAACCAATTTTGCTACTTCATACATATAACATAACTATGACATGTCCATGTGAAAGTAAATAACAAACTTTCGCGAGTATATGCTAACATTCAAACAATTGTCATTCTTATTCATAAAGTTTAGCACCATGCTAATTTTGTATTGTATCGTACTGCAAGTCAGTTAAACCTTTCAGCTAGTCAACAATATTTTCAACAAATTTTAGTCGCTGTTAGTATTGAATTACTATCGCATCTATCGTCCTACAGTGAACATAATTGATTAAATACCCAATTTAAAAAATAAAATTGTCATTTTAAATGAATCATATAATTATATCCTAACTTAATTTCACTAAAATATGTGACATGATCCATACATGCGACACAGGTTGTGCGTTTAGGGTGAAGTGTCAGTTTGCGCCGAAAAGTAAAGTTAACCAATATTTCGCTACTACCGAAAAACCGCGCATAAACGCGCATATATTTATAAGTGAAAATCTACTGTTTTAGACATGGCTCCAAAAATATTGTTTAATCATTTATAAGTGCATAGACTTATATTCGAATGCAGTGCACGTACTTGTATTCGAAAATTACTACGTATACCTCTGTGAAACTCACCTATGACAATAATATTGATATGTATTGACTTAAACAAACCCTTACTAGCGTAAGCTCATAATGTTTATTTTTGGTTGGAATAAATAAAAAAAATACGATTTTAAAGAATTTGAACAAAATTTAAAATGTATTTCAATGGACAAATATAAGTACATGCATCTATATTTGAACACGAAGTGCATCTTCAATTATAAGTGCATGCATGTAAATGCGCGGGGATAAGGTATACGGCTGATGCTATCAATAAAACAGGGTTTTAATTGGTAAAGTTGTTTATTTCAGGGCGCAGAAAGACGGCGCAGAACATCATCAAAGAACATTTCGGTCACATCACAACAAACAGAGCCTGAGATGTTATGGTGTTTATGCAGCGTGGACAGTAGATGCTAATGACTGGAGTTACAGATTCTCATCTCTGACCAACGTCGCAGCCGAGACAACGATCCTATGAAGGAATAATGTTGAGCCGGCGTCTGCGACGCAGGCCTAACGGTAATCCAACATAGAGTCAACGTCTGAATATCTAACGTTTGTTTTGTATTATCGATGTATTTGCTATGATTGATTCTTTGATTTAGGTGAGAATATCATGTAATATATTATTCATATTTCTAGAATTTGGATAGAATTTGAGCCATATAAGATCTATCCAGTAGTTAACGTATGTAGGTCTACAGAACGATCTACAGTCTAGCTAATAGAGCGAAAAGATTGACAAATTAGAATATAAAATAAAATATAAATGTTATATTGAATAAAGAAATAAATGACTGCTCTATTAAAAGATTCGCGGATCTATTTCACTATTTTGTACAGCTATTTTTCTGCTAATCGAATTAGTGAAATTAATAATTGTGTTTTAGTATGAAAAATACTATTTTTGTTTGCCAAAATCATTTTGTAAAGCTACAAAAAGATGTGCAACCAGTCTCGTAAACTCTTGAAAAAATGATATACAGTTGCCATAGTAGCGGATCCACTACTCAGTAGACAGGGTAGATGTTTTTCGATTGATGTGTGGCAAACAACGAAACATGCCTACTGTCGACGACTTGTCTGCATTACGTTTTTGATATAAGTTCATTTCTATGTTTTACCATAATTTGAAACCAAACTCCATCAGCAGGTGTAATTTACGGAGTCATTTTTGAGCGTTTTTTTTCCACTCGTTTAAAATGACAGTTACATTTGGAATTTTACAGAATAATGCCGTGCACTAGGAGTTAAGACTTCAAAATGTTGGAGCTTGGTGCAGGTTTGTGTATATCATTTGTTGATTATATATTACCAGATTACTGTCACATTAAATAGTTGTATGTACCACTTCATAAAGTGCACATATAACTCTATACTTCGCATGTGATTAGAACTTATATTCGTGTCGGTAATAATATTTTTTTCTGAATATATTTTATTGAACCATTTGCTGATTTGTCAAGAAATATATTACTGTAAGGTAGGGTGTGACGTGGAACTAATTTATTACAATCATTTAGATTTTTTACAAGATCAACCAAATACATTAAATATTGAATATATTTATTTGAAGATGCATACAAGTTTGTCTTCAAAGCTGCCATATCGCCCCGTAACAGCCCAGGTCATGTAGGTGCCACTCATTAAAGTAGCGCATACCACACTGGTAGCTAGGGTCTATATGGGCCGATGAAACATTTTAAATGCCATTTTTGAATGTACGTTACGTTAGTGGAAAAACTTGTTTCTTTTTGAATTCTTTTTTTTCATGTCTTCACTTTGAAAGGTGCTGGTTTTCAAAGCGTCTGAAATACATATGTATACTTGATATTTCATCTATATTAAATAGTGAGAACTGACAATGCCTTGTTTCATTTTTTATCAGCCTCCGACAGAATGTGGCCGGAGGAATTGTCCAGTTAGATTGTCTGTGCAAATTAAGTACACAATCACCTGCGTCGAAATCCCTTCTTTGGGCTGAAAAGAATCATGACCAATTAACATGATTAATAAAGGTTCATGCCGACCGATTATATTTTTTGTATGAAAGAAATATGAAAGAAATAGCTTTGCCAGAGTTTAGATGGCACAGACTAAAATGAAGAGAACTTCAAAAGCCGTCGTCTTGATTATCAGTACATGGTATTTGGACGGTTGCATTAATGAAAGCAGTTCATCTCTGTTGTCACTGACCTTGAGTTTGCCAATTGTTTGAGCTTGCCAATCGCTTTCTGTGGAGGAGACGCGTGCACAATGTTGGTTCAATGTTGGTCCAGCGTCTGCGACGCTGGCCCAACATTGAACCAACATTGTGTGCACGTCTCGTGGGGTCTGATTCTCGTGTCGTTCAAACAACTTCACACTGTGCTGATGAGAAAGCTGCTCAAGTTTTAGTAGCACATCATGTATTCTGCTCTGCAAAGTCATAACGCAGTAACTGTTCACTTGACAGGTGAGCAGTTACTGCCCTACGGCTTTGCACGGCAGTATTCATCAGCTTATACGTGTCATAATATCGCCCTGCTGAAAACGTCATGTATGGTACTTGTTAAAGTAGCAGATGACATTGTGGGTTCTCGAATTTACCAAACCT
This sequence comes from Flabesymbios commensalis, assembly GCA_964017125.1. NCBI lineage: Eukaryota > Metazoa > Annelida > Polychaeta > Terebellida > Flabelligeridae > Flabesymbios > Flabesymbios commensalis. The sequence goes on from OZ024909.1 coordinate 36,626,466, forward strand.
ACAGTATTAACAATAATTCTGAAGTGGTTGGGATTTTTGCATATTTGCACAGATTATATCACTGGCTTGGGGAAAGATGGTTCAGCGAAATGGGACTGGATCCGAATACTTACATTATTTGAATAGTAGCATGTACAATACCCTATTAGAATGCTCACGCCGAGTTTCATCTCAAACTATCAGTCCTACGGTAACGGTATATTGCTCAATGTAGAATGCAAGTTTCTTATTTCACTAATTATTTTGGTACAATGTGGCTTCAACCAAGGAAAATAGAATCTGATTCTATTTTCCTTGGTTCAACACAATTAACACAGCCAGCTTAAAAACACTATTTTCTCATTAATGTTGATGGCATCCTGATATTAAACGAAATAAAATGAATGGGGTTTTAGGCCATATAGGTTAAACTGGGCCAGGAGAACCTCCTGAGGATGGTGAGATGACACTGCCCTCCAGACACGGGATTCGAAGTTCGAGCCTGTCAGTCTGAAGCCGAGCACGCGATGTCTCTTTCACGGAGGCTCCTCACAATAATGAATCTTTACGAGTAAGCGGGGAAGAAACATTTTGTTTCATTGAAACTTGAAAGCCAGAGTGTGGTTCGAAACCGCGATCTCCGACTTTCCAAACAGGCAGCTTTAACCCCGCCCAGATTTTAAACCAACGTTTGCCCAATGTTAGTCCAGCGTCAGAGAGGTCAGTACGTCACTTGCGGACTTATTTGTTCAACCCGCCCGTGACTGATAAGTCCACTTGATCGCTGATTAACTCTGCCCAGTATATAGGAACATATGATACACTAGTACTGAGATACTATCATACCAGGTCAGATGCACTGATAACAATTCAAGGCTAAATATTACTATTATTAAGCGAGAGAGTACGTGTACACAGTTTATTAAAAACCCGTGGAAAAGGTCTCATGCTTACTGGTCGACTTTAGTTCTAATTTACAATGACAGTCTGTTCATATATACACGAAATCCGTTTGACTAGATGATTACAATGTATGTAGATGATTATAATAATAGTTTTGGTACTAGATAGTTTCGATAAAGAATACGCAAATTAACGATAATTATCACGAGTCATCCTATTTATTGAGGATAATTAACGAATAATTATAAATTATCATTATGATTATCTGGTAATCGCAAATTATTGGAAACAGCTGTTGATTTGTTAATAAAGTTAAACTTAAACAAAGGATATATATGTGATACATTTAAAGATAACTTCACTGCAAACTCGATACATTGGACTATTTTTGTTTTAATGTTGTGCCAGCGTTTTCAGAAATAATGGAAAAATGTAAAAAAATACTACGTTTATGACAAAATGCATCTAGTCGGAGCAATGCGACGAAAGCCCACCTATTCATGTTTACTCCTTAAGCATCCGCGATACCAAGAAGTTTATGGCGAAATCCGGCACCGACCCATAAACGGCCATTTTCCAAGATGGCCACCCAAAAAGCTTGTAGGTGTGATATCTCATGAACCGCTGGTTGGATCGTATTCAAATTTGATGGGTGGTTCTGGGTATTACTGATGATCTGATTACCTTTTGGGAAGAATCCATTAAAAACAAATGACTGACATGATATCTTATGAACCATTGGTTGGAACACATTCAAATTTGGCGTGGTGGGGTATTTTTTATTTAAATTATTTTTTTGTAGTAGCTTCTCTAAGTTGAAAAAACAAAAAAATGGTCTTAACGGGGTGGTGGATGTTTTTGATGAACTGCCCTGGAAATATATAACGGGGATGATTTTAAGGTTTTCGTACCGAAAAGAAAATATTGCTACATTGCATTTAAGTAGACGCCATGTAATATTGGAACGTTTTTATCCGATTTTCTTCCTACGTTTTGTTTGGGTTTCTCTCTTTTATAATCACTATCGATTTGGTCTTGTTTCTCATAATGCCTAATCTTAAAATAGACATAAAACACGGGCCTAAGACCAAACATAACATATCCCCCTTATCCTATATGACAGTATGTCAGAAATTGTTAAATTTATGACAAGATGCATACAACTAGATTGTCACATTATATTAACAGGCTGTCAAAATGCATTCACTTATTTAAGAAAATAATAAAGTTGCGTTTGTTTAAGTACAGAAGCCACGTGATATTGTATTCTGATCACAGTTTGGTTGGGTCTGTATATCTTATCTAATAATTATCAGTCCGATGCCTTATTTCAATCAGAGGTGATATACCAAATTACTGAGTAAGTCTAACGTTATTTCTCATTTATGTCGACTTACAATTATAATAGGTTGATCATTCTGATTGTGTTCAACTCTAGTCTTGTTCACATCGGGGATGGTTCCAGTGGAGTCGGCCCCTGCCTAATGTCAGGATGTGTGGGGTTTGAAATTAACTAGCTCTTAACCCTTTCACCGCTAATTACGATTATAGTCGTTTTTAACCCTTTAACCGCCGGTGCCGCATATATTCGGGTTTTCATTTTTTATTAGCACATCAAGTACCACCTTTTAAACAGGTGACAAAGATAAAATGTGACATCAATCAGCATTATTTGAAAACATTTGCCCTCCATTTTGTCACATCTGAATAATTTTCACCCACTTGAAGTTGTGGATCGCGTCAGCGAGGCACAACTTCAAGTGGGTGAAAATTCAGATCAAATAATTTGGCGGTTAAAGGGTTGATCCTATTAGGGCCTAAATCACTTACTCAGAACGAAATATGTGTTTAAACATCAAGATTTGTAAATGTTTGGTCTCGAAATAAATAAATATCAGTAATTTTCACCTATTTGAAGTTGGGGTCGCGCTAGCGAGACACAACTTCCAAGTGGATGAAAATTGAAATTAAATAATTTGGCGAGTGAAAGATTAATTATGTATTATCTATATGTGCTATCTTTGTGGAGAGCCTGTGAATAAACATCGATCGCTATATTCACCATTATATAGGTCAATTATTGAACTATATTACTGAATATTGATATCAAGGTCCCCGCGATAAAGCGAAGCAGGTCGATGTTTTCTGCTCTAATTTCAATACCACACGTTTGCTAAGCGCTGAAACAGCGCTGTGTAAGTGTTTGGCACTTGAACTAAACATTTGTATAACATTTGTACAACGTCGGCCCAACGTCTTCGACGTTGGTCCAGCATTGTACAAATGTTATTGAAATGGTTTGTGTTTACTGGGACAGGCCACTACATCAACTAGCAGCGCCAATGAATGAATGACCCTGAATACTGAACACAGTGACGATTGCCGCCATCTTCGTCCATTTAGTATTATGGAAATTCACTCCTGCTGTGTCCATCATATCATAACCATTCTGTGTTGATTTAAAAACACACACTAGGCTAGGCCCCCACATGTTATTTAACAAATCAAGTATTTTATGTCCTGATGAGCATAGACCTATTGTACGTCATCTTTAATCTGGAAGTAGGCTATGCATGAGGAGTTTTAAAAGATTGAATTCTGTGAAACGCAGTGACATCACCGGACACCCTTTTGAAACGCTACTCGGTGAAAACAATGTTATAATAATCCCCCTCCCCCATACTTTATTGTATTAGATTGCTAGATGAAAACATTGCAGGTCGAGGCTATTGAGTTTCACAGAATTAGGCCTACTATGCGCCACATTGCTTAATATACTGGATCAATGCCATATTTATCCAATTCACGAATAGCAATATCAAATGTGACGACAACCCAGCAAACACGATACATTGACTGAATGCTGGTTTATTGCTGGCCCACCATCTTCGACGTTGGCCCAACATTAAACCAGCATTCGCTCAATGTATCGCGCTTGCTGACAATACAGTGGACAGGTGAAGGTCAGCGGACAAACTGGACAACGTGTGCCTAGTGTACGCAGTGTACACAACCTAATTATACAACTTGACCTGTCCACCCTCCACTGTCCAGAATGTAAGAAAACAACTGTTGGATCATTCCTGCCGAATTCGGAACAACTCAGGAATTTCTGAATTAGATCGTGATGGCACAGTTTTCGCGGTCGAATCCAGAACGTGTAGGCATGCGCCCAATTGACCAGACCGACGGGCGGGACAGAAATCAGCGCGAAATTTTGGGAATCCGCGGTGAAATGGGACCCCGCACGTGTGGCCTCAATGAGTGATTTCGTCCAGAGGCGTTTCTTGCCTCGAGCGCATCACTATCCGCAGCTGTTCATTGACGGGTCAAGGTCGCGGTGGACATTATTAGCTTTATTATTGCGCCGTCAAAAATTGAAGGTTCCAAGGGGGTTTACGGGCTGTTCATCCAGCCCACTGGAAGTGTTCAACTAATGCTGGCTTCAAGTTGGGCCAACGACTGTGACTTTGGCACGGCAGTACCGCGAAATTGGGCCGACGTTTCTTGATTTTTGTTGATCTGTCCGCCCCGTTGATGATTTTCTACAAGGGCTCAATTTAAGGTTGACCCTATATCACTCTGATGGTCACAGGATGTGAATTTGTTTCCCTCTGCATGGGAAGCGTTACATCAGCGTTGAAACAACCTAACTTGCTTTCAACAGTTCTCGCAACAGTTCCAAGCACATTCTCAGCTGACACGAGGCGTTGGTATAATGTTTAACCGGCGTTACAGACGTTGGCCGACCATTACACCAACATTTTTGTCAAAGTGTTGTCTTTGCTGGATCAAAACAAAACTATTGACTGAAATTGATCAAATATGCACCTGCTGGTAATTATTGAAAAAATGTCTAGTTTTCTAACGTTTCCAACTAGTATAAGTATATTTTTCATTCATTTTAAACGGGCAATGGCGTGATGACGAAAACAGCTTGAAACGAATGAAGGTATTAAAAATACAGCACGCCGAAAGTTAACGGAATTCACATCTCCCACCGCTACGTTTGACCAAGGAGGTTATATGTTTGACCCAATAAAACTGAATTTGTAGTTTCATTTTCTATTCTTTGAAACGTTTCATCCCAGACAACCACGTAACTTTATCTCTTGATAATTATGGTATGCCGATCTATGATTATAATTTTTGCTAATCAGTCAAAGCAACGAGGTGTTGGTTACAAGCCGACATTATCGAAATTGATTGAAATTACGTGCATATCTATATGTGGGTCCGGGTCGTTATTCCGACAGGTCGTTATTCCGACAGGTCGATATTCCGACAGGTCGTTATTCCGACAGGTCGATATTCCGACAAACAGGTCGTTATTCCGACAGGTCGTTATTCCGACAGGTCGATATTCCGACAGGTCGTTATTCCGACAGGTCTATATTCCGACAAACAGGTCGTTATTCCGACAGGTCGTTATTCCGACAGGTCGATAGTCCGACAAACAGGTCGATATTCCGAGAGTTCTATATTCCGACAAACAGGTCGATATTCTGAAAGGTCTTTATTCCGACAGGTCGTTATTCCGATAAAAAAAATAATAGTGATGAGAGGATTAACCACTATTAACAGCTACTGTGGTGATGAATAGCGATGAAGACCTATATCTAAAATACTAAGATTGTTACTGTACTTGTTAACTCTTTTCGTGCTGCATCATTCTTTGACATGTATTATTTATTTGAAGCTTGCATTGGCAAATGTTACCTTAACATGGGCGTTTAAAAGTGGACCAGTTAGGAGTAATAATTTACAATCAGTGCTTTTTTGAGATCTGAACGTATTTGCCCGCACTGAAAGGGTTAACCTTCTCTACCCTGAGTTTATGGGAGCCATTTGGGGGGGGGTGTGTTTTTGAGCGTAGTGTATATAGGCCCACACTTCTTTGTACAGCTGTGATATATAGATGCGTTCAGATCCATTGTTAAGCCTAATATGCCAACCAATGGAATAACTACATTTATGTCAACGTATTTGATATCAAAAGTTGTTTTTACAATTTCAGATGTATACAATTATTGTCTATATTTATGTATATTCCAGCCTAATAAACACTGATAAATAAATACATTTAATTATTATTCCCACACATTCTCCTGATTTTTCCCTGACTGCCCAGAAAATATATCACCAACTATTAAATTGAGCAAAATATTATTGAGCGACCCCCATAGTGCTCTAATGCCGTCCAAAATGCTGTTACAAATTAGCAAACTCAACAACATCAGTACTGAAACTACTAATACTATTTTCGAGGTAAAAGTATACAGTCAGAATGAATACAATTCAGAACTAATATTGATCATCTTAAAATTTCCTAACTTTGCCCTTCCTATGAGGATGGATGTATTAGCAGTGATGGAATAATTGAAGTTTTATAGCTGCGTTGCGTATAGACAGTAGACAGTGATATGAAAATATAATTATGTTGTTGTGCCTTGAGTCACAATTATAATATTATATCTATAATATTCTTATTATAAATACTATTACTTATTATCTTGTTCATGTTCGTGACGGCAGGATAGCTCATTGGTCGCGTGGTGGACTCGAGAGTCTGGGGGTACCTGGTTCGAGTCCCGCTGCGGCCGAAATCTTTCCTTGGTGTATACATATGCAGTGACCCAAACTGTTCAAATTCGTGGTATAATAATAGCAACCGAACGTATAACTAATTCGCGCCGCCTAAAAAGAAGTAAAAAAAAAAAGAAATAAAAATGTCAAAGTTGACATGTGAACGGTTAAAAAACCTTTCAAAAGACCCTTTTGTCCTGGTTGGAAACGGGCTCTTACAAACACATGAAATAATATATATTTAAAATCGTTTATGAAACCGTAGAACAATGCTATTAAGTGTTTCTCTACTGCTATTAGTTGGCAAGTTATGACGTGGGTTTGTTATGAACATCGGCCATTTTGAATTTATTTAATATGGCTGATACACAGGAACTCCAAAGACTGGCTCTGGTAGCAAATCTTATGGATAGGTCGTTATCAATGCCTGATACAGACGATTGTGTTGCTGATCTGCATCGTTTAAACCGTTATCATGTCGTATATATATTGACGAAATAACTTTAAAAATATTTTTGTTTTTTAAATAATTCCCAAATCAACTGCAAAACATCATAAATCAATCCTACTTATTCGAAAACCATAGAAAAGTGGTATCACATGCGTCTCTACGTCTAATAGTTTACAAGTTATGAAATGACCCTAATTTGAATGGCGGCCATCTTGGATTTGTCAAATAAAGCGCCCACGGCGAGAGTTCAGCTTGGTTCCCGCGATAAATCAAAAATATTATGGCCTTGGCCATACGTGGTCCAAATTTGGTGCTTTTGGGACGATTTTAACAATTCGGGGGTAAATCAGTTAAGCCCCCTGATTTGAATACTTATGCTATGGGTCTGACACCATTATAAATATTTTTAAATCTTTCAGCGCTGAGACTGACTTTAGACGTCAGATTCTGACGTATAAAATCGGTCTCAGCGCTGAATTTGTTGTCTTATTATTGGATCACATGTATTAGACAGTTTTTATGTAGATACATTTAAACAGTGTCACTGGGTAAAATAGCGATTTTATCATTTTTGTATGAAAAAAAACACGCAAAATGCTATATTCTGAAAAAATGCAGCGTCTGAGGCATTTAAGAAATGGAATTTCAGAATCAGCATGAAATTCTGACTAGAAACACTCTTCAAATCTTTTCGGCCCAGACACGTAATTAAAAGTGGTTCATCTCACAGACTAATTCCCATTACAATTTACATCAAGAAACTGTCGGAATAACGACCTGTCGGAATAACGACCTGTCGGAATAACGACCTGTCGGAATATCGACCTGTCGGAATATCGACCTGTCGGAATATAGACCTGTCGGAATAACGACCTGTCGGAATAACGACCTGTCGGAATATCGACCTGTCGGAATATAGACCTGTCGGAATAACGAGCTGACCCCCTATATGTAGGCCTATATGTGCACAACTATAATAAAGGTGTTGTATCGCTGGCAAAGGATGTGATAGGATTAATCCACAAGTTGTGTCTCGCTGATGCGATCTTCTACTTCTAAGTAAGCAGTGGCGGATCCAGGAATTGACAAACGGGGGGGGGGGGCGTTTTTAAGAATTTATACACACCACAGTCAGCCTCGTATGCTCTAGAGTGGTCCGGGGGCATGAAATCTGAGGCCTCAAATGGGGCTGTTCAACAATTACGTAACGCTTTTTTGAGAGATTTTTGATCCCCCCTTCCCCCTTTGTAACGCTTTTTAATGTTGTGTTGACTACGGTCCGTAACGCATCGCTTAACCCCCTCCCCCCTCTAGACGTTACGTAATTGTTGAATGGTCCCAATGATGCGTTCTGGAGCAAATTTCGGCCCAAATATGGCCGTTTTTTTTGTTTTGGGGAGGGCGCAGCCCCGGCTGCGCCCCCCCCCCTCTGGATCCGACACTAGTAAGTTCAAGTATTATCAACTTTTAAGTAATTCCCATGTCTTTATTCTCATCTATAACTTACACACACGACAATGTATGAGTTCGCTGCAGCTTTTGCCGCTATACAACGTTCAATTTATTTGATATGCAGTACACCAACTGACCAACTGACTCAGCTAAGCCAGTCACTGATTGGTTGAGACTTGGTCAGGTGTTGATATTTATGACCAAATTCTTAAAAAGTCTGTTGGTGAAAGCGGGGCCTGATGTCGATTTATGTAACAAACTTAAGTAGGCCTAAATGACTATATGAATGTACTGCGTGGATGTATTTTACGTTAAAGTTCATAATGAGGTGACAAAAGCAGGTTCCCTGTCCGGTATGTATATGGTTAACAATAAAATGGATCCCAAAAGGGAAGGGTCGCAAGCAGCCTATTATACCCGCCTAATCCACCGTGCGCAGCTTACCTTTCTTGAAAAAAATGGGCAAATGGTCAGAGAGAGTGGCCATGTGGTCACATAATGCATGAGAACACGTGATACGTGTCCGTGGTGTGACCAGACACCCCACATGCTGTGGTCAGCATAAAGGACCCCTAAATCCCACTGGTGGCATTCACCTAAGACTCACCCGATGTTGGAAATTACACTTTGCCTGCTAATAACGACTCTATTCGTCAATTTTATGAGCATTGTAAATATCGTTAATGTTAAACCCCCTTAATCAGGAGAGGTTTATACTTATTTAGCATCAGTTAATTTTAGTTGATTCAACTAATTTTCGCCCACTTCAAATTGCGTCTCGCTACCGCGAGCCGCAACTTGAAGTGGGCGAAAATTCAGATTATCTAACTTGACGCTTTAAAGGTGTTGCGGGGTATTTAATACGTTGACCCATCATTTATCCATCGTCTTCCTTTGGCTGAGATGAGTACAACTTCAAGTGGTATTCCAAATGTTTGATTACGAAGGCTTTGCCGGCGGAGCAGATGGTGTGACCTTCAAATGCAAAAGAAAGAGACAGATTGGATTAGGATCCAAAGATTCTAAGTAAAAACATAACTTTGTATTTAGGTAGTTCTAGTGTAGGCATTTCACAGGTCCGATGATGTATTTGTCTAATTATAAGATTTCAGGAATTTATTTTCTAAATCAGCCCAGTTTTCAAAAATTTAGTTTTGCAAATAGGAATCAGGTTGAAGTAATGTCGTTAGTTTAGAGTATATTAACCCTTGTGCTGCTGAAATGCTGTTTGCTTCTATTTTTCATTCATTTGAAGCTGGAAATTATGAGAAATGTGTATATCTATGAAAAGTAGACATCTCTAATATTGAATGATTGTATTAACTAAGCATCTACCAAAAACTATTTCATGAAATTTAGTGACATTTCTATTGGTCTGAAAGGGCGGCTGGGCCATTGTACAGTATTTAAAGCTGCCTGCTTGGAAAGTCTGAGATCGCGGGTTCGTCCCCTGCTCTGGCCTTCAAGTTTCAAAGTTTCTTCCCCGTAAAGGTTCAATATTGTGGGGAGCCTGCGTAATCGGGAGGTAGCGTGCTCGGCCTCAGACCGTCAGGGCTCGAATTTCTAATCGTGTGTTTGGAGGGCAGTGTCATCTCGTCATCATCGGAGGTTAGCCTGGCCCAGTTTAGCCTATAAGCCTATGTGCACAAACGTGGCCTAAAACCCCATTCATTTTATTTATTGGTCTAGAACCTGCTTGAAACCGTAGCAGCACAAGGGTTAATCAAGCGTTATTAATTGTATTGAATTGTCACTGTCCAACCATGCAATAGCATAAAAGAGGGAACACACTAACTCAATGGCAAACAGTCGTTTACGGACATAGGGTAGCCTACACCTGACCATAATTTAAAAAATAATTTAAAAAACATGGAAACGAAACGAAAAAAGGACACATGAGTTACGTAATTAGATATTATCTCACCATACCTGGGTAATTCTTGTCACAAGCTAAAATCAGACATATACCGACAGGCCTCAGAGATCCGTCCTCCGACGTTCCGTCATCTTCTACATCCGTCACGATATTGACGGGAACGGATCTGCTCAATGTATTTTTGCTTCTATGCTCTGCCATTCCGATGTCCGACTCCGTCATCAGATTTTGGGGACGAAAGGGTTAAATCAATGCGTAAGTGTCCCGTTGTTCTGTAATTACTTTAGCTCAAGCTATTTAAATGAATAAACGTGTATTCAGATGTGGAATATTTAATTTTAATATTTTTATTAGCACATTAAGTACCACATTTTAAAAATGTTAAAGATAAAATGTGACATCAATCAGCAAGATTTGAAAAGAGTTGACCTTCATTTTGTCAAATCTGAGTGATTTTCACTCACTTGAAGTTGTGGATCGCGTCAGCGAGACACAACTTCACGTGGGTGAAAATTCAAATTGAATAATTTGGCGGTTAAATGGTTAATGCATTTTTCAACCTTGAATCGATCAATAGAAAAACACACGATTACATACAAATCTTATTCGATTCGTCTGACTATCTATTACGTGCACGTGATCAATTCGAAAGGGTGCCTAAAATATCTCGGCCGTAGACCCATAACATATGTATTCAAATGAAGCAGAAAGAACTAAGACATTTATGATGATTTTTAAATTGAAAAAACCCCTTTGGTCTCCATGATTTATACAAAAAATTCATTCAGCGTTTTAAGGGTTAATTTATCTTGACACCTGGTGATTACACGCATATTACATTAGTTATGCGCCACGAAAGAGGGTCATACGATTAATTAAGGCTTTGATGTGGATCAGCAGCACGGAACGATTTACCATTTACGATGTTGTCTCAATCTTCCGTTTCCATTAAAGGGGTTCCGTCTTCGCTTGGAGCTAATCAAATATTTACACATAATATATTAACCCTTTCAGTGCGAGGACCGACTTTAGACGTCTGCAGACGTCGGATTCTGATATATAAAGTCGATCCCCACACTGAAAGAATTTAAATGTTACAACGGCCGTAGAACTATAGCATAGGTATTCAAATGAAGAGGAAAGAGCTAACTAAGACATTTATGATAATTTCAAATTGAAAAAAACACCCATTTGGTCTTCATGGTTTATACAAAATATTTCAGCGTTGTAGGAGTTAACCATCTAGCTCCATAGAAGTTTCTCTATTTTGGTGGACCAGCCAGACATGCGCATTCACGACGTCGTAACTTCTTTAAAATGATATACGATAAAACTAAAGAGTAGTTTGCATGCAAGTTGAAATTTGAATTTACCTACCTTTTTCTTGCAACAGGCCAGGCGTATTAGGATTTGTAGTGTCCAAGGGCCTATTTGCAGGGGGATTAGGCCATGCCCCCCTTCCTCGGACCGGATTTTTTTTAAACAAATTGAAAATATCCAAAATGTTCACCTGGGGTGATATAAAAATAGTCTATGTCAGCTTCTACCGTTTGCCCCCCCCCCCCTCAATCTGGTTTCTAGATACGTGCATGTTCGTGTCATTGATGGCATACAGACTTGACATATAAAAACATAAATACGGCTGTTGATTAACAATATATTACAGATTATTAACATGTTCATTTTCTATCCTGACGTGACATGCATGACATTGCTCACACAATCGACAGCTTCAACTACTTTCCCCGGTTTCACAACTCGTGCTATCGAAGAAGTAACGTTAGTTTGAAAAGCTTTAAGATTCATACAACTGCGAAAATGGGAATGCGTGGGAGGGTCAGGTGTAGGCCTACATTAGCCTATAGAGTACACATACAGCCCACATAAGAGAATTGGTGAATTATTTCCTCATAGATGTCGCTCAAGTATCATGAGTATATAGAGTTTATATGATTTGAGAACTAGCTCTTAATGCGGTGATGTGTATGAAACGCATATAGTATTTTTTATCTTGGCTGATAACTGTGGATGTGGGGTGATATGTCATTGTGGAATGTCCAGGGGCAACTGTTGCATTCTGGGGACACCCTTGTCCAGTGTATTTTGACAGTTGACTATATCTTTAAATTTAAGTCACTGTCTGCCACGTCAACACAAGCGAGAGTGATATGATCAAACACATACTCAAGCGAAGCGTTGATATTGCAGTCATGCCGGAGCTCTGTCACGCCGAAGGTCACTGGTTCATCCCTCGCTTATAATAAGATTTTAAAGAAACGTGTTTTTTCGTTGCTAAATCATAAGAATTCAGTATTGCGGGTAGCCTCCGGTTAGCAGGTATGTGTATACAAGTACCCTGAAGCGCTATTCATTCATCCTTTGACATTACAGTTGGTGTTCAAGCTAGTATATTCAAAGACACTGTCACTAGCTGCTGATTTACAAACACTACATGTTCCGGTTGTCACACATATCGTCTCTATATTATCTGCAAATCACCAGTTAAGGTACTCGTTTTCATGATTTTCCGGTTTGTGATTTGTTGATGAGCGGAGATTCCCCTAGTTTCCGACTGGCATTCTACCCATGACATATTAATGATAGCAATGTTTATTGACGCATCGTGAATGATGCACTGGGTGTGCACATGTATGAATCAGTGTAGTATATTTTTATTTTATCAATGTTTTAATAATTTACCTTGGATCTGCATTGGTTTTAATTCTCTGTCACTAGGGTAGTGTCTTATAATATCGTTTCCTCTTCATATAAACTTCCTTCTGGCCAAATCTAGCCAGATCCGCACTTTTGACTTTTGTAGCGTATGGATGGAAACCACGGAAAATTGGGATGTGTCTATGCGGTGGTCACTGCCATGGTTATACTTCTATATAGTGAGAATCAAAGATCACGCGGACCCTATCCTATTCAACTGTGTGTATTCCTGCTGTACACACATGGCATGTGATTGGGACTTTTTACTGTCAATAAAATGTATGTCTGTATGTCTTTCATAATACATGGTAGACAGTTTAAACAGCTTACGGCATATCTAATTAATTGTATTGATGATGAGCAGTGGATGTGTTAGCAAATCAGCATTTACAATAATTCATTACATTTCTTTTCCAGATTTGTGTGTATTCAATATCATTTGGGAAACGTAAAACTCCACTTTACATAAAACTCCACTTTTATCAGTCATGGATCATGTGCACCGAAATAAAAAGTCCCTGTGATATTTTTGTATGGTAGCTAGCCACTCATTCAGCAAATGTTACATCCCAAATAACAACAAAAAACATGTTGGCAGTTTAAAACTTTGTGTAGGGGAGAATGGTGAGACGTTAGAAAACTATAACATTGTACTTGTCCATTACTGACTATAATATGTGTAATATCTGGAAAATCGTACCAGATAGCTAGACCAATACTATTGAACAAAATGTGCAGTTTCTGTGCGGGTTATGATCTGAAAAGTTTCAACAAAATTACATTTAAAATGACAGTCTTGCGGCCATTATTGACCACAATATGTGTAATATCTGAAAAACCGTACCAGAGAGCTGTACTATTACTATTGAACACAATGTGCGGTTTCTGAGAGGGTTATGCCCTGAAACGTTTCAACAAAATTACATTTTAAATAGCAGATTTGCGGTCATTTTTAGTCCGCCTTTTAATTTTTAATTAAAAAGGTGGGTTTTTGTAATTGAAGTTCATCGGCATTGGCGTTGGCGTTAACATTTTCTTGTGGACACGATAACTTGAAAAGTTTTTTATATATCCTTCTCAAATTTATTCTGCATCTAATTGCTAGTAACCAGTTCTCAGATAAGTTTAATAATGTCTGAAATAACTTCAAAATGGCTGATTTATTGTGATTTTTCACATTTTACGTTATTAATCTTAGGCTACTTTGTGGGCGCGATAACTTCAAACCTGTTTCATGTATGCTGCTCAAATTTGTTATTTATGTTACTCATAACCAGTCCTCGGACAAGTTCAAGAATGTCTAAAAAAAATCAAATAGCCAATTTATTGTGTTTTTCACATTTTATGTCAATACTTTTACCTTGTAGGCGCAATAACTTCAAAGGTTTTTCTTGTATCCTGCTCATATTTGTACTGCACGCTGCATTGCTCCAGTTCTCGGACAAGTTCAATAATGGCGGCGGGCTATTGTCGAGTGTGTCTTGTTTAAAATGATTTTCACTTTCAAACGATGATTGTAGGCTGGGGCCTATTTTCGTCGCCGACGGGCCTTGTTATAAATGTGGTGCTCTTCAGTTTCGAAGACTTTCAGTTGGGCCTGTGTTTGCAGAGACTAATTGCGCATCACATGTATTATATATCTCTTTATGTGTAAAATTAATTTTAGTAAGGACGCCGTGTCCAGTTCATCGGTCCGTAGCAAGTGTCGAGCTTGTCATTTTTTATCAAATATAATAATTATTGAAAAAGCTGCATCTATAGTATATGTCAGTGTGTAATTCTGTGTCATGTTCATGTTGATTTTGAATGAATATTTTTTTCCACTAATATACAATCCATAGATCATCAAACAAGCTGTTTCCATTTTTTCCTCCAGTGGTTTGATACAAATTTAAAATGGCCGCCACCGATGACAAAATTGTCAATAATCGGCATGTATTTGGCCAGAAATGAAACACAGACACAAGCTACGGTTTTTTTTAAAGTGAGAGACAGTTCACAGATAAGTTCTACATACGTAACCAGACAATACACTGGACATAATTATTGTATGTTGGGCTACTATGATTTAGCTTCATGCTACTGGGTGATTTTAACGGGCGCCATACAATGTAGGGATGTAGAATTGGTCACCGTGCACCCCCTCCCCCTCTACTCACCCCACACCAACTTGTTTTTAAGTTTTGATATATCTAAGCATGATATGAGATGTCACCATTAAAAAATAAGGACGAATTTTATGTTTCGACCGCTTTTATGGGGGTACCTCAAACATGTCTATAATTAGGGGATAGGGTTACGTAAGCGTCTTTCATTGATTTTCTGACTAACCAATCAGCACACGCGATATACCATATAACAGATAATTAAATTATCGTTTTAATAATACATCACGCATTGCAGTATAATAAATAGTCGTCTCTCCACATACGCTCAAGCATGTTTTTTTTATTATAAAATAATCAAAATGGACAAAACAAACTAGTCAACATGCTCAAAGGAAATGACATGATAAATCGTAGTTATTGGACATATCAATATCTGGCCTATGTTTTCTAAACCCAGATATGTGTATGCTTGAAAATGAGTATCATTTATATTTATTAATGTAATACATATTTTTTAATGAAATAATATTACAGCCTTTCATGAAAATATGTCTATTTAGCCTGGGCTGAAATCTGAAACATGTTTTTACATAATTTGTGTGTGCTGAATTCGAATCTGTCGGATAATATTCTATAATGGTGACCTTCACCTTCTAATTAGCAAAGCACAAAATGGCCACCACAATGCTAAGGAAACCCCATTTTTTCCATAATTTGTCGCACATAAAAGCACAATTTATGGTTTCTGCAAGATTTTTAATTTATGCTTTTTTTCTTGTGTCTTTGTAAAGGTGATAACCTTTATTTGACTTTTAAATCCAAGACATCCGCCGTTTTTTATGTATTTACTGTTAATATATACTGCTAAATATATTGAGGATAATATGACGTACTATTTGTAGTGACTTAAGGGATTAGGAATAAACGTTACTGACGAGTAAATGTGAAAGAAAAATCCAAAATGGCCGCGAAATTCATCTACATATGAACAAGGAACAAAATGTTTTTTAATTGTGGCTCCGAATTGCTTTTATTTTTTGATTTTGTATGACTTGGGGGCTGAAACAAACATTTCTGATGTTTATTGTTCATCGTCTGACCTATATTTTATCGTAAAATCCAAGATGGACGTCATTTTAGATATTTACTATTGAAATAATGACGTCATTCTAAATACTAAGAACATCATAGCATGTTAGCATACACTGTGCTTAAAAAACAGTTTCGAATGACTTGTAACCTAATCTACCGTATTATGTAGTCTATTTTTTAGATTTCCATTAAACAAATGATGTTTATGGTATTATAGGTCACATGCATTATCGCTTCTTTGTGTGTTGGTGGTAACCATTTTAAATTAAAAGGTCAAATATAGGTCATTTGAACATGAGCCATAATTTTATCAACTGCAAGCATGCAGAAACCAGAAATCTTGCAATAATGTTTAACAAAAATAAAAAAAAGATGGGGTTTTGGCGGCAATTTTTTGCTTCGTTTATTTATAGGTGAAGGACGCCAAATATAAAATGCTATCCGACAGATTCGAGTTCAGCGCACAAAAAATTATGTAAAAACAAGCGGTAAAAAAATATAGACTCAACTGCCGAGCAAATCGTTTGCATAACCCTACCCTCCATATAGGCGGTCGAATATATAGTTACAGTATATATTTTTTACTGTTGACATCTCATTTCATTGCTGGGAGACACTCCTATAGGAATTATTATTCCTGATGGAATGTAACCTCTATAATGTATGCACAAGTTTATAGATAGTTTAATACAATTTAGTCCATAATTTAGTATTATCTATATTTTTTCCATCGAAATATGATATTCTGGCCGTTCTCATGGATTAGACACAATAAATGACATTGATTTTGTTTTTTTATGTTTATTATTAGTGATCATATAGCGGAAACCTGATTTTTGCTTATCAATGGCGGCCATCTTGGTTTTTTCAATATTGTTCAGTTGGAATATATAGATGTGAGAAATCATCATCAAGAAAAATCAACATGACACATAATTTTGCTCTGCTATAGCGACATGTACTACTAAACCACCATGTGAAATAATGTACTTGAGAAAATACAGTATACGTACAAGAAACAGCACAGTACAGCACTGCTATCAGTCCAAAAGGATCTTCTAATGGCAATCGACAGCAAACAGGTTACCATACTAATTTTATTGGATTCTATCGTATCTCACTGGCAGAACCCAATCAGTTAGGATTAAAGTTTCTCCTCACGCTCTCATGTAAATTATGGTGTGTTACAGGGCTCAGTGCTCGGACCCGTTCTGATAACTTTGTACTCTTCTCCGTTAGCTAGCATTGCCAGAAAACATGGATGTACACTTACATGCTGACGAAACTCAACTCTACATTACATTTATAGGAAGAGATTCACAAAAAAAGGTTGCTCGTTTTGAGGCTTGTGTTGGGGAGATTAATGAGAGTAAAGCATGGATGGTGGAAAACAGGCTAATGCTCAACGAGGATAAAACTATCTTTCTACTTCTTTGAACCCCTCAGACTAGCATCAGTTGCGACTAAGACCATGTTACAATCGATAGACATCGATCGGATCACGCGGAGTAGCACAGCCGGGAATCTTGATGATGGAACACTCGGCATGGACGCCCACATCAAGGAGGTGTGCAGGGTCTGAATGTTTCATCTTAGTAACATTGCGAAGATCAGGAAATGCATCCCAATGAAAGTGACAGAGGAGCTCATCCATGTTTTTGTGTTGTCAAATTCACTTCTCTATGGTATCACCATCCTAAACATGTTAAATGATCCGAAATCCAAGGGGGGGGGGGGTGGCTACTTACTGGCGAGTTCGTACCCAAGTTACTGATTTAAATGGTTGTTTCCGCTTCTGGTGAATTAAGAAAAATACAAGAATGTTTTAATTCTGTTGATAAATTGTAAGTACACAAGATTTTCGGATGGACGCAGGGAAAGTAGGATTTGTGTCTTTTCTGGGAATGGGCGCAAGACTATTTAGGGAAATCCGGGCAATTTGAACCTTTTTCCGCATAAGGGGGGCTTGTTCAGTTCAAAATCTAATTGGTTATGGCACACCATTTTAAGTGCAGCTTTTTCAAAAGGACAGATTAGGCCTTAAGATGGTGTGTCCCATTGAAGGTGGGGGGGGGGGGTAGCTAGGGAAGAAAGTGGTGAATGTTGACATTATATATGTGTTTCAATGGAACTGTCATTTGGCGTGATGAGACCCTATGGTCTTCCTTCAACATCACTATCACGTCTTCAAATAGTGCAGAATATCGCTGCCCGCATTCTAAAAACAACGAAGAAACATGATCACATCTCTCCTGTACTAATACGTTTGCATTGACTTCCTGATGCAAGTCGTATTATCTTCAAACTCATGCCGTTGGGCGGGGACCCTGGTGCAGTACGGCACAGGTGCTTGGAAAGTCGGAGATCGCGGGCTCGAACCCCACTTTCAAAGAAGCAAGATGTTTCTTCCCTGCTCACTCGTAAAGATTCATTATTGCGGGGAGCCTCGTGACCGAGACGTAGTGTGCTCGAACTCAGACCGCCATGGCTCGCACTTCGAATCCTGTGTCTGGAGGGCAGTGTCACCTCATTCATCCCACCATCCTCAGGAGGTTCTCCTTGCCAAGTTTAGCCTATATGTGCACAAATGTGACCTAAAACCCATTCATTTCAAACTCATGCTTTTTACTGTCCATGTCATAAACTCCATTTTATGGCTCCATCTTATATCAAAGACATCATAACTCCGTATATTCCTAACACGTTCCTTGGGCTCTGGAGAAACATGTAGGCTTGTAGTCCCAATGACTAGACTGGCGGGTTTCGGTGAAAGGAGTTTTGCTAAAGCAGCACCCTCCATCTGGAACAACTTGTCAGATGACTTACGTCAGTGTTCATCCCTTTCTGTATTCAAGCGTCACCTAAAAACATTTCTCTTCACGAACTTATAGTAAAAACTCTTAAGTGCATCGAATGGCTAGATGAACTGCGTTATATATAAGCTTAATCCATTCACATGGAGCACTTTCTCTATCGAATTTCGCGCCTTAACACACATATGACTCAAAACCTCATTTTAGAACCGTCACAGTCTGCTTACCGAAAACATTACTGTACGGAGACTGCCCTTCTCAGAGTCTAAAATTACATACTGCAGGCCATAGATAGGAAGAAATGTGTGATGCCGCTACTATTTGATCTCTCTGCCGCTTTCGACACCATTGACCACGAAACCCTGTTACAGCGTCTCAGACTGAGCGGAGGTGTATGCGCACGGCCTTGGCTTGGTTTAGGTATTACCTGACTGGCAGGACAAAGTCTGTGAAGATTCACAACACCATCTCAAAGCCGAGATTGCTCAGCTACGGTGTGCCTCAAGGCTCTGCACTAGGGCCACTACTGTTCACTTTATATTCTGCGCCCATAGCAACTATAGTGCGGCGGTATGGGACGACACTCAGCTATACATCGTGTTTGACCAGGATGATGCTGTAGAGACCATCAAGTTATGGAGATAAAGGCATGGATGGCAATGAATTGGCTAAAATTGAATAATTAAAAGACTCTCTCGTTGCTCCGAGATCAGCGATATTATTATTGGTGACAACAGCATCACTCCATCTCCCTCAGCTCGCAACCTTGGTGCCATTTTTGATGAACATTTGACTATGGAGGTGCATGTCAACAGTATTTGTCGCTCTTCTTTCTTCCACCTGCACTACATCTGCAGCTTTCGAAGAATGCTGGATATGAAGACAGCTGTCATCATTGTCCAGGCCCTAGTCATTTCCTGACTTGACTACTGCAACTTTCTGCTATGTGGACTCCCAGCTATACTCATAAAGAGGTTATGGAGGGTGCAAAATGCAGCATCTAGAGTGATTGCTAAAGCCGGCAGAAGGGATATATCACACCAATTTTTTTCAAAATTCATTGGCTACCGGTCGAATTCCGCATAAAGTATAAGATCCTGCTATTGACATATCGTGCTCTACATGGCCTCGCCCCAACTTACATCACAGAGCTGCTAGTGCCTTATTCACTACCTAGAACACTGCGTTCGAGCACAGAACAGATTCTGGTAGTCCAAAAGTACAGACTTAAAAACTTCGGTGCCAGGAGTTTTGAAACTGCGTCTCCAGCACTCTGGAACAGTTTGAAGAGCCAGATCCATCTGCAGAAAACCCTGACCTCTTTTGGAAGGTCGGTAAAAACTCACATGTTTCGACAAGCGTTTGGTGAACTCATGCGGTAATTGACTTTTTTTCTCTCTCTTTTCCGAAGGTTTAGCGCTCTGAACAGTTTTCAGCTGGATACAAAATTTCATACATACAAGATTTCATTCATTCATTCAATCCTGTGCCGTACTGATGAGCTAGTTATATTTTAGATCGTTTGTATTTTGTAATATTTAAATCATTTGATTATACGCTTTTCCAGTTTGTCTGTTTTACAATATAGTTTTTACTACTATATTGTTTTTAATGTTCTTCTAAAGACCATAATTATAGCTCTTAATATTGTTCTTACGTGCACTAGAAAATAAAAGGTGTTATATCTTCTGTAATTTGATCTTAGTTGCTATTATTGCGTTTGTTTGGCCACAACTGACTAAAATATTTGTATAACTCTATTTGTACCCTCCAGATCAGCTCATAGCATCGGCCGCAAATTAATACATATCGTCCACTAGGGGAATTTCGGGGGAGATTTGCAGTCTCTGACTGACTATGTAGTTCTATTAAGTTTTGATGGCTCTGCTATCAGATTGTGACTGATCAGACAAAATCTGATCTGATCAAGCAAAAATATGAGCTTTAATCGTTTCACTTTGAATGGTTTAGTTTTAATAAGATGTATCTCACATCCCTTTCTTGAATTAGGCCTAATGATCGAATGAATGAATGAATGAATGAATGAATGAATGAATGAATGAACGTGATGTTAAAAGTTATAAAAAATAGGATCCTGGTAGTACAGCAATCACTAGAGGGTTCATGTATTGTGTTTACAGGAGACTACAGACGTTTAGCCTTGTGTTGGTTTGGTGTTTGGACGCCGTCTCTGGAGGGCAGTGTCATCTCACCATCCTCAGAAGGTTCTCCTGGCCCAGTTTCTCCTATATATATGTGCACAAAGGTGGCCTAAAACCCCATTCATTTAATTTCATTAGGGAACGAACTAGATTATAAGATGTGACTGTCTTCGGCACGAAAAGAATAAAAACATGTCGACAGTTTTCATTGGATTCCTCCCACAGTATCAGGGATGCGTAATTATCACGAGCATATATGATGCTTTGGGCGGCCTGTGCTGCTTCATTGTTATTCGACACTGAACAGACAGTAGCGGTTCAATACTTAAATGAATTTATAGAGATTCCATCCTAGATTATACGTGAAACAGCATGATATTTTGATAGTATAAATTATTATATATAATAATTGATATGTAATTCATTCACAAAAAGACAGTCGCAGTAGTCCAGAATCCCGATGGAAAACAATTTGAATAATATTGTCAACAAAGTATCAAAATATCAACACGAGTTTGTAGTCTTTTATTTACAGTTCAGCAAGTTTAATTATCGAGATAATAAAAATAATTTTAGAAGTAGATTTTCTAACACAGGACAATTACATCTAGAAATGTTCAGGAACACGAATTTGCCCAAATAATAAACCTTCGGGGGGGGGGGGGAAACTCGGTCACTACCTGGCAAACATGAGACGACGTCCACCCAATGCTGGTTTATTGTTGGTCCGCGTCTACGACGCTTGCCCAACATTAACCCAACATTGGATAAGTGATTAGATATGTAATATAATATAGTAGCCTACTCTTGATATGAATGTGATATTTGATCTCCCCAAAAGTTCTTGATATCACTGCACGTACAAAAAGACCAAAATAGACGATATATAGTACAAAAAATATAGTTTAAACCAGATCTATTACACATGATTTTATGTTTTAATCAGTTATAAAAAGACGCTGTAATTAGATCGCATCTCGTGTCTTTTATCAAGTGCATAAAATGAACCGCGTGAGCTGTATATGCCAAGTGATTCTGTGTCAGAAAAAGTGTGTAGACCTATAGATACGAGTATATGTAGCTTTACTTCAAAACCAAATGTTTCGAAATACATTATATGTATCGTTTCCAATTGACGACACCGTGACTTAAATACATTTTAATGTTTGTCATATTTAAAAATTACAAAAATTATGCGGAATCACGCATGACGTAAATATTCAGTATTTGCCAAACCCCGATTATATCAGGAACCTGGGGTTTTTTCCCACATGGCAGCTCTTGCATACATTATATTATTGTTCAGTGGCGAATTCTTCGTATTGTGCACTTCAATGTCATAAAGCGCACCGTGACCAAAGGAATGTCAAGCTTGTACTCATTCCAACTCACATGAGTTTCTATCCCCCGTGCCGGGCCAACGGCTTTGGTCGCTGGCCCAGAATTGAAACAACGTTGTGCAATGTAACATGTTTCATGTGTTAGTGAAGGTCTTTTTAATGTACCCCGTGCTCTACTATTTATAACGCAGAACAGCTCTCGTGGCTTGTTTACTCGCCCATCCTATCAATAGTACGGCCTAATAAATTAGTAGACCCAGAAACTCTCAATCTGGGTGACGGTCGAATTGACCCCTTGACCTCAGTGAATGGCGCCGGTTTGCCTAGTCTTGAATTTGATGTGTTTTTGTGTCGTTAAACAGTATCCCGTAGTTTTCCCATATTCTCACTCACTCACTCACTCACTCACTCACTCACTCACTCACTCACTCACTCACTCACTCACTCACTCACTCACTCACTCACTCACTCACTCACTCACTCACTCACTCACTCACTCACTCACTCACTCACTCACTCACTCACTCACTCACTCACTCACTCACTCACTCACTCACTCACTCACTCACTCACTCACTCACTCACTCACTCACTCACTCACTCACTCACTCACTCACTCACTCACTCACTCACTCACTCACTCACTCACTCACTCACTCACTCACTCACTCACTCACTCACTCACTCACTCACTCACTCACTCACTCACTCACTCACTCACTCACTCACTCACTCACTCACTCACTCACTCACTCACTCACTCACTCACTCACTCACTCACTCACTCACTCACTCACTCACTCACTCACTCACTCACTCACTCACTCGATCGATCGATCGATCAATCAATCAATCAATCAATCAATCAATCAATCAATCAATCAATCAATCAATCAATCAATCAATCAATCAATCAATCAATCAATCAATCAATCAATCAATCAATCAATCAATCAATCAATCAATCAATCAATCAATCAATCAATCAATCAATCAATCAATCAATCAATCAATCAATCTATCAATCAATCAATCAATCAATCAAAATACATCAATACATCAATCAATACATCAATCAATACGCTCAATCAATCACTTATTCACTCAATAATTCATTCACTCATTCACCCAAACACTCACTTTTACATAATCTGTTGTGGTTCTTCGGGTGTGGCCATATAATTATGTAATATAATACATGTACCTTTATGTCTATGTACATTAGACTAAACACTGGATACTATGTGTACTCGATCCCGGAACAAATGAAATAAAGCCGATGTCAAAATTAAGAAAATAGAGTTATTCAATTTAAATTTGTTAACGTTCAGCGTGTACGTCTATCATCCGTCACAATATATGGACACTATGAGGTTTAAAATAAGATAATATACTTACAAAATATTATTTTTTGAAAGCAGCTTATTTTTAGTCATCTTGAGGTGGGAGAAGCGATAGCAATTCACATTTAAAGGTGATTAAAACAGATGCTTTTTGTCTGCTGCCATTCATTAGACCTCTGTGACCACTAATAATCCTCTCGATGGAATCAAAAGGTCAATCCCAGTGAACACAAAACATTTGTATAACATTTGTACAATGTTGGCCCAACGTCGAAGTTGGGAGGTCGCGCACCACGATACGCTGATCAGATGCTGATTTCACCCTTACAACGCTGAAATATTTTTGTATAAGTCATCGAGACCAAAGGGCTTTTTCAATTTGAAATCATCATAAATGTGTTAGTTAGCTCTTTTCGCTTCATTTGTATACCTATGTTATGGGTCTACGGCCATTATAATTTGTTCAACTCTTTCAGCGCGGGGACCGTGTCTAGACGTCAGAATCTGACGTATAAAGACGGTCCCCGCACTGGAAGGGTTAATGTTGGGCCACAGTTGCTGTACCAGCATCAATCTAACACTGTATCAGCATTGATCTAACAGTGGACAGGTTCTCGTGGTCGCTGGATAGACGTGCGCGACAATGGTATTATATTTTACTGTATACCAGTAGATACCGTCAATATGCTAATCAGTGCTAATATTCACACTGAATTAATGCACTATTAAATTTATATTTCATTATCAACACATAATCTATAACCTATAAGAAATAGATGAGTTTTAATGTTCAACAAAAATCAATGCATAATTTTGTGTTTTTTTCAAACATTTGAACTGCCATAAAACCCTTAGCCGTATCCAGACAACAAGTGGGGTGGGGGTGGGGGTTACAAGACAACCATCCAGAAAATGGGGGGTTGGTGAGCATCCCTCCCAGGAAGTTTTGGAAAACATGGCATTTTGAGGATATGCGGAGGGGTTACATATACACCCATATACGGCCATGAAACCACAATATTTCGCGTGTAAAGCTGTGATAAATCTGTGAGCACTAAGTAGGCAATTATATGTTTGGTTATTATGTTATGGTCGGGGCACAGATTATTACGTGTAACCATATTGGATCTCACTGCTTATATTGAAATGAGAGCGTCCGTCAATGCTGAATTATTTACGAAACGTATAGTTTTGCATACATGATAAATTCATAATCTGACTTGAAATGCATTCGTATTCACAATGCCACCATAAACCTGTTGTCTGCCGCTAACATCAAAGTACTCATGGTATGCCCACCTGTATGTGCCAGAATTATTTTTCAAAAATTAGTGAGAATTAAATAATATTATGCCTGGATCTAAAGATGTTTAGAGAACGTAATTTGTATTTTGTACAAGTCGAGAATTCCAGTAAGCACAAAACATTTGTATAACATTTATACAACGTCGGTCCAACGTTTTCGACGTCGGTCCAGCAGTGTATAAATGCTATACAAATGTGTTTACCAGTGGTGTTTACCGGGATTGTAATTCACGGGAGAACAAGCCAAACAATTTGGACGTCGTTCTAGCATATTTTGATTTATTGCGAGTTCTGAATCGCTACCACGGTTCACATCTCACAAAAACTATTCGGTTTTACAAAGAAATTAAGTGCGATATATTTGGGACTTCCTCATTATATTGGGCTGTATCATTTTCTACAAAATTACTATATATATATATATATATGTCCCATGTGGAATATGCGTCACTAGAATGTAAGGGGTTAAATCACAAGTCCTAATTACACCACTCCTGCTAGTCAACAGAATGCACTTTGAATACATCCGTCATGTATATTGGATGCCGTACGTCCATTCAGCTTGGTGGTATATGATATGATATCCTGGATAATAAAACACAATTAGATGCGCCAGTTACGTTTCCACTTTATGGCGACGTTGCGTGCCGGCGACTGGTGCACCCCTTGAATTTGCGACAGTGTTGGTGTAGCATCCTTGTACGAATAATTATGACAATTCCGCTGTGCCAGAAAACAGAGATATGAAATCGGGTCATTTTTTTTGTAAAACATTATACTGAAGGAATTCACAGGGTATAGGAGGCAAACAGTTAACATATCTTGTTCATTAGCTATATTTGCATAATTGGCTGTTGACAGATCACTGGCTTTATTGGCCTGGGTATGCTGTTACAATTTAATTAGGCTGATAACTTTCCATGGCGTACGTGGATAAAGGCTGTAATCTGATGCCACATTATTAATCTGCATGGCGTAACGCTAGCGATGTATAGTCCCGCATTGCCATTAATTAATATATTGGTATAATACCAGTATTATGATTCCGGTAGCACAATTATTATATTTCCTGGATTAATATTTGAAAAATAACCAGTCACTTAATTCGTCAAAATTTTGCTATGTGACCTTAAAATGACCTTTATATATAAATAAACTTAAGTATGTCGTTCTTAACCCTTTAGTCGCAAAATTATTCAATCTGAATTTTCACCCACTTGAAATTGTGTCTCGCTGACGCGATCCACAAATTCAAGTGAGTGAAAATTATTCAGATTTGACAAAATGGAGGTAAACTGTTTTCAAATATTATTGATGTCACATTTTATCTTCAACATGTTTAAAATGTGGTCCTTGATGTGCTAATAAAAATGAAAACCCGAATATATGCGACACCGGCGGTTAAAGGGTTAAGACCACCTCTCACGACTTTCTTAAAGTTTAATTGATTAGCGCGCCGCCCAAGGGTTACCTCCGGAGTCTATTACCAGTATATATTTAAGTATTTGGTTCATTTTCTAAAACAAACGTTTCCGCAAATCAAGATATAAAGGCTAATCACGATATATTTTGAAATACTGTTGCATATTCTCAAGCTAACATGTGTTTTACCATGTTACCATGTTTAGTTATACTATAAAATAAGCTGAAATATTTTGTATGAGTGTCGTATCTTGCGTGACTGGCATAAATAATTATCATCATGATTATGTGTCATTGTTATTGTTATAACGTTACATAACTTACATTTTTATCTGGAACAATCACAAGTAACCTGTCGCTATATTATTATCCATAATTATTATCATGATCTGACTTGGGTATTACCACATATCATGACGCCTGTTGCTCTCGGGTTTTTTTTATTTGTTGCTGAGGCCACTGATTGTCTCTATGAGGTTGGGAATGTTTTCTTCGATTGCAACTCGGAGTATGTGGTCCTAACTAGGTCGTGATTGAAATGGTATGAGTTAAACAATATATTTATTTTAAAATAAGCGGTAATGTTTTTTTGTGCGAGGGCCATGTCCTATGTGAATGGCACAACTGATTATTATCCGTCATTATTACTGTTTTTACGTTTCAATTTTTTGCACCACTAGTCGATCTCAGGGAATCTCCGAGCTCATAGCGACAGTGCTTGCATGGTCAAATGGCTAAGAGCAACCTGTTTCGAGTATTGCCACTTTTATTGTACTTGCATGATGTTATGTTTGATTTTCAAAATACCATATATTTTTTAACATTGTCTTTTTACATACTCCAGTAGTGAAATTATGCACTATGCACTTGTATTTATTAAATTTTAGGTTTTTACGCTTTGCAAATAAGTCTTTAATGACTTCTCTTTATGTCAATAGAATATCTGTCTGTCTTGTCTGCAAATTGCGAAAATTGACAAATTCTTCAAATTTCATCATGGTAATTTTATTCCGATTTTTACGTAAACTATATCTTACTGATTTAAATTACCATCGACATTTCAGATATTTTAATCTATTTTATTTAATCAATCATGATGATCATGCGAAATCTCATCAATGCATGTGTAAATGGATACGTTTTCACTGCAAAAGGCAAGGACACCATGTTTTAGATTGAAAATCAACAGAGGAATCGTGTTCAAAATGAATTTAGCAACTGATCACCATTTATTTCATACTTCTCATTTCACAGCGTAAATGTCAAGGGCAGAATTCCAAATTGAATGTTGAGTTATGCATGTTATGTGTGCATGGGCTTCTACATAGATGTACATATAGGTTTTTATATATATGTTAAAATTTAACCCTTGTCCTGCTGAGGGAATTTATTTAAATTTTCAGCCACTTGAAGTTGTGTCTCGCTACCGCGACCCACAACTTCAAGTGGACGAAAATCACACATATCTGTTTAATTTGAGCACAAATATGTGCAAATCTTGATGTTTAGACACACATTCCATTCCCGAAAACAGTGATTTGTTCGACTAATGAAATAGGTTGAAACGACAAAACCCGTGATCAGCAGTACGAGGGTTAATGGAGATACGTATTCTTTGAAACCAAATCGTCTCCTTAGATATGAAAGGGTGTATCTCCACTTCGCAAAGTGGCAGATACACCCTTTCATATCTAAGGGGACGAAATAATGGTGTGAATATGCCATGAATAGGTGCCGCCCGTGATGATCTTAACCCTTTGCCTGCTGATCACGACCATATAGTCGTTTTTAATCCGTTTTATTAGCCGATTAAATCACTGTTATTGGGAATGAAATGACTGTTTAAACATCAATATGTGTAAATGTTTGGTCCCAAATTAAACAAATATGAGTAATTTTCAACCACTTGAGGTTGTGGATCGCGGTAGCGAGACACAACCTCAGGTGGTTGAAAATTTAAATAAATTTACTTAGCAGGATAAGGGTTAAAAGTTGAACTGGTAGCCAAGCCCACATTAAGTATCACCAGCAGTTTAGTTCATAACTTAACTTTTAGAATCGTCGCAGAACACGGCGCCTGGTCGTGTGTTGGAATTTCGCAACCGGGGCGATTCGTAGTTATCCTGTACACATGGTACAGCACGTTTAGGTATACTATTTCACAATACTCATGGGATAAATGCCACTTTAAATAATAATGGCAATGAATTGATAAACCGCAAAATTTTGTTAGTTTAATAGGTATGTTAGTTTCATATAATTAGTGAATTATTAAACTTCAGAATTTTTGTTTAAAGTTAAGGTTACACTTACGGCCTCGTAAAAAGAAAAACTAATTTAGTCGATCCAAGGATTACAAATAGGCAGCAGACACAAGACATTGAAACAATGTTGGTTTAACGTTGGTCCAGCGTCGTTGACAATCTATTAGATTTTTGCCGCCGAAGGATTATTTTGACCGTATAAATCTGACAAGAACTAATGGAAAACAAATCAACAACGTAAACCATTCACCACAGAACATTTTTATTCGTTGATCTGGCAAATAATTGCACAACTTGAACAAATGACTTCAACGAACAAATAAAGGCGACTACGTTGATTACAGTACAACTTGTATGATCCAGAGACCACCTGCCCCAGCGACCGGCATAATACAACCTCAGCACCCGTCACCACATCAAGCCCTCGCCGAAAGGCTCGGGCTTGATGTGGCGACTTGTGCGGAGAACCCATCATTTATCATGTGACAAGCGTCATCATAGTGGATCAGTGATCAGCAATTAAACTTTGATCTGTCTGTACATTAACAGTGATACTATAAGCCCCCAAACACAAATAAGTGGAGGTATAATCAACATTATATCACACGTATTCAACCTGCACGTGACGTCACTAAATCATCAGATTATGTATGACCAGGCATCACTTAATCTTGTTTGCAGTTGACCAACAAGTAAAAAGTTGTTTAAAAATGGTGAAGTTTCTCCTGAAAAGCTGTCGAGTTAGCAGATATGATCAAACCAATGACCTATATTGATTTTGATATTATATCCAATTGTTTTTAATAAAGTACTTGAAATGTCGTTGGTCATCCACAAACAAGATTAGATATTAGGTTGTTAAAGCTTGTTCTCAACCCCCCCGCAAAAATAGCCCAAAACATGCACATTTTAACAACTTACTTTTATCTACAAAAATACGCGTAATTGTGCTGCACGAGTAAAAGACAAAACACAAACACACACGGCGGTTTAACGACAGCGCAGTGTCAGCTGAAGCAATCAAAAGATAAATTGCGGTGATCACCAAAGCATAATCGAAGCATTGGTTTTAAAAGATTATACAGACCATTTAATTGGATGGCTGATAGACCCTCTAACACCAAGGCGACGATCTTAGTCAACATAGGTAAGTGGCCATAAAACTGGCTGCAAGCCCACAAAACAGATAAAAATGCCACACTTTTTTATTCCTTAGCTGGAAAACAATTGTTTTTTTTTATTTCTTAGCGTGTCGCGAGAAATGGTAGCTTTAGAAACTTTGTTTCTCTGCAGACACAAAAAATACGTTCTTTTAGATACAAAGCAAAACGACGGTTTAAACATCTAGATTGGATCCTGTCCAGTCATCTAATTTTATTGATCCACTGTAAAAGTCCTGCATGATCTGCAGTGTGCAACAATTGCCATTTTCTGGATCACGATATTGAGCATTTCCAAACATGCGGAATAGTGCAATTTTAAAAACCTTATTTTCTAAAGTCGAACAATTGTTTGAAATAACAGGCGTGGGCTAGACATGCTAGAGCAGAAACGGTGTGTGGATATTTTGGAAAATGTATGGTTGAATTTGTTTACGATTATCGCAAAACGCTTGTTGAGGTATTCGGCTACAGTGATTATAATATTGTTGCAATACAAACAGGTGACAGTAGTTGAAAAATCAATTTACTGGTACACGTAATTTGTCGAATAAACAGGGAGGTAGTTTAAGAGGTAGATAGCACGATGCGATATACAGGTCCCCTCGAAATTAAAATGTGCTAAGTGACACTTTTTAAAGGGGCACTTAGCACTTTTTAAATTTCCAGGCTACGAATAGATATTAATAACACATATACATAATACATCAGCATGTGGACGCCGTGTTCACTTACTGCCAATTAAACACTACAAACACGTACACGTCCAGCCAATCAGAATAAAACACTTAACAGTGCTTAAGATTTATCTGAATAACAAAAGCCAACCAGAACAGAGCTGTCGGTCCGAGGACCGCTAATTACGTTTAAAGCCACATCGAAACATCGCCTGCAATCGGCATGCACGACACCTTGACCCAGCGGTGGATTCATGTGCGTCACGGACGTTACACCGACAAGGATCCAAGGTTGGGAGAATTTGCGTTCCCTCTCGGCTGTCACCATATACAATTCAACTGATGAGATGTAGCTTAAAATATAGCTTATCAAATCAACAAAGCGCCAGTGTTTGTGTTCAACATAAGCCACCCAGCCCAGCTTTTCAGTGAATAACAATATAGTTAAAATGGACAGAACATGCTGGCCTTTCTCAAAGTGAAATAATGACAAATGTATATTATAGACGATAGAACTAGGTCCTAACTCGGTCTCACTTTTATAGGCTGTCGCCGAAACTCTACATGTAAAAGGTCCGCTTTCAGCGGCTTACGGTCTTCGACCTCGCTTTCCTTTTTTTGTGTTATAATATAATTGCCATCAGGTTGATGTGTTTGACTGCAGCGACGCGAAGGCTGTGTACAAAAATAACGATAAAAATGTGAGCCCGGGGCTGGCTCAAGGTTGGGCCATCGTCGCAGACGGTGGACCAACCTTGAGCCGGCACTGGGTCCTCTCGTGAGATGAGACTACAGATAGTACCCGTAATAGCGATCTGTCACAACAACGTCCACAGCTTATCAGCTTTACACCGTGGAGCACACACCTACTGTACAGCCTAATTAATAACACTGATACTGTGTCAACCGTCACAAGATAATATACACAAAACACAAGAGTACCTTGTACAGAAGCTGGCGTGTGAAGAGGTCACCTGTGATACCTAAAAGCGGATACCATGCTAAGCGTACTCAAAACGTTCAAGTGTCTACACAATTCAGACGCCCGCCGAATTAACTCAAATGAACAAGAGCAAAAAATCGTGAGGTGATAATATACAAGGTGCCGACACGCTGCGCGTCGTGACCGTCGTCCCTCACGACGCTTCACGTGCCGGCGTTACAATTCAAATGCTACTATGTAACAGGAAAATACCGTGGCAGTTGATTTTAATCAACTGTACATTTGTTGTTTTTTTACAACGGGGAAAGGCTATAAAGCATTGCTTTCTCTGTGTACCTTGTAACCTGTATCGATAAAGCCACTAGCTGTAGTTAAAAATCTATAATAACAATTTGACAAACGAGTGTATAAACCAGCTTCCGTTACGACACTTGCCGTGACGAACACATTAAAGCTATCTTATTGACAGGGAACAAACAACCTGCTGTCTTTGCCGTGACACTACTTCTATAAAGTGATATAATATAGTATATGTACATCGGTACAATCACAATTTACTGCTGCCAGTTAAACAGATAAAGCTCTACAATAAAACAAAAAATACTCGTATGATCCCTTCCTTGTGAAACAAGACAAACACATATTTATTGAACCACCACATCAGACGAAGCTTTAATAATAGGAGACTTAATTTTGATTCAAACTCTAATTTTCCGAAAGAAGTTGTTTCTCAACAACTGCAGTGTTGTATGTTTTAGAATTAGTTTCACTCAGGAAGGGTCATGTACATAAATATCAGATTAACTTATCCTACAAAATCTAAAACATATCATAAACTAACGAATAGCGTTTAAAGAAATGTGAATACATAATAATCGTTAATAAAAATGGAACAATCATCACAATTATTTTTGGTTAACTAAATCACGTCCCCGCGGATTTTAAGAGTCGCATATGCCACTTGACGAAGTGGCAGACAAGACATTTTAATATCCACGGCGACGTTGTAATACATAATCAAGTGTAGATAAAGGTTTGTAAAGAGTGTGTACGTTCTTGGAACTTAGTAACACAATACACCGGAAAACGATGTGTGGAAATGGCTTAGTTTCCACCGAAGACACACACAATGTGGAGTCAGTTCTCTACCAGTGTCTCTCTACAATACATAACATGGTATCTTCCTCGTCATAAGCCAATATGGTGTGTCAATGCAGAACACCGTATCTTTCTACACGTTAGCAGAGACATACTGGGAGAAAATACCGTATTTACCGGGATACAAATAAACAGCCTTGTATGTAAACATTTCTGATACATTATCTTCATCTTTAATATAACCATTTTTTCCTCGTTCATCACACATGAATTGTGTCGTCAGCAATTCGTCTCTTTAGATATGAAAGGGTGTATCGCCACGTTGTAGAGTGGCAGATACACCCTATCATATCTAAGGAGACGAATTTACGTCTAGCGACGGCTGCAGTTTATGTAAACCGGTATTCTGCCAGCAAACCCGATACCTTGATTCAATGTTTGTTTAATGTTGGGACGACGTAGCAGACGGTGGACCAACATTAAACCAACATAGGGTGAACATCTCGTGTTTGCCGGGCTGTGGCCACATAGTGTGGCACGTGGTGCTAACCATCTTCTGGTGAGATATAAGAGTGTTCCAACCGTGGGCGGGCGCTATTATATCCCACAAATCACTGGTATAACTAAGTTCTAACTAGTCACTATTTTACCCGCTCAGTCACTATTATACCCGACCTGTCACTATTATACCCGACCGGTCACTATTATACCCGACCGGTCACTATTATACCCGACCGGTCGGTATTATATCCGACCGGTCACTCAGGACTGCCATACACACCAGTCAATATTATATGCGACCAGTCACTATTATACCCGACCAGTAACTAATATATCCGACCAGTAACCAATAGATACGGCCAGTCATTATTATACCCGACCAGTCCTATTTAAACAAAATACAATCATCCAAACTTCGCAAAGGTTAACGATATTTCAAATAAATGTTGGATTATTTATGTAATATGTATTGTTCAAATAAACATAATTTGAAAGAAAGGGTGGTCATTAATTATGATCAACTCTACACAACGAATCAAATAAAAGGAGTAGAAACAACAGTTGTGCAAAAAATGTAGTATGTCGTGCTAAAAGTACTAGAGTTTACAAATCACACACACAGCAATATGTAATAACGGAGACACAAATTCACGTTACGTGTTGCAGGCATGTTAGCAGGTCTTAATTATTTATGTTTCTTATATATTATGTTTTTTTTTACAAAACAAATGTCGCTACAGTTTAGGCCTACCAATTAAGAACACGCAAGCTTATATACAAGTGAAACACTTTCCCATTGCTATAAACTGAAGCTCCTTTTAAACATTGAGCGCATGGGAAAAAAACATTTGAATGACGAACAAAGGTTCTCGATACTACACGGCGTGTGGCGATAGTTGGTAAAGCTATGTTACGCTGAGGAAGGTGAGGCTCTAGCACTATATATGTATAATATATACACATGCATCCCAGCAACCATGAGACATTGACCCGATGTTGGGCTGATGTCGGCCCACCGTCTACGACGTTGGCCCAACATCAACCCAACATCGGGTCCTTGTGTCCTGTTTCCAGGGATGGTGGACAAATATGTCACATGTTATACATCTGACACGTCGCACACAGGCCACGTTCTTCAATATAGTAATATTGTCGATGTATCACTGGTTATCACTAATCGGATTAGCCCAGACAGCTCGAAGCATCGCACCCAACGATGACCCAGTGCCGTTGGGCACTGGGCCAGCAGTGGGGCAATGTTTCCGGCTGGCTGAGATAGCAGAGGATCAGGTAGAGATGTAATTCCACACGACACTAGACGTTGCACCAACGTGTTGCTCTGAGATAATTATGCTAGATATCTTGAATTGATTACCCTACGTGTACCACACACACCTACAGATCAGCCCAACATGCCCCAGCCTCCCGCAGACTAATCCTATACGCTCTCTCTCAGTCATCAAGCCTTATTATAGACATTTTATCAGCGGTAAAACAGCAAGAGGTGGCATCGATCTCCACGACCAGGAACTGCGTGCTGCTGAGGCATGCTGGGAACCAAGTGATGACGTCATTGTATTATGGTCACATGACTATAAAATACCCGTATGTACCACGATCAACATAAGTGGCGCCACCTTGTGGCACCGGCAACAAGCTTCGTGTACAAAAAGGAGCATGTTTTTTCTGCCGTCCCCTTTCTCGGCAAAAACACATTGTGTGGAAAAAAAACAATCTATACGATAATACAGTTTATACATGTTTGATGTGCGCTATAATAGTATAATACATACAGCGTTACGTACATCATGGTCGTATTGTCGCATAGGGCTAAGCAGTTCAGTACATACAATAACTAGGCCTACAGACGACACAAAACGTTGGCTCAACAACATGAACATAGGGTCGTGTTGTTCTTATGTAATATGCCTAACCCAGAGTAAGAATACACAAATCAAATATTTCTTTACAAAATGTCTCACTGCCATTTTCATTAAAATTGACAATAAAATAATTCCTGTGAACATGATGAAGTAGATGTGTGAAGAAGATAACACATTGCAATGTTACACATGATACACGTTAAAAGATAGGCGAAAGGTATCATATTCCCATCGCCTACAAAACTGTACAAAACTCAACAGTGACAATGATCATGGACACAGTTTGGCATAGATAAATATTAGTTAGTACTTTTTGCGAATAACATTAATTTCATATAAAGTCACAAAAAAATCAAACAAAAAAAAGGATTTTTTTTTTACAAATTATCACAAACTAATATAATATTGTGGTTGTGGAATTTACTGCAGGCAAATTTTAGACTGAAAGCAGATACACCCAACACATCATCGGCACATACGCAATTTGGGTAAAAAATTTGATTATTTAAAAACCTGTTTTTTATATTCGCTTATAAGCAAATATATAAAATGAGGTTTTAAAATAATGATCTTTTTCGACAAAAGTCGCCATATATTTCACGCTGCACAATATACCGGAGGTTTAATATTACTATGTTCGCCCAAAGAAAATAGAATATGATTCTATTTTCCTTGGTGAAACAACCTAAGGGGGCTCAAAATTTCAATTTTGCTGACCAGCATGTGATAAATTGACTTGAGCCTGGATGGCATTATAAACATTACTCGCAGCTTGACGCTGTGGCTGCAGGTAATTGAGCTGTTTTGAACCTCGCTTTTGGCCACGCTTATCAGAACTGACCAACGGCGAGCCCCTGATTGCGGTGATTGACCAAAACCCATTTGCTGGCTGGCCACGATAAATTAGTCCAACGCTGTTTCAAAGATGGGTCAGCGTCGCAGACGCTGTCCCATCTTTGAAACAGCGTCGGTCGAATGTGTGCACTGGGCGGCTTGATTTGATTTCTCAGGTATGTTCTACCCGGCGCCGACACGGTGTCAGGCCAGCACCTCCCACATTGCCTGGATATTGCGGCAGAGTTGGGCAGGATTGTGGCGGTGCCACAGCCACAATGTGCTATCGGGACACATTAGCGTCCAGTGTAATATGTCAGGACCTGGTCGACACGCCGTAGGTGTGCCTCCTCCAGCATTCTATGGCAACGCGGTGCCGCCTCTGGTAATTAAAACAGCACACCCAGAGCATGGTTTTCATTAGCTTGACCCCCTAGGTTC
Organism: Flabesymbios commensalis; assembly: GCA_964017125.1. Taxonomy (NCBI): domain Eukaryota; kingdom Metazoa; phylum Annelida; class Polychaeta; order Terebellida; family Flabelligeridae; genus Flabesymbios; species Flabesymbios commensalis. The sequence continues at coordinate 36,662,814 of OZ024909.1, forward strand.
TACAGCCTGCGATGATCATAACGTACTTTATTTCGTTTTCGATGTCAGTTTGGTTCCCTTTTTGTGAAGTTATCTCACTTATTTACTAAAATAAATAAGATATCTTATGCTATTTTTTTTATAACAATAAAGGGGTGTTAATAGTTCTAAGAACGTTGGGCATCAATGGGTTGTACACACCCTCCTCTGGGACTCATCAGTTCAGCGTTATCAAGGAAGACTCCGTGCGAGTTGGGCAAATCTGTTCAGGAAGGGAAGGCGCGAAATTTGTGATATGAAATACCGGATCCGGTAAACCTGTACAGAACACGTGTACCAGATTTGAAGATAAGCTTCACTCGGTCAGTACCCCCAGACATTAACCCAGCATTGGGTCAACGTCTCGTGTTTGCTGACAGGCGTTACCTATTTATATGTACGAAGTAGGGTGTGGAGAAATACAAATTAATATCCAGCTTAATACATCTGATGTCTATATTATTTTAACATTATAAATAATCAATGACTTGATCCGTGACTTGAAAAATTATAGTGTAATTTTAACTTGGTTCATTAACATGAATAAACAAAATGTAACCTAGCAAACAAAATAGTGCTTAGTTACAGTGGTGGCCTATGTGACAGGAATAAATTAGTAAATTTACTAAATTACAGTACTATTTTCGTTTTCAACTTACTCCATCAATTTATTTTTCTTCCCAAGGTGTATGAAACTTTTAGCAGCAGGGTGAAGACAGCACATGTCACAAAACTTCTTCCCAGTCAGCACGCGACATTAGGGCAATGCTGAGTTAATGTTGTGTCAGTGTCGTAGACGCTGGCCCACCATTAACCCAGCATTAGCAGCGTGCCGTGTTTTCTGGTGTCGGCGTTCCACCCCCTCGGCCTTGTGGTCAGACAGGCACCGCGGGGGCACGCTGACCATGCCCACAGCCCCCTGTACCGTCCTGCCCCCCAGGGCTGACCGTAGTAACCACCCCCCAACTACCAGGCTCCCACGGGCGTCCTCTTTCACTGCAGTTGTAAACGCGGTATTTTATGAATTTTTAGCAGTTTTGTGTGTTTTTACAATTTATGATGTTTTTATGAATTATTGAAGGGAATTCAACAATTTTTTTTATAAATTTTGATTTCACTAGTTTTTTGCAAAGTTTCGTAGAATTCAATAACCTGAAGAGTCGTTAATTTTTTTTAAAATGATTTTCAGTATTTTTTGGATTTTTTTCTTGTTTTTTCTCACTCATTGAAGGGAATTCAACAACCATATTATAAATTTTGAGTTCACTAGTTTTTATTGCAAAGTTTCGCAAAATCCACTCAATTTAAAGCGTTGTGAAATTATTTTTTTGTAATTTTTAGTATTTGTTGGGAATTTATCTTGTTTTTCTCACTTTAACAACCATATTATACAGTTTGAAGTAACTGGTATTTTTGCAAAGTTTCGCAAAATTCACTAAATTTGAAGGGTGGTGAAAATTTCCTCGCCCACAACATCAGTTGCGGCACATTTCACTTTGGTCCCGGCGTATAAATTATACAGACTGACAATGGGTTTTGGCGCGTCCCTAACTGCTGGAGGGGTAGTGGCTGCATGGGATGACCAGGCTTGACCATGTAGTGGACACGGCCCTGTCATCAGGAGGTGGTGTGGTCAGGCAAAGACCCCCACCCCACGCATACCACACAATTAACAAGGCCCGCAGACGATGTTATCGGGGAAATACCAGTGTTTAAAATTGATAAAATACGTTTTCTGCGATTAGAAAATCAAGCTCTTCAATTTCAGTATATTTATGTAATAAATTTTAAAAATGAAATATGTCTGCAACAGCAAACACAAAACTTTTGTATAACATTTATACAACGCCGGTCCAACGTCTTCGATGTTGGCCCAACATTGTATAAATGTTATACAAATGTTTTGTGTTTGCTTGGGTATGGTCGTTGTAATTTGATTTTTACAAATCTAAGTATGTTTATCATAAAGCGAAAGAAAAATGAAACTAATAAATAGCTCAAGAGTTCGAATGGCTAAAGACAAAGTTTAAAACATTTTAAACAGAAACTGCATCACAAATTTATACCAACAGATATATTCGAACGTAAAATTTAAATTTACCAGTGTAGTTCCATTTTTTTTCAATAAATTATTGTATTTGAACTAAAACAAAAATAGAGTATTGCACATACCATAAATAATAACAAATAGAAATAACTTTTCTGCATTATATTAAACAAATTTACAGATTAAAATGATTACTAATCTTGAAAAAAAAAAATATTAAAGTAGGCCTACCGACCTTGGGAATTTATCCGCTTTCCCAGTAAGAAACAATGTCAACTTTGTGATAATGTAAATTTTGTGATAATGTTAAATTGTTGGTTTCCATGAAATGCAGACTCTATTACACTGAATAATCAATATTATTTTCAACAATTTTTTCAATGTTTCAATTTATTTGTTGAACATAGTATTGATTATTATTTTACTACAAAATATTTTTCTTTAGAACTAGGTATTAATTATAAACAAGAAATCCCCAATATATATATATATATATATATATATATATATAATATAAATATTAAGATGGCCTATTTGCGTGACTCCGGAGACAAAAATGTCATTGATGCTACCTTTCCGCCTACACAATATTCCCAGCTATGCAATTTTGTGTATCTTTCTATTGCTGTATGGATGCCAAGGCGCCTGAATGGCGCAGCCAGCCATACCACAACCACTTAGTATTTGACCTGCAAGTTGTAACAAGCCGTATCTCTTCTTTATGGTAACATGCCAAAATCAATGGTTATATTAATTTAATACAACCATCGTATGAAGAGGGTAATTCCCTTTCTAAACACAATAGAATATTCACCCTAGTAACAAAAAAGACAAAATGATTTTAAGATGTGTAATACTGAATATTTCTTGACCAGACTGTGTCCATAATTATATATATAATAATATATATAATAATATTAATAATAATAATAATATATACAATAATAATATATACATAATATATATATAATATTATATATATATATAGTATATATAGTATATAATATTATATATATATATAATATATATATTAATATATAATTCATTGTATGTGTTCCACGAGCAGTTGAATTTGTATACGTAATAATAACTACGTTTTAATAGTTTAAAACAGAAAGCTAAAAGATTCAAATTCAGCTCTCAAGTAAATCCTGATTAATTTAACAGATAAAGGACCGATGACATGGTTGAGTGATGTTTCTGGTCGAGTGAGCCTATTTATAGTAGGAAATGACCAGTCCAGTGTACTCACCACCCCGTGGACTGGTACAGTCATATATGACCCTGAGGGCATGTCCTTACGTGTTTACTAACGTCCCACCGCCGATACAGTGTTGAAACAAAGGCTATGTCCACATGGTTCCACATACTGCTAATCTTTAGGCAGATATTTCAAGTGACGCACAGAAAAGGGGAATCAAGTATATCCCGTTAGAAACCCCTTGTCACTGTACACGAGAAGCATTAACACATATTCTTATCCCAGCTAACACGAGGCATTGACCCATTGTTGTTTTAATGTTGGGCCGACGTCGAAGACGGCGGACCAACATTAAAACAACAATGGGTCGATGTCTCGTGTTTGCTGGGATACTGTACTCAGATAACACAGTAACATTAAATAAACGCTGGGGAAAACCTCAGGCTCAAAACCCACACCCGATGTTGGTCAATGCCAGCTTAATGTTGGGCGACCGTCTACGACGATGGCCCAACAGTAAACTGAAGTCGGGTCAAAGCCTCGTGTCCAGCCAATATATTTCAAGTTTGCGAGGCGCGCACAAATTAGTGTGCACAGAAAAGCTGCGCCGAAAACACAGAATATATATGTATGTATTATGTGGTACATTTTATACTGTAAATACATGTCAATATAATACCCTGGCTTGAGCATACATATAGACAATATTATGTACACACGTGGTCATTAGAACGAATGAGAAGTATTTAACTTTCTAAGTACCGGAATATATACAATCAAAAGCACTAATTATGATCAGCCGTACAATTGACGACCTGATGTGGATGAAAAATATGCAGAAATCAGTCGTGATGCTTAATTAAGTTAAAAATGGCAATATTTTACACAGAAAACATGAAAAATAACGTCTATATTTTGTAAACATGCTAATTATTATTCTGGACGCATCGCATTTTTCCCTCAGTAAACTCAATGTTTGTCTAACGTTGGGCCAGTGTATGTGCGTTAGCCCATCATAATAGGCATAAACGAATATTAGGACAATGCCTTATGTTGGTTAGGAATACAATCTCGTTACGCCGGGTATAATTATGTAATTAAGTCATGTTTGTAACTCCAGTATATGTAATAATCAGTCTATATAAGTGACAATTTTAGTGATTTGTTCTGTCCATACATTGGCACAACATTGCGCCTACGTTCTGCTATCAGGAATAATACTACTTTTGATCACTGTGATATACCCAATGTTGATTTATTGTTGGTCCACTGTCTACGACGTTAGTCCAACATTAAAATACATTATGTAACATTGGCACAATGCCCCGTGTGTGCTGGGTTCGTGGTCGTGATTATCCGGTCAAACAAAAATAAGGATAATTTATCCAGTGACAAGTGTCTCAACATTATGTAATTATTTACATATAGAGAAAAGACTGTTTGTCAGATATCAGGTTAAAGGTGGTCTTTCCAATACCACAATGCCTGGTGTCAGCGTCGATCCTGGCTACCTGGGAGCATGATAACATAACACATACTGAAACTGTATCTATTTGTGTTTAAACTTCTTGTATATCCGTATATCCATTGCGAAATACTATATTTTATTTGCTGGTATTTACCATGTTTATTCCGGCCAAATATGTGATATATTCTGTGAAACTGGATAGCCTTGACCTCAAATATTTTCACCGAGCTGGCTAATACGATAAAGTGTGGGGGAGGGGGTTTTATATAACTTTGTTTTCACCGAGTTGGCATAAAAAAAATATTTTTTTCAATATTTTTATAAATAAATTTTATTAAAAATACTCTTTATTATATTCCCTATGATATAGTTAATTCAGGCAACGAAAAAACACTGAAATAAATATAAAAACAGATTAGTTATAAAGAATAAAAAATATTATCATAGCAAAATTATGTTCGTTTTTTTCGAAAATATAATTTATATTCATTGGACACCATACATATAGGTGGGTGGAGAAAAAGAAAATATGTGAACCAAAAATATATTGCTAGACCTAATCTTATTAACAGATCAAGCTATAATTTTAGAAGTGATAAGATTTGTTTTCAGCCTAATTTTCTATCATTTATAATTTATCAACCATATCTCCTAGAATAATAGTTATACCCTAACCCTTATCCCACTAAGTGAATTTATATAATATGAAACAAAAATATCTTGATGTTTTAACAGTTATTTCATTTCCAATAACAGTAATTTAATCGGGTAATAAAAGGGATTAAAAACGATTGATGTTGTGATTAGCAGGCAAAGGGTTAACCCTTGCCGTCCTATTACAACCGTATACGGTTTAAGCGTACTTCAAACCAAATAACATGTCACTAAAATGATACAATAATTTGTGAGAGATGCTCACTTTAGTAAACAACCCGATTTGCGATATGTTTATTTTTCAAAAATAAACATTTTTTCGTCATTATTTTTTTTTATTCGAAGCTTGTAATTGTGTTTTGAAAAATATAGACAAGCACCTTGTGTTGAAAAGTTAACATGGAAACGGAAGAAATATCGTTATAAAAAATAATATATATATGTCTATTTTTAATGGTGTATTCACATAAAAAATGTATTGAAACAACTTGGTAAAAAAAGTGTAATTTAAACATATAGCAAAAAATACGGTCGAATCCGATTCACCAATATATTGTTAAAAGCGGAAAATGTGGGCAAAAAAAAAATATATATATTTACTAACGTCATTACAGTGCCTGAGTCGCACCTAATATTAAAGTAACTCTTCTTTTTAATAAATAAGTCTACAATTATGTCCTGATTTTGTTCAACCCTAAATACAGTTTTCAAATTTTAAATAAGTATTCAACATAATTCCAGCGCACTTTCAGGCTTTTGAAAAATCGGTTGCTTTGATTTAGTTTGACCATCGTGGAGCGAAATAAGTAAAAAAAATTATAAAAGACTGAGAAGTGTATATAGGCCTATATCAAATTATGTTTCTGCCATAACTTGATAAATAAGCATAATTTCAAACCAGCATTTACGAAACTTTACCACAGCAACATGAACAATGAAAAAAATTAGCCATTATAAATTATACGTTTTGTTCAATGCAAGATAAAATATGGCAATAATATTTAGTTGTATTGAATTTTAGACTTAAATAGAGTGTAAATCGAAGCCGTATAAAAAAACACATTAGTACCAAGGAATCTATCCTATTGAGATTCCTTGGTAGTACTGAGTAACGCTGAAATTACGATCTGTTTAAATTAAAAAAAAGCCGTTTGAATATTTAACACGAAAAGTAGTGGTGCTACATAAAATCACAGTTACATAGGTCTATTGCTACAGCATTTAGAGCTGATATATGATAATATTGTATATGGACATATATATTATGGACATATAAAATAGCATTATTCCATTCCTGTATTAAGTAAGGTATCATTTTGACTGTATGAATATATTTATGCTGAAAGTGATTCACTCGCCACTGAATTAGTCAATATTGATATATACCCAGCAAAAACGAGACATTGGCCCAACGTTGGTTTACTGTTGGTGGGGTAAACCAACGTTGGGCCAACATCTCACGTTTGCTGGGTAGCGAGATAAACCAAGGAGGTTATGTATGATATAACCTCCTTGGATAACCAGATGCTGATCCATCAATGATTGGTATGGGCGGAGCAATCTGGCCTAACCAGCGTCGCAAATGTTAGCCCATTACCGAAGCCAACGATTGCGCTGATCCATGCTAACTGGGAGGGGAGGAGAGAGGAGGAGAATGCTGCCTCACCCCACTCCCTGTTGTCACGGTAACGCCGCATACCTTGACAACCAACCAGGTAGGAACATTGTCCCCTTCACATTAGATGCAGAATTATACATGATATGTGAAGGACAAATATCACAGTAAACACGGGGAGTTGACCCAATGCATTCGACGCTGGCCCAACATTAAACCGACATTGGGCGAATGTGTTTGCTAGGCATAATAAACCTATATAATAATAGCACTCGACGTGTTATATGCGAGTGTATGCGTCCAGATATTTGCTGTTGATTTTTTCTGAAAAAATTAATCATGATTATACTGAAATTTCAAAGGCCTATATTTCGTAAAGATGCTGTTTTTATGTCTGTCTTGAATAATTCAAATATTGACTGAATATTTTGGTCCACATCATGTCGTGAATACCAATGGCGACAGTGCGTATAATTCTAGCACCTAGAAGGTTAATTTACCTTTATTTCCGCATTAATTTTTTTTGATAGATAATTGGAGAATATGATGCAAGGCTAAATTGTTAACTCAACAGTCGCAAGACAAGTTCATGTAGGATAGGATCAACAGTTGTTTTAAATACGATAAAGGTCTTATAAATAAGGTAGCAAACGAATTAATTTAAAATTTAACAAATCGTTGAAATGAGTAAACCAGCAAGAATAATTGCAGTGAAAATATTCTTCAGATTTACCTATCAGCACAGACTCCGTGCATGAAGATAAAGCTAGACAAGCAGTCATATAAATGTATCAGCTTTCATAATAACAAGCATAAAACAACAACCATGACAATATTATAACACATCCAAGCCTGAGGTAGAATGCACCCTTACCCATTATAATATGAAATCACCAATCAGGGCCCGTATTTCCGTACAAATTAGGATATATCGCAGGCTTCTGATTGGTCGAGATGGTCATCTCGACAAATCAGAAGCCTACGATGTATCGTAACTTTGTACGAGAATACGGCCCCAGAGCTTAGGCTCGAATAACAAACCCTCTATAAAGTAGGCTCAAAAAGCCACAAAGCCATCCCCACCTTCCCATACAAGTTACAGCGGGACAGGTCAAGCATTGACGATTACAAATAAATCCAGGTTGAAGGGAATGCTATTTGATAGCATCCCACACGTCGAATTATTGAAGCGTCAACATGGTCAAGTTTATATTCTAGACTATCGATACAATTGTATGTGCGTTTTAGTAATATTAAAATATTACTTCGAATTAATGCGTGCGCCTAAAGATTAAGCAAGGTAGCCATTTTGAGGTATACAAGAGAAAGCTATACAATTCTAAGGATATGTGTATATATAATATAGAGATATATTTATATGTAAATAATACAGCAAAACAACCAGATTGCAATATTGCAAGTACAGCATCTTTGGTTTACCCTTGATATTCAGTTATTGTCTTCAAGTGGATAATTGTGTTCTTGTTTTCTTGGTGAAGCACAACTCGGCACGCGGATTTTCACTGACAAAGAATGGATTGAGGTGTGTTTTAGCAAGGGAAATCAGGAAATAGAATCAGATTCTATTTTCCGTGGTTTTAGTAACAATTTCGGATCAAAATATCCATGAAACGAGGCATTACACTACAGTCACGTTATTCTGATTATTATTTTTTTATGACAGTTGTTTGGAAAAAAAAAATATTTGAATCTAAAAAGTTTAAAACCCCGAGTACCCTTTTATAGCTGTGGGCCTACCTGCATGGGAAACAACCTATGGGGGGGGTGCTTAATACACGTGTAAAAATTATGATAATTAGTGACAAATTTAGTGACAAAAGACGACGACCCGTGGGTGCTTTAATGACTAAAAGCCTCAACTGTACACCCTCAGTAAAATGTTCAATGATGTAAAACAGCTTTTTAAATAATGGGAGATAACAGTTTGTTTTGTTCGCGCCGAAAAGGAGTACACAACGAAAAGGCTGGACTTGGCTACTAGAGACTGGACAGTGCACGCAGTGGCCAGCATACCCATGGTGTGTACATCATTTACACCACAGAGAGTATAACAGGGGGACGCAGTCAATATACACATCCACGTCATCTCAGTCCAGCACAGCACCTCTGACCAATAACCCTCTCATTACTGGGGCGGCTAAATTATATATTCATCCCCGTCGAAGCTTGAATCGCGTTGGCAATTCGCGGCTGCACGTGAATAAAAATTAATTAAAGATCGCAGAATCAAATTAAATATGATTTCACCGTTAACCATGGATCATCATGATTTTACGTCTAGAATCTAGAGATGGTTTAGATGGCACCCTGCATGTCTGAGTGGATTTCAGCAAAAGTGATATTTTCACTAAACTTTAGTTGAATGTTAGACCACTCTCTACTCCCCTACCCCAGCATTAAATCGACAGTGGCTGATCGCGCTGAGGTAATTTATGTAAATTTTCAACCACTTGAGGTTGTGGATCGCGGTAGTCAAGTGGTTGAAAATTGCCCATTAATCGAAGACCAAACATTCACAAATCTTGATATTTAATTGCAATACCAGTGATCTGATTGGCAAGTGAAACAAATAAAAACGACTATAGTCGTAAAAAACAACTATAGGGGTGTGAGGGTTAAGGTTGACCCAGGTGGGAGAAGTAGGCTTTGCGGAGCAGAGGGTCAGATGGGTGGTCAGCACAGATGGGCCGCCTATATCCGCCAGTCAATCGACAGGTGGGCTGCGGCCAACAAAGCCGTGCAGCCCTACCCCTCACAAGGGGCGAGCAGACACCCCCAACGTTCACCCAATGCTTATTCAACCCTTCAACCGCTGAAATATTTTTGGATAAACCATGGACACAAAAGGGTTTTTTTCAATTCGAAATCATCATAAATGTTTTAGTCAGCTCTTTCCGCTTCATTTGAGTACCTATGTTATGGGTCTACGGCCAATAGAAATATTTGTACTGCTACAGTGCGGCAAGGAAAATATTTTCCTTGAGTGCTGGGATCGACTTTACAGACGTCAGATTCTGACGTTTAAAGATGTCCCCGCAGTGTAACATGTGTCAGAGTAAAGTACTATATATGGTCAATATTGATTGACGTGATGATGTTTTATCATGTATTGAGTGCCGCAGCAACCATCACATTGAACCATGTTGATTTGATGCTAGCCCATCGTCTGCGACGCAGTTACAACACTAAAACAACAGAAGATGAATGTATGGTTGTTGGGCAGTTACACTATCTCAGTCACGTGTTTTATGCATTGAATCAGCCACATACCTCCGTGAAGCAATACAACAGTAACACCATTACTATTGATCATATTATAGTCATTTGAAATTAAGCGTTATAGCAGGCAATCGCGCTTCTAACAATGAGGTAGTTAAATGCTTAGAGGGAGCAAGACTCAGAAAATCAGCTATGAAAAATAAGATTAATATGCTTAAATTAAACAGCTGTGAGCGCTGGAAACACGGCTGACCTTGTAAAATGAAAAGCGTATACTGCCCTGTAGCTTTTGTAGATTACCATTTCATTATCAACTAAGATCTCCATTATCAAGCTCTCTCACATATCACAATTTTCACAACATAAGCGGGTGTATTTATAAAGATGAACGAATGTTTTATCGAGGTCATCTCTTACTTTTTACAAATATACGCGTTGTGTTCAGCTAGATAATAGTGATAGTGGTTTGTGCATACCTTTTGTGCTATTTCCGCGCAAGCATTTTTTATCCGTATTTTGACGACTATTATCTGATTTATATGTGGCATGATATAATATTAGAACTGAAGCACACCCAGAGCAACTCAACGTTGTAACCAGCACATAAACGCTATGTATACAAGAAACCTAAACAAGTAGCAGAGTTGCCTGCCCAAAACAAAGATATGGGCGATCTTTGTTCACATGGCAACCTCTATATAGCATAAGCGGTACAAATAACAAATGTAGAATGACTCCTACAAATCTTGATGTGGTAACATGCCTTCCTGTCATACATTTCGCATACTTTGTGCGGACACCTGAACCATCCCAGCAAACACAAAACATTTTTATAACATTTGTACAATGTTGGACCAACGTCGAAGACGTTGGGCCGACGTTGTACAAATGATATACAAATGTTTTGTGCTTGCTGGGATAGCCTGTTAAATATTATAGTGATGCGCTGCATGACAGTCGTGAGCATGGTAGTCTCCAAAAGCTTCTATTGAACGAAGATGGTCTTCAAAGATGTGGCTGATCAAACTGGACTCAATAATTTAAACAAAATGATGTAATTGGCAACGTTTTAAGCAAACAATATATAAACGAATATATTAATAATTAGAGGTCATCATGTTGCATGAACACTTGTAACTCATACTTTATACTATACGTCATGATGCGATATTACTTTAACCATGTTAACTGTTTAAATGACATAAAAATAATTTGATAGACAATTTAGATAATCGGCAAAGAATTGAGAAAGCGTATGATCTTTGATGAAGCATTACTCATGTACAAACTGGTGGTTAAATAAATGACCACCAACAAGCAAACGCGAGACATTGAGCCACTGCCGGGCTAATGTTGGCCCGCCGTCTACAACGTTGGCCCAACAATAGACCAACAGTGGCTCAATGTCTCGTGTTTGCTGGGTTAGTACAGGGAGATAACATACCTGGTGGTATATTTATCTCTCTAATGGGAGGGGGGGGGGTGTCACGTTGTGGGTATAGGAGATCTGGTAAACATAAAATGTCTATTTAACCATGGTTCAACGCTACATACTTAGTCGACCCAGCATGGTGTGACTGCTGGTGGACATGCTCCACACTCACCAAATGTTGGCCTGATGTTGGGCCATCGTCGTAGACGGTGACCCAACACTAAGCCAGCATTGGGTCAAGGTGCTCTACACTGACTGGATACGATCCAAATCAGCATAATAAACCTTTTTGACCTTCGCCCCTTCAAACATTTTGAGCCGTCATTTGCAGGCTACAATAATTGCTTACTACGTCGTAATGTGTGTATACTCTGTACTGTACATTTCTTCAATCACGTGCGTCTCAATATGTTGTTCACCCCTAATTAAGAATTTTGTACAATTCTGACAATCGTTGAACATGTTGAATCAGGAATTGAACACTAGTCTGCTGATTATGAAATTATTTTTTAGTAAACTCTAGGCGTAATATCGACAAAAAGTATCAATAGATCATTTTAAATATATGTTAATGATTAACAAAATGTTAAATATATAAAACGGATATCTAGAACAGTCATAGATATCAGTCTACAGTAAGCAGAATAGTTTGAAAGCAAAACATTAGGCTTTCAAAACTACTGAACTTTATATAACAACATCCAAAATAACTTACTGAGCACTGCAAACAAGTGAAGTCATACTTGAACATAGATTTGCAGCATGGGAGGTAGAACGGTTGTACTTACACAAAAAAATATTATATAATATCTTGATTTGCGTCAAAACACATGGAGTAATTCAAATGCAGTGGATATACGATAACAAATTCAACAAATGAGGTCTGTCGGTGCGGTAAGAAACTTGGTTTCCGTATTATATTTGGTCTGACCAAAAACACCAGATATCAGCCCAGCGTAAGGTCAATGTTGGCCCAATGAATCAAACGTTAGGCCATTTGTTTATGTTTGTTGGTGAGATATAATGTATCAATTTTGTTCTACGTCCATCTGCTCGATGATGCTTCCATCCAGGATTTTATTGATCCTGTTTTGTCTGACGAAACAGAACGAAGCAACATGTCGTCCTTTTGGATATGAAAGGGTGATTCTGTCGCTTTACAAAACGGCAGATACACCCTCATATCCAAGGAGACGATGTATAAGAATAAATTCTAGCCAAGCTAAATCCCTGAGGTAGCACAGTATAACAAGCAAATATAGCATTAATATGGTGCTTTTGGCGGTTAAAGCAAATAAAACACACACGATTACCATGTGATGTTTGCGTGAATATACAATGACGAAGCGTCTCATTTCTCTCTGGCTCTCTCGCTCTCTCTCTCTCGCTCTCTAAACACTACTAGATCAGTCATATACCGCAAATATACGTATCCGTATACAACTGCCACATTGTTGAATACAGGGCACCATACCTGAGAACGCCATACACCTGAGTCACGTTCCACCACAGAGTATAAATACACCTTCAGGTACATTTAGGCATACCTAGATACTCTGTGTACACTGTCATACGTAAATATGCTGTACACACTAAAAAGGGCTTACACACACATCAATATTTATGTGTACCATCGCACACAAACCCGTTTCTTTTTTTTCAAATGAACAACATGATGTGCATTTTGATGCAAAGCTAGTTATACCAAGTAATATACAGGATATATATGATAAAGCAAACTGTCATACATAAAAATAGACCAGTAAAGGTGAAACGATACAGAAAAAAGATTGAGATGGAAAAGTGGCTACAATAGCACTTTCATACATTCAAGTGTTGTATGTACAATGTTACCCTAGACTCGCCCCAGCCAAAATATTGGTGGGACGATTAGCTCAAGAATTGCAGTTTATTTATACAGTGATTTCTTTGGCTTATGCACGCTTAAATATACCAGTATTGAAGCGTTCTTGTTATCTATAATCATTTCATGATGACATAACTGAAAACAACACAAAACGTAACTACACTACATTGGTGCTAATCCAATAAATAGAGGTTTAGAAACCCTATTTTACTAATCTGTAAATAATGTAGTCAAATTCACCAGAATGCTAATAATTTGATAAAGGTATGCGAGGTATATGATTTGATCTCAACATGCATGTATTTTAAAAATCTTTAAACGCCACTTCTAAGGCAACAATTTCAAAGTGAGTGTGTTATGCATACATCACATACACACTTACATGTATGTTTGTGTGTGTGTATGAGCAATAATATATATACATATATATGTATATATATATCTATATAAATGTCAATATATGTGTGCATACATTACACTAATTATAATACGCACCCTGTATTTGTTGACACGTTGTGGCTGGTGATAATCCAATGTGCACAAGTTTTATTTCACTGTAGAACAATCACTTTAATCAACGGAACAATCAGAGCGCTGTATAATCCAGGTGTTGCTGCAGAGCAACACCAATGCATCCTGGTTTGACACTAGTCTTTGCTGTGCTGGAACGTCATGTTTTTGTTTGTTTGTTTTCCAAAGATACATGATAAGGAAGTTACTGCTCTCATCCTTCCTCTTCTTCGTGGGTCGACAGTCAAAATACTTGTACACGGTTGTTGCCGAAGTCTACAACCACCAGCAATCCATCGGGAGAAACACAGATCCCAGAGGGTCGATCCAATTGTCCAATGCCTTGTCCAGGAGAACCGAATTTGCAGAGGAAATTGCCATTAGGTTGAAACACCTGAATACGATGGTTGCGCGAGTCTGCCACGATGATGTTACCTTCCTGATCCACGACTACACCCTGTGGTCTTAAAAACTGCCCGTTTGCTGAACCTTCTGTACCCAAGAAACGAGCAGATTGAAAATCTGGATGTATAACTAAGAGACGGTGATTGTTAAAGTCCGTTACCACCATATGGCCATCATTGTTGAAGCAGACTCCACGTGGAGAATCAAAGTGCTTCCATAATGCACCCTCGAATCCATACTTGTTGATGAAATGACCTTCAGCTGAGAACAGTTGGATACGGTGATTCCGTGTATCAGATACCAAGATCTTGGTTTCTGAACTAACGGCCACGTCCCAGGGATAATTAAACTGGCCATTTTTGCTGCCTTTCTCGCCGAATTTGAAGAGGAATGTCCCATCGAATGTAAACAGCTGAATGCGGTGGTTGTCTTTATCAGCCACCACTATATGACCCTGGGCATCCACTGCAACACCAGCTGGACGGTCAAATTGACCGTTCCGTGAGCCTGCTGTACCAAATTTATGTGAGAAGTGACCATCGGCTCTGAAAACTTGTATGCGATTGTTGCTTCTGTCTGCCACCACTATGTTTCCCTCTCTGTCAGTACAGACGCCCCATGGACGACACAGACGACCATCACTATCTCCTTCACCACCAAACTGCACCTCAGACATAACTATTGCCGCGTAGTTCCTGCCACTACGTACATGCACTGTAAAGGGACTGTCGTGAATATGTTGTCCCCTGATGGTGACGCTGATGATGTGCTTCCCCTCGGTCTGAGGTCTATAACTAATGGAATAGGTGCCGTTCTGTCTGTCAAGTATATCTGCACGATAGAGAACACCTTCCGGACTTTGAATTACAACGTCAAGGGGATCTCCACCGACCATGCGGGCATCATTGTGGTGATCTTTAGTGTGGACGAGGAATACAGCTACCTTTCCTCGTAATGCCCTTTTTAATCCGTCCCCTGTCCCTTGGCACAATGGTGCAAAGGCACTACTGGAGATAAAACCCATCTGACTTATAGCCGTGTGCAACGCAGCATCTGGAGGTGTGAAAAGTACATTGTCATCTTCATGAGGCTGAAGGTAGCCCCTGAGATGCCGAATGCTCTGCATATCTGTTACAATTTTCTCTTTGGTCTTCAGAACATCTACATCTGTTCCAGTTTCTAATGCCTTCTCCACATCAAGTACAGTTGCTGATAATTGGCCAAGTCCATGTCTTAACTCTTCTATCTGATAGTGTAGAGTTTTACCCTTGACTTGCCTGATCTTCTCCACGCGTCTCAGGAGATCCCTCTCGCGTTCTTCCAGGGCTGCCATGTGACGTCGGGTGGTCTGACGCACCTCTGTGGCAACTGCTTGAGCTCGAACCTCAACCCTCTCAGCTAAATTTTGTGTAAGCTGTATGCTCTCCTCGATGGCTTTCATGCCTGCTTTAGCGTCTGCAAGCAGTTTTAATGTGACCGTTTTGGCATTTTCCACGGCATCCTGCAGGTAAATAAAGCTATGACCTGTGTGCTGATTCATCGTGCATTCACGGCATATTGCTCCACTGCAGGTGTCACAATAGAGTCGTAACACCTCGTTCTCATGGTGGTCACAGAAGCTGGGGGGTCTGTCAGACACTGGTTGGATGGGAGAAGGACTAGGCTGCATCTTGGAGGTAGAGTAACCAGAGTTAAAAGCTAGACGGACGATATAGTGATCTTTGGTAAGGCGGACACGCTGATGCGCACTAACACAGTTGTCACAGAGGTACTCATTGCAATCCTTACATCTCGAGGTGGCGTGACTCCCTTCATCACATGAGCTACACATGCGAGGAAGACCCTCCAGCTCCACCATCGCGTCAAAATCATCATCGTGAGACGACACCACCACATCCAGGATGTTATTGATGAAGAAATTAGAAGGAAGACAATCCACACCTGACTCTGACAGCTGTGCCTCTTGCTTGCATGTTGGGCATCTCAATGGTGGAGGCCTGGAATCGTTGGTACTGCTGGTGGATGCTGATGAGGTGCCACCAAACGCTCCACCACCAGATGTAAACGGCACACCGATCACCCCTCCAAACCCCGACATCCTCTCTCTCCTGATCGTATCCTCCAAACAACGCCGACAAAAAGTATGAAGGCATGGGAGTACCTTGGGGTCATCAAATCTGTTCAGGCACAGTGGACAGCAGAATTGCTCACTGAACTGATCCGAGAAGGTGGCCATGGATCAGGGGGGACGGTGGCCAAGCCGTCACTGACCAGCTGAGGGGTTGTCAAACCCCCAGCTACAGGCCAGGCTGCCAATTGTTTGTGTGGGGGTGTCAGGATCTGCTCTGACACACATTAGGCCATGTTTACTGTCGGTCAGTGATGTTTAGACAGGCTCTGGCCTGCCTGCCCAGTGTGTTGTGGCATAGTATACTGCTTGTAGATCTATAGGCTGCTATATTGAGTGTGTAGTGTGGCAGTGCAGTGTACAGTAGTAGATAGATCTACGAGCTTACCTAGCACCACGCGTCCGCTTCTACCAGCTGTCACCACAACATCCACGCGCACTCCCATGTGGGTGACACCCGCCACAACCAAGTCACTAAAACAATCCTCACCTCCACTAAATCCTGTAAGCTGTCTATACACAGATTAATTGCTGAGAGTCAGGACATCGGCGTGTCCTGTGGTGGATGTTCCAGGTCGCCATGTTGAGGGCGGAGTAACCTACTTGCGGCGTTGTCAGTCAGTACTGTATTCCAGCCAATCACAATGCGTATGGTGTACGCATGGCGTTCGCCTTTCTATCCCCACCCTTCCAATTTGCAAACAGTCAACATGATGCAAATACATCATATATTTTCGCATCACCTCTCGGGAATTCAAGCTCACGCTCACGAATAATGCCAGCAAACAAGTCCTATTTTCAGTTGATATCAAGGTTGGCAGGGAAAGCTGTGTTTGTTGACAGTTTGCACGTGTGCAAGCCGACCTATTATTATGCAATGCGGGGTGTTATGTCATTCTTGAGCTGGTTAACCGCGTTTGTTATACTTGTTGCAGGGCCTCGGTCAATGCGTGCAAACATGCGCATGGAGAGGGAAGATGGCCATATTTCATAGGGAGACAGCTGCGCGGGTGTCTGTGGTGTGCTGTGATGTGTACACACGGGTCCTAATGGCTAGCTGAGGCAGCGGCCCTTCTGGCATCTGTTGATTGACTTACCCCTTCCTCCAACCTCTTTCTAACATTATTGTGGTCACAACATTTTACTCATATCCCTTGGTAGAGCACTGAAATTCAAAACTTTTAATCACTGTTGAATGTTCATAAATTACTCAGGTTATCTATGGTGTTGTAACCAGGGTGGCGCCTCAATATTTATTCTCTGTATTAATTAAAATACCAAGAAATTAATAAAATACCATGACAACGGTAATCCGTTGATGTATATATAGGCCACACAGGAGGTCGAATGTCTGGTGTTTATAATGTTAGTGTGAACCAGTGCCAGGCAGTGCCAGATACACTCGGGGGTCTTTCTCCACATAAATATCGCACACATTTAATAAATTATATGATTATTACAGTAATCAATAAATAAATTAAATTACCAATTTTACTACAAGTCATTATTAGTGGACGGAAATTCGTTTTTATAGCTTTGAATAAGTTGGACACATTTAGGGATTTATGTTCCATTATGGAAGAACACCATTATAATCGGGTAATATAAATATGGTTAATTTATTATTTCCCAATATATTTATATACATTATGGGCATATAATATTTTTGTCTATACTAAGCTAGACAGAAATATAGTTGTAAATATATTTGATATAAACAAGATAAAGTAAATTAATACAATTTTTGATGTTCCCCTTATTTGATATAATATGCACAGAGACAAACTATTGAAATTTGTTTAAGTATTACAAACTCAGAAAAAATCCTATGCTTAAAGCGCATTGACAAATCCATTGCAAATGCGATTTTTGTGACTTTAATAACAAAGAAAAGTGGCTGAAAAGTGAGAAAATATTATGTAGGCCTATTATCGTCCCCTTCGAGTTAGAATGTGCTAAACTGCTACTTTACAAAATGGCAGTTTAGCATCTTCTAACTCCAAGGGGACGATATGTAATTACACTTCAATCAAATCAGGACAATTCCCGAAAAATTGTAGTGATAAGGCTTAAGTAATATGTTATATGATTTATATAATTATATGTGAGTCAATCATACTTACCGGCGCGAAAAATATTGCAAAAGCGACTATGCCATGGTGACTATCCGGATACACCGGCCTAGTGTTGTTTTAATGCTGGACCAACATTAAAACAACGCTATATTACGGGATATTTAACTAAATTATATATAGGCCCCTATACCTTTCCAAAATCACCCGTATAATCCCAGCGTAATCCTTTTTTAAGCAAAATTTGTGTGAACTTTAAATAAATCTATTAAATATATTTAATAAATTTGAAATAAATCTATTGAATAAATTCATTAAATAATTTACCATAATTTTATCATAAGCTTACCTGTTTTAGACAATGTGGTTCCTATAAAAGAACAGAAATACAAATAGGCCTATGTAAAAAATTATATAAATTAACTTTACAGATTGAAATTGGAATAGATAACACAAATTTATCTGCATATAGTGAATAATTACAACACATTTAATTTTTTAATTTAATATAAAGTAAAGTGATTCACATCCACAAGGAAATAAAAATTAGTTGAGTCTAAATGCCTATTTTATATTCATAGGAATAAATATTTTGTCTTCCTGAAGCTGAATGTCAACGGGGATGGTTCGATAAATGATGTCCAGTCTGTAGACATATGCATGTTTCAGTGTTTCTACAGAAAATAGTGAACTATATATGTATATATATCGTCAATACTGTATTTCGTTTCGCAATATCATATTTTCGCGAATAAACGCGACAAACAGATAAGGTAAATACTGTTGAATACCGTCACTATAATCAGATAGTAATGTGTATATTATGGCGTAGGCCTGTGTCTGTACTCTGAAATGTTCCTAAATGCTGCATTTATGCGAAACCTTACATTTCAATAAGCAAATTCGCTAATTTACATGCATGCTCGCGGCGTACTTTTGCAGTGTATACGGTGGTAGAAATCTGGACAATGACCAGTGGTGGTCATCCATAACGCCTCAGCGACTGGTCAGCTATAGTTTGCAATATATGACGCGTCCGTGACTGACCGTGCAGATTTGCGTGATGTACGAATTCGCCACTTTATTATATGACGCAAATAAGACGAAAGTTTTCGAGTTTGATGCATCATATCATTAGAACAGCTTAGACCAGAACTCGGCAATGAAATTTCAAGTTCACATAAAAGCAAAAATTATAGAGGTCTTAATCACTAAGATGACATATCGCTCGTACTATATTATGATATAGGCCCCTAATATACGCAGTAAAGCAGGAGAATTAGGCCCGCGAAATATTGACCACAACAACAAACACGAAACATTTGTATAGCATTTATGCAATGTTGGCCTAACGTCTTCGACGTTGGGCCGACGTTGTATGAATGCTATGCAAATATTTTGTGTTTGCTGGTAAGTTATCTCAGAGGTCACGCAGAGATGGCGCATGTGTTTTACGCAGTTGTAGAGCATGCGCACAACAGTTAAGAAACATTGTCACAATATTGGTTTCATCTTTGGCCAGCGTCGTAGACCATGGTCCAGCATTAAACCGATATTGGGACAAGATCAGGTGTTTGCATACTTAGTACACCCGCCCTGGGTGATTCCCCACTGGCCTGTAGCGTCACTCGTACAATTACGCCTAATGTCTTTATAACACGTATACACCCAACGACTCGTTCAATTTACATAGATAGGCCTACACTTAACGATTTACACAATAAATGGCACTCAGCAAAATTCCAATGAACTAAAATGGCCTTATGTTGTACTACCAAGGAGGTTATAACCTCCTTGGTAGTACATATATAGTCGCTAAATATGATTAGTATAGCCTATAGATAAGTATGATTTCATTTATAAATGCACCGCCTTTTAATTTTTTTTATCACCATATAATGTATATATATATACAGAAATATTTAAAGGGACTAGCCCAGGTCTAAAATCATAAAAAAATCGGTGATTTTATTTTGGCTTCTTAATATGACCATATGATGTAAACATGTTCATAGACTAGAACTGCAAAAGTTTTTTAATTTTTGTGTTGCGCATTTACCAGTTAGGCTAGATATAGTGACGAAATTCCCGTATTTCTTATTTTTGACATGGTTGTCAATAATTAGAAATCAGGAAGTTCGTCTCTATATCTAGTCTAACTGGTGAATGCGCAGTACAAAAATTAAAAACTTTTGCAGTTCTAGTCTATGGACATGTTTACATCATATGGTCAATTAAGAAGCCAAAATAAAATCATCGATTTTTTGATGATTTTAGACCTGGGCTAGTCCCTTTAATCTAGCCTATTTTTACTATCCGATTATATCAGATCTGATTTTTAAATATATATATATATCCAGATTTGTTACATCTCTTTGATTCAACGCAACTTTGACTGTCGTGCAATATTATATCAAGAACGTAATTATAGTGATAAATTTAAAATATAGGAATAATCTACTCCAGACCATTGCGCGACAAAATAGTGTCACCCGCTCGCTCAACAAACGAACACAATTCTAAAAAGATAAATGTCGGAAATAACTTGTAACTATCGACAGAAGCTTTGAATGTAGGCCCTTTTTATGTATGCAGTGGTGTATGTATCATTTTATTTAATGTTAATCCGTTAGTTTCTATCGGTTGACCTGTACGCACGAAATCAGCTGTATCACTATCTCCATGTTGGATAGTACAGGGAGATCCCTGGATAATTCAACATATATAGAGCAGTGCTGTGGGTTATAGGGCAAATTATACAGTGACAAATATACTGCAGCTATTGTGGATTTTAATCACTATATTCACGTATACAATTGTGGGTTATAACAAGGAATGTATATAGTATGTATAGATTATACTTGGCTATAATGACCATAGTCGAGAAAGGGTATATGTAAAATAATAGCCCCCCCCCCTCCTTCCCACCAGGTATTTTTGATTCGCAACTGCTTTAGAGTGTTATAACCGTGAAACAGATGTGGTGGAGGATATTTATCAGAGACGGATTTAAATCTAGGTCAAGGACATGCCACCGTTTTAATATAATAATCCTGAAACTATGACGTCACAGTTAACTCACCCACGCACATTCCACACCGGGTGGCTAAACATGATTTAACTAATATGACGTCACAGATATCAAGTCCACATTCCACACAGGGTGTTTCTAAATGATTGTGTATGGTCTGCCTGAGTGTCATACTATACTCTCTCCACAAAGGACGGCTGCTGATTGGCAGTTTAACACCACGTGACATGCAAATACTGTATTGGACGGGTGTTTAGATCTAATACATCGCCCTTTCAGTTGATCAAATCTCCATTGCTTCAACACTATTATGCACATCCAGCAGTGTGCTTCGCCTAATTTCTGTCAAATAAAAAGTAAAATGAATCGGGCTTTAGGCCACCTTTGTGCACATATAGGCTAAACTGGGCCAGGAGAACCTCCTGATGATGGTGAGATGATTGAGATGACACTGTCCTTCAGACACAGGATTCGAAATTCGAGCCCTGGCTGTCTGTGGCCGAGCATGCTACCTCCCGGTCACGGAGGCTCCCCACAATATTGACTTTCACACGTGGATGGGGAAGAAACATTTTGGTTTCTTTCAAACCGCCGAGACCGGGAACCGAACCCCGAACTCTGGCGTGAAAGGCAGCGGTGCTAACCACTACCCTAGGGCCCCCGCCCACTACCCTAGGTGGCCTAAAGCCCGATTCATTTCATTTCCTAGGGCCCCCGCCCCTAATTTCTGTCAATCACCACCAGCAATTTAAATAATTTTGAGTGAAGACTAAAATGTCAGGAAGCCGTTAACATTTGAATTGTCGATATTTAACATTTCATATTTTTACTCTAAACGTACATTAGCAAAATATCTAATATATACATTTTACCAATACATGTCTTATGTATTCTTGATATTACGTAACTTACACCAAGAACACGTGTGACTTCAGTTTATTGTTGAAACTAGTAGATTCGAATCATACCGCCGGTCAATCCCACCAAGGAGTTTAAAGCTTTTCAACAGGGTCCGAAAAATGCCCATAACTTTTAGATGACTGCGCGGTAAATGAGCTAAGAATGTGATCTTGTAGCTGAAATGTTACTGATTTTAATCAACCTATTTTCGACCTGATAAATCAAGGCCAGGTCTTAGACATGAACGTACAAATAAATGTCCCATGATTTTGTACAGGCGCAATCTGTGGCTGAGACCTTCAGTTTCGAATTCTGCTTCAGCCACGTTGGTGCTATGTTAGACCTTTTCAGTGAACACAAAACATTTGCATACCATTTGCACAACGACGGCCCAACGTCTTCGACGTTGGTCCAGCATTGTGCAAATGTTATAAAAGTGTTTTGTGTTGACCGGATTGCCCAGGGAAGATGTATATTCGGTTCTAATATGATATAATTATCGTTCATGACATACTGACATGATAGGACTTTCTATCACACTGCCCGTGATTATACTGTATTAGGGACAGTCCTATACCTATCTGTGACTACTGCCTGTAGAATGAGCTCAATTACGATATGATATATAAATTAGATCTGGTCACATATATCGAGGTTGCGCGCCTCACGAATAATATTTACGAATCTATTAAATTTCGTTTTTTTCATCCAGAGTGGTTTTGTGATTCTTTGAGGTCCGATTTGTGATCATTCAAGTATTGAGGCGAGGCCTAAGGCTCACTTGGACTAGAGGGCCTCGAATAACCACAAAACACGAAGAAACGAAATAATATAAAATAAGCTGAATGAAGGCCTAAATTAATGTTCAGATTTAAAGCAGAGAGTCTACCGTGCAGTCTCTCAAATTGATCATAGTCCACATTCTGGTGAGATAGTAGCCTATTGTTTGTCCACGCCAGCCTGTCGATGATAATTTTATAGGTAAGCAGGATGATAATCCATTTGTAGGTGTTGGTTACATTTGTAGGTTTTATATCATGGCGATAAAAAGGGAATAATCTCAAATTTTAACCTGTTATATTGTTCTAAAACCGGACCTGTAATATTGTGGAAAAAATGTTATTCATGGCCAAAAAATCAATAAGATAGTAGTAAAATATGTACTAACTGTGGAATAAATGTTTAAAACTTACGACGTTTCGACTTGCTACGGCAAGCCCTGTTATAATACTAAACTATAAAGCGCTAAGTTATATAATTTAAATTCCCCCCCCCCCCTGAAATTTTTACTATTTAAATCAAAACAAATCTGACAAATTTAAAGCTTATTTCCAGTTAAATTTTCCTTATTTGAAGGACACATAAAAACGATGAAAACGGTTATAGTCGCAATTAACACTTTAGGCGTTAATAAGAAGTGTGTTAACAAAAAGTGTTTTAACCCTTTAACCGCCGGTGCCGAATATATCCGTTTTTTTATGCGGCCGTAGCGAGACACAACCTCAAGTGGTTGAAAATTTAAATAAAATAACTTGGCAGGAGAAGGGTTAATAAAAGAGTGATTATAATTACTCATTAGATGATTAATAAAGAACTAGTCAAGTTTATAGGCCTACTATATATGCTCTGCAGCCTATTCCCTCTTGCTATAGCATGGATCCGCACCTGTTGTCCATGTACCAAGCCAAGTATACATGGGATACAGAGATATAATATTGGTGATCATGGAATACGAGACATTAGTCCACATTGGGCTAGCATTGGTCTAGTATTGGGCGGTAGCTCGTGTTACTGAGAACAATCTAAAGCTGATCGCCCACGTAATTCACATATTATACCGAAATAAGCGAATTTAGAAAATACGATTAGAAATACTGCAAAGAGTGGGAGCACTATTATATATTCAACAACAAACGAAACAATAGCAGATGAATTATACAAGTCTAGATCTGCCTAGTTATACGTCTATTACTTTTGAGATAGTTTACCTTTTCGCTAAGCATCGTTTTAATCCGCAGCCATGCAGGTTTACATAAATAATTACCGGTGCAATATAAATATGATCAAAGGCATCTAGCGAATGTTGGATATTGCGTTGACAACATACAATAAGCAGATATAAATATCTTGAATGTAGAGTCCTCAAATAAATTATAATGCAATCAGCATTATTTCGTAAGATAATCATGTCTGGTGCGGCTTATTTTTTTTATAGTCAAGATGCAAAATCAGAAGGTGGCTATTTATCATGAATATGTGTTTTTAATTACCAATCAGAAAAGATGAAAATGTGTCATATTACAACGTATTGTCAGGTTTAAGTATAGAAATATCTAGCTTAACGATAATAAGTCAAAATCATACTTATACGCCACCTCGGAAACAACATCGATACATTAAAATTATTATTTGATTGACAAAATTACATAGTAAAATATTTTATTTTTATTTTTCACAAATAAACGTCGATTTTATATAAAATTTATATTATAATATTTATTATGATACCTTTATTTATTATGATAGATAGATATATAAGCCCTATATAGTCTATAACTAGACAGTTAGTCAGAGACTGCAATCCGGATCGTAATCCGTATCATCCCCCAAATTGAATGGATTGTTCCTTGGCCCGAGACACACCTCTAGTAAAAGTTTCATGCAAATTCTTTAATTACTTTGTAAGTAGCCTAACACTGCTGACTGCCGAACAAACAAACTGACAAACTGACAAACTGACAAACAAACAAACAAACAAACAAACAAACAAACAAACAAACAAACAAACAAACAAACAAACAAACAAACAAACAAACAAACAAACAAACAAACAAACAAACAAACAAACAAACAAACAAACAAACAAACAAACAAACAAACAAACAAACAAACAAACAAACAAACAAACAAACAAACAAACAAACAAACAAACAAACAAACAAACAAACAAACAAACATGACCAAAAACATGACCTACTTTGGCGGAGGTAATGATATGTATACTATAGTATGTTGTTAATAATGATGTATACACGATGTATACTGTTGATCAAAATTCATAAACTGATTCATTGATTGATTTAACTGCTAAAAGCCTATTTGGATGAACGCACTCCATTTCAGAAAAAAATAGACACATAGTGACCTACCTACTCGTTGTCGGTGCGAAATGTCGCCGGTTCGAGATTCGCTCGATTACAAAATAAATTTATGACAGCATAGTGCATGTATAAAAAAACGCCAATGAATCTATATGAGAATCGGCGCCATATAAATTTTATGATTATGATTTATGTATATAATTTGCAATGGATATTGCAGTAGATTGAATTACAACCAGGTGGCAACATATTCCTGGCACACGCTCAGAGCCATCTGGTGACTATAACGATAATTATTTATTTTAGAGGGAAATCAATACCAGTAAATCGCAATTACCAAGTGCTGTTGGATATTCAGTTAAACCCTTATTTCAAAATTAACTATATGGAGGTATTTTCTAATTACTCTTGTTTCAGATCAAAAGTGTTAATTGTTACGACTGAACACGGTCCATACTCAAACCGAATATGTGATTTATGTAAAAATCTAACAAATACGCTGCACATGTGCATCATACTCACATTAACCCTTTCAATCCTGAATTTACAATTGTCATCTTCATCCACTACAAGCCGCGAGTTGCTATCGCAATTCTCGACTTGTAGTGGATGAAGATGATTTGATGTGGTTTAAAAATTAAAGAAAATTGTCATGTATTGGTATACCAGTTTCATTGAAATTTTCATTTTAAAACCCCTTGTTGTACGAAAATTAAGTGTGTTTTCAGGGATGTAAAATGATGCTTTAATGCATCGTAGGGGCTTAAAGGGTTAAAAGCGTACCTTGTTGGTAGGCCTACCAATAATTCAATTCAAGACAGGTGGACCGTGGTATAGATCTGGTCTCTTTAAAATGGACAGATAGGACCACGTGATACTATTTGAGTGAAGAAATGATCTCTTGAAACTAGCATAAACTCAGATTTCTCTTGCTTGATCATATTAAGGACGCTGTCGTGCGGGTCACCCAGATGTTAAAAAGTACAGAACGATTGCAATGTGACAAGGCGATCACGATAATGGCGGCCTCGTCGAGTTAAGGTTGACACCAGTGTTATTTAGCGCAGGGCCACGCGCTGCGCGCTCCTTCACCAAAAAACTATGCTCAAATGTAGGCTATTATAATTTCAATCTCATAATTGGCCAAAATTATAAAATCCCGAAATATAACCCTTACTGTCCATATAATAGCCATATAATAGGATATGCCATAATCTGATAACAAGGGAGCATAATTTTTAAATTTACTATCAGACTAAATTATGTTTAACTTAATTTATGGCAAATAAGTCGGTAATGACTTTTCTTTATGTCAATAAATATCTATCTATCCTTAGTTATGCCACTGTCATCTGCATCAGGTACATGCACATGATGAAGCACCACGAATTGAACATTTTATTCAACCCATTCTGATCTCAGAAAGCGGGGTCTAGCTGAGCGACATTTATGTGTGGAGAATGCATTCAATCTACCTTTAATAATCAATATATATTTAGCCGTATTCACATATGATCAATTATGTCATTTATCGAAACGTTCAGTGAGCTGTGCCATTTTCCACCTTTTCAATATACCTCCATGTTGCGCATCTAAGTAAGCACATTCGAGGAAGTAAAAATATTGCCAATATGTATCAAATAATTAGGCTATGTAGACAGAAATTCCGTCTCTATCGCTGGCCGTCAGTGAAAGAGCCATGAGAGGACTGTCGCACAGGCTAATAATTATGCAACTACTGAATAAATAAATAAATAAATTCAGTCAATCAAATGAGTCAATTAAATGACAAATGAATACAGAGTATTGCATAAAGCTTATTCGATATAGATGAAAGCATTTTTGTGCTGCTATTTTTAAATTTGTAAATTCGCAAGTTCACATCACAATTTTTTTTTTTAATTTATATTGGTCTTAATGTGAGGCTTTGTTCATTTTCAAATTTGCAAATGAATTAGCAATGCTAATTTCATTTGAATAAAAAATGTCTATATTAGCGAGATATACAGTCAGAGCAATGGTCGTCGGAGCAATTATCACTGATTATTATCGCCGGAGCAACGATCGGCAGGACAATGATCGTAGCAATGACCTGGTGACTAGATCATCAAGACAATGCTTGTAGCTATAGCTGTCGAAACAAATGAAACTGTCCCAGTTGTTCTTCCCGGTCGCGCGATATAAACATATAAACGTAGGTCTAAGAACATGCCCAGCATCTTTATCAGTAATGCACATGCTGGCGACTTTGGAAAGAAACTGGCAAAGTGGCGTCAATACACAGAATGGTGACGTCAAAAATGTACGTTTTCCACAATATTACGACCACGTGTGGAAAAAATGAAATAGGTCTATAGATCTAGGGCCTAGGCCATGCCGTGAAACTAAATTTACAATGAGTCGTGTTACGTTGCCCGCAGTGAATGTCGTGAATGGGGCCCAAGTTTCTAATACTAACGCTACTCGTCACCAAAATTGAAAAACCCCAGAAAATAGGACCCGACAGTGTTTAACTGCTTATCATTCTGTCAAGGTTCTATGGTCAAAGGGTGTATTTCATATAATTTCTACCCCTTGCGTGTGTATCTCCATGATCCGCCACTGCTTGTTATTGTTAACAGGAAACCTTGAAACAAAATAGGACTGGCAAGATAATCACAGGCCAATTTATACCTAGGTCTACAGGCCATCTTTTTATATTACAACTATGACGTCACAATTACATCACCCACACACATTCCACATAGAGTGTTTCCAAATGATCTGACTAAATTATGACGTCACAATTATCACATGTACATTCCACACAGGGTGTTAAGACTGGCTTACCATAAATGTTCACCAGCAAACACGGGGCGTTGGCCCACTGTTGGGCTCGCATCGTAGACGATGGGTCAACATCAGCCCAACATTGGGCCAGCGTCTCGTGTTTGTTATAGACCGACACGTCATTTAATAGCATTGTGAAGAAAATATAAGGCCACTATGTTTTTTCTGTTTTAGATGAGCGCGCGGCCGCGCATTTAAATCCCAAAAAAAACATGCTTTGCATGGTTGATTTTCGAAAACCCCCAGTTTATTTCAAGAGATAAAAAAGCAGCTACCGGGGTACGTTTTTTACTACGTTTTTTCGTCGCCCGCATTAACTTTTCCAGAAATTTGTACAATGTTTTTTTTGTCGCCCTCATTAACTTTTCAAGAAATAGGTTCAATATTTATTTTTCTTAAATGTTTGTTTTTTCGCTCATTATTTTTTTTCTCTTCTAAAACAGAGAAAAAAACATAGTGGTCCAAGTTGGTAGACCTAAATCATAATAATCTTCTCTGGTGGCGTAGATCTGAGTCAGGGTTTAACACTTTGAGCACAACTCGTCGCCTTGATATAGAAGGGTGTATCTGCCACTTTGTGGAGTGGCAGATACACCCTTTCATATCCAAGGAGACGAACTATAGTCGTGTTCAACCTTTGTGTTATCGCCTGAACGTGAAATATATATCTCATAACTGTAATTTGTTTTACTATATTAACTCACGAATACCTAGCTGGCGAAGTTGAGACAGACTATTTGACTAGCGTAAACTAGATTAAACCATTTATTCTATATTATAGTGTAGTAGAAAATGAATTATAGTCCACATGTCTTAGACTACATCACATCACAGTACATATCCCTAGAAATGTGGTGAATTGCAGTGTAATATATTTGCCAATACCCAATACAATTTAATTATTTTGGTATCCAAAAGTACAGTTTTATAATGGGCAATACATCAGAATAGACATGTATAATTATATCGATTGCCCAATTACAGAGGTTAGCAAAGAACAAAGGCTTGTATATATACGTACCGCAGCGATCTAAATATGTGTTTTTTGTCATCTCACTATTTATACTTTGACATAATGTCCTGAACAGCAAAACAATAACTGACTAACGAAGGTTTGACTTGATGGAAGTATTAAATAAAGCATCTGGAACAAACGTAAATAGTGTAAACAATTAAATTATTAAGATATATTATCCTAGGTTTTTTTTTCATTTTGGGTGTATGAGATTACCACTTATGTAAGTCTGCAACACAGTTGAAATGATATTAGTCGCCATATATTTTTAAATATTAAATCGAATTTAAATATAATATTCGGCACAAAAAATTCAACTGAATAATGTAAAAATTAAAAGCAATATGATTTCGAATACAAAAAATGTATTTGATAGGCCATCGGTCCGTACTAAACTATACAAAATACACTTCATCCAGTAATATAATGTTATGAGTGATAAACTGTAAACAGTGTAGGCATATTGGAGAAAATGCTATAAAAGTTATAAAGTGGTGTAAAGAAAGTACTGCCTAAATGGCCGTCACTTAATTTTTTATAGCTTTGACACATCTATTGCTACTTCCAAAAAATTAAATATAGCTGTTTTAGCTTTTTGGTGCAAATTATTTTTTTGGATTATTCGCAATAAAAGATGAAAAAAATACCATTCATTATAACTCCAGATGGGAAACAAGTGCTTAAAATATTATTTATCTTCAATTTGTCTTTACAAACTACCATGATCAGATAGCACTAGAGTCTATTTTGTCATTCTATCAGAACAAAGCTTGGCTAGTTTTGGTGTGGAGGAAACTATATCAACGTTTCAATAACATGTTTAGATTGATGTGGCATACGGTCTATTGTTATTCTATATTTTTTTCAGTACAAATATAGTTCTCATAACAAAATAATATATGGGATACTGCTTCGTACAAATCACCAAAATTGATGGCATCCTGGGTAAATTTTGGAGTTGAGGAAATTATGTCAATGTTAAAATAGAATGAGGACGTAAAAACATGTTTATTTTGCCGTTATATCATGTTTCGACCTATGCTGGCCATTATAACTTAATATAATCGTTTTTTTTACAATAAATATTGACGAATGAATAAATTACGTTTTGGTAGCAAAATAGGTACATTTGATTGATTATTCGCAAATACATTGACACTAATTACCTTTATTCCAGTTTATGCCATCTGATACACACTGTTGAAAGAAACCGGCCTTGGTTAATTTTATTAATCAGCAAATAAAAAGTAGAGATAGTGTGATGAGTAAACACTTGCTAAGATCAATGTCGCATGTCTTTAAGATCTTCGTTAACCTTCATAACTAAATTGTTATAATGTTTTTCTCATACAGTAAAAGATTTGGTACCACAATTAAATTGTACACACTACATGGGTGTATTTGCTGGACGGACACACATCTTCCGTTCTTGCAGTATAATAAGAGCTTATAGACCATAGGCAAACGTTTACAGAGTGTAATTTTATTAGCTAAGCCTACAGTCATATTTGGAATAAAACCTTACAGTGCAAGGGCTTGGAGCAACACTGTCGTAAACGCCATTGTTGGCCAATGGCGTTTACGACAGTGTTGCTCCAAGCCCTCGTGGATACTTTTAAATTTGTAATTAATTTAGTAAGTATAGCAAAGGTATCAGGGATTATACTACCAATGTTTGTAGTAATCTAGGGACACATCAGCCAACGTTCATAGTATAATACCCAGGAAACACAGAACATTTGTATAACATTTATACAACACCGGCCCAACGTCTTGTCCAACATTGTATTATAAATGTTATACAACTGTTTTGTATTTCCAGGGTATTATACTCCCCTGCCCATAAAACCTGTGTTTGCATGTGCCATTTGAACTGTCTGTGGAGAACATTAATTACACACTGACACATTGACATCCCCGTCTGATCAGAATTTCATTTATATCCGAGTGAAGTATACGAGGGTTTATTAAACAACACGCCTTTGTGACGAAGTCGCAGTGATGACTATGATAACCTCGCAAATCTAGTGCCATACTGTTTGCAACTATGTCCCAATGCAGCAAGTCTATCTCTGCGGACTCGCAGAAAAAAAGTCAGAAAAAATAACACATTTATTACATACAATCATGTATTCGAATAAACAGTTGAGTTGAGTACATCATGAAAAAACATACTTTTGTCAGACACACAACATCCATTTCAGCATGTTAATTTGTTTACTATTAATCGTCCAGAAAACTAACTTTGTAAACACTCTACAACTGGAGATATACTTGTGTGAAAACTGTCAGTTTTAAAAGCTTCTGTATTCTTGGAAGTCTTCGAAATATAATTTTGATTGCCAGGATGGATGATTCACAGATACAGCAGACATAACAATGAGAACAAGGGTTATAGAAAACCTGAAAAAAAAAAAAATAGTAGATACAATCATATTTAAAAAAAAAAAAAATAGAATATGTTCATCAACAGTGCTCCTAAAAAAAGACATACTCAAATTTTTAGAAAAATTCACAACTCCAAAGCAATTTAGAACTCGAATCTCACATATCTACGTAACTTGTTCATTGAAAACCAGTATCTAGATTCTATATTAACCATTAAAAATATGATACATACATGTGCTAATCACCTCTATAACCATTTTAATTCTTTTCATTTTAAATATTATGCAAGTAATTTACCCCACTTGAAATGGCAGGAGCATTAGCAAAAAACATCATTCTTACCTTTATTGTATGGTTAGCCGATGAAATTTATGACCACTAGATGAAGAATAATATGGGCAAAAACGAAGTCAGCAAAAGATCTCTCTGGACTGATGTTGTGAAAATCTGCTTTGTTTTGTGGATTCACTTGTACCCGCAAACATACTGAAAATATACAGAAAAGTAGATATGTGTACTGTGTGTTGCATACTAGTAATATGTTCACAACATCACACCATTTCAATATTTTCGTAACATTTGCTTCCAGGATTAAACTGGAACTTTTCAATTAAGATACGACAGAAGAGGAATTTTGATGAAAAAGGGAGGGAGGCAATAATTAGAATACAAACATGGGTGTTATTAGAATAAATATGTATACATGATTAAACATGTACAACATATCAGGTAGGGACTTTACACAAGTCATTCTTTACACTTAATAGCCAGATATAAATGTGCATATATCATTGACCTAGGTTAAATATAAATATCCCGCAAATTTGATTAAATAATGGTCAAAAAATGGTTTGCTGGAAAATGGATGAATCAATCTAGGGGCTTTAGGTCACCTTTTTGCACATACAGGCCAAACTGCGCCAGGAAAACCTCCTCAGAATGGTGCAATGAATCAGATACAGAGTCCTGCTCAGGGTCATGTTATATGATATGGTTCGACACATTTAATTTACAATTTTTTAAACTGATAAATAATTTAGCCATTAATATTGGTGATTCAGATTGTCTTAGAATTAACTTTTTTATTATTATGTGTGTGTCAATTAAGTTTGCATTTTCATGATATCTGTCTGAGATCAGGCTCGCTTTTATTATTATTGTTTTTTTTTAATTAGAAAAGCTAGTGTGGTCACAGGCTAAACTGGTGTGAATAAAAACCTTTAAAACAGTGGCAGGCTACGCTGACTCGCCTTAAACTTGTGTACCGAGATATGACCCTTCAGACACAAGATTTTAAATTCAAGTTCTGATGGTTTGAGGCCGGGCATGATACCTCTCAGTCACGGAGGCTCCCAAAAATATAGAGTCTTTAAGATAGAGCAAAATACAGAAATAAATGTTCCCAGGACCCCGATGTTTTAACTACAAGTGGTTGTCCATGTATATATATATATATAATGCAACTCTAACCCTTACACTGCTGCATAACATTTGCAGCTCATGTGAGGTTGCCCACTGAGTAGCCTACCATGGTCATTTCCAACACATTTTTTCATCATAAACCGATCAACAATTGATATTAAAAACCATTATATTGTAAAAAATAGTTTGAGTTAGTCTTACATCTTCAAAATGCAAATAAAAATAAACCAACAAAAATAAACAAAATAAATAAATATTTTTTTTTTTTTTTAGAATTCACAAATACAGATAATTTTCACCCACTTCACTGCCTTCAGTCATTATGTAGGCCTATTATTAAATTTTAGCAAATGTGAATAATAACACAATTCTGAGAATCAACCATCAACTGTTAAAACTTGCAGGACATATCTTTGCATCTATTAAAATAAGTAACTTGTAACTCAAATGGCACATCTAGAACCAAGCAATTACTTAGACTGTGTTCAAACCTACCACTCACTATACTCGCCGTCAAATTAACCAGGATCGCATGATTTTCTTGAGTAACAATTTCTAATGTTGAATGTAACTCATTAAGCACAATACAATTTGTTTAAAAATTACCTGTTACCATGGTCACCTACAGATATCAAATAATTCACACTTAGATACAAAAAGGCCCCTTTCTTCATCCAATTTCTATGCAGGTATTTAAAAAAAATATTTTAGCATTTTCTGTCAATTTATGAATAACTCAAAATTACTCAAGCTGACGGTACATTAGACTAGATCTATGAAAAATCTTGTCCGATTAGCCACTACTTCTATAATCATTATAGTATTATGTTATAAATATAATATAAAGAATCACGTACAATTAGATCAATCATCTATTCTATTTCTAGCCAATCTATTCTAGCCAACACCGAACCTATTATTCAGTTAGCCTATACTTAGTCTTAGTCCTATAGACAGTCCAGGGGCTCGTTTCACTAAGAAAATCTCATCTTAACTTTCAGTCATTTATCATTAAAAAGTTAAGATGATCTTAAGATGATCTCAACTTTTTAATGATAAATGACCTAAAATAGGTCAAAGTTAAGATAAGATTTTCTTTGTGAAACGAGCCCCAGGGCTCGACACTAAGGGTTGCTCGATTGCCCGGGGCAACCGATTTTAGGTGTGGGCAAGTAAAAAATTACAGACAGTGGCCCCTGGGCAATAGCTTCAATTTGCAGCATTTTAAATTTCAGCGACTGTCACAACAGACAACGCATATCAGTGGCAAATCCGGCAAGTGATAAATTTTGAGGGCAAGTAGTGGTACCGCAAAAAATTCTTGCCCTTCGAGGCTTCGGGCAAGAAGGTCCAATCAGTTAGTGTCTAGCCCTGCAGTCTAGTCACTCTGGACTATAATTATAATTTAAAATCTGCTATAACCAATTTAACACTAGATTCTACACTATACTTTACCTGCTAAAACGAATGAGCCAACACATGAAATGAATCCAGAAAGGAAAGCATTAAATGGAAATGTGCCAACCATGCAGCAATAGAAAAACTGAAAAGCCCCAGTCAACAAAACGTACAGCAAATATGCATCTATTAATTTGATTCTTTTCGGCGTTGAGTGGAAATATTCATCGTAGAACTTCCCAACTACACCGGTAAACGTTTCTGGCATGTTGAAATGTATTAGTTATCTCAATCTTTATGAGAAAGGAAATGTGCAGACGAATAACCGGCTCAAAGCAAACCAAAACGCGTTGTGTCAATGGTGAGACGTGGCGCATTGGTGTCAGATAAAGCTAGTGATCTCGACACTTTCCAACTTCGGCATTGTTTGACACCTAACTTTTGGCATGCGGCAAACTTATAATTACTTTTATAAAATGGTAAAAATATTTAAATTTTATATTTTTACATTTGCTGCAAAATTTCTATTGAGAACAATGACAATATAATTATTTAAATACCATTTTTTTGCCTCAAAATAATTAGTGACATCGCATGATTGTGAAATTGGATTCCCCGCTTGGTCAAAAGTACGTGTATAATTTGCTATTTGTTCAGCTCAGATTACAAGACTAATCAGCTGAGCTTGTGGCCAGAGTTGAGATGATAGTATAATAATTTTATTGACACTTAATCATGTTAATACATTTGTCATGAAACGATATAAAAATATGTTCGACATCGGTTATTATATCATATGGATACTCAGGGCGACACCTGGTGAGTACATACTTTTTACAGCCTGAATCACCAGGTGTCGCTACTCCTCCACCACCACGGATCCAGCAGGATTTAAAAAAAGAGTAGAGGGAGATTGCTTGCAATATTTAGGCAAATTTTGGGGACTTTTTAAAGAATATGGCGCAAAAAGGGGTGAGCGTGCGCCCCTCAGGATCCGCGCCTGGAAAAGATGGATATATAAAACACAGGATGATATGAAAAGGAGAAAGGATTGGAAAAACATACCCGATAGCAGATTATACCCCAGCGAACACGAGGCCAACGTGGTAGAAGATGGGCCACCAGTGAGCCAACGTTGGGCCAACGTCTCGTGCTTGCTGGGTACGTGGTCTGCGACTCGCTGCTGCATAGACCTTCAGCGCAATCCCCCCACTTCTTGCCAATGCAGCAGCGACCCTATATAATTATATCGTAGGCTTTAGGCCTACACCTTGCCCCTGATCTGGTCAGACAGTCAAACCACTGGTCTGACCTTGACAGCAGGTGCGCCTTACAGCTGTACGAACGGGAAGGGGTGCGAGCAATATGAATATTCTTTATGACGTCACCAGTTTATACTGACCGTAGTGTAGAACTCACACTCAGGTCAGATTGTCTGGGCTGCCTGAGTTGGCCAGGGAGGAGGGGGGTTCTGTACTCATAGCACATATGGGCAAAACCCGCGACTTCAAGAATCATGTGACCCCAGCAGTATTCTCGTTTGTAGTGACCTCCACTTATGTTTAACCAGTTTTATCATTGAAGTCATGCATAGACCTTTCAGAAAATGTATAGTTATCCATAGCCTAGACAAGAAAAAATGTGCTTTTGACCACTGTAATGCCATAAAAATGACATTTTTGGCATGTCGCCAGCTTGAATTTTTGTCTTAGACAGGTCACTGCTCATGAGTGGGTGCAGTTTTTGGAAGATAAATTGTTTGTATTTGACGAACATATAGCAGTAATTGTATTTATAAAAGTAATTCCCAAAAGTAGTATATTGTCCCTTGCAAAATCTAATTAATGTAATTAAAATAACAGAATACGTTACATTTGAGTTAGTTAGTTGTTTTTATCTGCCAAAAATTCTAAGATCAACTAAAGTTCCTTGCTGTGTGATGATTATGTAATCTAAGGTATGTTTATAAAAAGACATAAAAAAATTATGTGATACTAACAGCACTACTCTTGCAATAATCAATAGAAACAAGCAGACGCTATTTATTTTTTACGAAAACAGAATACGTTACATAGACTCTGAAGATATAGTCATATGCACACTTAACAACAAATGGCCCTTTAGTTACTCACTAGGTATGTCTCCACGCAGCAAGTAAAAATTTAGCCTGGCCACTGAACCCAGCTTTACAATTGTGCAAAAAGTAAAAAAAATCCAGAATACGTTACACAAAATACGTTACATTTTGTAACGTATTTTGGTAACGTATTCTGGTAACGTATTTTGCTCTTCACTAAACACTATTGTAATAGTGCATTCTGTTTAGTAACAAAAGTACAAAACACTCACACTTTGCATGATACAACTATTTACTGGATATAGTCACATTTAGTATCATTACGTTATCATAACATGAATTATGTTAGTTATGTAACGTATTTTGCTAACGTATTTTGCATTTTTATTGGAAATATTAATTAACAGGCACGAAATGACAGAAACTCAGTATATATCGTTATAGAAATAATCAAAAATGTGCTTATACAAAAAAACAACCTCTATTATTCAATGTGGCAGTGTGTAATAACGTCCATTATACACACAAATACAGAATACGTTACTTTTAGTTCTGATAATGATTTTGTGCCTGGGGAAGTATAGTGAAATAGTAGATACAATAATTCTGGTGACAATGACACGCACAATTTATTGTATTGCCTAGGTTTACTTAAAACAATATTGAAAGGGTATTGAACATGTACCGGTACACACTACTGTTCTTATCAGGAAAAAACTAAAATAAAAATACACTACTACTTTGAAAAACCTTTATATCTCGTATACTGCAATGTATCAAGACCATTGACACTTAGAAACATTGAAATTACATTATTATATTTAATTGTGCGTGTTTTTATTTTGCATAGTATTTGTACAAAAATGCCCAATACATATCAGATATTTTGGTAAATGTTTAAACTATAAAAAAATGTAACGTATTCTGTGTGTTTTTTGATGATTTTAATTGTTCATTAAAAAAATGATTAAAATCGCTGTTTTATACTTGGTATCTCAAGTTTTTAGGACAAGAAAAAATATTTTTTATGTTTTGAAATAAAGTTGTAAAAAGAGGTCTATTGAGAAGTTGATTTTTTTATATTAGCTTGTGGAAAAGTCTTGAAGTGCCGTCTTCGCCCATATGCGAGATATCCAGGAGTCTGCCAGTAGCAGACAACTGGATAGATGAAGATGAGGCTTTAATGCTTTTCCTTTTCCACATAGGCCTAATCTCTTTATATATTCCAAACATTTTTTTTAATTTGGTCAAGGCCAGCTGTTGTTGATATCATGGGGCTACTGCGCCAAATTTGCCAACTCCAGTTTTCTGGCTATTTTTTAAGATTATATGTTAATTAATCAATTGCAAGCTAATTGTTGCCAAGCTAATTGTTCTTTATTTTTTAAAGTTTACTGATGTTTACAAATTTTGCGTGTTTCACACAAAAATAAGCAAAACTGAAAGACGTTTTTTCCCAGTATATATAGAGCCTATATAGATTGTGTTGGTGTATCATAGGCCTCCTTATTATGTGGCCGGAGGAAATGTGTTGTCTGTCCGGCGGTCCGTCCGTTTATACGTCCGTCCGTCCGTCCGTCCGTCCGTCCGTCCGTCCGTCCGTCCGTACGTCCGGCCGTCCGTACGTCCGGCCGTCAATCCGTCCGTCCCAAAATATTAAATTCTTTGTTGAACGTCTATATGACAATTTTACCATATTGGTTACTTAGCTATAATGTTTCATCATTGTTATATGCGTTCGTCCGGCCATCTGCCCGTCAAGCCCAAAAAGGAATTTTTAAACTACATGAAAATGTTTGAATGATAACTAATAAGACCTCTGTTCTGTTTTATATGTAGTAATAATCATAATCGCAGCATGTACTCATATACTCTGCATGGATTTATAATTATATTTTGGTTGTATTCTGAGGATATTTACTGAAGCACATGAATTCAGCGGTCCTTCCGTTTATACAGGCGTCTGTCCGTCCATCCCAAAATATTTAAGGTTTTATTGAACGGCAAA
Source organism: Flabesymbios commensalis (assembly GCA_964017125.1). Taxonomy (NCBI): domain Eukaryota; kingdom Metazoa; phylum Annelida; class Polychaeta; order Terebellida; family Flabelligeridae; genus Flabesymbios; species Flabesymbios commensalis. Next base: position 36,701,640 of record OZ024909.1, read on the forward strand.
ATGAAAATTATGACACATAAATTTTGTCTTTCAATTATAATGCTTCATAATTGTTTTATGTGTTCGTCCGGCCATCCGGCCGTCAAGCCCCAAATCCAAAATAGTGGAGTATGTTTCAACGAATGACAATGAATCAGAATACTCTGCTATCGACAAGAATACCTTCAATAACAATTATGCAGCTCTGCCTAAAGAATATGTGCAACACAAATCTAGAAAACAATTATAAGAAACACATAAAAAAAATCACATTCAGTCAATACCTGAAATAAACTTTGCAAAATAAATTATTAGTGACCATTATACTAGCCGTATCACAAAATGAAACTTCTTCTAGAAATCTAGCACAACACACATCTACACACCAAGTTAATTATAAACCAAAAACAAATAGTACATACCACAAGACTAACAGAACACCGTTATCTGTTGGTCTAGCTCTGACGGCGTACCAGACTAGCAGATCGATGTCAGATATAGAAACATTACTTGACATGCAATTTTCTGCTACATATGATGATGTTTTGCGAATGACAACAAGAATGGCCATTTCAGTAATAGGAGATGTTAAGCATAATACACAAGGTGTATATGTCCATCCATTTGTAAAGCATGGAATGAAACCTCTGTTTCCCATTAACAATATTGATCTAGGTAGTGATGCAGGCTCGTTTCATGGCGCTGTTTTATTAATTGCTCAGAAGGAAGAAATTCGAGCTCCTTTGCTAGGACATGATCTAAAACTTGACCCAAACGTTCAAAACAAATCCCTCAAGAGTTCACTGAAAACAAAGTTTTATGACTGTGCAAGCCAAACCCTACTCCACCTGATTCATCATACAGACTTAACTCTCTAAAAGCGCTGTCTCATGACTTTGAGCACCACAATACAACATATGGCTGCTAATGTGTAGCCATGTAGTAACTCAGATGGTAGATTTACTTCCATGTGATGTTGTAATTGACGAAAAAAGTGTACTTCCAGAGCATTTCACTGAGGTTGTTGTTATAGATCAAAGTATTTCACAAGCAGGCACTGATCCCACACTACAAACCAAAAGCAATGTGTCCTCAAGATGGGAAACATTCAATTCCCTGATTACCCACAAAACACTGAAACGGAACGTTGGTGCCTAGCTCCCTTGTATAGAAGAAGTCCTACGAGCCGACCAGTACTGCTTACAATTTTGCAACAGGCACAACAAATTAACATTAGTTACGTTGGAAATGGTCATAGGCTAATAATCATTATTGATTGCGATTTATACGACCGTGCTGTAAGATTAGAAGATTACAAAACAAACTAGTGCATTAGACCAGAATGAAAAGCTCTGTTCATCACAAAGCCATAAGGTAGTCGACTCTTGATAAATGCAGCTAAGATCATCAAAATTATCACTGAACAAGGTAATCCTTTTCTGAAGAGCGATAAGTTTAATCTGTCTACTGAAAACATATCGTGATATTGAGGAACGAGATAATTTTGAAAGGATAGCATTGGAAATGTGTGACCACACGTATGATTGAAAAAAAAACCCAAGCAACTTTTATGAGTTTAAAAAGAAAAACAATCACTCATACTTTAAGCACGTTGGATATACTGTAAAACTAAAGTTAGTGGCCAGATTTGTTATCTCGCTTTCGTTGTTGCAACCAGGTGTCGACCCAATTTTGTCATTAAAGAGGCCATCGGAGATTTTGAATTTAATGTGGTTTCATCATCTAATTTTCACCCAGATGGATCAATGATCCTGCAATCTGACAAAGCAAAGTAATATCTCTAATATCCAATAATTAAACTACTGCCAGATGGTGAAATCATTTATAACGAGATGGGTGTTACATCTGTTTTGATGATATATGCAATGTGTGTGGTCAATATGGTAACTAAAACATCAAAGATGACAAATGCAATGCAGAGACAAACAAACAACAAAAACAACACCGATCCACTACCATGTACATGGTGTACTAAAATTAGGAATGTCCATTAAATCTTTTCGTCCCACATCAAAACAAAAGCAGAGCTAACAAAATTCCTCACAGAGAAGCTTATCCAATATTACCAAGGGAAACCACAGAAGGTCTTGATTATGTATCATACAGTGATGGAGGCTAATTGTCCTCTATATGATATAGTCAGCATGCCAGAGATGACATCCGGTGTGCTCCACCTCGAAGAAGGTGATCAACTTGTACTACTGAATGCATTTGATGATATATAGATATTTATCACTGACTAATTTGTCATACAAATGATAGATATAATTATGTACATGCTGAAATCACACGACAATTTACATGGTATCACATACAGAATTAAAATTATGTTAAAAGGCATTGTCATAGTAAAACACTGGATATTGCGATACAATAACAGATAATTATTGATTACTACTTGAGCAATGCCAATATGTGAACATAGGGGGGGGGGGGGGTTCTAGCATTTGGTTTCCCGCACCAAAACCAGTGAAGGCTTAAAGGGTTTAAAGCCTACTAGCTCAGTGCAGATAATTTAATAAATCTGTTTACATATTACAATGATTGTATGTGATTGTATTATATGCACACGGCATTGTTGGGAAGGTGAGATGGGCTCATCTCAGCACAAATCACCACATCAAGCCCGAGCCTTTATATGCTGCATAGAAATTGGGGGAAGAAATGTGTCTTTTTGTATCTAAGTATGAAATATTTGATATCTGTGGGGAACAGGTAATTTTTCAACAAATTGTATTGTGTTCAATGTTACCATTAGTGAGGGGTAACTTTGAACACCGAAGTAAGTACATGTAGTTGGTTCTAGATGTGCCATTTGAGTTGAAAATTACTTACCGGTATATTAGTCGATGCAGACGAAAAATAGAAGGGATTATTCTCAATCTATCTGACTCTTTCGAATATCAAATACTGACACCTTACAGACCGATTTATATCTTAACTAATTTTTTTCTTTTTTTGGGGGGGTAATGGTTGATCATATGTAGCCCATGGAGTAACTTTGAACACTAAAACTTTGAACATCTAAATACCACAATTAATAAACTTCAAAAATGTTAAACGTCTATGTTGATGAATATAGTAGTAGGTTTTTGTTAATTCTCCTTTGATGCTAAAATTACACAGGTTGTTTACATTATAAATAGGTTAGGGCCTCCTCAAGAAAAAGTATGTGGGGTAACTTTGAACCTGTTCAAGGTTACTCTTCCACAGTTTATGATTTGTTGTCACCATAGAAACAATAATAATTAGTGGTACTAATATTGAGAAATCACACAGTCTCGTTATGTACAGTTTGCTAACATTTTTAATGGTTTATTATACCCATCTGAATCTGTCACAGTACCCATCAGTTGCCTACATTGTTTATGCAGTGAGTCCCTTTATATACCTACTTTTAGGTTATATAGTTGGATAAAAAAGTGCAACACAAATTTTAATTTTGTTAGTATTTAAGTGTTTCAAATTATGACTCGAAGAGTGTCGAACTTATGAATCTCTCTCAGTTGATCAAAACGAGATATGTGTTCCTCGCATTCAACGATAAGTGTGATCTTAATTTAAACATGTAATGTGAATACACAATACTTGGTAATTTCTGTCTCGGTTATCATAATCAGTTGCTATAACCATTTGGGTAATCTACTAAATGTACATGCAGATTGAATGTTTTATGATCATAACATGGTAAATACTACTAATTTAGTATGTTAAATAATTATTATTGTTTAGAGAAACATATATATATATATATATATATATATATATATATTATTATTATTATTATTTTTTTTTTTTCATAGTTAGTCTGTATATAATAGATTTTGCATAGTTGTGTTTTTATTTGTATATATCATATATCATGATGTAGGTTATAATATTGCTTTTCAACGTTCGTCCCGCCAAACACCGGTCGTTGCGCCAGTGATGGTTTAATGTTGCAATGGTCGCAGCGGTGGACCAGCATTGGACTAACACTCGCTTATGACACGCCTGGCGGGGCTTATAAATTGAGACAATATGTTTACGAACATTATGTGTGTACACAGTGTATCACATGTTGGTGTGGCACGTCTGTTAACTAGTCCATTATTCATAACTACACCACGAGGCGTTGACCCGACGTTGTTTCAATATTGGAAATGCTGACCCGGCATTCAAGCAGGATTGGGTCAACGTATCGTGTTTACTGGGATGGTCAACAATGTTACAATATTGACAGAACACAATAAGGTCGGTGTTGTATGTGTTGTGCCCATGTTGGTTTAACGTTGTGGCTTTAGGATACATTACCGAAAATCATTACATTTTACCTCTTAGCACAGTGACTGCATGTCTCTATGCCTCACTGCATTCGTTCTGTTCACAAATCTGATTACTGCAACTGAACATTAATTTTGTCACTACGGTCACTAGTACCCAAACATTCTAGCTTAGGCCATATCTTGACACGTACATATTTCCTCACAATTGTACTCAATTTCACTGTTTTTTGTTTATTTTTTGCTTGATTTGATTCCTATTGTGGTTTCCACATTTCACTCACGATGCCGACAACATTCGTGTCCATTGTTTATCTGGGATTGTTAACTTTGTTATTTTTTTTGCACCATGCACACTTTTGTCTACATTTCCGATCTGAATATGTCGGTAATCGGTTACCTTTACAGATGCTATATATGTAAGTCTATTTTACAAAATCACAATGTTAATTGACGTTGCACACTATCGAATGTCGATAGGTACATTTCATGGACAGCAAAGTATCACCCGCTGGTCTTCCAATCTTTTATTTTGGAAAACCATTGCTCCTTTTTTTCTTATAACGTGGATGATTTACCAAATGCATCTTTCTCGCTCTGGTGATGTGGAATCGAATCCTGGTCCAATTTTACAATCTCTTTCAATAGGAGCTCAGAATGTATGTAGCCTAATCGCTCCAACCCGGAACCCAGAAACAAAATTAGATCTTATTAGCCTTATGTGTAGTATTACCTCTCCAGATATATTTGGGATTAGTGAAACATGGCTGGATAATTTAATACTAGATGACCAGATACTCCTGCCCGGATTTTTACCGCCTATTAGGAAAGACCGTCGAAGGGATGGCGGTGGTGTAGCTGTGTACATATCTGAGAACGTAGCCGCTAAAAGGTGTCCTATTACTGAACCGACATCGGGAGAATATATTTGCATTGAAGTCGACATCAAATGTACGCCACATCTACTTTGTTTTTTCTACCGACCATCTAGTTTAAATATAAATGACTTTATTGACAATATTTTTCATATAATAACCAAAGCGAATTTTTACTCAATCCATAATATATATTTAATTGGAGATTCAAATACAAAGCACCAAGAGTGGTGTACATACGATGCCACATCGTCGGATGGAAAAGCTCTGAAAAACTTTTTCGACTGCAATGATTTTTCTCAGTTGATAGACGAGCCGCCCAGATTTGGAAATACTTCACAATCTTGCATTGACCACATTTTTACAAACTCTACTTTTAATGTGAATAAATTTGGCACCTTACGTAAAGATAGCTGTTTTGATCACTGCCCTATATATTTCAGACTATCCCCTCAAACCTCATCTATACATACTGCTTCTAAACGAACGGTGTGGAATTATAAAAATGCAAATTTCCTTATGTTCTGAACCAGTTTAATGAATGTTGAGTGGAACACCATATTCACAACTGGTGATATTAATGAAATTACAAATAATTTTATGAATCTTTTAACATATAATACAAAATTATTTATTCCCTGCTATGAAACAATGATACGTCCCAGAGACAAGCCCTCGTTTAACAGCGAAATTAGGAGATTAATGAGGACTAGAAGCAGACTTCATTCCAGTTTGAAGAACAAACCACAAGACATAAGGCTGCAGAATAAGTTTAAAACGATTCGGAACAAAACGGTATCTGAAATTAGAAGCGCTAAAATAAACTACCAGTTGAAGCAATTTGAAATGGTTAACAGTGGGAATCCAAATTCTAAGACATGGTGGCAAACATGTGAATCATTGCTGTATAATAAACCAGTTATTAAAGCTCCTCTTAATAATAATGGCTCCCTGGTGACTAATAATAAGCACAAAGCCGACATTTTTAATCGCTACTTTGTTGAACAGTCCACTCTTGATGAATCTGCTGCAAAACTACCTCAGACACCGCCTCGCTATAACGCCACTATATATAATATTACTACAAATCCACTTGAGGTATACAAAACATTGAATAAACGAAAACCTGGTAAAGCTACAGGTCCGGACAATATCAGTAATCGAATACTTACAGAGCCCTCATCTGCTTTAGCTGAACCTCTATCTATCTTATTTAATAAATGTAGCGCAAAGGGCACCTTTCCTGATGCTTGGAAACAAGAAAATGTGATACCATTATTCAAGAAAGGTGATATGACACAACTACAGGCCTGTCAGTTTACTACCATGTATTTCGAAAGTGTTTGAAAAAATTATTTTCCAACATTTATTTAGCTATTTGAAAAATCAAAACATAATTTCTGGCAAACAATCAGGATTTATTCCTGGAGATTCCACTACTAACCAATTATCCATTATATGTCATAACATCTATTCAGCACTTGATTCCGGAGATGAAGTACACTGCGTCTTTCTGGATTTTTCAAAGGCCTTTGACAAAGTTTGGCATACAGATCTACTATATAAACTAAAAAGATATGGCGTTGCTGGGAATATTTTGAAATTAATTAAAAATTACTTAAAAAATTGGAAACAACGTGCTCTGGTAAATAACACAGAAACATCATGGCTTGAAATAACTGCCGGGGTTCCTCAGGGGTCAGTACTTGGGCCACTTCTGTTTTTAATTTATATAAATGACATTTGTAATTAGATAGAATCTGACCTATTTCTTTTTGCTTTCGACTGTTCGCTTTTCCAAAAAGTGAACAGTAACCGCCGAAAGGCTGCCAAAATACTGAATCGTGACCTCGCAAAAATTTCCAAGTGTTGCATAGACTGGCTTCTGACGCTTAGCCCATCCAAATCTGCAACTATACTTTTTTTCATGTAAAAATAAAATATTACCTTATGAGCCAGTATTGGTAAACAATACTGTCATAAAACAAGTAGATAGCCACAAACACTTAGGCATTGTCTTGAACAAAACGCTATCATGGTCTGATCATATCAACGAAATAACAGCTAAGGCAATGAAACGTGTCCATCTACTCCGTTTATTTAAGTACAAAATGTGTCGCTCAGCACTACATCGCTGTTACCTTTCTTTTATACGTCCACTTTTAGAATATGGAGATGTAAATTTCGACAACTGTTCCCAGAATGATAAAAATACCCTTGAGAATATTCAATATAATGCGCTGCGTCTGATCACAGGTTGTAAGAAAGGTACATCACGCTAACTGTTACTGGAAGAAACTGGACTTTGTACTTTAAATTTTAAAATTCCATAGCATAGTATTTGAAACCTGTCCTGACAACCTTTATACCTTTCTAACGCTATCGCGTTTTGGGATGTAGCCAGATACCTGCATTTCATTTTAATTTTAAAGGTTTTTTTTTGCATAATTATAGTGTGTACTTCTGTATTTCTCTGTTTCGAAATGTGCGAATATATAATGTTATTTTTGGGCCATCTTGATGGCATCTTTTATGCTTATTGTGTGTATTCATATTTTTTGCTTCTTTGTAAATGTGGGTCACAATGTTGTGTATTTGCTTGGTCACATTGTTATGGTATTGCATAGAGGTGCCGATGTTTAATTTAATTTATCTAGATGATTATTTGGATATATACATGTTTCATACCACATTTTATTATTATTACTATTTGCACTTGCACCTGCACTGAGGAGACACCGACCTTAGCTTTGAAGCTATTTGTAAATCCTCGTTAAATAAAAATGTTTACAACAACAATAATAAACACTGTAGGCCTACCTATTCACGTACAATCAAAAACTTTGCTGCATTCATAATGCTGTACCAGAATGGCTGACATTTGTAAATCCGTTGTGAAGGTGCTCTAAAGGCTGATCATGGTTAATTTTGTGAGATATAATAAAATATGGGGTTATTATGTACAGTATTTGGATATATTTGTTATTAGATATATATCACTATGTTGACAGAAAGTAGAATTTTATCTTTCGCAAAAATTGGTGTTCAAAGTTACACCCCCTATTCAAAGTTACCCCAGTTGACGGTATGTATATTCTCGTACATATATGGGTCTAGTCACACTAAACTAGGCCAGTGTCTGATTCTGAGGGTTGTCGTGTTTGAACACATTTTATTGATCTTTATATTTATTTCACCAACGTAATATATGGTGGGTATGAAATAGACACTATGGAGAGAACATTTCATAAAAAATGTCAAATATTGGCCTATTCTTTGTGACTTTGTTGTTAAATTATGTTCATGACAAGTGCGTTTTCCCCATGTCAAACATTACATATCCGGGCATCACATTTTGAGAGATCGGATAAAGGTATCTGTTTACCGCGTACTTAGCTGTTTTCCATTAAATTATGTGCAATAATGATCAGAGTTGAATTTAGGACCACTAGGGGGTAATCTACTGCTTTTTACATAGTTTTTATGCGTTCTGAACACAAAGGTAGCGTACGTGACGTTCAGTTGAATATGTTTCAGCTCTTAGAAAGAACTCATCATTTTGTGTAATTTCTCTGAAAAGAGGTAACAGATATAAAAACTTGTACTTTGAGGTCTCAAGTTTTATTTCGATGGAAGGCCAATTGTATTATATAAGCCTTGACTTTTCAATAATCATTTGTTTCTGAAGGGATGCAAAACATTTTGAGCATCACGTACGTTACTACAATCTTTAACCACACATCACTATTTCTTACATGAGTCGACTGCTATGCAAGGGTGTGCAAAAGTTACTTGGCGAATGGTTCTTTAAAGCAGCCTTGCTGTCGAAATCAAAACGTGCTGCTATGTGTGAGATGTGTAGGTGGTAAGTTGTGGGTGTCAACAAATCACGTATGTTACCGAAAAAACTTACGTTCAAGTTTTGTTCAAGTACTCCTTGGTACGTCGAAGTTGGAGCATACAGAGTAAATATCTCAGTTCAAGGTCATATATACATACTAATGACAGGTTGATTTGTATTAGGCCTGAGCAATAATTGTTGTTTTTATAAAAGGTTAAATCCAGGAAGGTTAAAAACGTATGTGACTTTTAACATAACAGAAGAGTCTTGTACGTGATCTTTGACTGCTAGCAACGTATGTGTTTATTGACATTTTAAGTCACTTGTCTAGAGTAAACGTATAGCTCTGATACTGTTGCACATTATTATATGTCGACAGTCACGTAGGCCTACTGAGAAGAATCATGTACGTGACTTGTCAAACATCACATACGTACAATACACTCTCTGTTCTATTCAGTAATTTGCTTCCATCTTCACGTGTGTCGTCCAGATCAGCTCACTACTAGCAACATTATTATATGAAAACCAACAATATATCAAAGGTATATCATACTATTCATGTCGAACAAAGTTTACGTCCCACATTTGAGTACAGTTGGGGTGGAGGTGTCAAAGGTATGTTTCTCCCTTTGGTATCTCGTTCTGTCGACCCTGTTTGTTTTAACATATCACCCTTGTATCATACCATCTCTTCACATCAATTTCACCAGCTGCTGTTATATCCCCCATTTTAAACGAGAGTTATGTAAGCATCACGTACGTGATCCTAAACGCACCAGGCTCAGTAAAAGTATCTCCTGATCTCCACATCGAGCAAATTGACTTACAACTTCTAAGAAACAAACTACAGATAATGTACTATCAGAGGATGCAAAAAATAATATATAATGTTTTATTTTTTTCTTATCATGTAACACTTTTGGCCTAGTTTAGTGTGACCCACTAAACATCTTAAAATAAAGATCATCCTAACTTTCTCTTATTTACATTAGAAAAGTTAAGATGATCCTAATTTTTCCAATGCAAATAAGAGAAGGCGGGGGCCCTAGGGTAGGCCTAGTGGTTAGCACTGCTGCCTTTCACGCTAGAGTTCGAGGTCCGGTTCCCGATCTCGGTGGTTTAAAAGAAACAAAAATGTTTCTTCCCCATCCACTCGTAAAACTCAGTATTGTGGGGAGCCTCTGTGACCGAGAGGTAGCGTAGGCCTACTCGGCCTCAGATCTTCCGGGTTTGAATTTCGAATCGTGTGTCTAGAGGGCAGTGTCATCTCACTCATCTCACCATCCTCAGGAGGTTCTCCTGGTCCAATTTAGCCTGTATGTGCACAAAAGTGGCCTAGAACCCGATTCATTTTATTTTGCACATAAGATAAAGTTAAGATAACCTTAATTTTAAGATTCTTTGTGAGATGGGCCCCAGACCCATATATCTATCTGAAACGGCAATATCAAGCTGAGCAGTATAGGCGAGAGTACGAGTTGGGCTGATCTCAACATACCTCTCATAGTGAAAGGCCAGCCCCAGTGGCAGCCACTGGAGAGGACGACACGGCTAGTGAAAGCCAACAGCACGAGTGCGAGAAAATGTTGTTCTTCCTTTGCAACTTACTACAGTGCATCTATAATATAAATTACAGTTAGGTCACATGACATCCTTAAGCGTACAAGTTCGATCACGTGACTGTCTGAAATCGCCATGTTGAAACATTGGCGTTGAGTACTTTGAATTATCATGCGGTAGGCCAAGTATTTCAATGATTTGTGTCTTGCTATTATGTAAAATGTACGACATAACTCTACTTTAACAACAGCATAGATTAGGCTCAGTGTAATACACATTAACAGCCCTAAGGCTAAGTTAACCGACAGCGAACATTACCGATTACATTTTGATTTTACGAACGCGATATAACTTTTGGAAAACCGCTGCTCGACCTCACCTGCTCACCGGAGCTGGCTATTTTGCAGTGTCCAGGTGTAAGCGTACAACGTGAATACATAACTTCGGTCGTCATCTCTAAGTTAATGTTAACTGAATGACAGTCAACTCCTGTCGCGTTGCCAGTCCTTTTACTAATTTTAATACTATACTCGCCGTCAAATTAAAAAGGATCAACCAGGATCGCATGATTTTCGGAGATTTCTCCGTCAATTTTTAACTGATTTCCTTAAAATTTTGCAGAGGCTATTTTCTATTAAAATCCTAACAGGCGTAAAAAATTCGCAAAATTATATTTAATAGTCTATTTCCAAAAAGTTAGACCTTTTGCCATGTAATAAAATTCTAGAATTAGTTAAGGCCTAATGGGGTTATAGAGGGACGTCGTAATTTCAATTCATCACATGTCAAATGGTCTAACTTTCGAAATACGCTATATAATGTTACGAAATTTTCATGGCTGTTAGGATTTGAATAGACAATGACCTTTGCAAAATTTGAAAATAATCGGTTTTGAATTGACGGAGAAATCGCCGAAAATCATGCGATCCTGGTTAATTTGACGGCGAGTATAATGCCGTAATGGTAAGGATGGCAGGCCATTTTTTTTTATTATAGTGCTAGACTAGAGACCTGAAATTTTGTTCACATTAAGTTCATGACTGAATAAAAAAAATTATACAAAAAATCAAATAGATACAGTGTGTGACACTAACGCTCGACCCAGTCCAGTAATCCTGGCACCAAGCGAGTACACATGCTCAGGCACTCGACCTGCTGGTCGAGTATATATTCAAGGCCTTATCTGCTTATGTAACATTACTAGGCCTACACTAGTATTGTCAGCATGCCTGACCAGTGCACGGATAGTCTGCAGTAGCGGTATTAAGACAACGCGGCGCCGTCATTAAGCCACGCGACATTGGTTAGAGCTCCTTGCACGTGCTAGCCGCCATCCACTCTCACGCCGCCACTGTGAACGCGCTGGCAGCAGTTGTAACTGGTGTGTTAACACAGGCTGACACCCTATGCAGCCACGGCCCGCTTTATTGGCTTAGACGGCGCAGTTACCATCACATTTCATCTTTGAATGTTCTCATTTGGGCACGACAATATCTTAATATATGGTAGTTGTTTTTAGACACATCAAAATAATAGAAATGCGTTGGCGGCATACTGTATGAATGCTTTTAAAAGACGTAGGCCTAACTGATTAAATTTACGTCTAATTTCACACAGTGTGTAGGCCTCAGAATGTCTGCCTTGAGCAGACCGTCCTGATGACGTCATCTCTTGCCGACCTTAGCCCGCCATTGATAAAATGGTGGTATATCATCTCTGCAGGGACATGTGCGCTACATGTGCGCTAAACATTGGTTCAATGCTGCAACAGCTCGTCTGGGGTTGAGCACGTGTCAAGTCCTGTGTCTCTCGGCGCTACTATGGTAGAAAAAGATCCATACCTCACATATTTGGATGACCAGTGGACGCCAACTGCTAACAGTCAAAACATGAGCTAGCGCGATAAACAGATGCTTCAAATCTTAGGCCTACTTAACATTAAGCCTATACATTGACGTCGCATTATCGCTGGGAATTTACCAGGGGCGCTTGTAAATCTGTAAATCAGTGATCACCAGTGCAATGATTATGAACAGTCATTACTTTTGTTGTAAGCAAAACTGATATATGGTGTCGTCATTTTGACACAACTCAACGATTAATTACCCAACACACACATGTGTTATTCAATGCTGGTCCACCTGTACGACGCTGGCCCAGTGTTAAAACAAAATGTACAACAACTAGGCTACATTTAACAGTAGCATACAGCGTTTACACCCACGCGGACCGTGGCTCTACCATGTCGACACAGCTACATGCAGCAGGCTAGTGTCGCGTAGATTTTTTCAAGCCAGCAGATTTTCTGGTAATACAGGGTACAACAAAATCGGGGGGGAGGGGGGCGGCGTTTATTAGAGAGGGGGGGGTGCGTTTATCAGGGATAATACGGTATATACTTAGACCGAACGCTTACACCATCTAGAGCCACTGCAAATTTGTTATTTATATTATTTGATTATGTGACTTGATATCATCTAAACTGATTCTTCAATGTGAAGTGATTATTATGGTATTATGATATATGTCTGTCTTTGTTATTTTTAACTTTTATAAAAATGACAATCATTGCGGGTTGTACATCACTTGTACATAATTTGTTTGTTTTTATAAAGTCCATACCGTATCAGATTCGAGCTTACCTGGTCTAGTGACATGTCACCAGGTCTAGTGATAAACTAAGGTTACTAGACCTGCTGGTCTAGTGATACAAAATGTTAATGTCACACCCTGTAGATAGATAGATAGATTTATTCAGCATTCACATAAAAATAGGGTTAACAATCAGTATGATAAATACATTATGTTTTCAAAATACAATGTGACCACCATTCTGGAACACCAGGGATAAAAACACTGAAAAGTATCCTGGTGCAGGTCACTTATTGGCAAAGTTATGATACATTTTGTATAGCACCTGTCCAGTGTTGGCGGTAGGATGAAAAATGTCTTAGCCACTGTGGCTAAAACCTCTGAAAAGTTTTAGCCACATTTTCTTTCTTGTAGCCACAATGTAATCATGTACCCAGTATCCAAAATATTGGTGATAATTGATACTGGTCTAGTAGGCCTATTGATTTTGCTTTTACCACAGAAAGATAGTACCTAATTTGAAACAGTTTATGATTTAGTTTTCATTTAGCGAATAACCACAAATTTTATGGAAATTTTCCAAGAACTAACGAACGTTTGCAAATTAATAGTAACTTGTTTGACTTCTTTTATTATTCAACTGTAATCATGGTAATCAAAATGCATGACAGTTTAGGAAGGTTGCTGCATTCAAAATTATGTTTGAAATAAAAATTATCCAGCGGACAACCATGCCCTACATTTCGAGTTGTCAGCCAATATTTTGGTTTACCGACAAGATTTTTATGATAATTAAAAAAAAAAATATATAAAATGATTTTATTTGAAAACGTCCCTTCACAATTTTTTCAGGAGTGTGTATTTTTGTATGAACAGCCTTGTAGGGGCAATTTGGTGGGGTTTTTTAAAGAGAAATTTAAAAAAAGTCCCCCCATACAGCCTTGTAGGGGCAATTTGGTGGGTTTTTTTAAAGAGAAATTTAAAAAAAAGTCCCCCCATACCTAACCTATTTTGGAGGACCATGTAACTAGAGCCCCCCCTCCAAAAAAAAGAGGGTTTTTTGTCTTGTCTTGACAAAAAGATCAAGTGGTAGCCAGGTAGGCAAGGATGTCATGACTGCAGCAGCAGTGTGGAGTCAGTTTTTCACACTGACCATCTCAGCCTGTGTTAAACGTTTCCTGTTCTTGACAAATAATCACTTTGATTGATGACTTCGCATTTCTCTCTAATGGGGTATCAGGCAAAGGGAATGTGCTGAGCGGCCGACCAGACTAATCGCCTAGTTTTGCACGAAAGTCGCCGTGTGACTCGAAAATAATACTTGCAAAATTTCATGCAAATCGGTTTAGAATTGACTGAGAAATCGGCGAAAAACATGCGATACAATAGTCCCTCAAAATTTCATCAAAATCTGTTGAGAATTGACTGGGAAATCGGTGAAAAACATGCGATACAAGTTAATCTGACTGCGGTATAGTCAATTATAATGCATAGTAGTATCTAATTTTAAATATTATAAGTAGGCCTACATGCCTAAATGTAAATATAAACTCGGTGGACACTTGTCAGTAACATGATAACAGAGCTCCAGATAATTTTTTGGTTTGAGGAGTATTTCACCTATTGAAATGGGTGATGAGCAGTGAAATATGATGAAAAAAAAGGAGTATTTTTCATACAACAACATTAAAGTTTTATTGATCATTTTTTCCTTACACTCGGGGGCATAGTTCTGTTCTCATACAAAATACAACATCATTTCATTTTTTATGTTTTTTTTTTTACTTTGATGGGTATTTTTAAGGGACCCTTTGGGATGAGACATTTTCAATTTTGTCCATTTTGACACATTAATTTATATGAAGCTATATAGCCTACTGATCTTAACTAAAGATACAAAAAAGTCAAAAAACAATTTTAAAGCACCGAAAAAGAGTCGTATATTGCCATGTAAACAAAACAAGTCAGCAATATACAGCAATATACTTTACACCACATATTCCCACGTCTTGGACGGGGAGATCAAGGCAATCGCCGCTAAATGGCCGCTAATTGGTGTCTTTTAGTCAGGACATGGGGGGATACAAGGCCAAAACTGATTGTCTGCCCAACGCTGGGCCGACTGCATCAACATGTGGCCCAATGCTGTAGGAACATTCAATCATCCTTCAGCAAATGTTTAGATATACAAAGCAGCGTTCACAACTGACAGTGGTCCGGTGGTCCGAGACCACCAGAAATTATGTCGGACCACCAGAACATTCTATCCAGTGGTCCTGTGGACCACCAAATTATATAGCCCTATAGACTACTCGCCATCAGATTAACTTGTATCACATGTTTTTTGTTGATTTCTCAGTCAATTCTCAACCAATTTTTATGAAGTTTTGAAAGGCCAATTTTCGAGTCACCCGTCAAATACATGTACTGCGAAACTTTCATTCAAAAATATTATATAGAACTTTCAAAAGTTAGACCATTTGCAGGCCTTCAGATTTGAAAATTGGTGGCGAGTGAATGAAAGCTCACCTTCAAGTGTTGAGGCGAGTGATCACTCTGACCATAGTTAAATGCAATGGCTAACTGGTTGATGAAAATTGGAAAAAAACCCTATAAATTTGCAATTGAAAAAAAATCTGACAACACTGAGGTGAGCTGTATTTCGCTCACCTGACATTACGCCTGCGTGAGTTATGGTGTGCGTGAGCAATTACTCACGCCAAATCTGAAGGCCTGCATTTGACATGTAGTAAATTTGTTATTACAACGTCCCTCTATCATGTCTATAAACCCATTAAACTGGTTAAATTAAAGTTTAAAAATTGAATTACATGCCAGATGGTCTAACTTTTGGGCTATAGAATATTTTTGTGAAAAATTTCAGGGTATTCGGCAGATGACTCGAGTCCTTGCAAAATTTCATGAAAATTGGTTGAGAATTGACAATCGGCGAAAAACATGCGATACAAGTAAATCTGACGGGGAGTATATTCAGAATCGTAACATGCCACACAGATATAAACAATCGTCGCAACTCGAGGGTGATGATACCACAAACACTGTACCCTCTCTCACCATTTTGACGCAACAAAACACATATTTGTAATAATGATTGAGGGTCATGAATTATTGACATTGAGATGGTCATCATCCTTGAACTGTCTCCTGTCATGCCTTCTGTGGTTTTACAAAATTAACGATGTGGAAATACATCGCAAGCGTGAAAAAATTTCAAAATTTCCAAGTGTTATAACGTTAGTTGTTGTCAGGACCACTAAAAAAATTGTCGGACCACCAGATTCTCTCAGCTGGTGGTTCTATGGACCACTGCTTTTAAAAGTTTGTGTCAAACCCTGCAAAGAGTTTGTTTGGGTTTTAAGCGGTTTCATAGAAATATTGATAAAAAATATTTGTAAAAATATAAAAACTCTGAAAAAATGAAATCATGATCTGGGGGATACACTACTTCATTACAAAACTAAAAACGAAAATTGATGTCATCCCAAGGGGTCCCTTTAATAGTTTTTTTGGGTAATATTACTCCTAACATTTTCTATCGGATTATATCTAAATATTTGCAGTAAGCATACTGGCTCTGGGGAATTTGCCTGGTAATTTTTTTTGCGTTTTTAGTTTTTTCAACAAAATCCAAGATGGCCGCCAAAATCCTATGGCGCATGCTAGAGCTTGAACCGCTTCATCGATTTGTTTCTTGTTTGGTTTAAAGGAAAGACCTTAGGGTTTTTTAAAAAAGATCCAAAAATCCGAGAAAAACTCGCATTGGCCCGACCCGACAACTTGACAAAACCGTGAGCTGAAAAGCTTTTGGTGTGATTCTGATAATAAAAACTTTTTACGATTTTTTTTACGTTTTAGTATTTTAGCGGATATTTCTGTTTTGCTCATTTTGGCCATCATCAAAATTTGGTAATATAGCCATACACCCCTACTTGGATAATTTCTAAAATATTTTCAGTATGCCCTAGGAAATTTGCCCTGTAAATTTTTCTTCCGCGTCAGGGTTCCAGCTAGCCCTAAATGGCAGCATAGGGGTAAAAGCGAGCGGTGCAGCCAGAGACCGATCCGCAGGCCGAGAATGCTAAGCAGCATGGGGTTAGGGGGTCGCAAGCCCCCAAACTTTTAGGATATCTATTTTCTCTTATCTGAGTATCACTGCATTTTTTTTGTGCAGAATATTTTTTTTTTGCTGGACTGGACTGGTGGTTAATTATTCTGAGGCCTAAAAAAAAAATTGTTTGTTTCCGATTTCCGACCGACCCTATCAAAACATGTGCGACCCAAATTTATTTTATGGATTTCCAAAAAAAAAAAAAAAAAAAAAATTTTTTTTTAGGAAATCAATTAGTTCAGGGATGAGTTACCGACTGTAGTCAAAGTAACTCTGAAAAACATTACGAAAAGGAGAGTGGGGTCAAAAAGTGTAAAAAAAAAAAAAATTGTTACATAATGTACAGATAAGACATGCATGAAAGTGAATTTGGCACCAAATAAAATAAAATAAAATTCTTACCTACCGATTGGTTGAAGTGACAGAAAATAAGATAAAAAATAAAATAAAATAAATTTCCTACCTACCCACTGGTTAAACTGACAACAAATCGGAAACAAACATATATTTTGTTTTGGCCTGATTGACAATTGTTATTTTATTCCAAATTGCATAGAAAAAACTCCTCAATATTAATGTTTTATTAGTAGTCATTCAAATGATCTCGCATATTGTCCATATTGCTATTGGTGATATTTTCATTTAGAAAAAGAATTGTATTTGGTTTGATAACGAAAATATACAAGCAAGACATTAAAATGGTAAAAACAGCTAAGTTAATATAATCTTGAGTTTAAAACATAATATTATATTTATACAGAAAATAATTAGGTGAATAGTATTAGACCTGTAATCAGGCTAAAGGGGAAAAAAATATGCCCAAGCTGAATTTTTCAGAATACCTTCCAAATATCATTAGAAACAACATACTAAAACTCCCCGTGATTCCCGCTGGAGCTTTTTCCATTATTCAAGATGGCGTCCAAGATGGCCGACATAATGTTGAAACAGCTATATCTCGGCTTGTAATCGACATAACTTTATGATTTAAATGTCTACATGTACATTTATTACCATAAGGATTCCATTAAGACAGGTTCTGAGTCACTAAATAGTCGCACTTATAAATTATTTGCAATTGAAGGTATATTGATAAGCGAAATAGCAAGATTTTGACATTTTAAATACTATGTCAATCATTAACATATCAGAAATTGAAAATAAAAGATATGTGTGAATATTTCGTGACTCCCAAGCCTGTTTCATTGAAATCCTTTTATTAAAAAGAACATTTTGATATAAACATCATAAAGTTATGTTGATTACAAGCAGAGATATTAGGTGGTCGATTTATGCAAACATGCACTCGAACACTCCAGAAAATTATGTTTTCCAGAGGTTTTGTCACCAAGGAGATGTATTTAATGGCAGGAGAAAGTCTTTCAAAATCTGACTGCCAATCTCTCCGACCAGAATCCCTGGACATGCCTTGGGTAAATCCCCCAGACATGCCCAGAACCCCTATGTTAGGCCTAAAAAAAAAGAATTGTTTGTTTCCGATTTCCGACCGACCCTATCAAAACATGTGCGACCCAAATTTATTTTATGGATTTAAATTTTTTTTTTTTTTTTAGGAATTCTACAAGTTAAGGGATGAGTTACTGGCTGTAGTCAAAATAACTAAAAAAACATTGCGAAAAGGAGAGCCCTGGAGGGTCAGAAAGAGTCCAAAAAACAAAAAATAGTTATGTAATGTACAGATAAGACATGCATGGAATTGAATCTGGTGCCAAATAAAATAAAAAATAATTCTTACCTACCGATTGGTTGAAGTGACAAAAAAATAAAATAAATTTCCTACCTACCCACTGGTTAAAATGACAACAAATCGGAAGCAAACATATATTTTTTTTGGCCTTATCGGGCGAGTGAAGGAAAATGCTCTCTACAACTCACCGTGCCCTATCACCCCAAACTCACGTTATCATCTGTACATCATTCATCTCATCAATGGTCTGCCCTTTTTTTATAGCATTACAATGTCACATAAATGACTATTAGTGCCAAAACGTGACGTGAAGCAATAATTTACTGGGAATTATACCATAAAAAAGCAATGAAATTCAAGGAATACATGTACATTGTGTTTACATCGTTCATTTTGTTTAGTTCTTTTATCAAGCTCGAAACATGTGTTTATGTTTTTCCACCCACTTCCCCTGACATAAAAAGGAACCTTATATACTATGCTTTCGGTGTACCACCCACCCCTCTCAATTTCCGGGAAGGGTCAAAAACATATATGCAGCAAATTAGACACACCATACCTCGTATAGGTGTGATTTTGACTGCATGTTATAATTTTTTTAGGTTTTTAATGCTTAAGTATGGTCAAGGTGAAAAGACCAACTTAACATTGTGAAAATGTCATTTTACACAAGGAATTACAAGGCATTACAAGTAAAATGGCAAGAGGCAATGGAGAGGCGCTAAAAGGCGGCAAAAGGCATTGACTTGAGGGCAATGTAAAGGCGTTTAAGGACGACAAAGAGGCGTTAAGGTGCGACTGGGTGTGTTAAAAGGTGGTATGGAAGGCAGTACAGGGCGACGAGGAAGCGTTAAATAGCAATGGGGAAGCGTTAAAGAGCAGTGGGGATGCGTTAAAGTGCGATGGGGAGGCATTTAAGGACAGCGAGAAGGTGTTAAAGGACGCCGAAGAGGCGTTAAAAGGCAATGGGGAGGCATAAAAGGGGGAGTAAGATGCGTACAAGTGTGACGGGGTGCGTGAAAAGGTAACGATAAGGCATTAAAGGGCAACAAAAAAGCATCAAAGGGCATCACAGAGGCATTAAAGGACGATTGAAAAGCAATAAAAAGAGACAGGTAGACGTTAAAGGGCAATGGGGAGGCGTTAAAGAACGACGAGGCAGTGATAAAGCGCGACAGCGAGGCAATAATAGGCGAGGGAAAAGTGTAAAAATGGTAATGCTATGGCTATTTTTTTTTTCATTTTTGTAATAAATGAAAAACAAAGTGGAACAGGGAACACTATTATGGCAGAACCAGAGTAAAAACATAGCTGTCAATTATCACAGGTAAGGGATAGCAATGACATGACCAATATATATTATGCACATTTAATATGTTGTGCAGAATAAAATATGAAAAATGTTGGGCAGCGCCCCTGACGGTGAACCAATATTAAATCCACAGGTAATGTGTTTGTATAGGCTATATGTAATAACAATACCAAAGGGCGGGGAACCCTGGTGCCTGCTAGGAAAGTCAGAGATCGCGGATTCGTCTCCTGCTCTGGCATTCAAGTTCAAAGAAACAAAATGTTTCCTCCCTGTTTAATCATAAATATTGAATATTGTGGGTAGCCTCCGTGACCGAGAGTTAGTGTGCTCGGCCGTAGACCAACAAGGCTCAATTTCGAATCCTGTGTCTGGAGGCAGTGACACCTCAATTATCTCACCATCCTCAGGAGGTTCTCCTTACCTAGTTTAGCCTATATGTGTACAAATGTGGTGTAGAGCCCCATTTATTTCATTTCATTGCATTTGATACAGCCAACTAACACCTGACTCAACGTTGGCCTGACAACATTACAACAACATTTCAGCAAAGATTTTGTGAGTTGAGAAAGCCTTCATGGGTCTTTATCCTTATGTCTACTGTGTGTATTGTGATTTCCATAATTGGCATTACGTAAGATGGTGCAGTGAAAGTGCATTACGTCTGTAATGTGATAATGATGGATTAGGGCTACTGTATATTTCACGGCTGAGTAAGAAACATTAAAAGCTGATATTTTACAACTTTGTTAGGCATATTTTAGGCAGAAGAATTAAAATTGAAAATTAAAGATTTTGTGAAAATTCCTGGCTAACTGGGGCATAATAAAAGTCCCAGAAGAAGTAATAATTGCACTTTTGTAATATTAAAGAGATTTGCCCAGGCTAAAATCATCAAAAAATCGGTGCTTTTATCTTGGCTTCTCAATATGACCATATGATGTAAACATGTCCATAGACTAGAACTGCAAAAGTTTTTATATTTTTCTGCTGTGTATTCACCAGTTAGGCCAGATATAGAGACAAAATTCTCGTATTTCTTTTTTTTTACATGGTTGTCCATAATTAGAAATCAGGAATTTCGTCTCTATATCTAGCCTAACTGGTGAATGAACAGCGGGAAAATTTAAAAAAATTTGCATTTTTAGTCTATGGACATGTTTACATCATATGGTCATATTAAGGAGCCAAAATAATTTTTTGATGATTTTAGCCTGGGCCAGTCCCTTCAACATTGTAGTCTTGTGAAATGATTCTTTGTCAAGCATATGTCACTAGGTGCAGTGCTTCAGAACGTGTGTAAAATCAGCAAAATGTATTATGGGAACCGAACATAATAATATAAATGCCAATGATTGATATAAAGGATATAATAGTCTAATACTGTACATCTTTTCATGATAATGCATCTTCACTGTGGTTAAGCGGTGGAGGTAACTGGAGTTACCATTAGCAAAAAATGGCTGACACGGCTACCAATTCGTTTACATTTTCATCTAGTTTGTGCAGTTAACGTTTTCCTTTGCTCCATCGTTTTGTAAGTGGATTAATATAATTTAACTGGACAAAATGCACATTATGTTAGCTTCAAATTGTTGATAATTTACTCGTAATCGGTAAGCTAAATTTGTTCAATGAGAATGGTAACTGACATGTGTCAATTCCAGCTGTTACTGGTAACTGCAACTTCAGTGGGTGATAACTGTCGGTTTCAATGGGTGGTAACTGTCGCTTCCTATTAGCAGAGAAAATTCTATTTTAAAATGTATATTATAAAACAATTTTAGTAATAGTTTACATGATCGTGAAGTTGATAATGATGCGTCCTGACTTTTATTTTAATTGGTACCGTATACAGTATCACAGTAGGGGGCGCTGTAATATATTATGAGGGCCTAGTATATAAGAGACTGGATGCATATATGTCTGTACTCATAGGCGAAGGCGGTGAACCAACACTGGGTCAACATTAATATAATAGGGCTTACTTTCAAACACCGGGTCGTTATATATGTGTAATACTGAAAACAACTTTTCGGAGATGTCTCTTTTGATTTTTAAAGAATACTATATTTATTTTAAATTATTTAGGTACTTATAGTCAGGTAGCTTAGCATCAAATTTTAGGCTTAGGCCTATTGTTATCGGGCACATAAAAGTCCCATTTTTTAAAGCTCAGTGGCATATCCTGATTAAAGTTATCCTAGAAGCCCAACATTATTTCTACTTAAGACGTCGAAAAATGTCAACATCCAAGGTAATATGGCCGCCATTTGTACAAGATGAAACAATAAAATAATAATATTTTTGACAGAATTGATGCAGATTCTTGATTTGATGTGTAGCATAAGGGTTTTAGTTATGCCTGACATAGTGATGTAGTCAGAAAGTACTTAAGACATTGGATTGTTATTAAATCCAAGATGGCAGCTATTTTGTGCAAGATGAAACAGTAAATTGGTATCATTTTGTATAAAATAAAGAAAAAATCATAATTTTGGTGTGTACCATAAGGTTTTAAAGCATGTCTGACATAGGGCTGTGGCCGGAACGTACTTTAGTTATTGCCTTGCGAGTAAAATCCGAAATGGCTGCCATTCGATCAAAATCAAAACAATAAAATGATATATTTCGATAAAATAGTAAGAGCTTCACGATTTTGATGTATGCCGTCGGTTTTCCAGGTATGCCAGATCTAGTTGTGCAACCAGAGGATAGTTTAACATTTTATTGTGGATAAAGTCGAAGACGGCCGCCATTTCACGAAGTCAAATAAAATTTGTGTCAAACATTTTTTTTTTATCATTTTAAACAGAATAGAAGGAGATTCATTACTTTAGTGTCTACCATAGGATTTTCTTATACACATCACCTGGTGGCATTATCCAGAAACCATTTTAGACACTTCATATTCCACAAACCAAAATGGCGGCCATCAGACAAACAAAATCGGCAACAGAGGAGGGGAAGTAGGAAGCCGAATTGGGTACCACATGGATCATATGGCCGTGGCAGGAGAACACATATCTTTATCTTTTGATAATAATACCGCTTCCCTGTTATGGCTGTCTGGTGGCCATTTTGTTTGTCTAATGACCGCCATCCTGGTAGATCATGTATATAGACTGTCTAAAATTAGGTTTGCCACTCACAGGGGTGTATACATGAAAATCCTACATGGTTGTTACCAAAATCACGAATCTGCTTCCCTTCTGTTGACAATTATGTTAATTTTTGGTTCCCATCTTGGATTTTACCCATAAAGCAATGTCTAATATATGCTACTTTTCAACCACACACTACATATATGTTGGGCATAACCGAAAACCCTATTATGGTAGACATCAAAATTATGCTTTTCTGTCCTTTCTGTCGAAAATGATGGTAATTTATATATAGACCATGGGCTGAAAGTCGAAACCACCCCCCCCCTCCCTCCCTGGGTATTTTTGTGTACCATATTTTTTACCAAGTTACTTTCAGGTGGTCTGCGGATTTTGCATGGACAAGGTCACCAAAGGTCATCGAAGTATGGTACACTTTACCCTTTAGGGTTGTATAAGAATGTGTCATATAACTAGGTCAAAGCCAAGTACACATGGTGACATGGGTTGGTCGTGGGTTTCATAGGGGAGTTATCCCAAGGTCTTGGTAAGGTCGTCTCAAGGTCATAACAAGGTCAAATCAGCTCAAAACGGTTGAGAATAGATTGTTGGACCAGCACTTTATATAACTCGGTCGAAACCCAACCCAAGTACACATGTGACATCGGTTGGTGTTTGGTACCAAAGGGGAGTTATCCCAAGGTCATGGTAAGGTCATTTCAAGGTCACAGCGAGGTCAAATCAGCTCAAAACGGGTGGAAATAACTATTTTTTTGTTGTTTTTGCTAACATTTTGCTCATCTGAAATTTCTATGATGGCTTGAAACATACCTAGATCCCAACACAGACCTACACCAAATCACCCCCGAGGGGTTACAGGGATAACAAAATCACGAATCTGCTTCCCTTCTGTTGACAATTATGTTAATTTTTGGTTTCCATCTAGGATTTTACCCATAATGCAATGTCTAATATAGGCTACTTTTCAACCACACACTACATGTATGTTGGGCATACCCGAAAACCCTATTATGTTAGACATCAAAATTATGCTTTTCTGTCCTTTCTGTCGAAAATGATGGTAATTTATATATAGACCATGGGCTGAAAGTCGAAACCATCCCCCCCCCCCTTCCCTGGGTATTTTTGTGTACCATATTTTTTACCAAGTTACTTCCAGGTGGTCTGCAGATTTTGCATGGACAAGGTCACCAAAGGTCATCGAAGTATGGTACACTTTACCCTTAGGGTTGTATAAGAATGTGTCATATAACTAGGTCAAAGCCAAGTACACATGGTGACATGGGTTGGTCGTGGGTTTCATAGGGGAGTTATCCCAAGGTCTTGGTAAGGTCAACCCCGAGGTCAACCCCGAGGGGTTACAGGGATAACACAAGGGTTGGTGGGTTTTTTCAAACCCACTTCAAATCACCCTTATGTCAACACTGTCTGATATGGCAGAAATAGATCAAATAGCACACTGATGTTATATTTTGACATTGCCATGACCTTGGGATAACACAAGATCATGGCAAGGTCATCTCCAGGTCACAGCAAGGTCAAATTATCTATAAAAAACTGGTGAGAATAGCTTGTTTTTGCTGCTTTTGCTACAATTATGTTCACTTTAGACTTCGCAAAAACCTTGGGCTGACTCCTTTATGAAGCCCAACCCCAGCCCCGCATGTGTTGGTGTCGATGGGGTATAACCCTTCTGGCCCTGTAATCTTTTGAGGTGTTTTGGTATAAATCCGTGTTAGGGTCTAGGTAGGTTTCAAGCCATCATAGACAACTAAAGTAAACATAATTGTAGCAAAATCATCAAGAACAATATATTTTCAGCTGTTTTGAGCCGATTTGACCTTGCTGTGACCTTGATATGAACTAGCAATGATTTTGGGGTAGGGCCTACTAACCCTGTGAAATACAACCCTGATGCAACATGTTTACTTAGGTTGGGCCTTATCAGATGTAATCAATGTTTATTGGCCATTGGTCAAAATATAACATCAGTGTGTTTTTTGGACAATTTTTTTCATATCACACAGTATTACCACAAGGATGAAGGAAGGGGGAGGGGGTGAAAAACCCTCCAACCCTTATGTTATCCCTGTAACCTCTCAGGGGTGTTTTGGTATAGGTCTGTGTTGGGATCGAGGTATGATTCAAGCCATGATAGACATTACAAGTTAACATAATGTTAGCAAAAACAACAAAAATCAGCTATTTTCAGCTGTTTTGAGCTGATTTCACCTGGCTGCGACCTTGAGATGATCTCAACATGACCTTGGGGTAACTCTCCTATGGAACCTCAACCAAACACCAGCAGATGTCATCATGTGTACTTGGGTTGGGTTACGACCGATTTATTGGAAGTACGCTTGTCCAATAATGTAGTCTCAACCATTTTGAGATGATTTTACCTTGCTATGACCTTGAGATGACCTTACCATGACCTTGGGATAACTACTCTATGAAACCCAACACTTACTCATGTCACCATGTGTACTTGGCCTGGGTTTCGACCTATTTATTTTTCGATGACCTCTGGTGACCTTGTCCATGCATAGAAAATCTGCAGACCACCTGAAAGTAACGTGGTACATAAAAAGGTTTAAAAAAATATGGTCTAAAAAAGTACCCAGGGGGGAAACGGGGTACAGACGGGCCCAAGGTCTAATAGCTTAACCTTGCAGAAATGGAGGCCATCTTAGATTGTACTAACCAATGCAATGACCAAAATATTTTCTGGCCTCGCCATTATGTCGGGCATACCTGAAAATCATATGGTAGATATCAAAATCATGAATCAGCTTATATTCTATCGAAAATTATGTCAATTTAAAGCAGCTCCTTGGGATGACATCATTTTTCGTTTTTAATTCCGTACTGAAGTAGTGTATCCCACGGATCATGTTTTTATTTTTTTCAAAATTTGTATATTTTTACAAATATTTTTAATCAACATTTCTATGAATCCAGAAGTAACCCAAACAAACTATTTGTATACCTGAAGGACAATTGAATGTTCTCACAACATAGGGCCACATGCTGATGGCATCGGCCCAGCGTTGGGTAGACAATCAGTGCTGCAGGTGCGTCCTTTCATGTCCTGACTATAAGACACCAATTAGCGGCGACTGGTTTGATCTTACCGTCTGATACGTGGGAATATGTGATGTAAAGTGCTGAATATTGCCGACTTGTTTTGTTTACATGGCAATATACGACCTGGAAATATTTCACTCTTTTTCGGTGCTTTAAAATTGTTTTTTGACTTTTTCGTATTTTTAGTTAAGATCAGTAGGCTATATAGCTTCATATAAATTAAATTTTAAAAATTGACAACATTGAAAATGTCTCATCCCAAGGGGTCCCTTTAGTTTAAACATATTTATTTCTCAATTGGAACAGTACCCAAAGGTAATACATTGTGGTTCCTCTCGAGGAGGCGATGTTTAACGTGTTGATTTATAAACAAGAGCGGATCATCAGACAGGCACACACAGACAGACTCATAGACCGCCTGATAGAGGTTGGCGGTGGCGTGACGAGGTGTGGGGTTCAGATCGGGAAGAATGGAAAGAAATAATGGTAAACACTATCTGTTAAGGAGTGAAAAGCGGTTACTGGACCGTAGGAACGTGTCCACTGCAGCCATAAGATTTTTGTTGACCAGGTTGTTAGGATCTTCACTGCCGTGAAGTATTACAGTACAGTTCAAAATCAATCCTAGGCCGTTCATTGAGTCTTGTAGCTCGTTTCTGGCTGTGGTGTACAAGGTACATGATAGAAAGAAATGTTCCGTGGTCTCAACTTCGCTGCAACAGCATTTAGTAGATTCGGAGACGTCTAAACAATTTAAATGCACTCGAAGTTCGCTACATCCCATCCGCAGGCGTGCCAGAATAATGTTAGTTGTTCGAGGACCCAATAGATAATATTTGTTTTTATTTACGCGTTTTTTGCAAGATTTGACTTTAAAATGGATCTCTCGTCAATTGCTTTCAAATTTTCATCCAAATTGTTCCAGAATATTGTCGAGTACGGGAAGAAAGAAGATTTAAAAGTTTCGGTTCTGCAGGAGAAAGTATCCATGAGGTCAGAGTTTCGTAGGTTATACCTGTGACCACTTCTACTTTCTACACTACCCGGCAATAGATCTTGTAAATATGTGGGTGAGCGATGGTGCACGATATCCGAGAACATTAATATGCGTCGGTTTTCGCGGCGCTGAGATAGAGTTTCCCAGGATAGTTCTTTGAACAGCGTGCACGAAGAGACTCCTCTTATGCCACCAGCCACGATTTTTGCTGCTCGCTTGTGGATTTTGTCTAATTTAGATAAGTCGTTTTGAGCAGCGTTTGCAAATACAATGTCGCCATATTCCAGTATAGATCGGACATAAGCAAAATAAAGCTGTTCTAATCCCTTTCTGTTAATTTTAAATGATAGTTAAAGGGGTCCCTTTAATATTCGACCTTGGTTAAAGCGGCGGTCATTTTGGATTTTTACGTCTTTTACACTTTGTCAAAATTTAATAAGGTTCCTAGGCTAATGGTAATTGATGGGTTCTAATAGAGCGTCGTGTGGGCCTATCACAACTGTTGACTAATAGGCTGGTGTATATACCGGAGATTGTCTATAGGCCTACACGATCTCTACTATAGGCCGAGTGTTTAGTTAAAATCAGGTCTGATGGAACAACAAAATTGATTTTGCAATCAGAGGGACTGATTTTTTGTTCTCAGCAAAATTTTTTCCTTCAGCTTTATATCCACAAATTTTTTTAAATTCTCTTCCCTTTAAATAACTTCTTTAAAGTTGTCCGAAAAGTGAGAGTCTCCTTGATCTGTTGATGCACCATTGGAAAATTTCCAATAAATAAAGTATCAGTTACCAACAACATAATTTGTCAGTTACCAGTAGCATGATATCATTGAGTATTGCAGTTACCAGCAACACGCTTGGCAGTTACCATTCTCATTGTACAAATTTAGTTTACCGATTACGGGAAAGTTATCGACAAGTTGAGGTTAACAAGAAGTCCATTTTGTCCAGTTCTCTGACACATTTATAGCTGATTTTTTGGAATGCTGTTGACAAACATCAAGGCCCCTGGGCCTCTTGTTTGTTATTTTTAGGCCTATTTGTTAAAAATATTATTTTCAGCGGATTTTTAGTTTTGTTCATTTTCGTTATCATCAAAATTTGTTAATTTAGCTATACACCCCTGCTCGGATTATTTCTAAATATTTGCAGTATGCATATTGACCCTAAGGAATTTGCCCCGTAATTTTTTTTGGCGTTTTTTCAGCTTCTTCAGCAAAATCCAATTATCGCCAAAATCCTATGTCGCTCGCTAGAGCTTTAACGGCTTCCTGGATTTGTTTTATGTTTGGTTTGAAGGAAAGACCTTACCCTGCACATCTGCTGATTAGTTTTTGGTGTGATTCCGATGATAAATACTTTGCTTTTTTACGTTTCAGAATTTTAGCGGATATTTCAGTTTTGTTCATTTTGGCTATCATCAAAATTTGGTAATATAGCTATACACCCCTGCTCGGATTATTTCTAAATATTTGCAGTATGCATATTGGCCCTAGGGAATTTACCCAGTAATTTTTTTCGGCGTTTTTCAGCTTCTTCAACAAAAGCCAAGATGGCCGCCAAAACCCTATGTCACTCTCTAGAGCTTGAACTACTTCATGGATTTGTTTCATGTTTGGTTCAAAGGAATAACCCTACCCAGGATGTATGCTGATTAGTTTTTTGTGTGATTATTTGTGTGATACAGCTCAAATTTTATCTTTTGTGTATGCTCACTGGCACTGAGAATAAAGTCAGGAGAATTGTTTTTCTTTTTTCATTTTTTCAACAAAACCCAAGATGGCCGAGGAATCACATGTTACTCTAAAGAGCTTCGCTGATTTGTTCCAAGGAAGCAACTTACCCTGGCCATATGTTGATTAAATTTTTGTGTGATTCTGACATCACATTTCACGTGGTTTACATAAAAATTTGGTGATATTTGTAGTACTGTATTTCTCTATAATTAAGATACTATGTGGGGCGCGTGTAGACCCAAGCTTTGCCCCTCAGACAAATCCAGTATAGTCCGCACCAGGCCTTCCAAGGAGTAAAAAGTAGCTGGTTATACACAGAAAAATACTGTAGACAGTTACCTACCTGGCCGCAAAATGAAAAAGTTTCCATTGCAGTTGAGTGATTTTCAAGAAATGGTGGCCGCCACTTTTTCACAGCTCTTGTTTCAGTTTTTTTCTAAAAAATGGCAGTGATTTTTAGCCCGCCTTTTAATTTTTAATTTAAAAAGTTGGCCTATATTGCAATTGAAATTTTGCGTTATCAGCGTCGTCATCAGCGATAACATTTCATTCTGGGTGCAATAACTTAAAACAGTTTTTCATCTATCCGGTTCAAATTTTTTCGGCATGTTGCTAATACTGTAACCAGTTCTCAGACAAATTTAATAATGGCCCAAAAAAGGCGCATTTATCATGGTTATCGCTATTTATCGTCATTAATTTTACCTTGTAGGCATGATAACTTCAAAGGTCTTTAATTCACCCTACTGAAATTTGTTCTGCGTGTGCTAATAACTAGTTCTTGGACAAGTTCAATAATAGCTGAAAAAAATGGCCAATTTATCACATTTTTAGCCCGCCTTTTAATTTTAATTAAAAAAGGTGGGCGATTGCAATTGAAGTTCGGCGGCGTCGGCGTCGGCGTTAACATTTACTTGTGGGCGCGATAACTTGAAAAGTTTCTCATGTTTCCTTCCCAAATTTGTTTTGCATGTTACTAATGACCACTTCTCGGACAAGTTCAATAATGGCTGAAAAAAAATTCAAAATGGCCGACTTATTGCGATTTTTCACCTTTTACGTCAATAATTTGACCTTGTGGGCGCGATAACTTGAAAAGTTTTTTACGTATCCTTTTCAAATTTGTTATGCATGTTACTAATGACCAGTTCTCGGACAAGTTCAATAATGGCCGAAAAAAAAAAAAAAATGGCCGATTTATTGTGATTTTTCACATTTTACGTCAATAATTTGACCTTGTGGGCGCGATAACTTGAAAAGTTTTTCACATATCCTTTTCAAATTTGTTATGCATGTTACTAATGACCAGTTCTCGGACAAGTTCAATAATGGCCGAAAAAAAAAAAAAGGCTGATTTATTGCGATTTTTCACATTTTACGTCAATAATTTGACCTTGTGGGCGCGATCAGTTGAAAAGTTTTTCACATATCCTCTTCAAATTGGTTATGCATGTTACTAATAAGTAGTTCTTGGACAAGTTCAATAATGGCCGAAAAAAAAAAAAAATGGCCGATTTATTGCGATTTTTCTCATTTTACGTCAATAATTTGACCCTGTGGGCGCGATAACTTGAAAAGTTTTTCACATATTCTCTTCAAATTTGTTATGTATGTTACTTATAAGTAGTTCTTGGACAAGTTCAATAATGGCTGAAAAAAAAAAAAAGATGGCCGATTTATTGTGATTTTTCTCATTTTACGTCAATAATTTGACCTTGTGGGCGCGATAACTTGAAAAGTTTTTCACATATCCTCTTCAAATTTGTTATGCATGTTACTAATAAGTAGTTCTTGGACAAGTTAAATAATGGCTGAAAAAAAATTCAAAATGGCCGATTTATTGCGATTTTTCTCATTTTACGTCAATAATTTGACCTTGTAGGCGCGATAACTTCAACATTTTCACAAGTTTCCTCTTCAAGTTTGTTATACATGTTACTAATAAGCAGTTCTTGGACAAGCTCAATAATGGCCGGTAAAAAAATCAAAATGGTCGACTTATTGCGATTTTTCACATTTATTTTATGTCCATAATTTGACCTTGTGGGCGCGATAACTTGAAAAGCGGCTGGTTTTTTATAGATCTGCTTGTAGTCTATGCAAGTATTATATAGTATATCATATTATACATGTATCTATCTTATTTAACATACCATTTATATCTTGGGTTGTTATTTACGTGATGACATTCGTCTTTACTTTCTTTATCATAATTCGGCGGCGGGCTATTATCGAGTGTGCTCTTGTTGTCATTGATTTTACCTTGTGGGTGCGATTATGTCAAAGGTTTTCATTGTTTCCTGGTCAAATTTGTTCTCATGTTGCTACATGTAACAATCATTTCTCAGACAGGTTCAATAATGGCTGAAAAAAAGGCTGATTTATAATGATTTATCACTTTTTACGTAGTAAATTTTAACTTGTGGGTGCAATAACTTGTTCTGATCAAAGTGTTGTTAATTAGCCAATTTCTGGACAAGTCCAAGAATAGTTGAACAAAATTTTAAAAGGTCGATTTATCACATTTTATGTACTAATTTTACCTTTTGCTTCAAAAGTTGTTCATGCATCCTGCTAAATTTGTTCTGTGTGCTGCTAATTATCATTTCTTGGGCAAGTTCAATAATTGTTGCAGGCTATTGTCGAGTATGCTGTTATTCTTTTTCTCAGCTCTTGTGGACGCATTGTCTCAAGATCCTCTGGTTTGAGTTATTGTGATTTTATATGTGAGGCTAAGCAATTAAATACCCGCTGCAAAAATTAAAAGATTATGGTACCTGTTCAATGATTTTCAAGAAAATGATGGTCATTTTTTTTTACCAATTAAAGCTAGGAGTCAAATTCATATTTTTTGGGGTCAAAAACTTGTATTAATAAATTTTTCAAATTTTGCAATCACATTCTCAACACTATGGAGATGTGGAAGTGATTTTTTAAAGATTTACCAAAATTCAAATGGCCGTCACGGATCAGCTTCATAATTGTTTGTGGGATGCTATCTAGGCCTTTGCAAGCATCTTGTCAATGTTTACCATATTTATTTAAAAAAACTAATTAATTGTATATTTATGTTCCAGGAGAAAAGACAGAAATCATAGCTACCATTAGGCCTGACTATTAATAGGTCATAATGGCTAAATTGACCAGGGACATCTGCAAGCAAGAAGACATGATTAGAATGCAGCCTACTGAATATGATGTTGTTTCTGCAGATATGTCATCACACATTACAAATGGTGATGTGATCACCAGAGTGATTCCAGTACACGAAGAGCTCCAAGTAGAAGTTGTTGAAGAAGTTGTTGAAGAAGTTGTGTCAAGAGTAGATGATGTACATGTACGTTCATCTAACAATACAGCTGTTCTGCTTCCCATGTCAGTATCTAATAAATTCCCAGCAACTGAGATAGATCGAATGAAAGAAGTTTGCTCAGCAACCAACCAGATTGTTTTGAATTTCCCATCACAAAGCGGAAGGGTTAATAATATAAATAAGGTTGACCAGGTGCTACCTGAGATACAAGATGTAAGTGGAAACAACACAACTGTTAAACGTACAATGATTTCTGAGGCTGGTAATAATAAAGCAGTGAATCAACCTGGTCAACCACAAGAACTCTATACCTGTGCCAAATGCAACTACTGTAGTCATAATAAACATTATCTTAAGCAACATGTGCAGCTGGTACATTTGGCAGACAGACCTTTTAAATGCCCATTCTGTAATTATGCTGGAAAACGAAGTCACTCACTGAAAGAGCATTTAATTGTTCACAGTAAATGCAGACCATATCAATGTTCTCACTGTAATGCCACATTCCGAAAAAAAGGGCATTTAACTAATCACACTCGCATGCATAACAATACTCAAATTACAGAAAAGTGTGAGCTTTGTCAGAGATCTTTTACAACCAAAGATGGCTATTATGAGCATCTGCGTAATAAACATGACGACACAGAAGCATATCTGTGTGGTTCATGCAATTTTGCTACATTTGACTCCAATGCTATGATTGGTCACATACAAGATCATGATGAAACAGTTGTTCCATTGGGAAATTTTGTTTGTGAAACTTGTGAAGAAAGTTTCAGTACTACATCTTTACTAAGCCAGCACATATCAGAAAAACATGGTGATCAAGCAGTGCATTCGATGGTGCAGAAACAACAACCACCTGCTGCCAATGTTCTGATGAAATGCAGTGAATGTGGTTTTGAAACTTCTGATACAGAAATATTGAGAAAACATATGTTAGATGTACATATAGAAAGCACAGGATGTGCCAGTAATACCAGTTTAAAGTCTAATGAGAAGGCAGGAACCTATAAGTGTTCAAAATGTTGTTACAAAACTTCAAGTTCTATTGACTACTTCAAACATATGACAAATCATATGGATTTATCTGCCAATTCTGTGTCAAGCAAAACTGAAAGGGAAGTGGATGGGGCAACAAGTAAACAGGAGAATATATTAAGACCTGTACAACCTTTTACACATGATAAATCTGTTGGTACATACAGGTGTACAATATGTAGCTATACTTGTGAACACCAACGAACCATCAAGTCACATATTTGGAAGCACTCAGGACACAGTGCTATTGACTATCCTATGTTTCAAAATGGTCCAATTAGTGTCTATGATGATACTCCAATTGGTGTTCCAATGCTTATTGGTAATAAATCGGTTGTAGATGTCAAGAATAAAAGTCATGCACAGTCTGTTTCTGTAAAAGTTGAAGAGGACTCTGTTGATAGGGCTGCAAATACGGTAGCTGTGCCAGCCAGCAGTACCATGTGTAAACCTACAATATTGATCCATAGGAAGAGGCCAAAGACAGTCAATCAATTGCTTGCAGAAGCACGTCATGACACTCCAGAAACAGATGAGACTAAGAGTAGTTTAGTGAAACTGTATTCTTGTGCTAAACAAAATAATGTTCCTATTATCAAAAGTGTGGTTGCTACTTCATTACCTGAAAAATCAGTTGTTTTTAAGGCACATCCCTCTGGTCTCTCTGAATGTCCAGCTACTGAGGTGGATGGTAAAATGCTGATAGCATTTTGTAAATCAAATACTGGTGAAACAGTCATGACTTCAGCTACATTAGATAACAGTTGTAAAACCACATCATCTCGAAGTGTTCCTAATATTTTAAGAGTAAATAAAGTTAGTACCTCAGTGCCAGCAGAAATTAAACAGGAATCACCATCAACTGATGTGAAAATTTCTGAGGAAACTGCAAGTAAGCAACTTGGAAATCATGAAATATTCATAGAAACAGGTGATAGTAATGAAACCCAATTTGAAGTGAATGAAGAAAATGTAAATGCTGAGGTAATATGGGAAGCTGTTTCAATGCCAGTTAGTGAGGCAGGTGAGAAAATAGTCAAAAAAGAAATATCTACTGTTGATGTGTTATCTCACACAACTACTAAGAGAAAAATATCAGAGACAGAAAGTACCAATGATAAGAAAGTATGCGCTGAAAAAATACATGCTGAAAAAGAATCAGCCAATGTTGTGGTGCAACAATTGCCACATTTGTATGAAATACCAAAGGTACACGTAGTACCTAATAATCCAAGCAGTGCTATTCAGACAGATGTACATGAAGATACAAATGAACAGGTTCCTATTGAAGATTGTGAGAAAACTGCACAAGATGATGCAGTTATTTATGAAGATAATAGACAACCATCCCAAGAAATCATTTGTACAAGTGATGATAGTCATACACTTGAGTTTATTCATGGTGATATAAAGACTGGTGCTGAGGTATTTCTTGGAGCAGAAACTGAGATCAGTGCAGATCCATACGAGTCAGATATGAGCACAAGTGAAGAACAGGTTATGACATCCTTATCTCTTCTTCAAAGAGAACCCAACCATAATTCATCTATGGAAACAGGCACATCAACAGATGAGTCAGATGATGATGGCCAACAAAGTGGGGACAACAAACCAAAACAAGGTATATGCAGCTCTTTACTTGCTGTGATAGAACAGCTCAGAGAAAGATCAAAATCTGAAAGTGATAATACAGGGGATAAATATTCCTCAAGCGCAGCTTACGGAAAGAGGAAGAGGGATCTTAGTGAAGAAAAACCTAGAGAAGGTTCCATTGCTTGTCATAAAAACATCGAAGTTTTTAGTGATAATCCAGTACAATTCAGGTGCAAGCTCTGTCATTATAGCAATAACAACAGCACTACAATGAAAGCACACTTGAAGCTACATAAAGACAAGAAGCCAACTGAGTGTTCCCTCTGCGAATTTGAAGCCAATTCAAATGAGACTCTTCAAGACCATATGTTACAACATTGCAAGGTACGTTTTTACCAGTGTAAGCAATGTGCTAGTGTGTTCTGCTATAAGAGTAACCTGCGTATTCATATGCGAGCCTGTCATCAACAGGCTGATCAATCACAACTGAACAGTACATCAGAAATGGGAACAGAGGATCAGGATGATGAAGACAAACAGATGGCTTCAACAGACCAGGTGGCTGCTGACGTTGTGGACAAAAGGTGCATGGAAGATTATAGTTGTAAGAAGTGTGAATTTCAGACCAGTGATTTATATTCTTATGACAAACACATGCTCTGGCATGCCGGTAGTAAACCCTACAAATGTGAGAATTGTGACTTTTCCACTGGTCGTCTGGCACTTTTCACGAGTCATATGAGTAACCATTTGGAATCCAAAGATCTTAAGTGCCAGTTCTGTGACTTTGTAGCCATCTCTACTCGGAGTTTAAAATCACACATGAAACGACATGTTAATGACCAGAAATTTGTACAGCAGCCCCTTGAACAGTACAAATGTAACTTGTGTGGTTACGTGTGTCACCATCTGCCATCCCTGAAATCACACATGTGGCGTCATGCCAGTGATAAAAATTATAGCTATCAGGATACAAATGACATAATTAATGCAGCTATAGATGGCAATGATCAAGATGAGGAGGCTGTAGATCCATCAGCTACTGAAAATGCTGCACTACTTAACAGAAAGAACAACTGGCAAGTTCGTTTTCGCTGCTGCCAATGCGGTTTTGAATCTGTTGATCGTGCAGAACTAGCAACACATATGAAAACACATATGGATGTTGTGTGGCGGTCATTAGACATGAACCGGAGTAAACTTGTCTCTCGAGCCATGCGGGAAAAACAACAAAATACTGGTGAACCCGAGACATTAGATTCACCACTGGTAATCGAAGTAGTCAAACCAGAGAATGATAAATTCAAAGAACCTTAAGCATGGAATGGTTGTTTGATTTTACAATTTATAGTCAGAACGTTTCTTTGTCACTTTGAAAGTAATCACATTTTTGATGTATTAAAAATGTGTTGACTTATCACTTATTTTGGCAGTTTTAAACTAAATAATTTAAGGTACTGATATATACATGGTGCTATAATAAACTGTTATTATATTATCAAAATTTGTCATATCAGGGTTCAGCAACAGCTGCCACTTCACTAACTAATACTAAGCTGCAAACTGTTTGAGAAAAATAATCTGACATCTATATATTTATAGGCAACGACTGATCTTCAGTATTTGAAATGATCTGCTATTCTCTTTCAATCCGAAAAACCCTGTCAATTATTGCATCTGTAACATGTGGTAATGGATACTGATATATTTGAGTGATTAAATATTCCTTTAATTTATTTATACAGATTAAAATGTACCAATTTAATCTTTTTGTCTTATATCATATAAAATATATATATCTAAATGTATTCTTATAACCTATTATTAGGAAAGTTTCAGAAAAAAGTAACTGAAGTATTACTGACACCCGGAAATAGTCATCCTTATTATACCTCAACTACTTGTTGTTTGTTTATGGTCTGCCCAGTTAACAGTTGACGTTAACACAATGTTGGTTTAATGTTCTACATCATTTGCAACACTGGCCCAACATTAAGCTGACATTGGATCAGTGTATCTTGTTTGCTGGGTGCCATGCACATTTATGTAAAGATCTGACAATCTGATGGCACAGCTAACACAAAGGTGTAGTGGCCCAACATTGCCTGAATTATTTGTTGTCTTTTTTTTCGGGTATAATATTGTTTATTGAAATAATGTAGCGGAACTGTTGTTTTTGTTTATCATCAGTTTTAATAATCTCATCCTCCGATCAATTATTTATTGAACTAAATTGCTGTATTACACTGTTTTTTCAATTGTGACAGCTTCTTTATGGTTATGATTGAGACTTGTGCTAATGGGAAACTACTAACGCTCAGTTGTATGTGTGCAGTGGCTAGTAAAAAACACTGACAATTATGAAATAAAGAGTTTCATGTATAAATTTTACAATAGGTGACTTGCATCAATCAACTTTACACTGAGGTTTTAACCAAACTAAAAAAGATTCTCAGTTTTCCACAGATTAAGGCCACAAAATGAACTGCGTGCTAAGGCGTACAACAGTAGTGGTTTTAAACCTACTTTAATGAAGAGATTTGAGATCTGGGAAGTAAAACATAGTTTTTTTTTAATAGGGATTTTCAATGATTAGTATTGCAGTGCATTACACTGCACCCTTTAAATATTTTGCATACCACAACTGTAGTATTTAAAACTTCCTCTTTTGTCTGTCTAGATTTTAACAGCATGCTTAGTAAGGTTGATTTGTGAATATATGTGAACCAGAGGCAAGTTATAATGTTGTAAATATTCTTAAACATGGGCCAATAGACCATCAATGAGCTGGCTCTGTGCTGATATTTTTAAATACAATTTAATATAATGTGTTATGGTCTGACGCCGTGTTTCAAGCTCACCATGTTTGATGTCAACATTGTAACATGGTAATTTAGTATGTTCTCACACTTAAGAAAGGCTTGTCATTTGCAGACTAAATTTGAGTCTTATCATTAACCCTCTCAACATGCAGTCAAATATAATACAGCTTTGTAACTCGGAACAAACTTGCTGCTCAAAGCGTTTATCACTTCAGTTGATTTTTTTAGTTGGAACATGTCATCTCATAGTTATAGTGTCACTTGAGTGAGTGGCACTTATGATATTGTAGCCACAAGGCTGCAATCTGTTGATTAATTACTTGAATAAAAAAAAGCGTGACATATTGTGCAAAAATCAAATATCACAAGTGCCATTATGATGCTATATATTTGATAGATCACTTATAAAATACTAACATGATTGTTAAATTACTCTTGAGGTAATTGTGTCCATATGTTACAGCTCTCATGCTTGTTTCGTAATTAAAGTGTCCTATCTGCTACACAATTCACTGGTAGACATTTTTTTTTACAAATATCACTAGAATTGATACAGGTATTTAGATTTCTGTAATCTATAGAGTAGTACAGTACTGTTGATTGATTATTACTGGCTCTGTTAATCTTCATGTTGGTGTTTAGGTATTGAATGTTCCTGACTTTTTTAGAGAGTGTGCTGCTGGGAGTATATATATTTTTTCAGGAATATTTCAGTCTAAGTGAAATAACTCTGAATTTGATTATACAGTTTGTCGTGGATGCTCAGTTAATCGATAATTCAATATTTAGTTATTCCTAAAAAATAAATAAATAGTCTTTTTTTTTAGCTGAAAATTGTGTTAGAAATTCCAGATTTATGTGAAGAAAAAAGTGAAGCAAACAATTCAGCAGGAAAAGGGTTAATTGCAGGGACATGTATATCAATATTTGAAATAATATATTGTCGCCTCGAAGCTAAATGATCCTATCTGCCACTCGAACGAGTGTCAGATAGGATCATTTAGCGGCGATATGATATTAGTTTCTGCAGTCAAAGTTGTTTACAACTAAGGTCACTACCTTAGTTTTGTTTGTTTAGATGGGGAATATTAAGAAATCTATTTATGAGGGCAGTAAAGAAAAAAGCCAAAAACATGTTTAAACTGTTTTAGATCACACACATTGTGTGAAGTTGATAATTTTTATTTTCATATTTACTCAAGAGGTGATGTGATGTCAAGACACAATTTGAATTTTGACTGAAGTTTTTTATGAAGATTGACAGTCAACCAGCATAATTAGTATATACATGGTTATTCTACTGAAGGTCATATGAAGATATATATAATCTACAGACACAAGACATTGACCAAATGTTGGTTGAATTTTGTTTCACCATCTATGACACTGGCCCAACATTCATCAGCATTGTTTTCAAAATGTTCTGTTTGCTGGGTAGCGCTGTGGTTTGAGTAAATACTTGTCTTACCTCGCTGCACAATTCATAGTTATTTTATGCTAAATGATTTTCAGTATTCTATATTTGAGCCATCATGCAGTGACCTGGGTTGCCCCATGATTTTCAGCCATTTGTCCTAATTAATTCCTTTATTTTTGAGGTCCTGTGACCCGGTTTCACATGGTAGAAAAATGTTATAAATCCCGAAAATCACCCCACACAAATGGCAAATTCCACATAGTTATTACTCTGGAATTGAGGTTCTATTTTGCTAACCTGATCCTAAGATTTTTATCGAGAAATCGTGTTATACATTAGATCTGCTGTCACAACATAACCCTGGTTATGCAAAATGGCGGTATCACGACGGTTCAACGCATGATGGATCATTTTCCAATGGAAGTCCTTTTCATACTAATGCAGCATTATTTCGTATACATTTGTATACAATTTAATTTCTCCATTAATTAAGATTTTTCTCCTCAATAAACTTTTAAATTCCCACAGCCAAACATTAATCCAATCTTCATTCAACCAAGAAATTTAAAAGGTATTGAAATGGCCCTGTTAAGTCATCCTCCAGACATAAAAGTGGTTCTCAAGCAGATGGGCTCAAAGGTGGCTCATTTTAGAGAAAATTATACTGATCGAATCTTCGTGGCCTTCCACGTTATGTGATTGTCTATAACAAGTTCTACTGTACATATTCAACTGAACATCTTAGAATGTGTGGAAATATCAACAAATAACAATGTTCACACACAAATGCTTTTTTTTTTGTAAATGTTTATGTATATAGTTTTAGTGTTTTTTGTTAGAAATTTACAATTTACTTTTCTATAGCTCTTGAAAGTTCGCAATGTTTCAAGATACAAACACGATTCGTATTGGTAGGTAGGTGGTTGACTGCCCCTTTCGTTTTGACGTTCTGATACATAAAAAATGCTATTTTTTTTGTAAATTGATGAAAACATCAGCTAGAGATAAGTATATAGGTTCCCAATTTTGTGTTAGAAATGGAATGGGTCTGCTACCAAACTTCTGATGTCCCGTCCTTTCGTATTAGGGGGTGGGGCTGGGTGGTTGAATCCAATCGTATTTTGGAACACTGCTAACTTTAGCGACAGCCCCTTATATGCACAAGTTTATGATATCTTAACATTAATGTGTGTGTTTAGTTATTACGTGGATGTCATTGATCTTTATGAATTGTGTTCAACATTATATGGTATTTTTCAACTTGATTGTTCTTTCTGTCTTTGATAATCATGTGTATGCTGCTATCCCTCCTTGTATAATTTTATGATTCATAGTCGATGTTATTTATATTGAACTGCTCCTATGAAATGTATACACAAGGGGCTCACCAGATCATATGTGAGGTTAGGGTCGTTTTTCCTGAAAAAACTGTTATCTAGGGAATAAAAATAATTGCTTTTGATACTCTCATTTAATTAAACCTTGTTTGATTATGGGAGGAAAAAAGTTTTCTCATGGAAGTACACTCCTACCATCGCTCCCAAAATCTAAAAAAAAAATGATGATTACAATGAATGGTGTGCTAGCACAACTACAGAAAGCAGAGGGTTAAGACACTGATTTATAGAAATAACGTAAGTTTGGTGGAAATGTCTAGGATAATCTTTCATGCTATTTGTGATTTAGCATTGATGATATGTGTTGGGTTAACATCTCATCTTAATTTTAAATCAATTAAACCTGTCACATTGACACTTTTTATTTACTGCTCGAGCCTTCCACATTGATGTATACTACTGCAAAGTATTGTGAATGTCTTCGTTGTGACATAGAGAGAATAATATTATATACTGATCCACAAACCATACACTGAGTTTCTACGCATTTCCTTCTGATCTCATCTGGAGATGCTACTAATGTATAATTGTAGTTCATAACATTGTTGTTAAATAACTTTGCTTTTGCCAATTATCATTACTGATAGACAATTTTTATAGAACTGTTTTTTTTGCTTGAGTGTTTTTAGAGCTTTTTCTATTTGCTATCTTTCTTTTATTTTAATGATGTCTTTACATACTATTCTAAATGATGTTTTTTTTTGTAAATACTTTGTTTGTCAGCTGTAGAACATATCAAATGACATTTACTGCTAATCTAGATTGGCGATTAGGTAATGTGTTATGAGCTGGGCTGGAGTTCCACTTATTTTGAAAGGTGTTTAGCCACTTTTAACAAGTTGTCAACTCACCCCTTTACATCTAAATTGACCATGGTGTAAATCTGTCAATCTGCCCAGTGGAAAATTTTAAAGTTTACACCAGTGCGACGATTCACCTAGGTATTAAAGGATCATGTCTGCTACTACATTGACAGATACAGCCCTTTAATACAGAGGTAGCAATAATCGAACATCTTCTGTTATTTATTCTCTACAAGACACCTGTTTCTTTTTGTTTATATTCATTCTTCAAGTTAAAATGTGAAATATATTTGTACTTTATCTGGTTGTTGTTTTCTTTTTAAAGCTTTTGTCGACTGAAACGTAATACAGTCCATCCCAGATCGTTATTCTCAACGTTTGAACTCTTATTGGCATGTGACATAATAATTTTTAAAGCTGAAATATCTCACTAGTTATTTATATTAAACGTTTTACGAGCATGTGTCAAAACAATTTTTTTCTTAATTTTTTTCCACAAATTGTTTAGTGAATCTAACTGATACTAGAGCTAGCTAGTTCAGCTTTGTCACTTACATGGATCTTGTGGGGAAAAGCAATACTAGGTTGGGAGTCACCAGCGACTTTTTACAACTTCATTATAGTTAGCTATTGTTTTTTGCTTGAGACGTAAAGCTATCATAGATCCCTGTACTTTTCAATCCAATAGCTATCAAAAATTTTGATCTCTGTTAGAAGCGCACTGAGCACATTATGTGGATTTTAGCGCTATATAAGTATTATTTTTATTATTATTATTATAGTGGAAGTTATATTGATTAAAATATTTAATATCGCAATGACTTTCTAAAACTGAATCACTTATTTCCATGACGTGACCATACAATTTGGGTGAACTTGTATCCATACATTCGATGGGATAATACGTAGGAATCGTAGGTTGAGTGTGAAGTTTATTTCTTTAAGGTAAATTTAAAATATCTAACGATTTAGAATGTATATTTGTTAATTTCGGATAAAACTCCAGATTGATAATATTATAAATATGCTTCTCTGGCTCTACAATTGACTAAATGGCAAGCAATGTTTATAAACAATGCAGGATTCTGTTCTGAAAAGAGCTTGAATATCTGATAGTTTTCGTATATTGCCGGTTACGTACTAACCCGGCATACTAATCTCGGTTTCTAACCAGACACAGGTCTGTTAAAATACGTGATTTTTTCTCAAACTCCATGTGAGGTTTATAACCAGGTATTCTGAGATATCAGGTGAACGCTTGACGATTTCAAGTCGAAATGAGTGCCTCCGAAACGACCATATGAACCACAGATCCAAGTTATAAAAATATGTATAGGCTAATAGGGGCTAGCGCAGGTGCGGAGCCAGTCACCTTTCTTCTGGGCTGATACAGGCATAATTACTTGAAGAGATTATACCATGGCTAAAGTTGTATCGTCCCACATATCAGCCCGACCTAGTTGTATTCTTATGGGTCTGGTATCGCTCGAAGACGAAGACCGCAGGTGTAGGGCGATACAAGACCCATGACCCGAGGGGGAATACAACTAGGGAAGGCTGCTGTGCGGGACGATACAACTTTAGCCATGGTATTGTCTTTTTATCTCGTACCAATATTTTCAGTCAAAGTAGGCCTAGACTAGAGAACTGCAGTTTAGAAGGTAACTTACCATAGCCTAGGCCTCTGCCCGTGAAGGAAGCGTGGCGGTCACAGTTACGTCAGGTTATGCGGGCGTGCACGAGACATTGACCCAATGTTGCTGTAGTATTGGGCCAATGTCCTAGACGCTGGCCCAACAATGAGCCAACCTTTGGTGGGGGCATAAGGCTGTGTAGCGGGTGTACACTTTCAGGTGGTGTGATGAACGTATCCTGATTCTGAACCAATCAA
Organism: Flabesymbios commensalis; assembly: GCA_964017125.1. Taxonomy (NCBI): domain Eukaryota; kingdom Metazoa; phylum Annelida; class Polychaeta; order Terebellida; family Flabelligeridae; genus Flabesymbios; species Flabesymbios commensalis. Next base: position 36,745,146 of record OZ024909.1, read on the forward strand.
ACTCTAATCTTGGCGTAGGCGGTAGATAACAGGCAATGACCAACCATCCCCCAGTGGAATAACTAACCTATACCCACCATCATATAGTGCACACAAGTTGGTTCCTCTAAATCTTCATAACTGTATCAGCCGGGTGAGAAAAGCTTGTATTTGTTACAATACAACCCTTGGTATGAGATAAACGTTAATAATCAATGTGTGGTACCAACGCCATACCTAAATTTTAATAGATTATTTGAATTTATAAAAAATATATTTATAACTATGTTGCTCTAATGATAGGTAAACGGTTGGAGGATAGATCAACATTAAACGAACATACAGTTATAGGAGTGTTTAGTGGATAAAAATGTATTATATTTGGTCAGGCGACATATAGGCTATGGTCGGCTTTATCGTCCCACAGTCAGATGTAACCAAACGTCAATTTCAGGACACTTGTCCATGTAAAGACCAAGAAGAAATAATATTGTTGAATTATAACGGTGGAAACGCCACATGTAATATATGAGGATATTATAGTTGCCTGTAGGACTGAGATGGTCACTCGGAGAATATAGAACAAACGATTGGTGGTAATAAGGTTATAACATAACAGACCAACAAACACCAGTCATTTAAAACGTCTGTGGCCGGGAGGAGGTCAGGTGTATTGGGGTACTGTGGCCTGCTCACAGAAAGCAGCACACGCTGACTGAGATCGACTTAAAGGTATAGTCAACTGTTAACATACACAGGACATGTGTTCCCCAGAATGCAATAGTGCCTGTGGGTATTTCATAATAGTATAAACACCGCATTAAAAATAAGTTCCCAAATCATAGCAAGACTAAATATTTGAGCGACATTTATGAGTTAATAATTCCACCAATGCTCTTAACGTGGGCGTGGGTTTGAAAGCTAACTGTTATGCTACTGAGGGGAGCTCGAAACATCGACCCCCACGCATGTAATGACAGTAGGGCTTTCCCAGCAAACATTGCACACTCGCCCAATGATGGATTAATGATGAGCCAGCGCCGCAGACGTTGGTCTAACATTGAAACAGTGTTGAATCAGTGTCTCGTTGGATTAGGGGGATTGGGTTAGATCCATGTGTAGTTTTTGCAAGCATATTGTGCCTACACTGCACTGGACACACAGGCGAAGGTAACAGTCTAAGTACCCAGCCTTCCTTCGAACACTAATGATACCAGTACATACAGGTAGGTATGCGACATAAGGCATAATCAATACACCTGGCCCCTGCCCTAAGTCATTTGATAAAAGTAGGTCATATTCTATGGTCATTTGTGAGCAATACTAAATACAAACTAGAAACGTTGGTGGCTTCTGCAATAATTATAAGTGCTATATAACAGACACCCTCCAAAAATATATCGAAAACTGAAGAGCTTCGATTTAGAACAGATATGAAACAAATTCGAATTAGATTGTGCAACTGAATTTCGGTGGCCATCGCATCGTTAAACAAGGCCCATCGGCAAAAGAGTTGGGATTATTAAAAAAAATTTTTTTTCAGATATTAGGCAAAACAATGCACAATAAGTCAATAACGGCCACAAGTCAGTCATTTTGAATTTGATCGCGTTGTTCCATAATAATGATCTAACTATCTGGCATGATTTTCCAGAAATTACAAATTAAAGTCAATAATGGCCGCAACTTGGCTATATTGAATTTGATAGAGGTGAAAATTTTCCGGGCATATCCCTCCCTGAAAACGCACATTTTGTTCTATAGTAATGGCTTAGCCATCTGGCACGATTTTCCAGATATTACACAAATTAGCCTAAAGTAAATTTCCAATTGTATCGAGTTGAATTTTTCTCAGGGCATATCCCTCCCTGAAGCTGCACATTTTGTTTTATGGTAATTGTCTAGCTATCTGGCATGCTTTTCCAGATATTACACATAGTAAAGTAAATAATGGCCGCAAGTCAGTCTTTTTGAATTTGATCAAATTAAAAAAAATTCAGAGCATATCCCTCGCTGAAACCGCACATTTTGTTCAATAGTAGGCATGTTGGTATTAGCTATCTAGCACGATTTCCCATATAATACACACAATTATTATGAAAATAACAGCAGATATTTGGCCATTTTGGCCGTCGTGACCTAGGTTCTGCCCGTTGTGTGCCTACCTTCGAACTCAACCAAGCTATTAGTGTGGTAGATATATTGTGTAAATTTTGAAGCGACACAAAGAAAATTGTTGAATGAATCGTATTTACCCGACCGGGAAAAATCAACGTCATAGAGGTCACCGAAAGGCCAAATGTGAACTCAATCAAGCTTTAGATATGGTTAATCTGTATGTGCATTCCAGTGACGCAAAACAAGTTACAGTGCTGAAAGTGGCGGACAATAGACAGAATAAGGCTAATGCATAGGCCTAAAAAGCTAAAATGGAATGGCTAGTACTGCCATAATGAATTGTCACTACAATAATTTTATAAATACAAAATATTTTAGCCTATATTAAAAAATGTCACCTCCACTGACCTCTGCCTTACCTGTTCAGTCCAAGTCTCGGGGTCAGGTGACAGAATGAATTCGAATTTCGTAATCATATTGGCATATTTTGGACTATGGAGTAGTCACATAGCTATTGCTATGTGTCATGTTGAAAAACGCAATTTACTCAGGAAAAACACGTGTCGTAACAAACAATTAACTCACATGGGCTGTAACAGCTGCCCTATCGAGATGCTGAAAATTCACAAGAAAAAGCATAATAACTGAACAAATGCGGAACTTTTTCCGAGATAAGAGTGACAGAAAACGGGATCTATGTGTGCTGCCGTTTTTGACAAGTTGTTCTTAAAAGTAAACTTGGCACGGAGACACTAGCTCAGAGATCCGTTTTGTGAACATGGTAATGCACTAACGTTATTGTAACGGATTCCAATAATGTGAGAACAAGATCATCTTGTTTTATGAGATATGTATATCATTCTCCTGCAGTGACTTATCTCACATCAAACGAGTGTGTTCACGTGGATTTCGATTTCAGGCAGTGATGATTGGATTTCACAATACAGGATTAATGTGGGTCCAACGTCTACGACGCTGGCTCAACATTGACACGTCATTGAAAGAATAACTCATATTTGTTGGGAAGCTTATGCATTTATTCAAAAGCTAGACTATAGGATATGCATTTAACTGAGTGGATTTAAACAACTGGGTCACTGTAGGCCTTATAGTAGAGCTATTTTTGTAGGTGCTGTGAGTTTCTTGGTCCTTCCTACCTTTGTTTCTCGGTTGATTAGTAGCCTAAACTAGAACAAAAAATTAAGAACAAAAAATATATATCTAAAAAATGACGGGAAGATTAATTTTTAAAATAGCTGTTGTTCAAAATGGCCGCCATGATCCCATCGGCATTTTAAGAACATTACATTCGATAACTCAAAATCAAAAATAAGAAAATGATAAAAATCACTGTTATGATCAGATATTGTAAAAGATTAAAAATACTAACTTTATACATACATGTTATCAAATTGATGAGCTGCTCCCAGTCACACTTAGCTTGTTTAGCGACATCACAGAAGCGTTAAGAATCTTCATTAAACACAACTTTTATTTGACAGCCGAACTGTACATAATTGTATATTTCATGCTCCATTTCTATTCGATGGCCAACAGAAAAAACATAACGCCAGCTTACCAAGATATAAAAAGGAGATCTGAATTTAGTAAATGTATTGCATCAATATGACAAAAAAGCTCACGCTCAAAGATGCAAGTCGCATTCAAAGAAGACGTTGCCCAACAAGATCAGTCTTCTGCGCCTAAAACATTTTCAGATGCTTCAGATAAATTAGGCTATTCTAGCGTTCTGTTGTGAAAAATCTGATAGGGCCTACTGTTGATGACTGCTCAAGATATTTAATTGTGTGTTGCTGCTGTAGGCCTAGAGGCAGCATGCAAACTGCGGAAAACTTTTTTTAAAGATTTGTGTTATTGTATCTGTTTGTTTTATTTCTTGTAGGCCTACACGTAGTTAATAGTACAAACACTGTAGCCCTACTTAGAGTATGCAAATGTTAGCGAGGTTCTACTGTGGGCCCTTATGTCTAATCCTACTATTTTGGGTTTAAACATCTAATGAATTGGCTATGTTTTTAAATTTGGGACTATCTAGACCTCTAAGTCCAAGATGGCCGCCATCGCTATTTTGAAAAACCTTATATAAGATAACATTGGAACTAAACAAGCTATAAAGATGCATAATACAGAGAGACCTCGAAGTTCCGTCACCATCTGTGCCCAAGGAATATGACGGAGCTTCGAATATGGCAGAGTTTTGGAGCAGACCCCCCCCCCCCCCCCCCCCCTCACACCGCCCTCCAAGCAATGTTGGAACCAAGGATATATGTAGGCCTATCTAATCCCTACTGTGATATTGTTATATTAGTGCATGTATTAGTTGTGTGAACAAAAACAACATAAATGTGATACAAATATAAATGTATTATTTCAAATAATTTAGAAGACTTAGAAGATTATTTTTTATGATATCTGTACATTTTGACCTTTCGTATGAAAGAAGTCAGTAACACATGGTGAAACTGAATGACTACCATAGTAGCCTATAAACCAATCGTGTTATTGTAAGGCTTTATATATTCTAGTCTTGTTACAACGGTAAAAACATTAAACGCTCGGGTGGGTGTTGACAGTTCGTGCTAGCCGAAACACAAGGTATTCACGGCTTAGAGCATAATAATCTATGAAATTGATCTGACGGCGTGAATAGGTCTAATTACGAGCTGTTCTTAGAGGTCAGATAAATTTAGAAATTGTTAGGTACTTAGATTTAGTTAATCCATTTGTAAAAAAATGTATTACCGGGTACAGGGGCGGGGGCCCTAGGGTAGTGGTTAGCACCGCTGCCTTTCACGCCAGAGTTCGGGGTTCGGTTCCCGGTCTCGGCGGTTTCAAAGAAACAAAAATGTTTCTTCCCCATCCACGTGTGAAAGTCAGTATCGTGGGGAGCCTCCGTGACCGAGAGGTAGCGTGCTCGGCCTCAGACCGCCAGGGCTCGAATTTCGAATCCTGTGTCTGGAGGACAGTGTCATCTCAATCATCTCACCATCCTCAGGAGGTTCTCCTGGCCCAGTTTAGCCTATATGTGCACAAAGGTGGCCTAAAGCCCGATTCATTTCATTTCATTTCATTACCGGGTACATAAGGAATAAACATTTTAATAAATCGATCTACAACAGACATATTGAAGGTTAAATTAATTAATCTGTATCGGCTCAACTATATAGCAACTACACACGAGCTTAAACATTGTCCTAATTAAAAGTAGTATTTTTTCAACGTGACAGACGCTGGCTTTGACCCAGTAAACTTGAGACATTGACAATTTTATTTTAACGTTGGCCCAACGTCTGCGACGCTGGTCCTATATTAAAGCATGACTGGTTGATCGCGTCATATTACGGCCGCCAAGAAGTATTATGTATTCGATAATTAGTGAAGAACACAGCATTATTAGAAAGAAGCTTCTGAGGGCGTAGCCCGAAGAGGCTTCTTTCTAATAATGCCAATGTTCTGAAATGATTATGGGACATAGTCGTTACCAGAACCCCTCCCCTGTGTCTACCTCACCTATAAACTCACCTATAATTCCATGAACCAAAGTTTTGTTAATTGTTGAAATTTGGACACGCCCATTTATAGGAGAGGGGTTATGTGCGCATATAGAAACTGATAACAAAAGTAAATCTGGTGTCATTTAGAAACAAAGGCCCAGGGGCCTTGAAACTTGCAAAATATCAGCTACAGGTGTGTCAGAGAATGTATACAAATCTATGCTCTAAATTTTACACACATTCTGAAGTAGGCCCACTGCACGTAATGAAAAATGCTTGACAAAAAATCATTTTTACAGGACTACAATGTAAAAATTATGTTCATACAAGAGTAGATGTGCAATTATTGTTTATTGTTTATTTGACTTCCAGCTAAAAACATGCAAAAATGGTACATTATAATGATTATTATCATTTTTTGAACATGTTATTAACTTTGGTTGACGGGAACAGGTCGAGACGACCTCTACAATGCCTGTCAACCATATAAGTGAATTAAAATTATAGAATAAAATAATATCCATTGTTTAAAATAGCAATAGCAATTTAAAAATGTATATAGTATAGATTATAAAGTTTACTATTTGTACACATAAAATAAAATAACCGACAATTGTCTGTCATCTGTTTCCCGCACCAAAACCAGAGATAAAATAGCTACACTGTGCTCTACCCCGTGTAGCAAAAAAGGACACTCTGGAAAGCGTAGAAACCTAATTAAAACCGCTAAATGCTTTAGTTGTCTATTTTATCAAAGGACATACAACTAGGATATGTGAAAAGGAAAAACAGTAAAAACTTATGGCACTCTTAATTTTAACATAGGCCTACATACATCCCTAAATAAAAGTAATACTATAAACCTAGAATACATCTACTGACGTCAGCTCATATAGCCGTCGCGCAGCCGAAACATGCTGAGTAGTACCACATATGCAATTTTAGACTGGAGGAAAAACAATCCCAAACTCAAGAAGTAAATCAGTTGATTAGAGATCTTTGAAATTCAGCATAATTCGACCCACAACCATTCCAAATTACCCCCTCGACCCAAAGTTGACAAGACTACATAAGTCCAGGAGCTCCCGCTCCGAATTAGAATTTGATTTAAGCAATTTTGTGTAGGGTTATTAATGTAGTCCTAGGCTAGGTCAAAAATCAAGACGCAAGACAACTAGGTCTAAGAAGCCCAGTCTAAGAGTAAGATAAGAACTAGACAGTCTGTCAGAGATTGCAAACCTCCATTGAAATTAATGATCCTAATCAGTATCCCAGTAATGGTCCACCTATCTGGCACGGTTTACCCGATATCAGGCCAATCGAGGTAACTAATAGCTGATTTACAGTCATTTTGAATTCGATATAAACTAGTTAAAAACTTAGGGTGCATCCTCCCCCGAAACCTCAAATTTTGTTTTATAGTAATGGACTAACATCTAACATAGTTTGCAAAATATTGGGCATGTGAAAGTAAATAATGGCCGATAGGGGGCCATTTTGAATTTTATCGAGTCAGAATTTTTCAAGATGCATCCTCAGCTGAAATCTCACATTTTTATTCTATAGTAATCGTCTAGCTATCTAGCACGGTTTACCAAATATCGGCCATGTGAAAGTGAATAATGGCCTAAAGGCGGTCATTTTGAATTTGATCAAGTCGAAATTTTCCAAGATGCATCCTCAGCTGAAATCTCACATTTCATTCTATAGTAATGGTCTAGCCATCTAGCACGGTTTACCAAATATCGCCCATGTGAAAGTGAATAATGGCCGATAGGAGGCCATTTTGAATTTGATCAAGTCAAAATTTTTCAAGATGCATCCTCTCCTGAAATCTCACTTTTTGTTTCATAGTAATGGTCTAGCAATCTATTACGGTTACCAAATAACGGCTATGTGAAAGTGAATAATGGCCGATAGGCGGCCATTTTGAATTTGATCGAGTCAATTTTTTTCAAGATACATCCTCTCTTGTAATCTCACATTTTGTTTTATAGTAATGGTCTAGCTATCTAGCACGGTTTACCTGATATCAGGCCTATCGAGGTAAATAATGCTGATTGTCTGCCATTTTTAATTCGTAAGTTAAAAATTTTCAGGGTGCATCCTCCCCCGAAAACTCACACTTTGTTTTATAGTAATCAGGTAATGGTCTAGCCATCTAGCACGGTTTACCAAATATCAGCCATGTGAAAATGAATAATGGCCGAAAAGGCGGCCATTTTGAATTTGATCAAGTCAATTTTTTTCAGGATGCATCCTTATCTGAAATCTCACATTTCGTTTTATAGTAATGGTCTAGCCATCTAGCACGGTTGACCAAATATCGGCCATGTGAAAGTGAATAATGGCCGATAAGCGGCCAATTTGAATTTTATCGAGTCGAATTTTTTCAAGATGCACCTCTCCTGAAATCACACATTTTGTTTTATAGAAATGGTCTAGCCATCTAGCACGGTTTATCAAATAACGGCCATGTGAAAGTGAAGAATGGCCGATTGGCGGCCTTTTTGAACTTGGACGAGTTGATTTTTTTCAAAATGCATCCTCTCCTGAAACCTTACAATTTGTTGTATAGTAATGGTGTAGATATCTTAGCGGTTTTCATGATATTCCACAATATCAGGCCTGTCGAGGTGAATAATGGCCGATAGGCGGCCATTTTGAATTTTATCAACATGAAATTTTTCAAGATGCATCCTCTCCTGAAACCTTACAATATATTTGATATTAATGGTGTAGCTATCTTGAGCGGTTTTCATGATATTCCGCAATATTAGGCCTGTCGAGGTGAATAACGGCCGATAGGCGGCCATTTTAAATTTTATCGTATTGAAAATTTTTCAAGATGCATCCTCTCCTGAAACCTCACAATTTGTTTTATAGTAATGGTGTAGCTATCTTGAGCGGTTTTCATGATATTCCGCAAAATCTTTCAGTCGGATTTACCGATGTTATAAATTAGGTCAAAGTGCTGGGTCAACTTCAAGGTCAAGGTCCAAAAACCTGAAAAGGCACAACTGGGGACCTTAGAGAACATGTATGTGCAATATGACTGTCATCGGCCCAGTACTTTTCGAGATCTGCTCCGGAAACGAAGTGCGCGTCAAAACGTCTAAATAGGTCATAGTTCTGAACCAGAAGTAGGTCAAAGTTCAAATACCCCCAAAAGGCACAACTAGACCCCCTAGGGGTGTTGTGTGTAAAATTTGAAGACAATCGGACAAATACTTTCAGAGATATGCTCCGGAAACGAATTGTTTACGGACGGCCCAACGGACCAACGGCCCAACGCCGTAACATCATCATTTTCTCCTCTGCCACCTTGCGTATTGAATTCAGATTAAAAATATTTTAACCTGTCCATTATCCACCTGGAAGTAATCCACATACCAAAAATTGTTATCCTAGCTTATTTTCTTACAAAGTTATAGGCAAAAGAAGAGGCAAAAAAAACGGAGGCGGAATCCATAGCTCCCTCCGTCTCACCTATACGGTGACGGCGGGAGCTAAAAATGGGTGATTTAGGTTTAGTTTATAATCGTGTAAGGCCTATTGGTGGACCCTTTTTATTTATAACATAGGCCTAATTTGTGTTTTTGATATTAGGCCCTATAGGCCCCATTAATAAATAGGGCATAATAAATTCTCTGTCGGTAGACCTATATCCTATTCATATATGCGTGCCGCGTCAAAGCGTCCCTGTGCAGACAATGTTCTGCCAGCTGTGGAGATGCTGGCCCAGTATTGAGACAACATTGGGTGAATTTCCCGTGTCAGCGCGTGTGTTGGCTTTGATGCCAGCCACAGCAGCCTCCTTGACCGAGAGGTAGCGTGCTCGGTCTCAGACCGCCAGGGCTCGAATTTCGAATCCTGTGTCTGGAGGACAGTGTCATCTCAATCATCTCACCATCCTCAGGAGGTTCTCCTGGCCCACTTTAGCCTATATGTGCACAAAGGTGGCCTAAAGCCCGATTCATTTCATTTCCAGCCACAGCGCCCATGTTCCCGACACTGGGGTCATAATCTATAAAGCACACACTCACGCAGCTACATGTAGCTGATACAATGAAGTATGGGGGAGGGGGTCTTGTGTAGCATTTTTTTCACCGAGTAGCCATTTAAAAGAAATTCCGGTGAAGTCACTGTGTTTCACAGAATAGGCCTAAAAGTAGGCCTACATTTCTAGAAGGTCATGCACCATTCAATCGTCGGGGGGGGGGGGTATTTTAAAATCAAACCCCGGACAGGCTTTTTATGAAATAAATAATATATTTCAAGACCTGGACTAGCTGGCCTAATCATTTTCTCCACGCGTCACCGAGCCCTACATGTTGAAATTATGCGGGGATAAATAATCCAGCCCCCCCTCTCCCCCCCCCCCCCCCCAGGTGATTGATTAGTGCCTCCCTAACAGTTTTGTTGACAACAATTATATAATTGATTTAACTGCCTGCAGTGGGTCTCATATGCATGGTGACTTGAAGTTCTCGGAACGTGGGAACTTTTAAAAGTAGGAACTTCTCGATATAGGCCCTATAGGGCCTATTAGGCCTATTTGGCCTATTTGGTTACCATCTAATGGGATAAAAAATCATTCTGATCTCAGAGAGAGCGGGGTTGACCTGAGCGACATGTATGTGTGGAGAATGATAAAAAATATGTTGTTGTGGGTGGAGGGGGTTGTGGGTTGAGGGGTTGTGGGTCGAGGGACTTGTTGGTCGAGGGTTGTGGGTGATGGTTCGAGGGGATCGAGGGGGTTACGAAGGTTAAACCCAATATCGGCCGGCTGTGTCTACCAAGAGAACAGCACCTGGTGGACAACTGTCCCAGTAAACACGAAACATTTGTATAATACTTAAACAACGTCGGCCCAACGTCTTAGACGCTGGGGTAGTAGTATAACGTTTTACAAAGCCAAAAGGCAGTAACTACAAGTGATCACTAGTGAACAGTTAATGCCTATTATCTTTCCCCGGCACCATCGCCGCCCTTCGCTTTGTACTTCTACAGCTCCAATTAGACTGTTATGACGATGATCTCAGCCCTATGGACAATAACAATGTACCGTGATATTTCTATTATATGTGACGTTTAAAATCATCTGCCATCGTGAAATTTCATTACCATTTAGAACTAATCATTTCTGCTTTCAGCCGACAAGTATGTTTCAATTTACATGATTTACATTAGTTAAATTTGCTTGCATATAGTCCATATTATTATTATTCACATTGGGACGCAGCTGGTTAATTGACTTCATAGTCAAGCGTTAAAGCTCACACCAACGCAGGTGACGATAGGCCTACCCTGTTTGTCAGTTGGTTGCCAGACCAGGCAAACACTCTTATTTTCACGGAAATCGTCATGGCTCACACAGAATGTCAGGTTATAAGCCGCACGTACCTGTCGATTTTTTAGCTATTTTACCAAACATATTCCCAGTGATAAACCGGGTTACTAACGGGCAATATACGGTAGAGCTAGAGCTACGAGAACATCACCACATCCTGCGATGACATCAACAGGACTGAGTGCGTCGTCACCACTCGCAAAAACGCCAGGCACTCCACAATGTATATTTAATATTGTCCTGACGTCTATCACATTGGCCCAACATTAAACTAACATTGGCTGAGCGACTTTTCTCGCTGAAGAAGCAGATCATGGTCTTGATCAGAGCACAAACTGCAATTACAATTCGGCAAACAGCAGTAACAGTATATTTTCGTAGTACGCAGATACTGCCGTTTGCTTTTGCACGACAGCGTATTGGCGCTGATAACTAAATGATGTATGAACGGGCATTGCAAAAAAGACGTTATTCAGTTGTATTACACACTAGTGCAAAAAAGACGTTATTCAGTCGTATTACACACTAGAAATGTATAAATTATATGAATTTACAATGCCTTTAACTGCCAAGGCCAAAAATCTACTTTTAATAATACAAAATGTGATATTATTGAAGATAGATATCTTAGCCAAGACCTAACTTCTATATTGCATAATACTAGATGTCAGTTGTGGGAGGGAGGGCGGGTGTTGGCTACCCCTCCACCACAGACTGCCGGCCACCATCCTCCTGGCAGCAAGTCTTGACACAGCGAGGCCGTCAGGCCAAGCCTTGCTGAATTAGCCATATCATCCACCTATTGGGGTAGGGAGGGAGATTTAGATATTGAATATTCATTAGTTTTTCAAAAAATGTCTTTTTAATGTTGGCCCGCTGTCTGCGACGTTGGCTCACCATTAATTCAACCCTCATGCACGTTGCGGTGAGATGTGGTGGTTTGTGTCTGAGACGTTTCCGGTGAGCTACTCGGCCAGCAGACATGTGTTGTTTAATGTAGGGCCGGTGTCGTAGACAGTGGCACCACATTAAAACAACACTCATGCCAGAGGTCAAACTTGGGTCAAACAGAAAAAATATTTTTTGAGAGTCCCCACTCCAATAGGCGGATTCAACCCTGTTTCAGCAAGGTCGGTCTACGACCTCAGGAATAGCCAGCCTTGCAGAGGAAGATGCCGGCCACATGAATCAGCCTCTCTGGTGTCACCTGGTCACAGCCACACAGCAAACACAATGTTAGCCTAATGGTGGCCCACCGTTTACAACACTGGGCCAGCATTGGCCTACCAGTGGAATGGCCTTAGCACGATATATGTTCACACAATGCTAGTTTATTGCTGGCCCATCATCTACAACCCTGGCTCAACAGTAAAACAGCATTTGCTAAACATCTCATTTTCGCGGGAAGCACAGGCAACTTGATACACTGACACAATGTTACTTTAATGTTGGAACAGTGTTATAAATGATGGCACAACATTTAACCAGCATTGGGTCAGTGCATTATGTTGACCGCCTAGAACAAGCATGACATAGAACGCTTCTGCTCACAGCAAAACCAAGTATCTGCTTATTTCACAAGTGTGCAGATACTGTCTATTGAACATGCTGTTACTAACAAGAAGGAGGCAGTGACATCAGCGTAAAGGAAGTATATACTTGACCCTCAAGTTAGCAAATACGACCTTTTGGCAGCGCTATGGTAGGAAGAGCTAGTTAGGAAGCAGTAAATGCCTAGTTTACCAGGGGGCAGATAATGCCTTTTGACTTTGCACAGGCAGAACAGATGTAAAGTGGAAGTTAACGTTTCTCTTGAAAGTCAAACTAAAAACTTGGAGACTCTGTCTCCAAGTTGAAAATAGTAGGCCTACTTGCTGGCGGTGAGACGGTGCTTCATCACAGTAACTTGATTCTTGATGTTTCCCAGTCATTAATAAATATTTGGTATGTACAATATAACTTTTTCTTTATACATTATCAAGCAATTTATGGTAATTTGAAATTTTTCAATGTAATATTTATATATATATTTTTTATTAATTTATCATGTTTATATTCATGTATATATTCCTCTGACATTCACAATCAAACTAACAGTCAACGGCTCATAACAAATCATACCAAATCAAGAGAATACAATATAATTTCAGGTATTGCTCAGCATACAAATAAATGCTGGGTCAATATCATGTCCCATGCATCAAACAGGATACATTCAAATTATGTCGGTTTAAGTAGCCCAACATTGTTTTGACGTAGATAAGCACCGTTTATAGGCCTAGAACTGACTGTGTTGAGAAATATATACGGCTTCAAAAAGGTGAAAAATTATTATAAATATTTCGGCTCATAGTCCTTTTATGGTCGTGTGCTTGTTTTGGATACGTTGAACAGAGGAGGATGGGTACCGCCGGCGACCTTCCGCGAGCTGTGCGGGTCGTCTGTTCAAGTGACTGAGCAGCCCACAGAGACAGGGGTACCAAGCATTATTAGCCAAAAAACATGCAACCTTGGCCCGAATCTTGTTAAATATTGGCTAACATCAAAAACGTTGGAAATACATTACACTGATGCTGGACCGATGCAGCCTATTTGTCGCTTCCAAATAGTGCTTCGTAGACGGCCAGATAAGAGCTCAGTAGACAGTCAGAACAATGGTCTGGTCGTCTAATACAGGCCCGTAGCCAGGATTTTTGTGTGGGGGGTCGTTTTGAGCAAAAAGTGGACCTTTTTCTACTTTTCTTTCTGTCGGTAAGGGGGGGGGGGGGGTTGCGGGGGCATGCTCACCCGACTTTGTTTTTAACCCAAGCTGTGCTGTTAAGACTGTATATATATACGTTTTCAAGCAAATTTCAGACTACATTTAAATAACACTAACATATCTTGTGGTATTTCTTATTTTGGACATGTTTGTCCTAAATAAGAAATCGGGAATTTCGTCTCTGTATCTCGCTTAACTGGTAAATGCGCAGCACAAAAATTTACAAACTTTTGCAGTTCTATGCAGACTATGGACATGTTCACATCATATGGTCATATTGAGAATCCAAAGTAAAATCACCGATTTTTTTATGATTTTAGCGTGATTGGGTTGCTTTAATCAAATCATTCAAATTGGAAGATGTCTATTTTTCAGAAATAATATTATTTTCATTTGAAGCAGGAAATTGCGTTAGCAATTTGGGTTAGCAATTCCAGCTTCAAATGAATGAAAACTACTCACAAACAATTCATCAGCACAAGGGTTAAAATAAAAAAACATATTGCACATTTCCTGCCTAAACACAAACTGTTTTTTAATCTTTAAAGTGTTAAATCAACCCATATTATTACGATCACGTTTTTGTATTTATGTGTCTACCACTGAATAGATATATCATGTATTGAGCAATTAATGTTTTTTTCAATAAAAAAGAACGTATATTTTCAACATGAAAACTAACATGAATAAATTCCTTTTTGCGCATAGGGGCCTATGTGGGCTCTAAAAAAATATCAAGGCGTTTTCTAGCTGACTGACTTGACAAATGATTCCTTAATGATTTTCGGGTGTAATTTCATGAAATTACAGAGCTATATTATATGCCAGGACAGAAGCATTCATTCTACTAAATATTTTAAACAGTTGTGGAGCCAGGAATTGGCAGACGGCGAGGGTGCACAATTTTTTTCACAATAATTTATGCAAACGACATCTGTCACATCCTGCCTCCTATATATGCTCTAGAGGGGTCCTGGGGCATGCCCCCCCCCGAATAAAATGAAATATAAGGCTTAAAATGATGCATTCTAAAGCATATTTTTCGGCCAAATATATGTCGGGTTTTTTCTTGCCATTTATTCAGGTTATTATTCATGCATGTTACCTAAATGTTATCATATATTTTTTTGCCACACATCTAGCCTTTAAAGTTACGATATTGCTTCAGATGTAATATTATTAACACATGATTAAGTCAAACTAGAAGGGGAATTTGACGCATGCGTCAATTGTATGCCTCCGCCATCACATGAGGCCTATGTAGGCTTACTCTATCTCCTCTCCCCCTGACCTGGAGTTTTCCGAGATATCGCGATGACAATATTTGATAACAAAAAAGCTCAAGCTCACTCGAATCTGACATACAGTTTTATCAGTTCTATCAATTGTATGGATGCTAAAGCGATACAAATTGTATGAACCAAGATGTATCAGCATCTGTGACCTTGGCATATAGGGGAACTTGACCTTGAGTTTTATTATATGAATCACTGGTATTTATATGGAAATAATACAAATTGTTGGTGCGGAGATATCGTGATGACAAACTTTGTCCTTTATTAGCCAGTGATCTTGAACAATAGGTAAATGTCACCCATCTTAGAACTTGACCTTCAGTTTCATCATATGAATCACTGGTATTAATATGAAAGTAATACAAAGAGTAGGTGTGGAGATCTAGTGATGACAAACTTTTTCCTTTATTAGCATCTGTGACCTTGAAAAATAGGTCAAGGTCAGCATCTTTGAACTTGGCCTTGAGTTACATCATATAGATCACTGCATGGTATTAATATGGAAGTAATACAAATTGTAGGTGTGGAGATATCGTGATGACAACCTTTTTCCTTTTGAATATTTTTATTGTAGGACTGCATTTAGAAAGGGGTATGATAGACATATGAAATCAGGTGGCAGATGAAGCCTAAATTCATTATGCGTTATTCTGTCACTCATTTTAGATCTAAGATGAACTTAAGAGAAGTCATCCATTGCGCCAAGGAGAACGAACATGATTCTATACATTCGTAGATCCGAATCCTATCCTATAGGCCTACTGCCTAAATCAGTTGGTTGGGATGAATGTTTTTTTGCACCTAAAGTAGACAATAAATCATTTTGCTAAAACAATAAACTGCTGCGCAGCGGTTTGTTGCATTGTGCCAGAAAATATATGCAGAGATTTTGACCTTGGAAGATGGGGTTGATTGAGATTGGTCTTTATGGTAACCCAGGTGATTTGTTACTAAGAATAAGGCATGATTTGAAAATTCCATGGGGGGGGGGGGGTAGCTGTCCATCAGCCCCATCCGCAGTCTACAGCCCCGATCTGATCTAAATTTAATTTAACCACAAACTTACCATAATATTTCCAGAAACAAGAGTCCATGAGACTACCTTTAAGTATTAAACGTTATAATTAAACTGTTTTAGGTACAAAAATCGCAATGGATAGGTCTGTGCCATAATAACACGATGCATGTATCGACGATGAATATGGTTGGCCATTAACCTCATAAGTAAATAAACCCTCCGCGGAAGGTTTTTAATTCTCCGCGGAAGGTTTTTAATTCTCCGCGGAAAGTTTTTAATTCTCCGCGGAAGGTTTTTAATTGTCCGCGGAAGGTTTTTACTTGTCCGCGGAAGGTTTTTAATTCTCCGCGGAAGGTTTTTAATTCTCCGCGGAAGGTTTTTAATTCTCCGCGGAAAGTTTATTTACTTGTAAGGGTGATGGCCAACCATAGTATGATGAAGGCCTATAGCCTATATTAAGGGATAACTCAACCTTATTACCTCACCTCATAATTATACGTCAATTAAACGGTTTGGTAAATTTCCAATCAGTCACAATGGTAAATGTAAAATAAATGTTCAATATTACCCTAGCAAAATTCTCTCGATGGGATGGCCAAAATGTGGAACTTCAGCCGTCAGGGGGGGGGGGGGGGGTCGGACGACTCCTCCGACCCCCCCTGGCTACGGGCCTGTAATAATACGTCTAATAATCTAATAATGCTGTGTGAACTGAATCAAGAGGGCATTATTTCAGAGAATGCCCAGTAAACATAATAGAAAAACAACCCTGGCAATGACTATGTAGAGCCAGCGGTTTGTCCTTTGTTGAGTGGTACAGTGTCAAAGGCAGTGGCCCAACATTAAACCAATTTTCACGTGTATACCGGGTTTTATTTGCTAATAAGCCTCCCACTAATCCTTTGCACGTTAAGTAAATGAAATGAATCGGGCTTTAAGCCACCTTTGTGCACATATAGGCTAAACTGGGCCAGGAGAACCTCCTGAGGATGGTGAGATGACACTGTCCTCCAGACACAGGATTTGAAATTCGAGCCCTGGCGGTCTGAGGCCGAGCACGCTACCTCTCGGTCACTGAGGCTCCCCACAATACTGACTTTCACACGTGGATGGGGAAGAAACATTTTTGTTTCTTTCAAACCGCCGAGACCGGGAATTGAACCCCGAACTCTGGCGTGAAAGGCAGCGGTGCTAACCACTACCCTAGGGCTCCCGCCCTGCACGTTAAGTGCATTGAGCCAGCGTTGGGGAAATGTTATGAGAGCGACAGCTCCAATCACTGTACAAACAAAAAACGTTCACGTAATCAGCGTGACGGACCGTGACAGAACAACGGGACACTTAGGCCGAGATTTGATGACGGAGGCGGACATCGGTATGGCAAAACAGATAGAAGCAAAAATATATTGGGCAGATCTGGCCCCGGTTTCACCAGCCTGACTTAAGTTAAAATGTTGTCTTAACTTTCAACACGTGATCACGTCTCAACCAATCAGTGAACTTAAGACTGACTTAAGCCTACTGACTAAGCCTAAGTCCAATTAAAGTTGGTGAAACCGGCCCCTGTTCCCGTCAAAATCGTGACGGGTGTAGAAGATGGCAGAACATCGGTAGACGAATCTCCGACGCCTGTCTGTATATCAAATTCTACTACTTTTGGGATAAAATATTCAACCAAATGGCTATTTTTATATCTTGACCTCTATCAAAGATGGTCACGATAGCCATTTTGAAAACCAGACATACGATAACTTTGAACTAAACTAGCAATAATGATGCATAATATATCAAATTCCCCTATATTTGGCCTGACAAATCCAATGAAATGACTATTTTTTAGATTAGAAAATCTTTAACCTGTTATAACTCCTGCCTGACGTTCTTTACCACCTCCCTTTAAAGATCCATACAGCTTCAAAACGGGCATGCGTGGGACCGTCACGACGCTGGTCCAGCGTTGAACCAACATTGGACAAATGTACTATGGTTGAGAGAAAGTCCACCTGCCCAGCAAACGCAACATATTTGTATAACATTTATACATCGTCGGCCCAACGTCTTCGACGTTGGCCCAACATTGTATAAAGTCATACAAATGTTTTGTGTTCACTGGGGTCTATATAGGCTTGGGGTCAACCAGTTTCAAAATCCCCCTAGTAATACAGTCAGTTTGTTTGCAACCCAGCGACCAAGTAGAGACCATGGATAAGGGCTTTGAATTACTAACTCATAGATGTCGCTCAAGTATATATGAAGTTGCTGTGATTTGAGAGCTTGCTCTTAATGAGGCTTTGGGTATGAAACGCACATTTAGCATTATCATGGAGTAGGGCCTGGGCCTACCCACGGACATTATTGCATCTTGGGGGACCCTTGTCCCGCGAATTTTGACAGTTGACCATACCTTTAACAGGTCACCTGCTAATTAACACCACAATTTGCCCTTTAGCGCCTCTTCATCGACTTTTTAACCCCACCATTCAATAGTTCTCCGTGCTTTGTAACGTTTTTCTGTTGTTCTTTTAACATCTCCTGTGGCCATCTAACATCATCGCCTATTGAACACCTCCCCTCTCCCTATATGCTTCTCCTTCACCCTTAGGGTCTCCCTGTCGCCTTTTCACAATTCCGTGTGTCCTATATATAGCGGTTCTCCATTGCAATATAAAGCCTCTCCGTCACTCTCTGAAGCATCTCCGTCGCCATTGAACGTTTTTTCGTCACCCTATATCATCTTGATTAGCCTTTAACATCCCTCTGTCACTCTTTACAGCCCATTTACGCCTCTCTGTCACCTAACAGTTTACCGTGCCATGTAACGCCTCTCAATCGTCTCACTATGCCCCTTTAACGACTCTGTTGCAGGTTCTAAATGGACGTTTTCTTGTTCTCCTCGTTAGGTCCATCATGCCCTGCCACAGCACTGGATCTTTTTTTGTATGCGTAGGTCGTCTTTTGAGGCCTCGCAGTCTGCTTTTAACAGTTCCCTGTGACATTCAATGTATTTTTGTCACCCTTCAATGCCTCTTCTTTGCCTTTTAACATCTCTGCGTTGCCCCTCAATATTTCCTCAGCGCCCTTCAATGACTCTCCGTGGCTAAAGGGAAACAAAAAAGACATTAAAGGCCGACAGAGTGGCGTAAGGCAATTAAGAAGTGCTAAAGGGAGACAAGGATTGCATTAAAGTGCAATGAAAAAACGTTCGAGTGGAATTGCTAAAATGCGACAGAAAAAGGGCGATGGTGAGACGATAAATGGCAACAATGAAGGTCGACGAGGAGGCGTTTAAGGGCGATGTCAAAGAGTGACTTGGATTAAAATAGTGTCTTAGATTTAGAGACCAGGATGGTCTTGAATCTAAAATATAATTATTCCACAGACTTTTTATGCTAAATAGGGGAAATGGATATAACATTTACTTTTTTAGTTAATTTAGATCCTGAGTTATCATATTTTAAGTTTCTGAAATGGTGATTATAGCCATCTTAGATTGAAGATTGTCAAATCTAGAAAAAATAACCAAATCATTGAATTTGTCATGCCAAAAATCGAAATTTTACATATTATCGATTTATAGCTTGCTTAAGTTCCTAAGCTATCTTATTTCAGTTTTTTAATGGCATTTAGAGATCAAGATGGTCCAAAATCAATAAAAGCAGCTATTCCTTTGGATTTGTCATGCCAAAAAGAGTGGAATTTGATATACTATACATCTTTTATACCTTGTTCAGTTTCAAATTTTTCAATGGCGGCCATCTTGGAGGTCTGGATGATCACAAATTATTTTTTTAGCCATTTCATTGCATTTACCATCCCAGAAATAGTAGCATTAGACATATTATGCATCTCTGTAGCTTGGTTAGTTCTAGAGTTATCATATTTAAATTTTTTCAAAATGGTGATGGGGAGCATTACCCTGAGATTTTTGAGAGGAAGATAGGAGCTATTTTTGTTCTAAATGGTTCTAGCTTACTAAACAACCGAGAAATAAAGGTAGGAGCAATTAAGATGGTGATAGAACCTACAAAAATGACCCTACCAATAATACGTGGGGAATTTAGTAGATTGGATGCAAGTTATTTAGAACAAATAACCGTCCGAACTGTAAATTATTTCCTGTAGGCCTAGTGACACAGTCTTTCAGGTGAATATGTAGTCCAGTGATTGGGGTCATGACCTCAGTAACCACTGTAATACCCTGTACAGTAGTCCATATAAAAAACCCTGTCATTTCTAGCGTTATTAGTATCTACGTCGCGGCAGATATTTATGGTTTTATGTCATCCTATAGATAGCCTAATGATGTGCTGCAGCTGCTAAATTGAGCAGTAAACTTTATCTGCAAACATTTGCAACGTGGGTACTGGATGAATGAATGGGGTTTTACGACACTTTTTCGTACATACAGGTTAAATTGTCCCAGGAGAACCTACTGAGGATGGCAAGATGAACTAGAAAGTTGTTCAGACACGAACACGAAATCAGCCCTCCGTTATCGCCAGTCAGCCATTTCAAATTTGATATAGATCAGCAATCTCAAGTTTTATTTTATATTACCGCTTTAACTAGTATGCAAGATTTCGGAGATAATGATAAAAAACAATTAAAAATGACCGCCAATTGGCCATTTTTGGATTTTATTTCTGCGAAATTTGTCATGGGTTATCCTTGTGTGAGTCCTTACATTTTGTTCTATATGCATGTCCAGCTATTTTGCTTTGTTTTTGAGTTGCATAAATATCACAAAATTAATCAAATTCAAAATGGCCGCTAGACCGCCATTTTTGAATTGTTTGCTCCCAAAAGTTAATCAGGTCACTGGCTGACATTCCTGTGCATATTTGCCAAATAAAAAGAATATCTGCTAGAAACTTTTTCCTGAAACGTGCTAACTAGTATTTCTTTGTTAGTGGCCCTAGTAATTAAAGGGTTGATTATATGGGAATCAAAATGTCACCAAAAATCCTCCGGTGGTATCTGATAGCTACGTGAAGTATGAGGAAGCAGAAGTTCGTAGATCAGCTATTATGCAAGATTTTAAAGATTATGCAAGATTTAAAAAAAACGAAATTGGCCGACTGGCTGCCATTTTGAATTTTATTGGTGCGAAATTTGTCATGGGTTATCCTTGTGCGAGACATTACATTTTGTTTTATATTCATGGTCCAGGTATTTTGCATTTTTTTTACTTTACTTGAATATCACAAAATTTCAAAATGGCCACTAAACAGCCATTTTGAAATTGTTTGCTCCCAAAAGTTAATCAGGTCATTGGCTGACATAGCTGAACATATTTGCCAAATTAAAAGAAGACCTGAAGGAAACTTTTTTCTTAAATGTGCTAACCAGCATTTTTTCGTTAGTGGTCAAAGGGTTGATGATATGGGGATCAAAATGTCACCAAAACAATTCCCCAGTGGTATGTGATGGCTATGTGAAGTATGAGGAAGCAGAAATAACTGCGGCAGCGGCGGACCGTGTTGAAAACAGTAAGCAGTCAGCCTCAGGCTGTTTAATTAGATGAATGTCCTACATACAGAGGATTGAAAAATAGAGCCCTGGCATCGTGAGGCCAAGCACACTACCTCTCAGTCACAGGGGCTCCTCACAATACTCGATCTTTAGGAGTGCGCGGGGCAAAAATATTTGTTTCTTTGAAACCTGAAAGCCAGAGCGGTGGACGAGCCCACAAGTCCCTCCGTTTCAATGTTGGTGGGTTTAAACTATTTCTGCTTTACATTTAAATGTCGATATATCCCTAATCTACTGAGAGAGAAATCGCCAAACGTCACTCACTTGAAACGGATAGTTTTCACATAAAAAAAAACATCAAAAATGGCTACACGTAACCTTTAATTTTTGTAATAAATAATATACACACATAAATCAATGTTAATAATTTCTTATTGGTTGTGAAAACGTTTATAGTTATACCTTCTACTCCATCACATTAGCACGTCTCTGGTCTGCCATGCAAAGCCAAAAGGCAGAAGTTACTCTTTTGGCCTTGCAGTGTGGCAAGCCAATACAAAACGTGACCGTATCACAGGGGGCAGCGTCTTCTGATGTTGCTCCCAGTGATATATCAACTTGAAGCTATATTCAAACAAGAAGTTATTAACTGCTTTACATACTTTACAGGCATACGACGATGATATATGTACAAGTCTGGGAATGAAAGATGAAACACGAAAATGAACCATATAAAGCAGAATTGGCAATGCAGCTAATAATCACAGAAGCACAGCAGATTAGTTATGCCACATTGCATGTAAAAACATCGTAATTACTAATTCAAACGGGTTGCTGGAACACTTCTTAATGCTGGCAATTGAAACGTTTTTGTTAGATTAGTACGATAACGACTTTTATCTTTATTTCTTTGTTTGTTAGAGGTAGGCCCTATAGACATTCTTTACCTGCCAGTACAGAATATTGATAAATATAGCCCAATTTTTACTAGTGCCTGTAAACATAACAGACCATACAGTTGTCAATTATATTTTTTCAACGAAATGCAACATGTTTGTTAAGTTGAACTTTTCTCAAAATTTTAGTCCTTCCCAAATTTCATACATGTGATCAACCATAACATTTCACCATAAATAACTGAACAGTATCAAAACAACACTGCGACATATTTCTGATGTGACATATTTCTGACGCGATGCGACTTAAATGCAGCAGGATTATGAGAGGGGTACACAATCGTAACATCAGAATGGATAATCACAAATAAAAGTATAATAATGGGACAAGTAAGATGTGTCCTGGTAAGATGCTTCTGCTACTTTACAAGCAGCATATAAAAAGTAACGATATAAAATAACAAACATCTTTGATTATTCATACAGTGATTGATGGGAAACAAATTTTAAACACATACTTGGTAGAAATACTGTGGTCATAATATATATCAACCCTTTCAGCGCGGGGACCGACTTTAGTCGTCAGAATCTGACGTCTGTACACGTCAGATTCAGACGACTAAAGTTGATCCCCGCACTGTAAGAGAAAATATATTAATAATGGCCGTAGGCCCATAACATATATGTATTCAATTGCACCAAAAACAGCTAACTAAGATTTTTTTTTCAAATTGAAAAAACCCTTTGGTCTCCATGGTTTAAACGAAAGTATTTCAGCGCTTTAAGTGTTAACCTGTTTTTATCACTATATTAACATTAATAACTGAATAATACAGAAACTAATTATAAGTAGCTCAAACAAATGCCATATGATGCACAACGCGGTACCCTGGGGGGTACCAAATAGAAAACCGCCATTTTGTCTGATTATTTATTTTATTTTCAGGGCTGTACCCCGGTATCCCAAAAAGTGTAAAATAATTTTTTAAAAAGGCCATAATAGATGTGAAATGTTCTTATTTTGCAAAATATTCTTGTTTGGGGGCATTTTCGTCACTAAGGACTGAGAAAATAACATCTTTCTTTACAATGTCAGAACCTGTTGCAAATTCACCAGGTGGACTGCAAATCACGTCCCGGTACCCCGGGGTACGGCGTGTTGCATCATATGGCAATTATACACCTTTTCATAGAGATTAATCAAAATATATACACCTTACTTAAATTGCACTTCTAAAAGTTCTTGCTATATATAGCCTACAGTACTTGCTATTTTAAAACAATGTACGTAATAAAATGAAACCTTTTACTGTGAAGAATCAAACATAAATAAAATTTGCAGTCACTGGAAAATAGTTCGATAAATGAAATATTTAATTAATTAATTAAATAACTAAGAATATTCAACCATTATCTCAGTAATGATTGTCACAAGTTTATCATATGAATACTGCAGGCACCTTAACTCTCAACTTCGTTAGTCAAGACCTCACTCACTGAGCTGAGGTATTGACTAGAGGAAATGACATTCGTTCTTTCTGCCCAGAAAATTTGAAACATGGCATTTCATGTTTTCATATAGATGGCAAGAAATTCATAAGGTATATAGAAAGCTAAATCATGACATGATTTAGCAATTGTATGTATATCAATTGGCTGGTGGAAGATTTATCTGTGAGCTGAGATAAATTTCATGCACTAAATCAGATACATTTGCTAACATTAATGTACCTAGTAGATAGACAAAACAGATCTGTGTTTCATACGATATAAGGTTGTTGAACCACACTGGGAATTTAATATCTACTATTGGATGGCTCACAAATGAGAATAGTTAATGGCTGACCAAAGTGAATTACAGAAAATGGAAAAGAACAAATATTTTCATCTTCAAAAGGTATACAATGTACCATCATCTTTCCTCTTATAGGAAATGTTGAATATTCTGCATTGCTACATACAGTAGTATTAGTTAGTACCCCTTGCTTAATCACTTCATCTTTTTAGTAATCTAAGTTGATAAATCTAAGTTGATAGCACTTTTGTTTAAGACATGGGCAACACACAATATAGGCCTAAGTAGTTTCTGGTTATTTAGAGGTCAGTCTTTGACATATCAATCTCGATCAGACGATATTACACAACAAGAGCTGGAACTGCTGCATTACAGTGATATGCTACTATATACATTAATATATACATGTACATATTTATAACAAACCAAACAGTTCATATGTGAAAGAACTAAAGTTAGATTTCACTCAGCTTGTTTAAAATTCACCAGTATAGTTGATATATAATTTATCTTGAATAATGACTATTTTAGCTCTGATATATATATATACATACATCATTTAAAGACAATGACATTAGATAAACACAAAACATAAAATTGTTATTTGTGTTAATTATGCTCAAGATTTTTTTCATCATAACATTTTCATTATATCTTACAAAAAAATATAAGTGCATGTATTAACAATTGTGCATACAACCACATATATCTAATATGTAATAGTTGAATATAAACATATCACAAAGTGGGAAACAGAGTAAGTCATCATCTTGTTTTCTTCTGCAAAGAATTAGTACATTGTATTTATTGTAAGGGGTCTGTATGTCTAAATAATTTAACTATCTATGTCAATGCTATCAGGTGCATGCACTATACTTTCGAGGACATTTTAAAGTACACACAAAGATAAATGATTTACCATCGTTCATTATAAACTGGAAAAATGGAAAGTAATATTATAGACATAACATATTCCATCACTTAGTGGGTTGGTATGACTGATAAATTTTTGTTTGAATAAATTTTCATGTGGAGAATAATTTTGAGTGTTTCTTGTGTGATCAGTGACAAGAAAAGTTTTGTGGGTAGATGTTCAAACAGGAATGATTCATATAACGGTTGCAAACAAATCAGATATCTGAGCAGCAATCAATCACTAGAAGCATGTAAGATTGAACATTATACTTATGGTGGAATCTTTTCAGTATGGAAAAAACACCATCGAAATGTCACTTTTTGATTAAAGTCACACCGAGTCGCAAAAGATACTCCCAGACAAACATGAGATGTTGAACTAATGTTGTTTTAACCACATAGTGACGATTCACGCTCCGTAGCTGTATGAATGCAATACATAACATTTAAAAAATAATATTTGTTGAATAAAAAATGGTATAGCGATGGTCACAAGGCAAAGTCTCATATGTGTCTACATAATATGGAGAGACATGATGTTTTGTATTGTGACCATTGGCAAAGACATCCTAAGAAGAATGTTCTAAACTCTTTTTTGAGATCTAATACTTAGGTATTTTATTAAAAAATCAAGCCATTTTTCTTTGCTTTGGGGTAAGAATGGCACCAGCAATTCACACCTCAAAGCCAAGGGAAATTAGAAGAAATACATAGCCTAGATATGCGACTAAAACAATATTGTGTCAAAACCTCGTGTCTGCTGGGTCTTTAGTCAAAATGTGACCAGAAATGATGATGACCAGTTTGTTTTGTTGTACCATGATTAACAGTTCTGCTCTGCTGTGATGACAACCGTCTCTAGGCAGGACCCTCCACATCACTCACTTTCATACAGGCATAGTAGATTGCACGAACCACCAATAAAATTCCAGCTATGAAGCCACCTGTAAAATGAGAAAAATATGTGGATACATGTATGTATTTTGTTATACAGTAAGCTTATTATGGTCTGATGGTAAGCTGATGAGAAAATAAAATTACATCTGTCTTATTTTATCTTCTTTAAATTTTCATCCATTTGAAGTGGTGCCTTGCTACCACGACCTACAACTTCAAGTTACTCATAATTGTTATTATTGGTTTAATCTGAGACCAAAGATTTGCAAATCCTGTTGAAACATTCCAAGTAACAGTGATTTGATTGGCTAATGAGAAATATTAAACTTACCAATATACACAACATAAATGCCACCATTGCGACTTGCCATGTGAAAAGTACCAGCCTGTAGGAGAAATAGCATTGAGTCTATAATAGCCCAGACCACAGCGGAAGCATGATTAATATTAATCTATTACCTACTCATACAGTTGCCATCATCTGCATTTAATAATACACAATTCGTCCAAGGAGATGAATTATAATGTGTTCCCAACCTTCTAACTCCAAGGGGACGAATTATAGTTTTTTTCATATTATGCTGAACTTGGATCTGGCTGAGGTGAGGAGATAACAACAGAACTGGTATGATGCAGCTTTGTACTTGTTGGATTGGAAATTTCAAGGGCAATTTAAATGTACCGTTACTGCGCAATTATTGTTAATGTGAAATAATTTGTGTGTACACAAGCGTTAGGACGGTAACATTTGCAGGGTTCAGACACTTTGCCAATTGTAACAAAATTCAAGGACTTTCAAAAACTTTTCAAGGACCACCACATTTATCAAGACTAAAAAAAAGAAATGTAAATGTTACACACTAAAAATGGAGGAAACAGTACAGATACTTACTGTGATACCAATAGACACACCAAGAAACAAGAATGCCAAAATACCGAACAATGAGGCACGTTGGCGTGCAAAATGTGGACCAACACTTGACCTGGAAGAAAAGCGGAAACATCACTGACATTTTTTTATGAAATGCAGTTTAACTGCATTACCTAACATGATTATAATACAATTTGAGATATATAATTTATAGAAAAGATGATGTCCCACTGGTTGCATCCAGTATGTAAATATGGTTGCATCCAGTATGTAAATACATGTACCAATTAATACAAACATCTAAAACATTGCCAATAGCATGAATAGGTTACATGTAAATATATGTAATTATTTTAATGAGAAGTAGGCAAACAAAATTCACTTAGAACTGGGAAGGCAATAATCATGAACAAGAGGCCAGCCGACCACCATAATCCCCCGCCCCGCCCGCGTGATTTTACAGGGTGCATACTTCCCTGAAGTCTCACATTCTGTTCTACAATAATGATCCACCTATCTAGATTACTGTGTATATTACAGATATTGAAGTCAATGTTGATCGCAAGTCAGCATTTTTTTTAGTTTGAGCAAGTTGCCATTAAGAGGGTATATATATATATATATATCCCTCACTGAAACAATACATTTTGTTTTATAGTATTTATTGGACTGGTACATATCCTATGGAATTTTT
The DNA here is from genome assembly GCA_964017125.1 of Flabesymbios commensalis. Taxonomy (NCBI): domain Eukaryota; kingdom Metazoa; phylum Annelida; class Polychaeta; order Terebellida; family Flabelligeridae; genus Flabesymbios; species Flabesymbios commensalis. The sequence continues at coordinate 36,772,725 of OZ024909.1, forward strand.
GTTCCAATGGTTGATGCTGTGAATAGATTTATTGCCTTATCAACGTTGAATTTCGTTGGTAGATTTTAATTTTATGTGTTTTTCTCTAGCAAAAAAAAAACATTTTTTACCCTAAAAAGTGACCCATTTTTCGTGCGCGTCTGCTCTAAAACTATATTGATGGGGTTTCGAAAGGGGCGTAAACGCCGTAAACGGTGATTGTACACAGTTGAGACGATGACTCACTTTGCTTCTCCTGTGCACGTTTCAAAAACTTTGATAACAATTATTATTTGTCTGCCATCTTGAATTTATGCAAATTTGGACAGAATGAATATTATTTTTTGGATCAGAAAAATTAAAGAAGTGTACAAATAACTTTTATCATCATCATTTTCCACATTATGCCAATTTTGAAGGTTAGAGCATCTAACTATCTGGCACAGTTTGTCCGGTATCAGGCATATTAAAGGTAATTATGGCAGATAGTCGGCCATTTTGAATTTGATCAAGTGGAAAATTTTCAGAGCATATCCCTACCTGAAACCGCACATTTTGTTTTGTAGTAATGGTCTAGCTATATGGCACGATTTGTCAGATATCAGGCATATTAAATGTTAGTTACGGCCGATAGTCGGCCATTTTAATTTGATCAAGCTGAAAATTTTCAGAGCATATCCCAACCTGAAACCGCACATTTTGTTTTGTAGTAATGGTCTAGCTATATGGCACAGTTTGTCAGATATCAGGCATAATAAAGTTAATCACGGCCGATAGTCGGCCATTTTTAATTTGATCAAGTTGAAAATTTTCAGAGCATATCCCTACCTGGAACCGCACATTTTGTTTTGTAGTAATGGTCAAGCTATATGGCACGGTTTGTCAGATATCAGGCATATTAAAGTTAGTTATGGTGGATGGTCGGCTAATTAAGCAGGTAAAATTTCAAAAACCGGACATCCGGACGAGGGATGGACGGACGGACGGACACCCGAGGCGACGCCAATACCCCCTGCTCCCACTTCTCTATCAAACCCAGGATGATGTAATAATTAATGGTGTAATTAATAATGAAATTCTCTGATGGACAACAGGTGTTTTGACTATGACGATTCAGTCTCTGAGTGCAAAATGTAATGCTTTAGATACATGACAAATTGAATGACACCAGAAAAACAGCATCAATTTTAATCAAAGTGTCATGACAAGATTATGATTTGGATCTTTCGCAGCCACAAATGCGGGGGTATTCTTAAGTACTCTAGATGAAAAAGGTCTGGCAGTGTCTATAGACCACATAGGAAAACAATTTTAGAATGGTTTTCAAAAGAGATTTTTTTAAGAAATTTAGTTAACTGCATTACCTAACATGATTATACAAGAGACAAGAGCTTATACTTGAAAACCTCAAGTAGACGAAACTACTAATTAAGTGATCAATATTCTAAAATTAATACTGTAGGAAAGATTAGTTCTTATATTTGAGCAATCTCACTTGGCTCCAGAAAGGTTGCCAAGACTGACCCAGAACCCCAGGAAGAGTCAGACTGCTCCCTGGAACCCAACGTGTTACGTTGTGCTGCCCTGAGCCACAGAAGACACGGGGTCCAACAGGAATGATGGCGACAGATTCATAGTAAGCATATACATATTTACTATAATATCGTAGTATTTATTGATTCTAACACATCTAAATTTTTGTACCCTAGCCTAGGGCAATAAACACAAAGTAATACAAAATTACAGAAAAAACAATTAGAATAATTCACAGGGAAAAATATTATTCATACACTGAGTTACATGTATCTTTTAAAAGAATTCAAAGACCTGTTTTAGTTGAATATTAAATATTAACAAGACTACATAAGTCCAGGAGCTCCCGCTCCGAATTAGAATTTGATTTAAGCAATTTTGTATAGGGTTATTAATGTAGTCCTAGTCTAGGTCAAAAATCAAGACGCAAGACAACTAGGTCTAAGAAGCCCAGTCTAAGAGTAAGATAAGAACTAGACAGTCTGTCAGAGATTGCAAACCTCCATTGAAATTAATGATCCTAATCAGTATCCCAGTAATGGTCTACCTATCTGGCACGGTTTACCCGATATCAGGCCAATCGAGTTAACTAATAGCTGATTTACGGTCATTTTGAATTCGATATAAATTAGTTGAAAACTTAGGGTGCATTCTCCCCCGAAACCTCAAATTTTGTTTTATAGTAATGGACTAACATCTAACACAGTTTGCAAAATATTCGGCATGTGAAAATAAATAATGGCCGATAGGGGGCCATTTTAAATTTGATCGAGTCAGAATTTTTCAAGATGCATCCTCAGCTGAAATCTCACATTTCATTCTATAGTAATCGTCTAGCTATCTAGCACGGTTTACCAAATATCGGCCATGTGAAAGTGAATAATGGCCTAAAGGCGGCCATTTTGAATTTGATCAAGTCAAAATTTTCCAAGATGCATCCTCAGCTGAAATCTCACATTTCATTCTATAGTAATGGTCTAGCCATCTAGTACGGTTGCCAAAAACCGGCTATGTGAAAGTGAATAATGACCGATAGGCGGCCATTTTGAATTTGATCAAGTCAATTTTTTTCAAGATGCATCCTCTCTTGTAATCTCACATTTTGTTTGATAGTAATGGTCCAGCTATCTAACACTGTTTACCAAATATCAGCAATGTGAAAGTAAATAGTGGCCGATAGGCGGCCATTTTGAATTCGATTGAGTCGAAAGTTTTTAAAAGGCATCCTCTCTCGAAACGTCACATTTTGTTTTATAGTAATGGTCTAGCTATCTAGCACGGTTTACCTGATATCAAGCCTATCGAGGTAAATAATGATGTTTGTCTGCCATTTTGAATTCTTAAGTTAAAAATTTTCAGGGTGCATCCTCCCCCGAAAACTCACACTTTGTTTTATAGTAATCAGGTACATGTACATGTAATGGTCTAGCCATCTAGCGCGGTTTACCAAATATCAGCCATGTGAAAATGAATAATGGCCAAAAAGGCGGCCATTTTAAATTTGATCAAGTCAAATTTTTTCAAGATGCATCCTCTCCTGAAATCACACATTTTGTTTTATAGTAATGGTCTAGCCATCTAGCACGGTTTACCAAATAACGGCCATGTGAAAGTGAATAATGGCCGTTTGGCGGCCATTTTGAACTTGGACAAGTTGAATTTTTTTTAAATGCATCCTCTCCTGAAGCCTTACAATTTGTTTTATAGTAAGGGTGTAGATATCTTGAGCGGTTTTCATGATATTCCACAATATCAGGCCTGTCGAGGTGAATAATGGCTGATAGGCGGCCATTTTGAATTTTATCAACTTGAAATTTTTCAAGATGCATCCTCTCCTGAAACTTTACAATATATTTGATATTAATGGTGTAGCTATCTTGAGCGGTTTTCATGATATTCCACAATATCAGGCCTGTCGAGGTGAATAATGGCTGATAGGCGGCCATTTTGAATTTTATCAACTTGAAATTTTTCAAAATGCATCCTCTCCTGAAACCTTACAATTTATTTGATATTAATGGTGTAGCTATCTTGAGCGGTTTTCATGATATTCCGCAATATCAGGCCTGTCGAGGTGAATAATGGCCGATGGGCGGCCATTTTTAATTTTATCGACTTGAAATTTTTCAAGATGCATCCTCTCCTGAAACCTCACAATTTGTTTTATAGTAATGGTGTAGCTATCTTGAGCGGTTTTCATGATATTCCGCAAAATCTTTCAGTCGGATTTACCGATGTTATAAATTAGGTCAAAGTGCTGGGTCAACTTCAAGGTCCAAAAACCTGAAAAGGCACAACTAGGGACCTTAGAGAACATGTATGTGCAATATGACTGTCATCGGCCCAGTACTTTTCGAGATCTGCTCCGGAAACGATGTGCGCGTCAAAACGTCTAAATAGGTCATAGTTCTGAACCAGAAGTAGGTCAAATACCCCAAAAGGCACAACTAGACCCCCTAGGGGTGTTGTCTGTAAAATTTGAAGACAATCGGACAAGTACTTTCAGAGATATGCTCCGGAAACGAATTGTTTACGGACGGCCCAACGCCGTAACATCATCATTTTCTCCTCTGCAACCTTGCGTATTAAATTCAGATTAAAAATATTTTAACCTGTCCATTAGTCACCTGGAAGTAACCCACATACCAAAAATTGTTATCCTAGCTTATTTTCTTACAAAGTTATAGGCAAAAGAAGAGGCAAAAAAAAAACGGAGGTAGAATCCATAGCTCCCTTCGTCTCACCTACGGTGACGGCGGGAGCTAAAAACAAAATCCTACAAGTTAATCAATTTTAAACACAGTGGGGAGGGGGTTTGACAGTATACAGACCATACATAGTACGAACCCATGGATAGTACACACTTCAAAAACTTGGTATGATCTATATGTATGGCATGTCATGATGAGTGCGATATAGGCATCGAATATATGGTTTCTAACTGATATACTTTTACAGGTAGGTAAATGATAAAAAAAGAAAAAGATTTTAATAATTAAGATTCCCTTACCAGCTTACGATTTATTTAAATTGAAAAAAAACATGTGACTTAAATTCAGCACATGCTTGACGATGAAGGTTCCTTGTTGTATCAGAGTAACAAAGGTAACAAGAAATACAGAATATGAATATACGCGCCGCAACTTGGTGAATGCAATTAAAATATTATATTAGCAAGTAGTGCATGTATAACATGTATAAGTATGTGTGGTAGGCGCCATCTGGTGAAATAATCCTTCACTATAGACTACAGATATTATAGGCCTGGGCTTCACTATTATTTAACTATAGACTGTACATAAGTATGTGTATGTAATTAATATAGAAAAAGCTTAAAATAGAATTCAATGATTAACATCGTTTTAAGCAGAGTAGACTGAATAGACTGCTTGCACAAGTTTGCACGTGAATAGTTGTCTGATTAAAACAGTTCAGCGTTGCTCACTGTGTGGCGTGTTGTTATTGAAAAGGGTGTATTGTGGCTATTAGTAGAATATTATTATAGCAAAGAACTTAGAGCATCACATAATTCAATGTGAAAACGCTACTAAGCCTATCTTGTTGTTGATGAGGCGAAATCTGGTGATTGATATAACATTTAGTCACTACATGAATGCAGAACCGGTAGCGAGAGGTTTTAAACATGAAGTGAGGCCAGCTGCTTGCAACAAGTTCTGTAAACTATGTGAGCAATCCACAAAAAAATATCTAATTTAAAAGCATAACATTTTGGTAAGGGTTGTTTTAGAGATGTGCAGGATACTTATTTTTATTATATTGCTCACTGGTAAATATTTAATATTCAACTGAACATACTCTGGATGACAATGATATTTGTTCACAACGCAGTCCCTAATGCAGTCTGACAGTATGTGTATACAAGTATACATATACTGTCAGACTGCATTAGGGAATGCGTTGTGAACAAATGTATGTATACAGTGATTTTCCAAATAATTTATTAACTCATTGATGATACTTCTGATTTCTTATACAGGGCTGGAAATAAGGTTCAAAATGTTGGTTGTCCAGTGGACAACCAGCATGAATATTTTGCTTGTCTCCCACAATAATTAGTTGTCCGTCCAAAAATTAGAACAGAAGTTAAACTATAATTTTGATCATGACCACAATTATTAAATATATGTTCGGCAGTCAAAAAAGCGATGGGCAAAATTTGGTTGGACATAACTAGACTAGTCTAGTGGTTACATCTCACTGTCAGTGACTGTCCCTGTGAGTGTTGGATGAAAATCTGTGGTTGTCCAGACAGACAACCATCACAGCAATATGGGTTGTCCGTCTTGTGATTTAGTTGTCCCGGACAAACGGAACACTCTTATTTCCAGCCCTGTTTATACTGTACAATATAATTCTGAAGACATTACTTACACCTTTCTGCAGTGCGGACATCGTGCCAATGCTTTGTTCATGATGTTAAACTGTAATAAATCAAATGCATATCAAACTGTTGAATAATATTGGTTCTTAAGGGCTAATGTTTTGAAATTATCCCAGGTAAAGTCCACCTTTTTTCAATAAGAACCCCCCAAATAACTGATTGGCAAATTTGCTTGGTCTTTAAATGTGGAATATCATGATCTTAGACTTGTATTTTATAGATATAATTATATATTTCCCCCGTGTGCAGTAACAATCATATTATAGATACTGTCACAGTCACATGCGGTTTGCATACAGAGAGATAACTTGAAAAACTACCAAATCGCATGATGAAATAGAGCATGTCAATGTTTGATATAAGAATATCACTGTCGCAGGTCAAAAACGTTTGCTATCAAAAGGACATATATATCTGCAAAAAGATAACAAATCCAATGATTGTTCAGGAAAAATATAACATTTTTTCAAGATACATCTTAATTTAGTCAATTATTTGACAATTCATAAATAGAGAAATCCTCACTAAGAATGTATCTCCACAGTGGGCACAGCAGACACGACTCATCCCAGGTGGGCGCATTATCACTGCTGCATTCACAGGACCAAGATTGATAATCCTTTTGCTACAAAGTTATACAAGCAACCCATCACAATAATTATACGTCTGAGCAGATAAATTAAAGATTATGTTGCATGAATTATTTAGCCAGAGACCGACCTGTCCTACTGTTTTGTATGGGTAATACAACATGTTTCTCATATCTCAGTCACAATTACTTGTACAAATGCCACACTAACCATTTTGGACCTTTCTGTTAGCCCTGGTCATGCTGAATTGTTTCAATTATATTTTGCGTTATTTGAAGCTGGAATTGCTGACGCAATTTCCAGCTTCAAATGGCGAAAAATATTAAATATTTTTTGAAAATATACATCTTCTAAATTGAGTTACTTGTCTAACATGTCTAACTGAGCATCTACCACAAACTATATTATCCATTTTAAGTGACATATTATTAGGCTTAAAATCTGCTTGAAACTGTATGTAAACGGGTGTCGCAAGACAAGGGTTAATATGACGTCCGTACCCGTGGGTCATTGTGAATGAGGTACAAATTAGGCAATTTCCAGCTTCAAATGACTGATCTGTTTATTTATGAAAAAAAGACATTATCATAATGTATTATTATTTGTTGAGCTGAGCATCTATCACAAACAACTTTATCATTTTCAGTGACATTTTATTTGGTTTGAAACTGGCCTCAAACCGTATATGTATCATCGGTCCAAGCAGCACAAGGGCCGAAATTGAAAACTCACCAGTTGGGTCTGGGGCAGGCAATTCTCTGTGATGTACCTTTGCATATTAGCAGACAGTTACATGGACATCTCACATACTTTTTGCCAGGGGGAGCTGGCTTTATAGGCTGCGATTAAAAAAATGTTCAGTTCAGTGCACTTGAAAGAATCAAAAAAGTTTCACTTCTGATTTATTTAAAAAAATGCATCTATTTGTTCAGAAATATTTACATTCTGATGAAATAAAAATAACTGGTCTAAAACATACTTACTGTTGCTTCCCCACACACACTGCACTTGACCACATGTTGATGTGTTTTACCCTCGATGTTAATCATAGACTGACAAACTTTACAGTTGATCATTGGTATCCCTCCATGTGGGGATGGGGTGTAAGGTGGTGGCAATTCATCTGGCCCAATTGGTGGAACAGTGACCACATTCTGCTCAGAGCTTACTGTACCTGAACATAAAGTGATGAAAGAAGGATGTTAGGCTGAACATGTGCGAATGTCAAATGATAGTCAGTACATTAAATGTCAAGTCTGCATAGTGCACTTGTGACCCTTCATCAGGTGACAGCCCAGCCTTGAATACCCTACCGGGCAGGTATTACTATGCGGTCAGTTATAACCGGTCAGTAGCGGGTGGTTATTACTACATGATCATGTATTACAGCATGCCAGAAGTATTACACACCGTAAACACATTTTAGACGTTTCGACCACAGATTGAAGTACATGTACATAGATTTCTCACTTTATCAAGAGGCCATGCTTTCAACTGTGAAGCTGAGAGTGCAACAAGAGGTAAACAGTTATCAATTTGAAGTACATAATACCTATTACCAACTAAAAGAAATAATAGACTTTAAAAAGATAGTTTGAAAAATTAAATCATCAATTTTTAGAGCAGCCCTATGTCTGGAAAATTAGGAATGCGCTATTAAAGTACTATTAAAGTAAAGTACAACAGTCACATCCCTTATGGTCTCTACTTCCATTGAAGTACATACTTCCTTCAACCCTTTCAAGCCTGAATTTACTTTGGCGCAATTATCGACTTGTAGTGGATAAAGATGACTTGAAGTAGGGGAAAAAAATACAGCAAATTGCCATGTATTGGTAAACCAATTTCATGGAACTATTCATTCTAAAACCTTTAGAAATTAAGTCTGTTTTCAGGGATGTGAAATGATGCTTTAATGCATCTTAAGGGCTTAAAGTGTAAAAGTAACCCCTGTCCTTCAATCAAAGAACGCCCTCAGTGTAACAGATATAAGTTAAATATATAATTTTCCAAACATAAAAAATTGAAATGTTCTCTTTCAAATGAACTATTTCTGGTAGCTGGCAAATGCTCAACAGTTCAGGGGCATGCACAGGGTCCTGACCCCCCCCCCCCCCCCTGAGCTGCCAATTTGAAAAAAAAGCCGGAACCCCCATATTTTTCTGAATTTTACCTCTTGACTAACCCCCTGAAGTTACAAAGGAGTAATAAAATAACAAATGGGAGTACCGGCACCCATTTGTGAAAGTGAAGCTCAGGGTGTACTTCAATAGAAGTAGGGACATACCTCAATCTAAGTTAGTACTGACCAGTACGTACTTGAACTTCAATCTGTGGTCTTTGACTTTTGACTGTAAAATTGATCGGTGACTTCACAGTCCTCCTTTATCATGTTAATGGAGTATCAGGCAAAGGGAAGGTGCTAAGCAGCTGATGAATCGCTCAGTTGGCTCTTGAAAGCTACTAATTAACTATTATCAATCAGCCCCGACCTGATTATTGCAAATGAGTTGCTCAACCCAATAAATGAAACATTTATACCTTTTAAAATATGATCATGCCATGCATAATTGTCATTGACAGTATCAATGTGTCAGATTGTGCAACTCATCATCACGGATCATGGGGATTCATGGTTCGCAATCTTGTAAACACCAACAGTAACTCTAACACTAACACTAACACTACAGTAACATTGAGTAACATGTCATGTATGCTGTCATTTTTAATCTAGTCTGAACTAGGGCCCAGGGCCATCTTATAAACTGAGAACTACTTTCGAATTGATATTCAGGGTTCACCATAGTGCCGGAAATGCCAGCTGCCCGACCGGATGAATTCTATAAAAAAAAAAATTGACAGTGACTGATTTTGTAATTTATTGGCTTTTGGTATCAGTTGTTCATCAGATGAACATTTTTTTAACGTGCCAGATATTACTTAGTGGGCAACCACACATGCTGCAAATTTTATGCAGCAGTGTAAGGGTTAAAAAATTAATATTTTTGAGAGAATAACCAGATGATTTTTTTTTCTGTGGGGAACCCTGGATATTTTACTACAAGATCAATTGTTAAGTGTGTGGCCTGGGGCCATCCAAATTAGGATTACTTGAAACTTTAATAAATCATGCTTAGATGGCCCCAGGTCACACACCTGATACGAATATATGGCCACAGGCCACACACTTCAAATAGATGATTAGACGGCCCTAGGCCACACACTTTAAGTTGATGGCCCCAGGCCACACACATGAATTTGATGTTCCCAGGCCAAACACTTTAATTTGATAGCCCAAGGTCACACACTTAAAGTTGATGGCCCCAGGTCACACACTTTCAGTTGATGACAAACTTTAATTTTATGGCCCCTAGGCCACGCACTCTAAATAAATGGCCATCTTATAAACTGAGAACTACTTTCGAATCAACATTTTACCACACCATTAATTACAAATTGTGTGGCTGCCAGGCCTGGGGGTCATCCACATTAGGATTACTTAATAAATCATGCTTAGATGGCCCCAGGCCATACACTTTAAGGTGATGTTCCCAGGCCATGCACTTTCATTTGATGGCCCAAGGCCACACACTTTTAGTAGATATGCCCTCCCCCCCCCCCCCCCCCCAGACTACACAGTAGATATGTCCTCAGACCACACACTTTCAGTAGATGGCCCCAGGCCACACTTTAACTAAACATGTATGGTCCTAGGAGACACACTTTAAGTTGATGACCCTCAACCACACACTTTAGTAGATATACTCCTACAGGGCTTCACGCTTGATAAATGCAGGAGAGCTAAAAATCGCTCTCCTCAATTTCCTTGGAGAGTGATTCACTCTCCATGAATGGGGATTGTCTAGCGGGTTTATCCTAGAGCTAGCTAGGGTAGTTGTTTTACTGTTTTTGCATGAAAATGGATAATTACTTTTGTTCAGTCAGTGGGAGCATTAACAACATTAGGCCTAATTTCATAAGAGAGAGCTATTAAAGAAGAGTGAAGAAAACAGTAGGCCTACAAGAAAAACTTCAGATATATTCTGCTACAATTTGTTACAAATATATGACAATGTCTATAAAGTTAAACATTAATGTATTAAACATGTTAAAACTGCATTATAAACAGAAAGGCCATTCAATTTGTTCAGTCAATGGGAGCAACATTAAAATCATAGGAGAGAACTCAGAACAGTAAAGAAAAAAATAGGCCTAGATCTACTAGAAATATTCACTCTAGTCTACTACAGTTGTCACAGTTGCTAATATGAATTGAATCGGCTACACTGACACTGTCCCTATAATCTGATAATATACTGTATAGGCTTACCCCATTGACATGTGTTGGCGTCCCATTTAGGCTAATCTAACGACTTTCGAAAATGGACATTTTATCGCTTAACTCATAGCAGTCTAAGTCCGAGCCCAGCTCGGACCTGGAATTTATGACGCTGCAGTCTAAGTCCGAGCCCAGCTCGGACCTAGCAACAATGCCAAGTAGCCATTTACTAGATGACATCACTTGCGCAACTATGAACACAGCATGGGGAACCTAGAACATAAAGGGTTGATTTATCTGCGTCACGACCGTTTCTGAACTAATAACAAAGCTCCAGGCTCAGCTGAATACGAGGCTTTCGGTATTTTACAGATAAGATGGGAATGTCATTTCAAAATATGAAATAATTATGATATGCCCCTCAGGGAATTCAGAAAGATTACTCTATCCCATGGTAATAGCTTATTTACCCTATTAATTTGTGTGCATAGACCTATTGAATGCTTCTTCGAACCGTCTGTTATACATTTCAATATATTTTATGTGAATTGATATAATGTTGTACTCCTGAATCTCCGTGGATCTCAAAAATACCATTTTTTAACAAAATTTCCGATAATTTGACTACCTAATTATCATATTTAAAATGGCGGTCGGTTACCATGGCAACATTACATTGACCAATTAAATTAAGTGTATTCCGGTTATATATTGTATGTCTGTTCCTGTGGTGTATGGGAAATACATATGCCATCATTCTAAACTTGTATTTGGAGTATCAGAATATGTCTCAAAATCACAAAAATGGCCAGACCACACAGACGTCCAATGTCACAACGGCCAGACTGCTATGAGTTAATGGTAGACATACGTCACTAGTACATAGTCTATACTGTATGAAATAACCTGCTGTCAGATCGACTCTCTAAATTTTATGAACGCTAACATTGCGAGGGACTGATTTCGCCAAATATTCTGGCTGCCAACTTAATGGGGTATGTGGATACTGTAGACTTGGCTTGAAATAATCCAGGTCTAAAATGATGTCAGTTATGTGACGCTGCCCAGCAGACACAAGACATTGAATCAATGTTGGTTTAACGTTGGTCCACCGTCTACGACGCTGAACCAACGTTAAACCAACATTGACTCAACGTCTTGTGTCTGCTGGGTGATGCAAGTGAGTTTTCCCGCTGTTCTATTTTTAGCTCTATGTCCACGCTACGCCGTTGCACGGCCACACACACGCAGTGCAGATGCACACAGTCACGGTATACACTATACCTATGGTCAGTGTGTACTGTTTTTTGTATAACAGTGGCGGATTTGATGCACGCGCTGAATGATCTGATAGTAACGTTGCAGAAGCGCGTGAACAGGCGAATGATGCCGCAGCCTTAAGTAATGTTAGGGTTAGCACAGGGCCACAGTCTGGGTTGGTCACCATCAGGCATCATCATGACAATCAAGCCAGTAGGCCTACGTCGAGGTGCGCTATTTTTCGCGCTCCTTTAATTGAGTTGAGGCGAGCTAAGGAGCGCGAGTGCGATCGCGCTCCTTAAACGTGAAGCCCTGCTCCTAGACCACACAGTTGCAGTTGATGGCCCAGGCCACAAACTTTAAATAGATGGCTTCAGACCACACGCAAGAAGGCCTAGATAACCCACGGCTGCACACTAAGACTCTGAGTTAGTGTGTGGCCTAGGGCCATCCACGTACCGATATCATGTGTGTGGCCTGGGGCCATCTATTTAAAAGTGTGATTTGATTTGTGAGACATTCCAGTAGGGGTGATAACGCGATCTGTTGCAATCCAAGTAAAGACGTAGTCCCAAAAACATAGATGAATGGTCCTGGAACCTATAGTCAGATTCAAATTAAATTCATCAACCAGGATTATTGAATTTCGCGGATTTCTCAATCAATTCTCAACCAATTATCATGAAATTTTACACACACTATTTTCCATTCATGCCGTGAATACCCTGAAAATTCTTAAATACTTATCAAAACTTTGCAAAACTTCCAGGGCATTCACGCCATGAATGGAAATAGTGTGTGTAAAATTTCATGAAAATCGGTTGAGAATTGACTGAAAAATGTGAATGTGAATCCGACCATAGTCTGCCTAAACTAGTTGACAGTGAGTGAACTACAACAAAGGCATGCAGGTATGATGTAGCCTTGTACGTGTAGGCCTAGCCGTTGTAGAATGTAGTTGTTGCAAGTAGGCTACAACACTCTTCTTCTTTGTATACTGAGCACACTGTCACATTCACACTCCCAGTGACACAGTGACACTGACACAGTGACAGTCAGTGTCAACACTGACCACACAACAAGTCACAAGTGACACAAGTTCAGAGTGAATTCCTGGTTGTGACAACCAGCAATTTACTCTGTCTCTGACTACGTGACAGTCTGACTCAAGTAGATCTAGTACTACTACACTAGTAACGTTAGGCCTAATGTTTCTATGTTTAGTTAGTTAGCCCTATACAGTGTAAGTCAGTTTAAATGTGAATGTCACTTGTGACGGTGTCTTGCAAGTTGCGGCAATAGCGACTCTGCAGTCTTGGTGAGTTGCCAGTCAGTTGGTCTTGAAATTGGAGCTTGGACCAGATCTAGAACTATTCTATTGGATAATTGGCTGTTATTGGTAATTTTGTTTAACTGTCGGGCGAAATATAAGTAAAATAACAAATCTGTGAATACCCGCAACACTACTACTGCTTGCGTAAGGAGTATAATCAGGCGGGGGTAGGGCAGTCGCCGCATTTTGCAGCAAAGGCCTCCGTTCTCCCTCTTCGTCTGCCATTTTCTCTGTCTATTGACTGTGGTCACCTGACATGCCAAACAAGTCATGTGACTTTCAATCTCTAATCTCTGGAGCCACATTAGTAATTGTACATAATAGAACATCTCATATTGGTGACAAATAGGCCTAGCCTACCATGAATTTGTTCAATATGATTGTTCACAATATATTTATATTGCGCCATATCTCATAGGATTCTATGTCACCTATTACTGTTCCAAGTATATCGTAATATCAATAAACAAGCGCCACGTGTAAACCCTTAGGGCTCTAAGTCATTTGGAAATTCAAATGACTTAAAATTACTGTGAAATCAATAAGGCTAATTTTGTAAAAATGTTAATATCCAATTGGCGACCCTCAGGGTCAATGCATAGACTATATCCTTATGTAAAAAAATTGACGTTTTAACATGAACAAAAACACCCTTACGTTCTTCTTCTAGGCCCTACATGTAGTTTGTTTTCTTATCATATGGCTGGTGTGAGTACTGGTGCAAAAACGGTTTATGGGCAGAGCTACTAACAAAAATAAACAAAGGGAAAGAGTAGCTAGCCAACAGGGTGCATATTAAAAACAGCTTAAATTGGCAAGATTGTGAGGGGAAACTGCAGACATATTTAACAACTGCAGCTTTGAATGCATTTTGAGATGGGGATAAGTCTGGTAAAGTGTTCCAGACTGGCATTGTTCTTGTGAAATATGAATGTTTAAATGATTCAGTATTACATCTGTAGGCCTAGGGGAGAAAATAATTCGTTCTGGTTGTGGTGCATGTTGGCTTCAGATAGGGAGTAGGATCTATTGTGACAATATGGGAGGTCGGGGTAAGATGAGCCAATTTTTTTTCAAGCGTCTGCATCTATGCTATATTTTCCATTAGAAAAAACGAAATATTCATACACGAAATATTCATTGTACACTATACTTTAGTAAAATTCGTTCATTATAGAACAAAGGTATAACATAAAATTGGTGGTTGCAAAATATTTTTCTAAATGGCTCAATTTACCCCTAGCATGGGGCAAGTTGTTCCACAGTCTGGGGTGAGTTGTGCCACTACATCGTAAGTTATCCACAACATTTTTCTTGGAGACTGCTTAATGTAAGTGCTTAATCTCTTTTACCTATTAGCCGTACGTTAAGTGTTACACTATTCAAGCTCGCTTCTCTTGCACTAACGTTACTTATTACAAAATTAGGATATAGCGGACTACAGTGCATTATATATTGTAAGATTTGTACAACTAAAACGGCTCCAAATTGCCATTTTCAAGTACCCGACTTTGTCTGAGGAAACTGAGGGTCTGACGGTAGAGAGGGGGAGAAAAGAACAAAGAGAAAGAAGATGAGAAGGTAGAAGAAATGGAAGGAGAAGAAGAGAAGTGGATGAAGGAGAAAGAGAGGATACAGAGGACAAATAAAGGGGATACATAGGAGAAGGGGAATGAAAATGAGGATGAATCAAGGAGGCAAAGCAAATCAAGAGATATATAAAGGATAAGGAACCAAAGACAGAGAGAGAAGGGGAAGGAACTGAAGAAGAGCATATATAGAAAAAGTGGAAGAAGAGAAAGAAGAGGAAGACGAGAAGGGAGCGAACAAGAGGAGGATACGGAAGAATGAAGAAAAGACCAGAAATATGCGAAAGAGATTAGTGCGAAAAAGGAGATGAGAGATAGAGGAAAATGAAGTAAGGACAAAGAGATGAAAGAGAAGGAACCAAAGATAGAGAGGAGGAAGAAAAGGAAGAAGAGGAAGAAAATATAGAAAAAGTGAATGAAAAGGAAGGAAGAAGGAGGAAGAAGAAAAAGAGGAGAATAATGAGGAGAAAGGAACATGAAAAGTGGACGAAGGAGAAAGGAAGGCAAGAGAAGAGGAAGAGATGAAAGGAGAAGAGAAGAGAAAGAAGAAGAGGAAGATGAGAATGGAGCGAATGAGAGGAGGATACGGACAATAACGAGGAGAATGCGAGAAGAAAGGAGTAGTAAAAGGAGAACGGAGGAGGATAATAAAAAAAGAGAAGTAATAGGAATCAGAAGTAGTGAAGAAGAGCGGATGTAGAAGATAATTAAGAGAAGGAGCAAGATGAGAAGGAAAAGGAAAATAATAAAAAAAGAAGGTGAAAGTGGAAGAGGATGAGACGGAAGTGGAGAAAATAGAAAAAGAGGATAAAGAAAAATAAGAAAAAGAGGGATGGACAGAGATGAAGGAAGAGGGGGGAAGGACGCGGAGCAAGAGCAGAAGGAAGATGCCAGATAAGAAAGAAGGAAGAAGAACAAGGATAAAGCGCGAAGTTAGAGGAGGATAAGGAGGAGGAATGGGAGGAAAATAAGTTGGAAGACAAAGAGGAGGAGGCATTTTTCTCTTTATACTGCTCTTTAATACTACCCCTACTATACTGTCAGATGAGACGTCACTTTTGCTCCTCCTCAACTTCCTTTTTCGTCCCTTCCTATTTCTCCTTTACCCCAACACTTTGTATTCCGCCGCTTCTCCTTTCTCGTTCTTATCCATCTCATCTTCCTCGTCCTTCAGCACCTTCTCACACTAGTACTGCATGGCTCTTCTTTTATTCATCCACTTCATTCTCCATCTTTTTCTCTTTCTCTCCTTCTTCTCCTCTTTTCATTTTACTCTTCCCTTTATCTCCTTCCATTTTTTCCTGCTCGTCTTCTTCTTGCTCTTCCTTCACTTCTACATTTGTCTTCTCTTTCTTCCTCTTCTTTTTGTTTCCTTCGCCATCCTGCTCTTTCTATTTATCGTCCTGTCATATTTTTTTTCATCGTCCTCCTCCTCCTTCCCGCTCTCCTGGTCCTCCTCGTCGACATATTGATCTTTGTCTTATTTTTCTCCTTCTCTCCATTCTCTTTCTCCTCCTCTTGTACCTTCTGCTCCCCTTCCTCTAACTACTACAGCCCCTCAGCTCCAACAGGTAAAGTCGGCTGTGAGAAACTTAAAACGGTATGTGCTTTGAACGAGGTAACCAAGCCTAGATATGCACACAGAAATATATATCTGGGGTAAGTTGTTGTCTGCTTGCTAATATTTACTTTTAGTTGTGAGAAAACTATTTTAGCCTGAATAAAATGTGTCTCCTTGTGCTCTTCAAAACAACATGGCTGAATAAAATGTAGTGTTGCTGGTGGTCAGTATGTGGCTGCGAAAAATGGAACTGTCCATTTATTAATGGTGTGGAAGGGTTGGATAAACTTACCCCTATGATCAACTTACCCCGACCTCCCCAGCCTACTGTTATTGATTTTATATAACATAGTAAGGCGGAGGCAACACCGTCGCTGGGCTAGTGTAGGCCACTGTAGCTGTTCTAGCATATCTGAGACGCTACTGGTGTTGTGGTACCGTCTCAGAAGATATCTGGCTGCCCGCCTCTGCACCATCTTCATCTTTTGTATTGCACTTTAAGTTTGTGGATCCCACACGCTAGCACAGTACTCGAGGCGGGGACGAGCAAGTACTTTATATGCCTATGCTTTTGTCTTGATGTTATGTGACCTTGTCTTAATGTTTCTCTTTACAAAGCCCAGCATCTGGTTTGCCTTGCCTGCTGTCTGATTAATAAGCTTGTTCCAATTCAGGTCGGAAGTTATTGTTACTCCAAGATATTTTGTAGGGGCCTACTTTTTACTCTGTTTAAAATTTGATCATGCATGCTGTAGTTAAATAAATGAAATGAATCGGGCTTTAGGCCACCTTTGTGCACATATAGGCTAAACTGGGCCAAGAGAACCTCCTGAGGATGGTGAGATGATTGAGATGACACTGTCCTCCAGACACAGGATTCGAAATTCGAGCCCTGGCGGTCTGAGGCCGAGCACGCTACCTCTCGGTCACAGAGGCTCCCCACAATACTGACTTTCACACGTGAATGGGGAAGAAACATTATTTGTTTCTTTCAAACCGCCGAGACCAGGAACCGAGCCTCGAAATCTAGCGTGAAAGGCAGCGGTGCTAACCACTACCCTAGGGCCCCCGCCCTGTAGTTAAATAAGGTAGGTTGCTTCTTGTAGTTGACTGTCAGCACTTCACATTTACTTGGGTTAAAACTCATCATTTTCTTCCCATTCTGTCAACTTATTCAAGTCACTCTGCAGCATCTGACAGTCATCCGCAGAAGCCACCTCAAAATATAAAATTGCATCATCACCAAAAAGTCTGATTTTCGAAGAGAGAGATTGGGGCAGGTCATTGATGAAAATAAAAAAAACAGTTTTGGTCCAAGGACCGACCCTTGTGGTACGCCTGATGTGACAACAACGGTTCCTGAAGCAATCCCCTCAAGAACAACTTGCTGTGTGCGATTTGTCAGAAAAGAATTTATCCATGCTAATGTGCTACCTCTAATACCGTAGTAGTCTAATTTGATTGCGAGATGCTTATGTGAAACTTTATCGAATGCTTTGCTAAAGTGCAGGACAGCTATGTCTAGGCCTACTTGTTTTTTGCGGTCTAAATTACCTGATCGCTCATGTACCAGGGTTAGTAGCTGCGTCTATGTGGAGCGTTTGCTTCTGAAGCCGTGTTGCCATTCATAAAGTATTTTTTAGATTCTAAGTGTTTCATTAAGTTTGCTGCTATTTTACATGCTCCATAATTTTGAAACATATGCACGTTAGGGAAACTGGTCTATAGTTCGAAGGTTTGTGACGTTCTTTTTTTGTAAAGATAGGAACAACATTAGCTGCCAGTCATGAGATACGTCAGATGTCTCAAGAGATTTATTAAAATATTCAACTAATGATTCAGTCAAAATGTGTGCGAAATCGTGCAGCAATCTGTGTAAAATTTTGTCTGGCCCGAGAGCCTTATGTATTTTGATGTCTTGTAGCAGTTTTAAAATGCCCGGAACAGTAAATTTGATTTTTTCATGGATGGATATGAACTGGGCGTCATGTCTAGCAGAGTGCTATGTGTTGTTGGGTTGAACACATATTGGAATTGTTTTTTTTAGTGCTTCAGCTTTTCCGTAAGTATCATTTATTCGTTTGACATTTAGGCCTACTTTCAATGGGGAGCAGCTTGATGAATCTTTCTTAAGTCTTTTCAACATAACCCATAATTTATTGTTTTCTTTGTCTGTTTCTGGATCAATAATATCTTGTAGATATTTATTGTAATTTGTCCTGATCTCTCTCTGGGCTGTGCTTTTTAATGTGTGGAATTTATTTGTGTCTTCAGTAGAGTTACTTTTCTTCATTTTAGAAAAAGTTTGATTTCTCTGTTTGATTTTCTGTTTAATTTTTTTACTTACACACGGCAGTTAATTTGTCTTTTTTTCTAATGGTCTTTACCAGCACACATTTTTTTACTCCTGATTCTAATGCTGATTTGAAATTCTCCCATAATTCGCTTGTTGTATACTTGTGCTTGATTTTGTTAAAATATTCCCTCCATGAATGTAAGTACTCCTCACATTTGTCCTTTTCCATTTTGTGATAAACATTGACTTTTGGTCTTTGAAATTTTTTGCTACACGGATTGATAGCAAATTTTGCAAGAATGACGTCATGATCCGAGAGACCCAGTAATATTTCGATACTGGGCTCATTTGATATAAATAAGTCCAGTATGTTAATTTTTCCTGTTGATTTTGAATTTGATTGGTGCAGGACAAAATCGTCTAGAATTGCTAAAAGTTTGCCACCTTCCTGTGTGTTCGGTGGACCAGGCAATACTTCGTGGGTCTCCCAGTCTATCGCAGAGAGGTTGAACTCAACCACCAGTATTATATGACCATTAAATGTACTCGACATGTGCGAAAGTGATTTTTCTAGTTGTGCTAGGGATTCTTTGTTACCTGGTGGCCTATAGTAGGTGCCTATGCACAGATCCTTGTGACCTCTCACTTTCACCTTGGCCCACAGTAGCTCACAATCAGTATCAAGTTCAATATCTACTGTGCTAGAGAATGTTGAATGTATAGCCACAAAGACACCACCACCTGTTTTACCAATTCGGTCTTTACATCTGCTCGTGCAAGAACACGTTAGCTCACGTATGACGAGTGCACGAAGGCATGCAAGTATGAAAAATTGGAAAAACAAAAATCCATCATCAGGGCTAGATAGAACAAGAAACAGCATTCATTCAGCAAACATACACACATCTGCTTGTGCAAGCACAAGCTTGCTCACGTAGTGGAGTTGAAATGGAACACGAATGAACAGGTCCAGTGACCAGGGGGTAAGATGTAGATCGGATGATAGGTCTTCAGACTTGATATCAGACTATAAACCTGCACCTTTACCTTTTTATTCAGCAAACATACACACATCTGCTCGTGCAAGCACACGCTCGCTCACGTATGACGAGTGCACGAAGGCATGCATGTATGAAAAATTTAAAACACACACAAATCCATCATCAGGGCTAGATGGAACAAAAAAAAGCATTCATTTAGCAGACATACACACATGCGCTCGTGCAAGCACACGCATGACGAGTGCACGAAAGCATGCATGTATTAAAAATTGAAATCGCATACAAATCCATCACTAGGATAATGGATAAAGGCGAGGTACCTGTAGCTATATTCATTGATTTATCCAAAGCCTTCGACACCTTAGACCATGATATATTACTATACAAATTAAAATGCTATGGATTCACAGGTAATTCTATAAATTTAATAAAATGTTATTTAACAAATAGACAACAATATGTACATTATGATAATACTGACTCAAATTTCTTAAAAATAACCACCGGGGTACCTCAAGGTTCCATTTTGGGGCCTTTACTATTCTTAATTTATATCAATGATATACATAAATCTTCCAATCTCTTTCATTTTATCCTTTTTGCAGACGACACGACTCTAATAACAAAGAATGCTATTTATAATACAGATAGTATTAATGCTGAACTAGCAAAACTCTCAATATGGTTTAAAGTAAACAAACTTTCTCTTAATGTTTCCAAATCCAAATTTATGGTTTTTCATTCGGCAAGAAAACAAACACCTATGCCATTAATACAAATAGACAATAACGTTATTGAATGCGTCGAAAACTTCAATTTCTTAGGTTTAATAATCAATAAGCAATTGAAATGGAATGATCACATAGACCACATTGTCCTGAAAATATCACGCATCATTGGCGTCCTAACAAGATTGAAAAATCATATACCCTTAAATATTTTAATCACGCTTTACAACTCACTGTTATTAACACACATAAATTATTCGCTCATAGTTTGGGGACACCAGCCATCCAAACTAACAAAGTTGCAAAAGAA
This sequence comes from Flabesymbios commensalis, assembly GCA_964017125.1. Lineage (NCBI taxonomy): Eukaryota > Metazoa > Annelida > Polychaeta > Terebellida > Flabelligeridae > Flabesymbios > Flabesymbios commensalis. The sequence goes on from OZ024909.1 coordinate 36,793,586, forward strand.
ATGTATTCGAATTATAACAAAAAACAAAATGTTCGCCCATACTGATCCACTATTTAAAAACTTGCATATTTTAAAAGCAGAGGATATTTTTAAAATACAGCAATTTAAATTATACTACAAATACTTAAAACACACTTTGCCCACATTCTTTCTGAATCTCCAGTTTAGGACAAGTGAACATAATTATAATACAGGGAATCAAGATCTATATAAATGTCGTATAAAACATGAATTTGCTAGACAGTGCTTATTATATAATATACCCGATGCAATCAATAACTGCCCAACAAATATAAAGGGAAAGTTTTTTACTCACAGTTTGCAAGGTGTCATCACTTATGCTAAATCATCAATATTAAACAGCTACGACAGTATTTGTCATATTCCTCGGTGCTATGTTTGTAGCGCAATTTAATAATATATGTTTGTGTATTACAACAAATTTTCCGTCTTTTTAATTATCATATTGCCTATACCTTACACATGTTACAGTCTGATAGAGTGCTAATTTTTGAAGGTTCAAATTTACCCGTTAAGTTCTAGTATTTATTGCAACTGAATTCTCAAATGTATTAGTCATTTTTTTTTTAAATAACTTTTTAATGATACTTAGGCCTACTACTATATAATAGTTTTTCTATTCACAATATTGGTTTATATTGTCTGATGATAGCTCCCTGTCTGTCGCCTCGGTCTTCGAGCTATCTTAGTACTGAGGTGATAGCCAGGGAGTTAACATCACCTTCATTAATATGTACTTGAAATAACGAATAAACCTGTAATATAAATGTAATGTAATGTAGGTGGCCTCCACGCTAGCGACCATTGCTTGGTCTTAGTGGAGGTCTCCTGATCATCATAATATATACAACTGCTTTTATATTACTATGTACTTACTCTCTTTGATCAAATAAATGAATCTGAATCTGAATCTGAATAGGGCTAGATGGAACAACACAAAGCATTCATTCAGCAAACATACACACATCTGCTGGTGCAAACACAAGCTCGCTCATGTATGATGAGTGCACGAAGGCATGCATGTATGAAAAATTGGAAAAACAAAAATCCATCGTCAGGGCTAGATGGAACAAGAAACAACATTCATTCAGCTAACATACACACATGCGCTCGTGCAAGCAAACGCTCGCTCACGTATGACGAGTGCAGGAAGGCATGCATGTATGAAAAATTGGAAAAACACAGACAAATCCATCATCAGAGCTAGATGGAACAACACAAAGCATTCATTCAATCAAAAATACACACATCTGCTCGTGCAAGCACACGCTAGCTCACGTATGACGAGTGCACGAAGGCATGCATGTATGAAGAATTGAAAAAAACACAAATCCACTGTCAGGGCTAGATGGAACAGGAAACAGCATTTACTCAGCAAACACACACACATCTGCTCGTACAAGCACACACTCGCTCCCGTTTGACGAGTGCACGAAGGCATGCATGTATGAAAAATTGGAAAAACAAAAATCCATCATCAGGGCTAGATGGAACAAGAAACATCATTCATTCAGAAACATACACACATCTGCTCGTGCAAGCACACGGTCGCTCACGTATGACGAGTGCACGAAGGCATGCATGTATGAAAAATTGGAAAAACAAAAATCCATCATCAGGGCTAGATAGAACAAGAAACAGCATTCATTCAGCAAACATACATACATCTGCTCGTGCAAGCACAAGCTCGCTCACGTATGACGAGTGCTCGAAGGCATGCATGTATGAAAAATTGAAATCGCATACAAAAACAATCATCAGGGCTAGATATAACAACAAAAAACATTTATTCAGAAAACATACACACATCTGCTCGTGCAGGCACACACTCGCTCACGTATGACGAGTGCACAAAGGCATGCATACATGTATGAAAAAATGGAAAAACAAAAATTCATCGTCAGGGCTAGATGGAACAGGAAACAGAATTCATTCAGCATACATACACACATGCACTCGTGCAAGCACAGGCTCACTCACGAATGACGAGTACCCGAAGGCATGCATGTATGAAAAATTGAAAACTCACACAAATCCAGCGGGGCTACTGATGGAACAACACAAAGCATTCATTGAGCAAACATACACACATCTGCTCGTGCAAGCACACGCTCGCTCACGTATGACGAGTGCACGAAGGCATGCATGTATGAAAAATTGGAAAAAGACAAATCCATCGTCAGGGCTAGATTGAACAAGAAACAACATTCATTCAGCAAACATACACACATCTGCTCGGGCAAGCACACACTAGCTCATGTATGACGAGTGTACGAAGGCATGCATGTATGAAAAATTGGAAAAAGTAAAATCCATTAACAGGGCTAGATGGAACAAGAAACAGCATTTATTCAGCAAAAATACACACATCTACTCGTACAAGCACACGCTGGCTCACGTATGACGAGTGCACGAAGGCATGCATGTACGAAGAATGGGAAAAACAAAAATCCACTGTCAGGGCTAGATGGAACAGGAAACAGCATTCATTCAGCAAACATACACACATGTGTTAGTGCAGGGACACGCTCGCTCAAGTATGACGAGTACACAAAGTCATACATGTCTGAAAAATTAAAAACGCATACTAATCCATCATCAGGGATAGATGGAACAAGAAACAGCATTCTTCAGCAAACATACACACATGCGCTCGTGCAAGCCAACGCATGACGAGTGCACAAAAGCATGCATGTATTAAAAATTGAAAACGCATTCAAATCCATCATCAGGGCTAGATGGAACAACAAACAGCACTCATTCAGCAAACATACAAACATCTGCTCGTGCAAGCACACACTCGCTTACATATGACGAGTGCACGAAAGCATGCATGTATGAAGAATTGGAAAAACACAAATCCATTGTCAGGGCTAGATGGAACAGGAAACAGCATTCATTCAGCAAACATACACAACGGCGCTCGTGCAAACACATGCATGACGAGTGCACAAAATCATGCATGTATAAAAAATTAAAAACGCATACAAATCTATCATCAGGGCTAGATGGAACAACAAAAAACATTCATCCAGCAAACATACACACATCTGCTCGTGCAAGAACACATTCGCTCACGTATGACGAGTGCACAAAGGCATGCATGTATTAAAAATTGAAGACACAAATCCATCGTCAGGGCTAGATGGAACAAGAAACAGCATTCATTCAAAAAACATACACACATGCACTCGTGCAAGCACACACTCGCTCGAGTATGACGAGTGCGCGAAGTCATGCATGTATGAAAAATTGAAAACGCATACAAATCCATCAGCAGGGCTAGATGGAAAAAAACAAAGCATTCATTCAGCAAACATACACACATCTGCTCGTGCAAGCACATGCTCGATCATGTATGAAGAGTGCACGAAGGCATGCATGTATGAAGTATTGGAAAAACACAAATCCATTGTCAGGGCTAGATGGAACAGGAAACAGCATTAACTCAGCAAACATACACACATCTGCTCGTGCAAGCACACACTCGCTCACGTATGACGAGTGCACGAAGGCATGCATGTATGAAAATTGAAAACACACACAAATCCATCATCAGGGCTAGATGGAACAAGAAACAGCATTCATTCAGCATACATACACACATCTGCTCGTGCAAGTACACGCTCGCTCACGTATGACGAGTGCACGAAAGCATGATTGTATGAAAAATTGAAAACGCATACAAATCCATCATCAGGGCTAGATTGAAAAACAAAAAAACATTCATTGAGCAAACATACACACATCTGCTCGTGCAAGCACACGCTCGCTCACGTATGACGAGTGCACGGAGGCATGCATGTATTAAAAATTGGAAAAACACATATCCATCGTCAGGGCTAGATGGAACAAGAAACAGCATTCATTCAGCAAACATACACACATGCGCTCGTGCAAGAACACGCTCGCTCGCATATGACGAGTGCACCAAGGCATTTATGTATGAAAAATTAGAAAAACACAAATCCATCGTCAGGGCTAGATGGAACAAGAAACAACATTCATTCAGCAAACATACACACATCTGCTCGTACAAGCACACGCTCGCTCACATATGATGAGAGCACGAAGGCATGCATACATGTATGAAAAATTGGAAAAACACAAATCCACCGTCAGGGCTAGATGAAACAAGAAACAGCATTCATTCAGCAAGCATACACACATTCGCTTGTGCAAGCACACGTCGCTCACGTATGACGAGTGCATGAAGGCATGCATGTATAAAAAATTGTAAACGCATACAAATCCCTCATCAGGGCTAGATGGAACAACACAAAGCATTCATTCAGCAAACATACACACATCTGCTCGTGCAAGCACACGCTCGCTCATGTATGACGAGTGCACGAAGGCATGCATGTATGAAAAAAATGAAAACGCATACAAATCCATCATCAGGGCTAGATGGAACAAAAAAAAGCATTAATTCAGAAAACATACACACATCTGCTCGTGCAAGCACACGCTCGCTCACGTATGACGAGTGCACGAAGGCATGCATGTATGAAAGATTGGAAAAACACAAATCCATTGTCAGGGCTAGATGGAACAAGGAACAGCATTGATTCAGCAAAATACACACATGTGCTCGTGCAAGCACACACTCGCTCACGTATGACGAGTGCACGAAGGCATGCATGTATGAAGAATTGGAAAACACAACTTCATTGCCAGGGCTAGATGGAACAGGAAACAACATTCACTCAGCAAACATACACACATCTGCTCGTGCAAGCACACGCTCGTTCACGTATGACGAGTGCACGAAGTCATGCATGTATGAAAAAATGAAAACGCATACAAATCCATCATCGATCAGGACTGGATGGAACAAAAAAAAGCATTAATTCAGAAAACATACACACATCTGCTCGTGCAAGCACATGCTCGCTCACGTATGACGAGTGCCAAAAGCATGCATGTATGAAAGATTGGAAAAACACAAATCCATCGTCAGGGCTAGATGGAACAAGGAACAGCATTGATTCAGCAAAATACACACATGTGCTCGTGCAAGCACACACTCGCTCACGTATTACGAGTGCACAAAGGCATGCATGTATGAAGAATTGGAAAAACACAAATCCATTGTCAGAGCTAGATGGAACAGGAAACAACATTCACTCAGCAAACATACACACATCTGCTCGTGCAAGCACACGCTCGCTCACATATGACGAGTGCACGTAGGCATGCATGTATGAAAAATTGAAAACACACACAAATCCATCATCAGGGCTAGATGGAACAACAAAAAGCATTCATTCAGCAAACATACACACATGCGCTCGTGCAAGCACACGCTCGCTCACGTATGTTGAGGGCACGAAAGCATGCATGTATTAACCCATTAAAGCCCAACTTTTTAAAACAGAGCCTCCTAGACGAAAATATAACACATTGCTACGATTGGACCATTATTACTATTCTAAATTTAAATTAAAAAAAAAATGTTTTTGAAAAGTGGTTTCTCGGACTGGCAAATTTTTTTGCCAGTGGGCTTTAGAGGGGTCAATGAAATGTGCTTATTGTGACCAGTAGTAGTATTAGTAAATCATTGTTTTACGTCACTTTTCGGCACAAATTGTTTTTTAAGTGACATTGTAATACGATAAAAACGTTGTAGTCAATTGGTGAGATGAATGATGTACAGATGATGATGTGATTGTGGGGTGATAGGGCATGGTTGGTTATTGAGAGCGTTTTCCTTCGCTTGCCCAGTAAGGAGTTCTGGGCATGTCTAGGGTATCTACCCCCAGACATGCCCAGACTTGGGTTTCGCTGTGCAATTTAATGCTGAAACTCCGTGGCATTTCACGCGGCGATTAGATTATGGCCAGATACGAGGAGGCTGCAGCTTCCCTTGGATGATTGCTGTAGACTAGTGCTTCCGTACCATGCCGTATAGCATGCAGCTGATGGAACAGATCTCTAATGACCCTCCCCGGATGGGGGCGACAAGTACAGCTACTAACAATCATCCCAGTACCCCTAGATATGGTCGATGTAGTGATCAACGCTGGTAATCACTCCCACGAGTAGTATCATACATAAATGTATTTTATTTCATACTGAGACTAGGGGAGTGTTTCCAGACCCGCAAATATACGGTTTTACGTGATACATGTATATTCAAAACCACAAGTTAAAACTGAGCCTTATTGGCTTCTCACGGATGAACTGCTTTGTGCCATGTTTACCAAAATAAGATATCATGGTTTCGTCAATGCTGAAATCCTCAGCCACATCTGTCAGCTTGAAAACTCCAGTCAACTCTTCAAGTATCGGTCGAACCTTGTATTAGGCCTATCTGTCACCTAACAAATTAGTATTATCTCTAAAATAAAGATCACGTATGATAACATCAAACCTGTTCTGCCTCAGAGAATCAGAGACCAGAGAATTATGAATATCAGCTCATTCTGACCAATAAAGCCGGCTATATGGTGATCGGCTGTATCCAGACAGAAGCATGATGCCTAACAATGGTAGAGCCTCCATCTTATCTACACCGAGGCTCATTTCCTTTTGCTGAGAATATAGGTTGTACCCCCACTGCATGCTATCAACCAGATTGCGGGAGAACATTGTGAACAATACGGTCCCAGGAGATTTAACATTCTCTTTCAATAAATCTTGTACATTTTATACACATCTTAATGACACCATCTACTTCCTCGCTTTCTGATCTGCTTTACAGTAGTTGGCTCATCCCTCGCAGCGTATTCAAACATGGAGATGATATAATTCATCATATATCATAAACATATCAATCAAAGACACCCGTAAGTGCCCACTGGCAAATTTTCTTGCCAGTACCTACATCTTCAATTGCAATGTCTTCCTAGTATATGTCATCTAGCAGACAAACAATTATTATTAGAAAAGGATGCAGATGTGCTTAACATATCAGTATGCTCAGGGATTTAGTACCAGACAGTCTACATAATAAATATAATGTATTTCGTTGCATCATTTTACAGAATGGTTTATTACTACTGACTATAATACCGTGTATTATCCCACTGGCAATTTTTTTTGCCATGTAAATTATTGATCTTTTTATGCACAGGTATGAATCTTTTTTCAGCATTACAATTACATGGTGGAAATCACCACACCTGACAGTTTCTTTATGAATATTGACTTACTTACTACAATATATGTAATAAACTACTCATTGGTATTTTCCACGACGATGAAGTAGCATTCTGGAAGTACTATTTTCCGACAAACTTGAGCGTTGCTAAGCGTTGGTATCAACTATCAATCGCATAAAATGTAGTTAACCAAAACGACAAGTATGTTTACAACGGGCTCAAGTCGTGTAGCCTTTTAAAATATTTTTTTTATCGTGACGTCACACAAAAACGTCACTGGCAAAAAAACTTGCCAGTGGGCTTTAATGGGTTAAAAAGGCATACAAATCCAACATCAGGGCTAGATGGAACACAAAAAGCATTCATTCAGCAAACATATACACATCTGCTCGTGCAAGCACACGCTTGCTCACGTATGACGAGTGCACGAAGGCATGCATGTATGAAGAATTGGGAAAACACAAATCCATTGTCAGGGCTTATTGGAACAGGAAACAGCATTCACTCAGCAAACATACACACCTCTGCACGTGCAAGCATACGCTCACTCACGTATGACGAATGCACGAAGGGATGCATGTATGAATAATTGAAAACACACACAAATCCATCATCAGGGCTAGATGGAACAATAAACATTCATTCAGCAAACATACACACATGCGCTCGTGCAAGCACACGCTCACTCACGTATGACGAGTGCACAAAAGCATGCATGTATTAAAAAGGCATACAAATCTATCATCAGGCCTAGATGGAACAACAAAAAGCATCCATTCAGCAAACATACACACATCTGCTCGTGTAAGCACACGCTCGCCCACATATGACGAGTGCACGAAGGCATGCATGTTTGAACGATTGGAAAAACACAAATCCAACATCAGGCGTAGATGGAACAACAAAAAGCATTCATTTGGCACACATACACACATCTGCTCGTGCAAGCACACACTCGCTCACGTATGTCGAGTGCACGAAGGCATGCATGTATGAAAAAATGAAAACGGATACAAATCCATCATCAGGGCCAGATGGAACAACAAAAAACATTCATTCAGTAAACATACACACATCTGCTCGTGCAAGCAAACACTCGCTCACGTATGACGAGTGCACGAAGGCATGCATGTATAAAAAATTGGAAAAACACAAATGAATCATCAGGGCTAGATGGAACAACAAAAAGCATTAATTCAGCAAACATACACACACCTGCTCGTGCAAGCACACGCTTCCTCACGTATGACGGATGCACGAAGGCATGCATGTATGAAGAATTGGAAAAACACAAATCCATTGTCAGGGCTAGATGGAACAGGAAACAACATTCACTCAGCAAACATACACACATCTGCTCGTGCAAGCCCACGCTCGCTCACGTATGACGAGTGCACGAAGGCATGCATACATGTATGAAAAATTGGAAAAACACAAATCCACCGTCAGGGCTAGATGAAACAAGAAACAGCATTCATTCAGCAAGCATACACACATTCGCTTGTGCAAGCACACGTCGCTCACGTATGACGAGTGCATGAAGGCATGCATGTATAAAAAATTGTAAACGCATACAAATCCCTCATCAGGGCTAGATGGAACAACACAAAGCATTCATTCAGCAAACATACACACATCTGCTCGTGCAAGCACACGCTCGCTCATGTATGACGAGTGCACGAAGGCATGCATGTATGAAAAAAATGAAAACGCATACAAATCCATCATCAGGGCTAGATGGAACAAAAAAAAGCACGTGCAAGCATACGCTCACTCACGTATGACGAATGCACGAAGGGATGCATGTATGAATAATTGAAAACACACACAAATCCATCATCAGGGCTAGATGGAACAATAAACATTCATTCAGCAAACATACACACATGCGCTCGTGCAAGCACACGCTCACTCACGTATGACGAGTGCACAAAAGCATGCATGTATTAAAAAGGCATACAAATCTATCATCAGGCCTAGATGGAACAACAAAAAGCATCCATTCAGCAAACATACACACATCTGCTCGTGTAAGCACACGCTCGCCCACATATGACGAGTGCACGAAGGCATGCATGTTTGAACGATTGGAAAAACACAAATCCAACATCAGGCGTAGATGGAACAACAAAAAGCATTCATTTGGCACACATACACACATCTGCTCGTGCAAGCACACACTCGCTCACGTATGTCGAGTGCACGAAGGCATGCATGTATGAAAAAATGAAAACGGATACAAATCCATCATCAGGGCCAGATGGAACAACAAAAAACATTCATTCAGTAAACATACACACATCTGCTCGTGCAAGCAAACACTCGCTCACGTATGACGAGTGCACGAAGGCATGCATGTATAAAAAATTGGAAAAACACAAATGAATCATCAGGGCTAGATGGAACAACAAAAAGCATTAATTCAGCAAACATACACACACCTGCTCGTGCAAGCACACGCTTCCTCACGTATGACGGATGCACGAAGGCATGCATGTATGAAGAATTGGAAAAACACAAATCCATTGTCAGGGCTAGATGGAACAGGAAACAACATTCACTCAGCAAACATACACACATCTGCTCGTGCAAGCCCACGCTCGCTCACGTATGACGAGTGCACGAAGGCATGCCTGTATGAAAAATTGAAAACACACCCAAATCCATCTTCAGGGCTAGATGGAACAACAAAAAGCATTCATTCAGCAAACATACACACATGCGTTCATGCAAGCACACGCTCGCACACGTATGATGAGTACACGAAAGCATGCATGTATTAAAAAGGCATACAAATCCATCATCAGGGCTAGATGGAACAATAAAAAGCATTCATTCAGCAAACCTGTATGAAAAATTGAAAACACACACAAATCCATCTTCAGGGCTAGATGGAACAACAAAAAAGCATTCATTCAGCAAACATACACACATGCGCTCGTGCAAGCACACGCTCGCTCACGTATGACGAGTGCACGAAAGAATGCATGTATTAAAAAGGCATATAAATCCATCATCAGGGCTAGATGGCAATAAAAAGCATTCATTCAGCAAACATACACACATCTGCTCGTGCAAGCACACACTCGCTCAAGTATGACGAGTGTACGAAGGCATGCATGTATGAACAATTGGAAAAACACAAATCCATCATCAGGGCTAGATGGAACAACAAAAAGCATTAAGTCAGCAAACATACACACATCTGCTCGTGCAAGCACACGCTCGCTCACGTATGACGGCTTCACAAAGGCGAGCATGTATGAAAAATTGAAAACTCACACAAATCCAGCAGGGCTAGATGGAACAAGAAAAAGCATTCATTGAGCAAACATACACACATCTGCTCGTGCAAGCACACGCTCGCTCACGTATGACGAGTGCACGAAGGCATGCATGTATGAACAATTGGAAAAACACAAATCAATCATCAGGGCTAGATGGAACAACAAAAAGCATTAAGTCAGCAAACATACACACATCTGCTCGTGCAAGCACACGCTCGCTCACGTATGATGGCTTCACAAAGGCGAGCATGTATGAAAAATTGAAAACACACACAAATCCAGCACGGCTAGATGGAACAAGAAAAAGCATTCATTGAGCAAACATACACACATCTGCTCGTGCAAGCACAGTTCGCTCACGTATGACGAGTGCACGAAGGCATGCATGTATGAACAACTGGAAAAACACAAATCCATCATCAGGGCTAGATGGAACAACAAAAAGCATTAGGTCACCAAACATACACACATCTGCTCGTGCAAGCACACGCTCGCTCACGTATGACGGCTTCGAGAAGGCGAGCATGTATGAAAAATTGAAAACACACACAAATCCAGCAGGGCTAGAAGGAACAAGAAAAATCATTCATTCAGCAAACATACACACATTTGCTTGTGCAAGCACACGCTTGCTCACGTATGACGAGTGCAGGAAGGCATGCATGTATGAACAATTGGAAAAACACAAATCCATCATCAGGGCTAGATGGGACGACAAAAAGCATTAAGTCAGCAAACATGCACACATCTGCTCGTGCAAGCACACGCTCGCTCACGTATGACGGCTTCACAAAGGCGAGCATGTATGAAAAATTGAAAACACACACAAATCCAGCACGGCTAGATGGAACAAGAAAAAGCATTCATTGAGCAAACATACACACATCTGCTCGTGCAAGCACAGTTCGCTCACGTATGACGAGTGCACGAAGGCATGCATGTATGAACAACTGGAAAAACACAAATCCATCATCAGGGCTAGATGGAACAACAACAAGCATTAGGTCAGCAAACATACACACATCTGCTCGTGCAAGCACACGCTCGCTCACGTATGACGGCTTCGAGAAGGCGAGCATGTATGAAAAATTGAAAACACACACAAATCCAGCAGGGCTAGATGGAACAAGAAAAAGCATTCATTTAGCAAACATACACACATCTGCTCGTGCAAGCACACGCTCGCTCACGTATGACGAGTGCACGAAGGCATGCATGTATGAAAAATTGGAAAAACACAAATCCATCGTCAGGGCTAGATGGAACAAGAAACAGCATACATTCAGCAAACATATACACATCTGCTCGTGCAAGCACACGCTCGCTCACGTATGACGCGAGCACAAAGGCATGCATGTATAAAAAATTGGATAAACACAAATCCATCGTCAGGGCTAGATGGGAAAAGAAATAGCATTCATTCAGCAAACATACACACATGTGCTTGTGCCAGCACACGCTCGCTCACGTTTGACGAGTGCATGAAGGTGTGCATGTATGAAAAATTGATAACGCATACAAATCCATCATCAGGGCCAGATGGAACAACAAAAAGCATTCATTCAGTAAACATACACACATCTGCTCGTGCAAGGAAATACTCGCTCACGTATGACGAGTGCACGAAGGCATGCATATATAAAAAATTGGAAAAACACAAATCCATCATCAGGGCTAGATGGTACAACAAAAAGCATAATTCAGCAAACATACACACATCTGCTCGTGCAAGCACACGCTTCCTCACGTATGACGGGTGCACGAAGGCATGCATGTATGAAGGATTGGAAAAACACAAATCCATTGTCAGGTATAGATTGAACAGGAAACAACATTCACTCAGCAAACATACACACATCTGCTCGTGCAAGCACACGCTCGCTCACGTATGACGAGTGCACGAAGGCATGCCTGTATGAAAAATTGAAAACACACCCAAATCCATCTTCAGGGCTAGATGGAACAACAAAAAGAATTCATTCAGCAAACATACACACATGCGCTCATGCAAGCACACGCTCGCACACGTATGATGAGTACACGAAAGCATGCATGAATTAAAAAGGCATACAAATCCATCATCAGGGCTAGATGGAACAATAAAAAGCATTCATTCAGCAAACCTGTATGAAAAATTGAAAACACACACAAATCCATCTTCAGGGCTAGATGGAACAACAAAAAAGCATTCATTCAGCAAACATACACACATGCGCTCGTGCAAGCACACGCTCGCTCACGTATGACGAGTGCACGAAAGAATGCATGTATTGAAAAGGCATATAAATCCATCATCAGGGCTAGATGGCAATAAAAAGCATTCATTCAGCAAACATACACATATCTGCTCGTGCAAGCACACGCTCGCTCACGTATGACGAGTGCACGAAGGCATGCATGTATGAACAATTGGAAAAACACAAATCCATCATCAGGGCTAGATGGAAATAAATGAAATGAATCGGGCTTTAGGCCACCTTTGTGCACATATAGGCTAAACTGGGCCAGGAGAACCTCCTGAGGATGGTGAGATGATTGAGATGACACTGTCCTCCAGACACAGGATTCGAAATTCGAGCCCTGGCGGTCTGAGGCCGAGTACGCTACCTCTCGGTCACGGAGGCTCCCCGCAATACTGACTTTCACACGTGGATGGGGAAGAAACATTTTTGTTTCTTTCAAACCGCCGAGTCCGGGAACCGAACCCCGAACTCTGGCGTGAAAGGCAGCGGTGCTAACCACTACCCTAGGGCCCCTGCTCACGTATGACGGCTTCACGAAGGTGAGCATGTATGAAAAATTGAAAACACACACAAATCCAGCAGGGCTAGATGGAACAAGAAAAAACATTCATTGAGCAAACATTCACACATCTGCTCGTGCAAGCACACGCTCACTCACGTATGACGAGTGCACGAAGGCATGCATGTATGAACAACCGGAAAAACACAAATCCATCATCAGGGCTAGATGGAACAACAAAAAGCATTAGGTCAGCAAACATACACACATCTGCTCGTGCAAGCACACGCTCGCTCACGTATGACGGCTTCACGAAGGCGAGCATGTATGAAAAATTGAAAACACACTCAAATCCAGCAGGGCTAGATGGAACAAGAAAAAGCATTCATTGAGCAAACATACACACATCTGCTCGTGCAAGCACACACTCGCTCACGTATGACGAGTGCACGAAGGCATGCATGTATGAAAAATTAGAAAAACACAAATCCATCGTCAGGGCTAGATGGAACAAGAAACAGCATACATTCAGCAAACATACACACATCTGCTCAAAAAGCCTTCATTCAGCAAACATACACACATGCGCTCGTGCAAGCACACGCTCGCTCACGTATGACGAGTGCACGAAAGCATGCATGTATTAAAAAGGCATACAAATCCATCATCAGGGCTACATGGAACAATAAAAAGCATTCATTGAGCAAACATACACACATCTGCTCGTGCGAGCACACGCTCGCTCACGTATGACGAGTGCACGAAGGCATGCATGTATGAACAAATGGAGAAACACAAATCCATCATCAGGGCTAGATGGAACAATAAAAAGCATTAAGTCAGCAAACATACACACATCTGCTTGTGCAAGCACACGCTCGCTCACGTATGACGGCTTCACGAAGGCGAGCATGTATGAAAAATTGAAAACACACACAAATCCAGCAGGGCTAGATGGAACAAGGAAAAACATTCATTGAGCAAACATACACACATCTGCTCGTGCAAGCACACGCTCGCTCACGTATGACGAGTGCACGAAGGCATGCATGTATGAACAACTGGAAAAACACAAATCCATCATCAGGGCTAGATGGAACAACAAAAAGCATTAGGTCAGCAAACATACACACATCTGCTCGTGCAAGCACACGCTTGCTCACGTATGACGGCTTCACGAAGGCGAGCATGTATGAAAAATTGAAAACACACACAAATCCAGCAGGGCTAGATGGAACAAGAAAAAGCATTCATTGAGCAAACATACACACATCTGCTCGTGCAAGCACACACTCGCTCACGTATGACGAGTGCACGAAGGCATGCATGTATGAAAAATTGGAAAAACACATATCCATCGTCAGGGCTAGATGGAACAAGGAACAGCATGCATTCAGCAAACATACACACATCTGCTCGTGCAAGCACACGCTCGCTCACGTATGACGAGTGCACAAAGGCATGCATGTATGAAAAATTGGATAAACACAAATCCATCGTCGGGGGGTAGATGGAAAAGGAAACAGCATTCATTCAGCAAACATACACACATATGCTTGTACAAGCACACGCTCGCTCACGTATGACGAGTGCATGAAGGCGTGCATGTATGAAAAATTGATAACGCATACAAATCCATCATCAGGGCCAGATGGAACAACAAAAAGCATTCATTCAGTAAACATACACACATCTGCTCGTGCAAGCAAACACTCGCTCATGTATGACGAGTGCACGTAGGCATGCATATATAAAAAATTGGAAAAACACAAATCCATCATCAGAACTAGATAGAACAACAAAAAGCATAATTCAGCAAACATACACACATCTGCTCGTGCAAGCACACGCTTCCTCACGTATGTTGGGTGCACGAAGGCATGCATGTATGAAGAATTGGAAAAACACAAATCCATTGTCAGGTATAGATGGAACAGGAAACAACATTTACTCAGCAAACATACACACATCTGCTCGTGCAAGCACACGCTCGCTCACGTATGACGAGTGCACGAAGGCATGCCTGTATGAAAAATTGAAAACACACACAAATCCATCTTCATGGCTAGATGGAACAACAAAAAGCATTCATTCAGCAAACATACACACCTGCGCTCGTGCAAGCACACGCTCGCTCACGTATGACGAGTGCACGAAAGCATGCATGTATTAAAAAGGCATACAAATCCATCATCAGGGCTAGATGGAACAATAAAAAGCATTCATGCAGCAAACATACACACATCTGCTCGTGCAAGCACACGTTCGCTCACGTATGACGAGTGCACGAAGGCATGCATGTATGAACAATTGGAAAAACACAAATCCATCATCAGGGCTAGATGGAACAACAAAAAGCACTAAGTCAGCAAACATACACACATCTGCTCGTGCAAGCACACGCTCGCTCACGTATGACGGCTTCACGAAGGCGAGCATGTATGAAAAATTGAAAACACACACAAATCCAGCAGGGCTAGATGGAACAAGAAAAATCATTCATTGAGCAAACATACACACATCTGCTCGTGCAAGCACACGCTCGCTCACGTATGACGAGTGCACGAAGGCATGCATGTATGAACAATTGGAAAAACACAACTCCATCATCAGGGATAGATGGAACAACAAAAAGCATTAAGTCAGCAAACATACACACATCTGCTCGTGCAAGCACACGCTCGCTCACGTATAACGGCTTCACGAAGGCGAGCATGTATGAGAAATTAAAAACACACACAAATCCAGCAGGGCTAGATGGAACAAGAAAAAACATTCATTGAGCAAACATACACACATCTGCTCGTGCAAGCACACGCTCGCTCACGTATGACGAGTGCACGAAGGCATGCATGTATGAAAAATTGGAAAAACACAAATCCATCTTCAGGGCTAGATGGAACAACAAAAAGCATTCATTCAGCAAACATACACACATGCGCTCGTGCAAGCACACGCTCGCTCACGTATGACGAGTGCACAAAAGCATGCATGTATTAAAAAGGCATACAAATCCATCATCAGGGCTACATGGAACAATAAAAAGCATTTATTGAGCAAACATACACACATCTGCTCGTGCGAGCACACGCTCGCTCACGTATGACGAGTGCACGAAGGCATGTATGTATGAACAATTGGAAAAACACAAATCCATCATCAGGGCTAGGTGGAACAACAAAAAGCATTAAGTCAGCAAACATACACACATCTGCTCGTGCAAGCACACGCTCGCTCACGTATGACGGCTTCACGAAGGCCAGCATGTATGAAAAATTGAAAACACACACAAATCCAGCAGGGCTAGATGGAACAAGAAAAAACATTCATTGAGCAAACATACACACATCTGCTTGTGCAAGCACACGCTCGCTCACGTATGACGAGTGCACGAAGGCATGCATCTATAAAAAATTGGAAAAACAATAATCCATCGTCAGGGCTAGATGGAACAAGAAACAGCATACATTCAGCAAACATACACACATCTGCTCGTGCAAGCACACGCTCGCTCACGTATGACGAGTGCACGAAGGCATGCATGTATGAACAAATGGAGAAACACAAATCCATCATCAGGGCTAGATGGAACAACAAAAAGCATTAAGTCAGCAAACATACACACATCTGCTTGTGCAAGCACACGCTCGCTCACGTATGACGGCTTCACGAAGGCGAGCATGTATGAAAAATTGAAAACACACACAAATCCAGCAGGGCTATATGGAACAAGAAAAAACATTCATTGAGCAAACATACACACATCTGCTCGTGCAAGCACACGCTCGCTCACGTATGACGAGTGCACGAAGGCATGCATGTATGAACAACTGGAAAAACACAAATCCATCATCAGGGCTAGATGGAACAACAAAAAGCATTAGGTCAGCAAACATACACACATCTGCTCGTGCAAGCACATGCTCGCTCACGTATGACGGCTTCACGAAGGCGAGCATGTATGAAAAATTGAAAACACACACAAATCCAGCAGGGCTAGATGGAACAAGAAAAAGCATTCATTGAGAAAACATACACACATCTGCTCGTGTACGCACACGCTCGCTCACGTATGACGAGTGCACGAAGGCATGCATGTATGAAAAATTGGAAAAACACAAATCCATCGTCAGGGCTAGATGGAACAAGGAACAGCATGCATTCAGCAAACATACACACATCTGCTCGTGCAAGCACACGCTCGCTCACGTATGACGAGTGCACAAAGGCATGCATGTATGAAAAATTGGATAAACACAAATCCATCGTCGGGGCTAGATGGAAAAAGAAACAGCATTCATTCAGCAAACATACACACATATGCTTGTGCAAGCACACGCTCGCTCCCGTATGACGAGTGCATGAAGGCGTGCATGTATGAAAAATTGATAACGCATACAAATCCATCATCAGGGCCAGATGGAACAACAAAAAGCATTCATTCAGTAAACATACACACATCTGCTCGTGCAAGCAAACACTCGCTCATGTATGACGAGTGCACGTAGGCATGCATATATAAAAAATTGGAAAAACACAAATCCATCATCAGAACTAGATAGAACAACAAAAAACATAATTCAGCAAACATACACACATCTGCTCGTGCAAGCACACGCTTCCTCACGTATGTTGGGTGCACGAAGGCATGCATGTATGAAGAATTGGAAAAACACAAATCCATTGTCAGGTATAGATGGAACAGGAAACAACATTTACTCAGCAAACATACACACATCTGCTCGTGCAAGCACACGCTCGCTCACGTATGACGAGTGCACGAAGGCATGCCTGTATGAAAAATTGAAAACACACACAAATCCATCTTCATGGCTAGATGGAACAACAAAAAGCATTCATTCAGCAAACATACACACCTGCGCTCGTGCAAGCACACGCTCGCTCACGTATGACGAGTGCACGAAAGCATGCATGTATTAAAAAGGCATACAAATCCATCATCAGGGCTAGATGGAACAATAAAAAGCATTCATGCAGCAAACATACACACATCTGCTCGTGCAAGCACACGTTCGCTCACGTATGACGAGTGCACGAAGGCATGCATGTATGAACAATTGGAAAAACACAAATCCATCATCAGGGCTAGATGGAACAACAAAAAGCACTAAGTCAGCAAACATACACACATCTGCTCGTGCAAGCACACGCTCGCTCACGTATGACGGCTTCACGAAGGCGAGCATGTATGAAAAATTGAAAACACACACAAATCCAGCAGGGCTAGATGGAACAAGAAAAATCATTCATTGAGCAAACATACACACATCTGCTCGTGCAAGCACACGCTCGCTCACGTATGACGAGTGCACGAAGGCATGCATGTATGAACAATTGGAAAAACACAACTCCATCATCAGGGATAGATGGAACAACAAAAAGCATTAAGTCAGCAAACATACACACATCTGCTCGTGCAAGCACACGCTCGCTCACGTATAACGGCTTCACGAAGGCGAGCATGTATGAAAAATTAAAAACACACACAAATCCAGCAGGGCTAGATGGAACAAGAAAAAACATTCATTGAGCAAACATACACACATCTGCTCGTGCAAGCACACGCTCGCTCACGTATGACGAGTGCACGAAGGCATGCATGTATGAAAAATTGGAAAAACACAAATCCATCTTCAGGGCTAGATGGAACAACAAAAAGCATTCATTCAGCAAACATACACACATGCGCTCGTGCAAGCACACGCTCGCTCACGTATGACGAGTGCACGAAAGCATGCATGTATTAAAAAGGCATACAAATCCATCATCAGGGCTACATGGAACAATAAAAAGCATTCATTGAGCAAACATACACACATCTGCTCGTGCGAGCACACGCTCGCTCACGTATGACGAGTGCACGAAGGCATGCATGTATGAACAATTGGAAAAACACAAATCCATCATCAGGGCTAGGTGGAACAACAAAAAGCATTAAGTCAGCAAACATACACACATCTGCTCGTGCAAGCACACGCTCGCTCACGTATGACGGCTTCACGAAGGCCAGCATGTATGAAAAATTGAAAACACACACAAATTCAGCAAGGCTAGATGGAACAAGAAAAAACATTCATTGAGCAAACATACACACATCTGCTTGTGCAAGCACACGCTCGCTCACGTATGACGAGTGCACGAAGGCATGCATCTATAAAAAATTGGAAAAACAATAATCCATCGTCAGGGCTAGATGGAACAAGAAACAGCATACATTCAGCAAACATACACACATCTGCTCGTGCAAGCACACGCTCGCTCACGTATGACGAGTGCACGAAGGCATGCATGTATGAACAAATGGAGAAACACAAATCCATCATCAGGGCTAGATGGAACAACAAAAAGCATTAAGTCAGCAAACATACACACATCTGCTTGTGCAAGCACACGCTCGCTCACGTATGACGGCTTCACGAAGGCGAGCATGTATGAAAAATTGAAAACACACACAAATCCAGCAGGGCTATATGGAACAAGAAAAACATTCATTGAGCAAACATACACACATCTGCTCGTGCAAGCACACGCTCGCTCACGTATGACGAGTGCACGAAGGCATGCATGTATGAACAACTGGAAAAACACAAATCCGTCATCAGGGCTAGATGGAACAACAAAAAGCATTAGGTCAGCAAACATACACACATCTGCTCGTGCAAGCACATGCTCGCTCACGTATGACGGCTTCACGAAGGCGAGCATGTATGAAAAATTGAAAACACACACAAATCCAGCAGGGCTAGATGGAACAAGAAAAAGCATTCATTGAGAAAACATACACACATCTGCTCGTGCCAGCACACGCTCGCTCACGTATGACGAGTGCACGAAGGCATGCATGTATGAAAAATTGAAAAAACACAAATCCATCGTCAGGGCTAGATGGAACAAGGAACAGCATGCATTCAGCAAACATACACACATCTGCTCGTGCAAGCACACGCTCGCTCACGTATGACGAGTGCACAAAGGCATGCATGTATGAAAAATTGGATAAACACAAATCCATCGTCGGGGCTAGATGGAAAAAGAAACAGCATTCATTCAGCAAACATACACACATATGCTTGTGCAAGCACACGCTCGCTCCCGTATGACGAGTGCATGAAGGCGTGCATGTATGAAAAATTGATAACGCATACAAATCCATCATCAGGGCCAGATGGAACAACAAAAAGCATTCATTCAGTAAACATACACACATCTGCTCGTGCAAGCAAACACTCGCTCATGTATGACGAGTGCACGTAGGCATGCATATATAAAAAATTGGAAAAACACAAATCCATCATCAGAACTAGATAGAACAACAAAAAACATAATTCAGCAAACATACACACATCTGCTCGTGCAAGCACACGCTTCCTCACGTATGTTGGGTGCACGAAGGCATGCATGTATGAAGAATTGGAAAAACACAAATCCATTGTCAGGTATAGATGGAACAGGAAACAACATTTACTCAGCAAACATACACACATCTGCTCGTGCAAGCACACGCTCGCTCACGTATGACGAGTGCACGAAGGCATGCCTGTATGAAAAATTGAAAACACACACAAATCCATCTTCATGGCTAGATGGAACAACAAAAAGCATTCATTCAGCAAACATACACACCTGCGCTCGTGCAAGCACACGCTCGCTCACGTATGACGAGTGCACGAAAGCATGCATGTATTAAAAAGGCATACAAATCCATCATCAGGGCTAGATGGAACAATAAAAAGCATTCATGCAGCAAACATACACACATCTGCTCGTGCAAGCACACGTTCGCTCACGTATGACGAGTGCACGAAGGCATGCATGTATGAACAATTGGAAAAACACAAATCCATCATCAGGGCTAGATGGAACAACAAAAAGCACTAAGTCAGCAAACATACACACATCTGCTCGTGCAAGCACACGCTCGCTCACGTATGACGGCTTCACGAAGGCGAGCATGTATGAAAAATTGAAAACACACACAAATCCAGCAGGGCTAGATGGAACAAGAAAAATCATTCATTGAGCAAACATACACACATCTGCTCGTGCAAGCACACGCTCGCTCACGTATGACGAGTGCACGAAGGCATGCATGTATGAACAATTGGAAAAACACAACTCCATCATCAGGGATAGATGGAACAACAAAAAGCATTAAGTCAGCAAACATACACACATCTGCTCGTGCAAGCACACGCTCGCTCACGTATAACGGCTTCACGAAGGCGAGCATGTATGA
The DNA here is from genome assembly GCA_964017125.1 of Flabesymbios commensalis. NCBI lineage: Eukaryota > Metazoa > Annelida > Polychaeta > Terebellida > Flabelligeridae > Flabesymbios > Flabesymbios commensalis. The sequence continues at coordinate 36,814,999 of OZ024909.1, forward strand.
AAAATTAAAAACACACACAAATCCAGCAGGGCTAGATGGAACAAGAAAAAACATTCATTGAGCAAACATACACACATCTGCTCGTGCAAGCACACGCTCGCTCACGTATGACGAGTGCACGAAGGCATGCATGTATGAAAAATTGGAAAAACACAAATCCATCTTCAGGGCTAGATGGAACAACAAAAAGCATCCATTCAGCAAACATACACACATGCGCTCGTGCAAGCACACGCTCGCTCACGTATGACGAGTGCACGAAAGCATGCATGTATTAAAAAGGCATACAAATCCATCATCAGGGCTACATGGAACAATAAAAAGCATTCATTGAGCAAACATACACACATCTGCTCGTGCGAGCACACGCTCGCTCACGTATGACGAGTGCACGAAGGCATGCATGTATGAACAATTGGAAAAACACAAATCCATCATCAGGGCTAGGTGGAACAACAAAAAGCATTAAGTCAGCAAACATACACACATCTGCTCGTGCAAGCACACGCTCGCTCACGTATGACGGCTTCACGAAGGCCAGCATGTATGAAAAATTGAAAACACACACAAATCCAGCAAGGCTAGATGGAACAAGAAAAAACATTCATTGAGCAAACATACACACATCTGCTTGTGCAAGCACACGCTCGCTCACGTATGACGAGTGCACGAAGGCATGCATCTATAAAAAATTGGAAAAACAATAATCCATCGTCAGGGCTAGATGGAACAAGAAACAGCATACATTCAGCAAACATACACACATCTGCTCGTGCAAGCACACGCTCGCTCACGTATGACGAGTGCACGAAGGCATGCATGTATGAACAAATAGAGAAACACAAATCCATCATCAGGGCTAGATGGAACAACAAAAAGCATTAAGTCAGCAAACATACACACATCTGCTTGTGCAAGCACACGCTCGCTCACGTATGACGGCTTCACGAAGGCGAGCATGTATGAAAAATTGAAAACACACACAAATCCAGCAGGGCTATATGGAACAAGAAAAAACATTCATTGAGCAAACATACACACATCTGCTCGTGCAAGCACACGCTCGCTCACGTATGACGAGTGCACGAAGGCATGCATGTATGAACAACTGGAAAAACACAAACCCATCATCAGGGCTAGATGGAACAACAAAAAGCATTAGGTCAGCAAACATACACACATCTGCTCGTGCAAGCACATGCTCGCTCACGTATGACGGCTTCACGAAGGCGAGCATGTATGAAAAATTGAAAACACACACAAATCCAGCAGGGCTAGATGGAACAAGAAAATGCATTCATTGAGAAAACATACACACATCTGCTCGTGCAAGCACACGCTCGCTCACGTATGACGAGTGCACGAAGGCATGCATGTATGAAAAATTGGAAAAACACAAATCCATCGTCAGGGCTAGATGGAAAAAGAAACAGCATTCATTCAGCAAACATACACACATATGCTTGTGCAAGCACACGCTCGCTCACGTATGACGAGTGCATTAAGGCGTGCATGTATGAAAAATTGATAACGCATACAAATCCATCATCAGGGCCAGATGGAACAACAAAAAGCATTCATTCAGTAAACATACACACATCTGCTCGTGTGAGCAAACACTCGCTCATGTATGACGAGTGCACGTAGGCATGCATATATAAAAAAATGGAAAAACACAAATCCATCATCAGAACTAGATAGAACAACAAAAAGCATAATTCAGCAAACATACACACATCTGCTCGTGCAAGCACACGCTTCCTCACGTATGTTGGGTGCACGAAGGCATGCATGTATGAAGAATTGGAAAAACACAAATCCATTGTCAGGTATAGATGGAACAGGAAACAACATTTACTCAGCAAACATACACACATCTGCTCGTGCAAGCACACGCTCGCTCACGTATGACGAGTGCACGAAGGCATGCCTGTATGAAAAATTGAAAACACACACAAATCCATCTTCATGGCTAGATGGAACAACAAAAAGCATTCATTCAGCAAACATACACACCTGCGCTCGTGCAAGCACACGCTCGCTCACGTATGACGAGTGCACGAAAGCATGCATGTATTAAAAAGGCATACAAATCCATCATCAGGGCTAGATGGAACAATAAAAAGCATTCATGCAGCAAACATACACACATCTGCTCGTGCAAGCACACGCTCGCTCACGTATGACGAGTGCACGAAGGCATGCATGTATGAACAATTGGAAAAACACAAATCCATCATCAGGGCTAGATGGAACAACAAAAAGCACTAAGTCAGCAAACATACACACATCTGCTCGTGCAAGCACACGCTCGCTCACGTATAACGGCTTCACGAAGGCGAGCATGTATGAAAAATTAAAAACACACACAAATCCAGCAGGGCTAGATGGAACAAGAAAAAACATTCATTGAGCAAACATACACACATCTGCTCGTGCAAGCACACGCTCGCTCACGTATGACGAGTGCACGAAGGCATGCATGTATGAAAAATTGGAAAAACACAAATCCATCGTCAGGGCTACATGGAACAAGAAACAGCATACATTCAGCAAACATACACACATCTGCTCGTGCAAGCACACGTTCGCTCACGTGTGACGAGTGCACAAAGGCATGCATGTATGAACAATTGGAAAAACACAAATCCATCATCAGTGCTAGATGGAACAACAAAAAGCATTAAGTCAGCAAACATAGACACATCTGCTCGTGCAAGCACAAGCTCGCTCACGTATGACGGCTCCACGAAGGCGAGCATGTATGAAAAATTGAAAACACACAAATTCAGCAGGGCTAGATGGAACAAGAAAAAACATTCATTGAGCAAACATACACACATCTGCTCGTGCAAGCACACGCTCGCTAACGTATGACGAGTGCACGAAGGCATGCATGTATGAACAATTGGAAAAACACAAATTCATCATCAGGGCTAGATGGAACAACGAAAAGCATTACGTCAGCAAACATACACACATCTGCTCGTGCAAGCACACGCATGCTCACGTATGACGGCTTCACGAAGGCGAGCATGTATGACAAATTGAAAACACACACAAATCCAGCAGGGCTAGATGGAACAAGAAAAAGCATTCATTGAGCAAACATACACACATCTGCTCGTGCAAGCACACGCTCGCTCACGTATGACGAGTGCACGAAGGCATGCATGTATGAACAATTGGAAAAACACAAATCCATCATCAGGGCTAGATGGAACAACAAAAAGCATTAAGTCAGCAAACATACACACATCCGCTCGTGCAAGCACACGCTCACTCACGTATGATGGCTTCACAAAGGCGAGCATGTATGAAAAATTGAAAACACACACAAATCCAGCAGGGCTAGATGGAACAAGAAAAAACATTCATTGAGCAAACATACACACATCTGCTCGTGCATGCACACGCTCGCTCAAGTATGACGAGTGCACGAAGGCATGCATGTATGAACAATTGGAAAAACACAAATCCATCATCAGGGCTAGATGGAACAACAAAAAGCATTAAGTCAGCAAACATACACACATCTGCTCGTGTAAGCACACGCTCGCTCACGTATGACGGCTTCACGAAGGAGAGCATGTATGAAAAATTGAAAACACACACAAATCCAGCAGGGCTAGATGGAACAAGAAAAAACATTCATTGAGCAAACATACACACATCTGCTCGTGCAAGCACACGCTCGCTCACGTATGACGAGTGCACGAAGGCATGAATGTATGAACAATTGGAAAAACACAAATCCATCATCAGGGCTAGATGGAACAACAAAAAGCATTAAGTCAGCAAACATACACCCATCTGCTCGTGCAAGCACACGCTCGCTCACGTATGACGGCTTCACGAAGGCCAGCATGTATGAAAAATTGAAAACACACACAAATCCAGCAGGGCTAGATGGAACAAGAAAAAACATTCATTGAGCAAACATACACACATCTGCTTGTGCAAGCACACGCTCGCTCACGTATGACGAGTGCACGAAGGCATGCATCTATGAAAAATTGGAAAAACACAAATCCATCGTCAGGGCTAGATGGAACAAGAAACAGCATACATTCAGCAAACATACACACATCTGCTCGTGCAAGCACACGCTCGCTCACCTATGACGAGTGCACGAAGGCATGCATGTATGAACAAATGGAAAAACACAAATCCATCATCAGGGCTAGATGGAACAACAAAAAGCATTAAGTCAGCAAACATACACACATCTGCTCGTGCAAGCACACACTCGCTCACGTATGACGGCTTCACGAAGGTGAGCATGTATGAAAAATTGAAAACACACACAAATCCAGCAGGGCTAGATGGAACAAGAAAAAACATTGATTGAGCAAACATACACACATCTGCTCGTGCAAGCACACGCTCACTCACGTATGACGAGTGCACGAAGGCATGCATGTATGAACAACTGGAAAAACACAAATCCATCATCAGGGCTAGATGAAACAACAAAAAGCATTAGGTCAGCAAACATACACACATCTGCTCGTGCAAGCACACGCTCGCTCACGTATGATGGCTTCACGAAGGCGAGCATGTATGAAAAATTGAAAACACACACAAATCCAGCAGGGCTAGATGGAACAAGAAAAAGCATTCATTGAGCAAACATACACACATCTGCTCGTGCAAGCACACACTCGCTCACGTATGACGAGTGCACGAAGGCATGCATGTATGAAAAATTGGAAAAACACAAATCCATCGTCAGGGCTAGATGGAACAAGAAACAGCATACATTCAGCAAACATACACACATCTGCTCGTGCAAGCACACGCTCGCTCATGTATGACGAGTGCACAAAGGCATGCATGTATGAAAAATTGGATAAACACAAATCCATCGTCGGGGCTAGATGGAAAAAGAAACAGCATTCATTCAGCAAACATACACACATGTGCTTGTGCAAGCACACGCTCGCTCACCTATGACAAGTGCATGAAGGCGTGCATGTATGAAAAATTGATAACGCATACAAATCCATCATCAGGGCCAGATGGAACAACAAAAAGCATTCATCCAGTAAACATACACACATCTGCTCGTGCAAGCAAACACTCGCTCACGTATGACGAGTGCACGAAGGCATGCATATATAAAAAATTGGAAAAACACAAATTCATCATCAGGGCTAGATAGAACAACAAAAAGCATAATTCAGCAAACATACACACATCTGCTCGTGCAAGCACACGCTTCCTCACGTATGTTGGGTGCACGAAGTCATGCATGTATGAAGAATTGGAAAAACACAAATCCATTGTCAGGTATTGATGGAACAGGAAACAACATTTACTCAGCAAACATACACACATCTGCTCGTGCAAGCACACGCTCGCTCACGTATGACGAGTGCACGAAGGCATGCCTGTATGAAAAATTGAAAACACACACAAATCCATCTTCATGGCTAGATGGAACAACAAAAAGCATTCATTCAGCAAACATACACACCTGCGCTCGTGCAAGCACACGCTCGCTCACGTATGACGAGTGCACGAAAGCTTGCATGTATTAAAAAGGCATACAAATCCATCATCAGGGCTAGATGGAACAATAAAAAGCATTCATTGAGCAAACATACACACATCTGCTCGTGCAAGCACACGCTCGCTCACGTATGACGAGTGCACTAAGGCATGCATGTATGAAAAATTGGAAAAACACAAATCCATCGTCAGGGCTACATGGAACAAGAAACAGCATACATTCAGCAAACATACACACATCGGCTCGTGCAAGCACACGCTCGCTCACGTATGACGAGTGCACGAAGGCATGCATGTATGAACAATTGGAAAAACACAAATCCATCATCAGTGCTAGATGGAACAACAAAAAGCATTAAGTCAGCAAACATACACACATCTGCTCGTGCAAGCACAAGCTCGCTCACGTATGACGGCTTCACGAAGGCGAGCATGTATGAAAAATTGAAAACACACAAATCCAGCAGGGCTAGATGGAACAAGAAAAAACATTCATTGAGCAAACATACACACATCTGCTCGTGCAAGCACACGCTCGCTAAAGTATGACGAGTGCACGAAGGCATGCATGTATGAACAATTGGAAAAACACAAATCCATCATCAGGGCTAGATGGAACAACAAAAAGCATTAAGTCAGCAAACATACACACATCTGCTCGTGCAAGCACACGCTCGCTCACGTATGACGGCTTCACGAAGGCGAGCATGTATGAAAAATTGAAAACACACACAAATCCAGCAGGGCTAGATGGAACAAGAAGAAGCATTCATTGAGAAAACATACACACATCTGCTTGTGCAAGCACACGCTCGCTCACGTATGACGAGTGCACGAAGGCATGCATGTATGCAAAATTGGAAAAACACAAATCCATCGTCAGGGCTAGGTGGAACAAGAAACAGCATACATTCAGCAAACATACACACATCTGCTCGTGCAAGCACACGCTCGCTCACGTATGACGAGTGCACGAAGGCATGCATGTATGAACAATTGGAAAAACACAAATCCATCATCAGGGCTAGATGGAACAACAAAAAGCATTAAGTAAGCAAACATACACACATCTGCTCCTGCAAGCACATGCTCGCTCATGTATGACGGCTTCACGAAGGCGAGCATGTATGAAAAATTGAAAACACACACAAATCCAGCAGGGCTAGATGGAACAAGAAAAAGCATTCATTGAGCAAACATACACACATCTGCTCGTGCAAGCACACGCTCACTCACGTATGACGAGTGCACGAAGGCATGCATGTATGAACAATTGGAAAAACACAAATCCATCATCAGGGCTAGATGGAACAACAAAAAGCATTAAGTCAGCAAACATACACACATCTGCTCGTGCAAGCACACGCTCGCTCACGTATGACGGCTTCACGAAGGCGAGCATTTATGAAAAATTAAAAACACACACAAATCCAGAAGGGCTAGATGGAACAAGAAGAAGCATTCATTGAGCAAACATACACACATCTGCTCGTGCAAGCACACGCTCGCTCACGTATGACGAGTGCACAAAGGCATGCATGTATGAAAAATTGGATAAACACAAATCCATCGTCGGGGCTAGATGGAAAAAGAAACAGCATTCATTCAGCAAACATACACACATGTGCTTGTGCAAGCACACGCTCGCTCACCTATGACAAGTGCATGAAGGCGTGCATGTATGAAAAATTTATAACGCATACAAATCCATCATCAGGGCCAGATGGAACAACAAAAAGCATTCATCCAGTAAACATACACACATCTGCTCGTGCAAGCAAACACTCGCTCACGTATGACGAGTGCACGAAGGCATGCATATATAAAAAATTGGAAAAACACAAATTCATCATCAGGGCTAGATAGAACAACAAAAAGCATAATTCAGCAAACATACACACATCTGCTCGTGCAAGCACACGCTTCCTCACGTATGTTGGGTGCACGAAGTCATGCATGTATGAAGAATTGGAAAAACACAAATCCATTGTCAGGTATTGATGGAACAGGAAACAACATTTACTCAGCAAACATACACACATCTGCTCGTGCAAGCACACGCTCGCTCACGTATGACGAGTGCACGAAGGCATGCCTGTATGAAAAATTGAAAACACACACAAATCCATCTTCATGGCTAGATGGAACAACAAAAAGCATTCATTCAGCAAACATACACACCTGCGCTCGTGCAAGCACACGCTCGCTCACGTATGACGAGTGCACGAAAGCATGCATGTATTAAAAAGGCATACAAATCCATCATCAGGGCTAGATGGAACAATAAAAAGCATTCATTGAGCAAACATACACACATCTGCTCGTGCAAGCACACGCTCGCTCACGTATGACGAGTGCACTAAGGCATGCATGTATGAAAAATTGGAAAAACACAAATCCATCGTCAGGGCTACATGGAACAAGAAACAGCATACATTCAGCAAACATACACACATCGGCTCGTGCAAGCACACGCTCGCTCACGTATGACGAGTGCACGAAGGCATGCATGTATGAACAATTGGAAAAACACAAATCCATCATCAGTGCTAGATGGAACAACAAAAAGCATTAAGTCAGCAAACATACACACATCTGCTCGTGCAAGCACAAGCTCGCTCACGTATGACGGCTTCACGAAGGCGAGCATGTATGAAAAATTGAAAACACACAAATCCAGCAGGGCTAGATGGAACAAGAAAAAACATTCATTGAGCAAACATACACACATCTGCTCGTGCAAGCACACGCTCGCTAAAGTATGACGAGTGCACGAAGGCATGCATGTATGAACAATTGGAAAAACACAAATCCATCATCAGGGCTAGATGGAACAACAAAAAGCATTAAGTCAGCAAACATACACACATCTGCTCGTGCAAGCACACGCTCGCTCACGTATGACGGCTTCACGAAGGCGAGCATGTATGAAAAATTGAAAACACACACAAATCCAGCAGGGCTAGATGGAACAAGAAGAAGCATTCATTGAGAAAACATACACACATCTGCTTGTGCAAGCACACGCTCGCTCACGTATGACGAGTGCACGAAGGCATGCATGTATGCAAAATTGGAAAAAACACAAATCCATCGTCAGGGCTAGGTGGAACAAGAAACAGCATACATTCAGCAAACATACACACATCTGCTCGTGCAAGCACACGCTCGCTCACGTATGACGAGTGCACGAAGGCATGCATGTATGAACAATTGGAAAAACACAAATCCATCATCAGGGCTAGATGGAACAACAAAAAGCATTAAGTAAGCAAACATACACACATCTGCTCCTGCAAGCACATGCTCGCTCATGTATGACGGCTTCACGAAGGCGAGCATGTATGAAAAATTGAAAACACACACAAATCCAGCAGGGCTAGATGGAACAAGAAAAAGCATTCATTGAGCAAACATACACACATCTGCTCATGCAAGCACACGCTCACTCACGTATGACGAGTGCACGAAGGCATGCATGTATGAACAATTGGAAAAACACAAATCCATCATCAGGGCTAGATGGAACAACAAAAAGCATTAAGTCAGCAAACATACACACATCTGCTCGTGCAAGCACACGCTCGCTCACGTATGACGGCTTCACGAAGGCGAGCATTTATGAAAAATTAAAAACACACACAAATCCAGAAGGGCTAGATGGAACAAGAAGAAGCATTCATTGAGCAAACATACACACATCTGCTTGTGCAAGCACACGCTCGCTCACGTATGATGAGTGCACGAAGGCATGCATTCAGCAAAATTGGAAAAACACAAATCCATCGTCAGGGCTAGATGGAACAAGAAACAGCATACATTCAGCAAACATACACACATCTGCTCGTGCAAGCACACGCTCGCTCACGTATGACGAGTGCACGAAGGCATGCATGTATGAACAATTGGAAAAACACAAATCCATCATCAGGGCTAGATGGAACAACAAAAAGCTTTAAGTTAGCAGACATACACACATCTGCTCCTGCAAGCACATGCTCGCTCACGTATGACGGCTTCACGAAAGCGAGCATGTATTAAAAATTGAAAACACACACAAATCCAGCAGGGCTAGATGGAACAAGAAATAGCATTCATTGAGCAAACATACACACATCTGCTCGTGCAAGCACACGCTCGCTCACGTATGACGAGTGCACGAAGGCATGCATGTATGCAAAATTGGAAAAACACAAATCCATCGTCAGGGCTAGATGGAACAAGAAACAGCATACATTCAGCAGACATACACACATCTGCTCGTGCAAGCACACGCTCGCTCACGTATGATGTGTGCACGAAGGCATGCATGTATGAACAATTGGAAAAACACACATCCATCATCAGGGCTAGATGGAGCAACAAAAAGCATTAAATCAGCAAACATACACACATCTGCTCGTGCAAGCACACGCTCGCTCACGTATGACGAGTGCACGAAGGCATGCATGTATGCAAAATTGGAAAAACACAAATCCATCGTCAGGGCTAGATGGAACAAGAAACAGCATACATTCAGCAAACATACACACATCTGCTCGTGCAAGCACACGCTCGCTCACGTATGACGAGTGCACGAAGGCATGCATGTATGAACAATTGGAAAAACACAAATCCATCATCAGGGCTAGATGGAATAACAAAAAGCATTAAGTTAGCAAACATACACACATCTGCTCTTGCAAGCACATGCTCGCTCACGTATGACGGCTTCACGAAAGCGAGCATGTATGAAAAATTGAAAATACACACAAATCCAGCAGGGCTAGATGGAACAAGAAAAAGCATTCATTGAGCAAACATACACACATCTGCTCGTGCAAGCACACGCTCGCTCACGTATGACGAGTGCACGAAGGCATGCATGTATGAACAATTGGAAAAACACAAATCCATCATCAGGGCTAGATGGATCAACAAAAAGCATTAAGTAAGCTAACATACACACATCTGCTCGTGCAAGCACACGCTTGCTCAAGTATGATGGCTTCACGAAGGCGAGCATGTATGAAGAATTTAAAACACACACAAATCCAGCAGGGCTAGATGGAACAAGAAGAAGCATTCATTGAGCAAACATACACACATCTGCTCGTGCAAGCACACGCTCGCTCACGTATGACGAGTGCACGAAGGCATGCATGTATGCAAAATTGGAAAAACAGAAATCCATCGTCAGGGCTAGATGGAACAAGAAACAGCATACATTCAGCAAACATACACACATCTGCTCGTGCAAGCACACGCTCGCTCACGTATGACGTGTGCACGAAGGCATGCATGTATGAACAATTGGAAAAACACAAATCCATCATCAGGGCTAGATGGAACAACAAAAAGCATTAAGTCAGCAAACATACACACATCTGCTCTTGCAAGCACATGCTCGCTCACGTATGACGGCTTCACGAAAGCGAGCATGTATGAAAAATTGAAAACACACACAAATCCAGCAGGGATAGATGGAACAAGAAAAAGCATTCATTGAGCAAACATACACACATCTGCTCGTGCAAGAACAAGCTCGCTCACGTATGACGAGTGCACGAAGGCATGCATGTATGAACAATTAGAAAAACACAAATCCATCATCAGGGCTAGATGAAACAAGAAACAGCATACATTCAGCAAACATAGACACATCTGCTCGTGCAAGCACACGCTCGCTCACGTATGACGAGTGCACGAAGGCATGCATGTATAAACAATTGGAAAAACACAAATCCATCATCAGGGCTAGATGGAACAACAAAAAGCATTAAGTTAGCAAACATACACACATCTGCTCCTGCAAGCACATGCTCGCTCACGTATGACGGCTTCACGAAAGCGAGCATGTATGAAAAATTGAAAACACACACAAATCCAGCAGGGCTAGATGGAACAAGAAAAAGCATTCATTGAGCAAACATACACACATCTGCTCGTGCAAGCACACGCTCGCTCACGTATGACGAGTGCACGAAGGCATGCATGTATGCAAAATTGGAAAAACACAAATCCATCGTCAGGGCTAGATGGAACCAGAAACAGCATACATTCAGCAAACATACACACATCTGCTCGTGCAAGCACACGCTCGCTCACGTATGACAAGTGCACGAAGGCATGCATGTATAAACAATTGGAAAAACACAAATCCATCATCAGGGCTAGATGGAACAACAAAAAGCATTAAGTTAGCAAACATACACACATCTGCTCTTGCAAGCACATGCTCGCTCACGTATGACGGCTTCACGAAAGCGAGCATGTCTGAAAAATTGAAAATACACACAAATCCAGCAAGGCTAGATGGAACAAGAAAAAGCATTCATTGAGCAAACATACACACATCTGCTCGTGCAAGCACACGCTCGCTCACGTATGACGAGTGCACGAAGGCATGCATGTATGAACAATTGGAAAAACACAAATCCATCATCAGGGCTAGATGGAACAACAAAAAGCATTAAGTCAGCAAACATACACACATCTGTTCGTGCAAGCACACGCTCGCTCACGTATGACGGCTTCACGAAGGCGAGAATGTATGAAAAATTGAAAACACACACAAATCCAGCAGGGCTAGATGGAACAAGAAGAAGCATTCATTGAGCAAACATACACACATCTGCTTGTGCAAGCACACGCTCGCTCACGTATGACGAGTGCACGAAGGCATGCATGTATGCAAAATTGGAAAAACAGAAATCCATCGTCAGGGCTAGATGGAACAAGAAACAGCATACATTCAGCAGACATACACACATCTGCTCGTGCAAGCACACGCTCGCTCACGTATGATGTGTGCACGAAGGCATGCATGTATGAACAATTGGAAAAACACACATCCATCATCAGGGCTAGATGGAACAACAAAAAGCATTAAGTCAGCAAACATACACACATCTGCTCGTGCAAACACACGCTCGCTCACATATGACGAGTGCACGAAGGCATGCATGTATGCAAAATTGGAAAAACACAAATCCATCGTCAGGGCTAGATGGAACAAGAAACAGCATACATTCAGCAAACATACACACATCTGCTCGTGCAAGCACACGCTCGCTCACGTATGACGAGTGCACGAAGGCATGCATGTATGAACAATTGGAAAAACACAAATCCATCATCAGGGCTAGATGGAATAACAAAAAGCATTAAGTTAGCAAACATTCACACATCTGCTCCTGCAAGCACATGCTCGCTCACGTATGACGGCTTCACGAAAGCGAGCATGTATGAAAAATTGAAAACACACACAAATCCAGCAGGGCTAGATGGAACAAGAAATAGCATTCATTGAGCAAACATACACACATCTGCTCGTGCAAGCACACGCTCGCTCACGTATGACGAGTGCACGAAGGCATGCATGTATGAACAATTGGAAAAACACAAATCCATCATCAGGGCTAGATGGAACAACAAAAAGCATTAAGTAAGCTAACATACACACATCTGCTCGTGCAAGCACACGCTTGCTCAAGTATGATGGCTTCACGAAGGCGAGCATGTATGAAGAATTTAAAACACACACAAATCCAGCAGGGCTAGATGGAACAAGAAGAAGCATTCATTGAGCAGACATACACACATCTGCTCGTGCAAGCACACGCTCGCTCACGTATGACGAGTGCACGAAGGCATGCATGTATGCAAAATTGGAAAAACAGAAATCCATCGTCAGGGCTAGATGGAACAAGAAACAGCATACATTCAGCAAACATACACACATCTGCTCGTGCAAGCACACGCTCGCTCACGTATGACGTGTGCACGAAGGCATGCATGTATGAACAATTGGAAAAACACAAATCCATCATCAGGGCTAGATGGAACAACAAAAAGCATTAAGTCAGCAAACATACACACATCTGCTCGTGCAAGCACACGCTCGCTCACGTATGACGGCTTCACGAAGGCGAGCATGTATGAAAAATTGAAAACACACAAATCCAGCAGGGCTAGATGGAACAAGAAAAAGCATTCATTGAGCAAACATACACACATCTGCTCGTGCAAGCATACGCTCGCTAACGTATGACGAGTGCACGAAGGCATGCATGTATGAACAATTGGAAAAACACAAATCCATCATCAGGGCTAGATGGAACAACAAAAAGCATTAAGTTAGCAAACATACACACATCTGCTCCTGCAAGCACATGCTCGCTCACGTATGACGGCTTCACGAAAGCGAGCATGTATGAAAAATTGAAAACACACACAAATCCAGCAGGGCTAGATGGAACAAGAAGAAGCATTCATTGAGCAAACATACACACATCTGCTTGTGCAAGCACACGCTCGCTCACGTATGACGAGTGCACGAAGGCATGCATGTATGCAAAATTGGAAAAACACAAATCCATCGTCAGGGCTAGATGGAACAAGAAACAGCATACATTCAGCAACCATACACACATCTGCTCGTGCAAGCACACGCTCGCTCACGTATGATGTGTGCACGAAGGCATGCATGTATGAACAATTGGAAAAAAACAAATCCATCATCAGGGCTAGATGGAACAACAAAAAGCATTAAGTCAGCAAACATACACACATCTGCTCGTGCAAGCACACGCTCGCTCACGTATGACGAGTGCACGAAGGCATGCATGTATGCAAAATTGGAAAAACACAAATCCATCGTCAGGGCTAGATGGAACAAGAAACAGCATACATTCAGCAAACATACACACATCTGCTCGTGCAAGCACACGCTCGCTCACGTATGACGAGTGCACGAAGGCATGCATGTATGAACAATTGGAAAAACACAAATCCATCATCAGGGCTAGATGGAACAACAAAAAGCATTAAGTTAGCAAACATACACACATCTGCTCCTGCAAGCACATGCTCGCTCACGTATGACGGCTTCACGAAAGCGAGCATGTATGAAAAATTGAAAACACACACAAATCCAGCAGGGCTAGATGGAACAAGAAATAGCATTCATTGAGCAAACATACACACATCTGCTCGTGCAAGCACACGCTCGCTCACGTATGACGAGTGCACGAAGGCATGCATGTATGAACAATTGGAAAAACACAAATCCATCATCAGGGCTAGATGGAACAACAAAAAGCATTAAGTAAGCTAACATACACACATCTGCTCGTGCAAGCACACGCTTGCTCAAGTATGATGGCTTCACGAAGGCGAGCATGTATGAAGAATTTAAAACACACACAAATCCAGCAGGGCTAGATGGAACAAGAAGAAGCATTCATTGAGCAGACATACACACATCTGCTCGTGCAAGCACACGCTCGCTCACCTATGACGAGTGCACGAAGGCATGCATGTATGCAAAATTGGAAAAACAGAAATCCATCGTCAGGGCTAGATGGAACAAGAAACAGCATACATTCAGCAAACATACACACATCTGCTCGTGCAAGCACACGCTCGCTCACGTATGACGTGTGCACGAAGGCATGCATGTATGAACAATTGGAAAAACACAAATCCATCATCAGGGCTAGATGGAACAACAAAAAGCATTAAGTCAGCAAACATACACACATCTGCTCGTGCAAGCACACGCTCGCTCACGTATGACGGCTTCACGAAGGCGAGCATGTATGAAAAATTGAAAACACACAAATCCAGCAGGGCTAGATGGAACAAGAAAAAGCATTCATTGAGCAAACATACACACATCTGCTCGTGCAAGCATACGCTCGCTAACGTATGACGAGTGCACGAAGGCATGCATGTATGAACAATTGGAAAAACACAAATCCATCATCAGGGCTAGATGGAACAACAAAAAGCATTAAGTTAGCAAACATACACACATCTGCTCCTGCAAGCACATGCTCGCTCACGTATGACGGCTTCACGAAAGCGAGCATGTATGAAAAATTGAAAACACACACAAATCCAGCAGGGCTAGATGGAACAAGAAGAAGCATTCATTGAGCAAACATACACACATCTGCTTGTGCAAGCACACGCTCGCTCACGTATGACGAGTGCACGAAGGCATGCATGTATGCAAAATTGGAAAAACACAAATCCATCGTCAGGGCTAGATGGAACAAGAAACAGCATACATTCAGCAACCATACACACATCTGCTCGTGCAAGCACACGCTCGCTCACGTATGATGTGTGCACGAAGGCATGCATGTATGAACAATTGGAAAAAAACAAATCCATCATCAGGGCTAGATGGAACAACAAAAAGCATTAAGTCAGCAAACATACACACATCTGCTCGTGCAAGCACACGCTCGCTCACGTATGACGAGTGCACGAAGGCATGCATGTATGCAAAATTGGAAAAACACAAATCCATCGTCAGGGATAGATGGAACAAGAAACAGCATACATTCAGCAAACATACACACATCTGCTCGTGCAAGCACACGCTCGCTCACGTATGACGAGTGCACGAAGGCATGCATGTATGAACAATTGGAAAAACACAAATCCATCATCAGGGCTAGATGGAACAACAAAAAGCATTAAGTTAGCAAACATACACACATCTGCTCCTGCAAGCACATGCTCGCTCACGTATGATGGCTTCACGAAAGCGAGCATGTATGAAAAATTGAAAACACACACAAATCCAGCAGGGCTAGATGGAACAAGAAATAGCATTCATTGAGCAAACATACACACATCTGCTCGTGCAAGCACACGCTCGCTCACGTATGACGAGTGCACGAAGGCATGCATGTATGAACAATTGGAAAAACACAAATCCATCATCAGGGCTAGATGGAACAACAAAAAGCATTAAGTCAGCAAACATACACAAATCTGCTCGTGCAAGCACACGCTCGCTCACGTATGACGGCTTCACGAAGGCGAGCATGTATGAAAAATTGAAAACACACACAAATCCAGCAGGGCTAGATGGAACAAGAAGAAGCATTCATTGAGCAAACATACACACATCTGCTTGTGCAAGCACACGCTCGCTCACGTATGACGAGTGCACGAAGGCATGCATGTATGCAAAATTGGAAAAACAGAAATCCATCGTCAGGGCTAGATGGAACAAGAAACAGCATACATTCAGCAAACATACACACATTTGCTCGTGCAAGCACACGCTCGCTCACGTATGATGTGTGCACGAAGGCATGCATGTATGAACAATTGGAAAAACACAAATCCATCATCAGGGCTAGATGGAACAACAAAAAGCATTGAGTCAGCAAACATACACACATCTGCTCGTGCAAGCACACGCTCGCTCACGTATGACGAGTGCACGAAGGCATGCATGTATGCAAAATTGGAAAAACACAAATCCATCGTCAGGGCTAGATGGAACAAGAAAAAGCATTCATTGAGCAAACATACACACATCTGCTCGTGCAAGCACACGCTCGCTAACGTATGACGAGTGCACGAAGGCATGCATGTATGAACAATTGGAAAAACACAAATCCATCATCAGGGCTAGATGGAACAACAAAAAGCATTAAGTTAGCAAACATACACACATCTGCTCCTGCAAGCACATGCTCGCTCACGTATGACGGCTTCACGAAAGCGAGCATGTATGAAAAATTGAAAACACACACAAATCCAGCAGGGCTAGATGGAACAAGAAGAAGCATTCATTGAGCAAACATACACACATCTGCTTGTGCAAGCACACGCTCGCTCACGTATGACGAGTGCACGAAGGCATGCATGTATGCAAAATTGGAAAAACACAAATCCATCGTCAGGGCTAGATGGAACAAGAAACAGCATACATTCAGCAACCATACACACATCTGCTCGTGCAAGCACACGCTCGCTCACGTATGATGTGTGCACGAAGGCATGCATGTATGAACAATTGGAAAAAAACAAATCCATCATCAGGGCTAGATGGAACAACAAAAAGCATTAAGTCAGCAAACATACACACATCTGCTCGTGCAAGCACACGCTCGCTCACGTATGACGAGTGCACGAAGGCATGCATGTATGCAAAATTGGAAAAACACAAATCCATCGTCAGGGCTAGATGGAACAAGAAACAGCATACATTCAGCAAACATACACACATCTGCTCGTGCAAGCACACGCTCGCTCACGTATGACGAGTGCACGAAGGCATGCATGTATGAACAATTGGAAAAACACAAATCCATCATCAGGGCTAGATGGAACAACAAAAAGCATTAAGTTAGCAAACATACACACATCTGCTCCTGCAAGCACATGCTCGCTCATGTATGACGGCTTCACGAAAGCGAGCATGTATGAAAAATTGAAAACACACACAAATCCAGCAGGGCTAGATGGAACAAGAAATAGCATTCATTGAGCAAACATACACACATCTGCTCGTGCAAGCACACGCTCGCTCACGTATGACGAGTGCACGAAGGCATGCATGTATGAACAATTGGAAAAACACAAATCCATCATCAGGGCTAGATGGAACAACAAAAAGCATTAAGTCAGCTAACATACACACATCTGCTCGTGCAAGCACACGCTTGCTCAAGTATGATGGCTTCACGAAGGCGAGCATGTATGAAGAATTGAAAACACACACAAATCCAGCAGGGCTAGATGGAACAAGAAGAAGCATTCATTGAGCAAACATACACACATCTGCTCGTGCAAGCACACGCTCGCTCACGTATGACGAGTGCACGAAGGCATGCATGTATGCAAAATTGGAAAAACAGAAATCCATCGTCAGGGCTAGATGGAACAAGAAACAGCATACATTCAGCAAACATACACACATCTGCTCGTGCAAGCACACGCTCGCTCACGTATGACGTGTGCACGAAGGCATGCATGTATGAACAATTGGAAAAACACAAATCCATCATCAGGGCTAGATGGAACAACAAAAAGCAGTAAGTCAGCAAACATACACACATCTGCTCGTGCAAGCACACGCTCGCTCACGTATGACGGCTTCACGAAGGCGAGCATGTATGAAAAATTGAAAACACACAAATCCAGCAGGGCTAGATGGAACAAGAAAAAGCATTCATTGAGCAAACATACACACATCTGCTCGTGCAAGCACACGCTCGCTAACGTATGACGAGTGCACGAAGGCATGCATGTATGAACAATTGGAAAAACACAAATCCATCATCAGGGCTAGATGGAACAACAAAAAGCATTAAGTTAGCAAACATACACACATCTGCTCCTGCAAGCACATGCTCGCTCACGTATGACGGCTTCACGAAAGCGAGCATGTATGAAAAATTGAAAACACACACAAATCCAGCAGGGCTAGATGGAACAAGAAGAAGCATTCATTGAGCAAACATACACACATCTGCTTGTGCAAGCACACGCTCGCTCACGTATGACGAGTGCACGAAGGCATGCATGTATGCAAAATTGGAAAAACACAAATCCATCGTCAGGGCTAGATGGAACAAGAAACAGCATACATTCAGCAACCATACACACATCTGCTCGTGCAAGCACACGCTCGCTCACGTATGACGAGTGCACGAAGGCATGCATGTATGAACAATTGGAAAAACACAAATCCATCATCAGGGCTAGATGGAACAACAAAAAGCATTAAGTTAGCAAACATACACACATCTGCTCCTGCAAGCACATGCTCGCTCACGTATGACGGCTTCACGAAAGCGAGCATGTATGAAAAATTGAAAACACACACAAATCCAGCAGGGCTAGATGGAACAAGAAATAGCATTCATTGAGCAAACATACACACATCTGCTCGTGCAAGCACACGCTCGCTCACGTATGACGAGTGCACGAAGGCATGCATGTATGAACAATTGGAAAAACACAAATCCATCATCAGGGCTAGATGGAACAACAAAAAGCATTAAGTCAGCTAACATACACACATCTGCTCGTGCAAGCACACGCTTGCTCAAGTATGATGGCTTCACGAAGGCGAGCATGTATGAAGAATTGAAAACACACACAAATCCAGCAGGGCTAGATGGAACAAGAAGAAGCATTCATTGAGCAAACATACACACATCTGCTCGTGCAAGCACACGCTCGCTCACGTATGACGAGTGCACGAAGGCATGCATGTATGCAAAATTGGAAAAACAGAAATCCATCGTCAGGGCTAGATGGAACAAGAAACAGCATACATTCAGCAAACATACACACATCTGCTCGTGCAAGCACACGCTCGCTCACGTATGACGTGTGCACGAAGGCATGCATGTATGCAAAATTGGAAAAACACAAATCCATCGTCAGGGCTAGATGGAACAAGAAACAGCATACATTCAGCAACCATACACACATCTGCTCGTGCAAGCACACGCTCGCTCACGTATGATGTGTGCACGAAGGCATGCATGTATGAACAATTGGAAAAAAACAAATCCATCATCAGGGCTAGATGGAACAACAAAAAGCATTAAGTCAGCAAACATACACACATCTGCTCGTGCAAGCACACGCTCGCTCACGTATGACGAGTGCACGAAGGCATGCATGTATGCAAAATTGGAAAAACACAAATCCATCGTCAGGGCTAGATGGAACAAGAAACAGCATACATTCAGCAAACATACACACATCTGCTCGTGCAAGCACACGCTCGCTCACGTATGACGAGTGCACGAAGGCATGCATGTATGAACAATTGGAAAAACACAAATCCATCATCAGGGCTAGATGGAACAACAAAAAGCATTAAGTTAGCAAACATACACACATCTGCTCCTGCAAGCACATGCTCGCTCACGTATGACGGCTTCACGAAAGCGAGCATGTATGAAAAATTGAAAACACACACAAATCCAGCAGGGCTAGATGGAACAAGAAATAGCATTCATTGAGCAAACATACACACATCTGCTCGTGCAAGCACACGCTCGCTCACGTATGACGAGTGCACGAAGGCATGCATGTATGAACAATTGGAAAAACACAAATCCATCATCAGGGCTAGATGGAACAACAAAAAGCATTAAGTCAGCTAACATACACACATCTGCTCGTGCAAGCACACGCTTGCTCAAGTATGATGGCTTCACGAAGGCGAGCATGTATGAAGAATTGAAAACACACACAAATCCAGCAGGGCTAGATGGAACAAGAAGAAGCATTCATTGAGCAAACATACACACATCTGCTCGTGCAAGCACACGCTCGCTCACGTATGACGAGTGCACGAAGGCATGCATGTATGCAAAATTGGAAAAACAGAAATCCATCGTCAGGGCTAGATGGAACAAGAAACAGCATACATTCAGCAAACATACACACATCTGCTCGTGCAAGCACACGCTCGCTCACGTATGATGTGTGCACGAAGGCATGCATGTATGAACAATTGGAAAAAAACAAATCCATCATCAGGGCTAGATGGAACAACAAAAAGCATTAAGTCAGCAAACATACACACATCTGCTCGTGCAAGCACACGCTCGCTCACGTATGACGAGTGCACGAAGGCATGCATGTATGCAAAATTGGAAAAACACAAATCCATCGTCAGGGCTAGATGGAACAAGAAACAGCATACATTCAGCAAACATACACACATCTGCTCGTGCAAGCACACGCTCGCTCACGTATGACGAGTGCACGAAGGCATGCATGTATGAACAATTGGAAAAACACAAATCCATCATCAGGGCTAGATGGAACAACAAAAAGCATTAAGTTAGCAAACATACACACATCTGCTCCTGCAAGCACATGCT
Source organism: Flabesymbios commensalis (assembly GCA_964017125.1). Classification (NCBI taxonomy): domain Eukaryota; kingdom Metazoa; phylum Annelida; class Polychaeta; order Terebellida; family Flabelligeridae; genus Flabesymbios; species Flabesymbios commensalis. The sequence goes on from OZ024909.1 coordinate 36,836,157, forward strand.
CGCTCACGTATGACGGCTTCACGAAAGCGAGCATGTATGAAAAATTGAAAACACACACAAATCCAGCAGGGCTAGATGGAACAAGAAATAGCATTCATTGAGCAAACATACACACATCTGCTCGTGCAAGCACACGCTCGCTCACGTATGACGAGTGCACGAAGGCATGCATGTATGAACAATTGGAAAAACACAAATCCATCATCAGGGCTAGATGGAACAACAAAAAGCATTAAGTCAGCTAACATACACACATCTGCTCGTGCAAGCACACGCTTGCTCAAGTATGATGGCTTCACGAAGGCGAGCATGTATGAAGAATTGAAAACACACACAAATCCAGCAGGGCTAGATGGAACAAGAAGAAGCATTCATTGAGCAAACATACACACATCTGCTCGTGCAAGCACACGCTCGCTCACGTATGACGAGTGCACGAAGGCATGCATGTATGCAAAATTGGAAAAACAGAAATCCATCGTCAGGGCTAGATGGAACAAGAAACAGCATACATTCAGCAAACATACACACATCTGCTCGTGCAAGCACACGCTCGCTCACGTATGATGTGTGCACGAAGGCATGCATGTATGAACAATTGGAAAAAAACAAATCCATCATCAGGGCTAGATGGAACAACAAAAAGCATTAAGTCAGCAAACATACACACATCTGCTCGTGCAAGCACACGCTCGCTCACGTATGACGAGTGCACGAAGGCATGCATGTATGCAAAATTGGAAAAACACAAATCCATCGTCAGGGCTAGATGGAACAAGAAACAGCATACATTCAGCAAACATACACACATCTGCTCGTGCAAGCACACGCTCGCTCACGTATGACGAGTGCACGAAGGCATGCATGTATGAACAATTGGAAAAACACAAATCCATCATCAGGGCTAGATGGAACAACAAAAAGCATTAAGTTAGCAAACATACACACATCTGCTCCTGCAAGCACATGCTCGCTCACGTATGACGGCTTCACGAAAGCGAGCATGTATGAAAAATTGAAAACACACACAAATCCAGCAGGGCTAGATGGAACAAGAAATAGCATTCATTGAGCAAACATACACACATCTGCTCGTGCAAGCACACGCTCGCTCACGTATGACGAGTGCACGAAGGCATGCATGTATGAACAATTGGAAAAACACAAATCCATCATCAGGGCTAGATGGAACAACAAAAAGCATTAAGTCAGCTAACATACACACATCTGCTCGTGCAAGCACACGCTTGCTCAAGTATGATGGCTTCACGAAGGCGAGCATGTATGAAGAATTGAAAACACACACAAATCCAGCAGGGCTAGATGGAACAAGAAGAAGCATTCATTGAGCAAACATACACACATCTGCTCGTGCAAGCACACGCTCGCTCACGTATGACGAGTGCACGAAGGCATGCATGTATGCAAAATTGGAAAAACAGAAATCCATCGTCAGGGCTAGATGGAACAAGAAACAGCATACATTCAGCAAACATACACACATCTGCTCGTGCAAGCACACGCTCGCTCACGTATGACGTGTGCACGAAGGCATGCATGTATGAACAATTGGAAAAACACAAATCCATCATCAGGGCTAGATGGAACAACAAAAAGCATTAAGTCAGCAAACATACACACATCTGCTCGTGCAAGCACACGCTCGCTCACGTATGACGGCTTCACGAAGGCGAGCATGTATGAAAAATTGAAAACACACAAATCCAGCAGGGCTAGATGGAACAAGAAAAAGCATTCATTGAGCAAACATACACACATCTGCTCGTGCAAGCACACGCTCGCTAACGTATGACGAGTGCACGAAGGCATGCATGTATGAACAATTGGAAAAACACAAATCCATCATCAGGGCTAGATGGAACAACAAAAAGCATTAAGTTAGCAAACATACACACATCTGCTCCTGCAAGCACATGCTCGCTCACGTATGACGGCTTCACGAAAGCGAGCATGTATGAAAAATTGAAAACACACACAAATCCAGCAGGGCTAGATGGAACAAGAAGAAGCATTCATTGAGCAAACATACACACATCTGCTTGTGCAAGCACACGCTCGCTCACGTATGACGAGTGCACGAAGGCATGCATGTATGCAAAATTGGAAAAACACAAATCCATCGTCAGGGCTAGATGGAACAAGAAACAGCATACATTCAGCAACCATACACACATCTGCTCGTGCAAGCACACGCTCGCTCACGTATGATGTGTGCACGAAGGCATGCATGTATGAACAATTGGAAAAAAACAAATCCATCATCAGGGCTAGATGGAACAACAAAAAGCATTAAGTCAGCAAACATACACACATCTGCTCGTGCAAGCACACGCTCGCTCACGTATGACGAGTGCACGAAGGCATGCATGTATGCAAAATTGGAAAAACACAAATCCATCGTCAGGGCTAGATGGAACAAGAAACAGCATACATTCAGCAAACATACACACATCTGCTCGTGCAAGCACACGCTCGCTCACGTATGACGAGTGCACGAAGGCATGCATGTATGAACAATTGGAAAAACACAAATCCATCGTCAGGGCTAGATGGAACAAGAAACAGCATACATTCAGCAAACATACACACATCTGCTCGTACAAGCACACGCTCGCTCGCGTATGACGAGTGCACGAAGGCATGCATGTATGAACAATTGGAAAAACACAAATCCATCATCAGGGCTAGATGGAACAACAAAAAGCATTAAGTTAGCAAACATACACACATCTGCTCCTGCAAGCACATGCTCGCTCACGTATGACGGCTTCACGAAAGCGAGCATGTATGAAAAATTGAAAACACACACAAATCCAGCAGGGCTAGATGGAACAAGAAATAGCATTCATTGAGCAAACATACACACATCTGCTCGTGCAAGCACACGCTCGCTCACGTATGACGAGTGCACGAAGGCATGCATGTATGAACAATTGGAAAAACACAAATCCATCATCAGGGCTAGATGGAACAACAAAAAGCATTAAGTCAGCTAACATACACACATCTGCTCGTGCAAGCACACGCTTGCTCAAGTATGATGGCTTCACGAAGGCGAGCATGTATGAAGAATTGAAAACACACACAAATCCAGCAGGGTTAGATGGAACAAGAAGAAGCATTCATTGAGCAAACATACACACATCTGCTTGTGCAAGCACACGCTCGCTCACGTATGACGAGTGCACGAAGGCATGCATGTATGCAAAATTGGAAAAACAGAAATCCATCGTCAGGGCTAGATGGAACAAGAAACAGCATACATTCAGCAAACATACACACATTTGCTCGTGCAAGCACACGCTCGCTCACGTATGATGTGTGCACGAAGGCATGCATGTATGAACAATTGGAAAAACACAAATCCATCATCAGGGCTAGATGGAACAACAAAAAGCATTGAGTCAGCAAACATACACACATCTGCTCGTGCAAGCACACGCTCGCTCACGTATGACGAGTGCACGAAGGCATGCATGTATGCAAAATTGGAAAAACACAAATCCATCGTCAGGGCTAGATGGAACAAGAAACAGCATACATTCAGCAAACATACACACATCTGCTCGTACAAGCACACGCTCGCTCGCGTATGACGAGTGCACGAAGGCATGCATGTATGAACAATTGGAAAAACACAAATCCATCATCAGGGCTAGATGGAACAACAAAAAGCATTAAGTTAGCAAACATACACACATCTGCTCCTGCAAGCACATGCTCGCTCACGTATGACGGCTTCACGAAAGCGAGCATGTATGAAAAATTGAAAACACACACAAATCCAGCAGGGCTAGATGGAACAAGAAATAGCATTCATTGAGCAAACATACACACATCTGCTCGTGCAAGCACACGCTCGCTCACGTATGACGAGTGCACGAAGGCATGCATGTATGAACAATTGGAAAAACACAAATCCATCATCAGGGCTAGATGGAACAACAAAAAGCATTAAGTCAGCTAACATACACACATCTGCTCGTGCAAGCACACGCTTGCTCAAGTATGATGGCTTCACGAAGGCGAGCATGTATGAAGAATTGAAAACACACACAAATCCAGCAGGGCTAGATGGAACAAGAAGAAGCATTCATTGAGCAAACATACACACATCTGCTTGTGCAAGCACACGCTCGCTCACGTATGACGAGTGCACGAAGGCATGCATGTATGAACAATTGGAAAAACACAAATCCATCATCAGGGCTAGATGGAACAACAAAAAGCATTAAGTTAGCAAACATACACACATCTGCTCCTGCAAGCACATGCTCGCTCACGTATGACGGCTTCACGAAAGCGAGCATGTATGGAAAATTGAAAACACACAAAAATCCAGCAGGGCTAGATGGAACAAGAAAAAGCATTCATTGAGCAAACATACACACATCTGCTCGTGCAAGCACACGCTCGCTCACGTATGACGAGTGCACGAAGGCATGCATGTATGAACAATTGGAAAAACACAAATCCATCATCAGGGCTAGATGGAACAACAAAAAGCATTAAGTCAGCAAACATACACAAATCTGCTCGTGCAAGCACACGCTCGCTCACGTATGACGGCTTCACGAAGGCGAGCATGTATGAAAAATTGAAAACACACACAAATCCAGCAGGGTCAGATGGAACAAGAAATAACATTCATTGAGCAAACATACACACATCTGCTCGTGCAAGCACACGCTCGCTCACGTATGACGAGTGCACGAAGGCATGCATGTATGAACAATTGGAAAAACACAAATCCATCATCAGGGCTAGATGGAACAACAAAAAGCATTAAGTTAGCAAACATACACACATCTGCTCCTGCAAGCACATGCTAGCTCACGTATGACGGCTTCACGAAAGTGAGCATGTATGAAAAATTGAAAACACACACAAATCCAGCACGGCTAGATGGAACAAGAAAAAGCATTCATTGAGCAAACATACACACATCTGCTGGTGCAAGCACACGCTCGCTCACGTATGACGAGTGCACAAAGGCATGCATGTATGAACAATTGGAAAAACACAAATCCATCATCAGGGCTAGATGGAACAACAAAAAGCATTAAGTCAGCAAACATACACACATCTGCTCGTGCAAGCACACTCTCGCTCACGTATGACGGCTTCACGAAGGCGAGCATGTATGAAAAATTGAAAACACAGACAAATCCAGCAGGGCTAGATGGAACAAGAAGAAGCATTCATTGAGCAAACATACACACATCTGCTTGTGCAAGCACACGTTCGCTCACGTATGACGAGTGCACGAAGGCATGCATGTATGCAAAATTGGAAAAACACAAATCCATCGTCAGGGCTAGATGGAACAAGAAACAGCATACATTCAGCAAACATACACACATCTGCACGTGCAAGCACACGCTCGCTCACGTATGACGAGTGCACGAAGGCATGCATGTATGAACAATTGGAAAAACACAAATCCATCATCAGGGCTAGATGGAACAACAAAAAGCATTAAGTCAGCAAACATACACACATCTGCTCGTGCAAGCACACGCTCTCTCACGTATGACGGCTTCACGAAGGCGAGCATGTATTAAAAATTGAAAACACACACAAATCCAGCAGGGCTAGATGGAACAAGAAAAAGCATTCATTGAGCAAACATACACACATCTGCTCGTGCAAGCACACGCTCGCTCACGTATGACGAGTGCACAAAGGCATGCATGTATGAAAAATTGGATAAACACAAATCCATCGTCGGGGCTAGATGGAAAAAGAAACAGCATTCATTCAGCAAACATACACAAATGTGCTTGTGCAAGCACACGCTCGCTCACGTATGACGAGTGCATGAAGGCGTGCATGTATGAAAAATTGATAACGCATACAAATCCATCATCAGGGCCAGATGGAACAACAAAAAGCATTCATTCAGTAAACATACACACATCTGCTCGTGCAAGCAAACACTTGCCCACGTATGACGAGTGCACGAAGGCATGCATATATAAAAAATTGGAAAAACACAAATCCATCATCAGGGCTAGATGGAACAACAAAAAGCATAATTCAGCAAACATACACACATCTGCTCGTGCAAGCACACGCTTCCTCACGTATGACGGGTACACGAAGGCATGCATGTATGAAGAATTGGAAAAACACAAATCCATTGTCAGGTATAGATGGAACAGGAAACAACATTCACTCAGCAAACATACACACATCTGCTCGTGCAAGCACACGCTTGCTCACGTATGACGAGTGCACGAAGGCATGCCTGTATGAAAAATTGAAAACACACACAAATCCATCTTCAGGGCTAGATGGAACAACAAAAAGCATTCATCCAGCAAACATACACACATGCGCTCGTGCAAGCACACGCTCGCTCACGTATGACGAGTGCACGAAAGCATGCATGTATTAAAAAGGCATACAAATCCATCATCAGGGCTACATGGAACAATAAAAAGCATTCATTGAGCAAACATACACACATCTGCTCGTGCAAGCACACGCTCGCTCACGAATGACGAGTGCACGAAGGCAGGCATGTATGAACAATTGGAAAAACACAAATCCATCATCAGGGCTAGATGGAACAACAAAAAGCACTAAGTCAGCAAACATACACACATCTGCTCGTGCAAGCACACGCTCGCTCGCGTATGACGGCTTCACGAAGGCCAGCATCTATGAAAAATTGAAAACACACAAATCCATCGTCAGGGCTAGATGGAACAAGAAACAGCATACATTCAGCAAACATACACCCATCTGCTTGTGCAAGCACACGCTCGCTCACGTATGACGAGTGCACGAAGGCATGCATGTATGAACAAATGGAAAAACACAAATCCATCATCAGGGCTAGATGGAACAACAAAAAGCATTAAGTCAGCAAACATACACACATCTGCTCGTGCAAGCACACCCTCGCTCACGTATGACGGCTTCACGAAGGCGAGCATGTATGAAAAATTGAAAACAGACACAAATCAAGCAGGGCTAGATGGAACAAGAAGAAGCATTCATTGAGCAAACATACACACATCTGCTTGTGCAAGCACACGCTCGCTCACGTATGACGAGTGCACGAAGGCATGCATGTATGCAAAATTGGAAAAACACAAATCCATCGTCAGGGCTAGATGGAACAAGAAACAGCATACATTCAGCAAACATACACACATCTGCTCGTGCAAGCACACGCTCGCTCATGTATGACGAGTGCACGAAGGCATGCATGTATGAACAATTGGAAAAACACAAATCCATCATCAGGGCTAGATGGAACAACAAAAAGCATTAAGTTAGCAAACATACACACATCTGCTCCTGCAAGCACATGCTCGCTCACGTATGACGGCTTCACGAAAGCGAGCATGTGTGAAAAATTGAAAACACACACAAATCCAGCAGGGCTAGATGGAACAAGAAAAAACATTCATTGAGCAAACATACACACATCTGCTCGTGCAAGTACACGCTCGCTCACCAGGCCTTCAGATTTGGCGTGAGTGATTGCTCACGCACACCATAACTCACGCAAGTGTGAAGTCAGGTGAGCGAAATACAGCTCACCTTAATCTTGTCAGATTTTTTATTAATTGCAAATTTATAGGTTTTATTCAATTTTCATCAACCAGTTAGCCATTGCATTTAACTATGGTGAGTGATCACTCGCCTCACCACTTTGAGGTCAGCTTTATTTCACCCGCCACCAATTTTCAAATCTGAAGGCCTGGCTCACGTATGACGAGTGCACGAAGGCATGCATGTATGAACAATTGGAAAAACACAAATCCATCATCAGGGCTATATGGAACAACAAAAAGCATTAAGTCAGCAAACATACACACATCTGCTCGTGCAAGCACACGCTCGCTCACGTATGACGGCTTCACGAAGGCGAGCATGTATGAAAAATTGAAAACACACACAAATCCAGCAGGGCTAGATGGAACAAGAAAAAGCATTCATTGAGCAAACATACACACATCTGCTTGTGCAAGCACACGCTCGCTCACGTATGACGAGTGCACGAAGGCATGCATGTATGAACAATTGGAAAAACACAAATCCATCATCAGGGCTAGATGGAACAACAAAAAGCATTAAGTCAGCAAACATACACACATCTGCTCGTGCAAGCACACGCTCGCTCACGTATGACGGCTTCACAAAGGCGAGCATGTATAAAAAATTGAAAACACACACAAATCCAGCAGGGCTAGATGGAACAAGAAAAAGCATTCATTGAGCAAACATACACACATCTGCTCGTGCAAGCACACGCTCGCTCACGTATGACGAGTGCACAAAGGCATGCATGTATGAAAAAATGGATAAACACAAATCCATCGTCGGGGCTAGATGGAAAAAGAAACAGCATTGATTCAGCAAACATACACACATGTGCTTGTGCAAGCACACGCTCGCTCACGTATGACGAGTGCACAAAGGCATGCATGTATAAAAAAAATTGGATATTAAAACACAAATTCATCGTCGGGACTAGATGGGAAAAGAAACAACATTGATTCAGCAAACATACACACATCTGCTCGTGCAAGCAAACACTCGCTCACGTATGACGAGTGCACGAAGGCATGCATATATAAAAAATTGGAAAAACACAAATCCATCATCAGGGCTAGATGGAACAACAAAAAGCATAATTCAGCAAACATACACACATCTGCTCGTGCAAGCACACGCTTCCTCACGTATGACGGGTGCACGAAGGCATGCATGTATGAAGAATTGGAAAAACACTAAACCATTGTCAGGTATAGATGGAACAGGAAACAACATTCACTCAGCAAACATACACACATCTGCTCGTGCAAGCACACGCTCGCTCACGTATGACGAGTGCACGAAGGCATGCCTGTATGAAAAATTGAAAACACACACAAATCCATCTTCAGGGCTAGATGGAACAACAAAAAGCATTCATTCAGCAAACATACACACATGCGCTCGTGCAAGCACACGCTCGCTCACGTATGACGAGTGCACGAAAGCATGCATGTATTAAAAAGGCATACAAATCCATCATCAGGGCTAGATGGAACAATAAAAAGCATTCATTCAGCAAACATACACACATCTGCTCGTGCAAGCACACGCTCGCTCACGTATGACGAGTGCACGAAAGCATGCATGTATGAACAATTGGAAAAACACAAATCCATCATCAGGGCTAGATGGAACAACAAAAAGCATTAAGTCAGCAAACATACACACATCTGCTCGTGCAAGCACACGCTTGCTCACGTATGACGGCTTCACGAAGGCGAGCATGTATGAAAAATTGAAAACACACACAAATCGAGCAGGGCTAGATGGAACAAGAAGAAGCATTCATTGAGCAAACATACACACATCTGCTTGTGCAAGCACACGCCCGCTCACGTATGACGAGTACAAAAAGGCATGCATGTATTCAAAATTGGAAAAACAGAAATCCATCGTCAGGGCTAGATGGAACAAGAAAAAGCATTCATTGAGCAAACATACACACATCTGCTCGTGCAAGCACACGCTCGCTCACGTATGACGAGTGCACGAAGGCATGCATGTATGAACAATTGGAAAAACACAAATCCATCATCAGGGCTAGATGGAACAATAAAAAGCATTAAGTCAGCAAACATACACACATCTGCTCGTGCAAGCACACGCTCGCTCACGTATGACGGCTTCACGAAGGCGAGCATGTATGAAAAATTGAAAACACACACAAATCCAGCAGGGCTAGATGGAACAACAAACAACTAGAAGAGTCCAGGCTTTTGTAAAAAAAACTGGAGATGTCTCCCCTCCAGCAACATAACCATAAAGGTTGATAGCTAATAGATGTAGTGTCAATGGCTTTTGTAATTAATGTTATTAAATGGCTAGAGACTATGTATTTTGAAGTGGTGGAACCCGTTTTTTATATCTACAGCATCTTCCCCTGCAACAGTACAGTAAATAAATCGTATTTAGGCTCAATCAGTGGGTAAACAGTTTTAATATCTTCACACCCGGCGATGTGCAAAACACAATACGGGTCTGGCAGTGCTGGCGGCGAGTACAAGCCGACACCGACCCAATGTCTGTTAAATATTGGGCCAGCGTCGCCGGTGCTGGCCAGTATCTAGGCCTACTCAGCCTACTTCATGCTGGCTGTACTACCGACACGATAGTTTGAACCAAATCTGGGTTAATGTCGGCCCGCCGACTGTGACGCTGGCCCACATTCAGCGTGGCGCTAAACACGACACGGTAATCCAATACTGGGCTAATGTTGGGTCAGCGTCGTAGACGGTGGGCCAACATTAGCCCAGCATTGGTTGAACGTGTTGTGTTTGACCGCCTGCACACTCACGGACAGAGACTCGTGCACAGAGCGGTCACAGGTAAACCAGCATGTCTCTAATTCTATAGAGGGGAGACATAATAATATAGGCCTAGCGTATTTTAAAAGTTAGACCATTTGACATGTACTGAATGATGACGATGTAGGCCTACGATGTCCTTTATAACCGGCACGTAAAGGAACCTACAGGTGTCGAATTCAGGACCATATTTAGACATATTCCTGCGAATTTTAGAGTAATCGATCTATTTTTCAATGCTTTACAGGACTTTAAACCGTAGCTACGTCTTCCAATGTATTACTAATGGGCTGTGAGTGGACTACGGGAGCTGAGAAAAAGGAGCCCATTTCAATGAATTATCGGTTGACTATGTATTGCATTGTATTAAGTATCATTATTGAGAAATGCATCTGCGAATTTTAAAATGATCGATATTTTTGGCAATGTTTTATTCAACTTTAAACCTTAGTTGCGTCTTCCAATGTATTACCAAATGTACTGCAAGTCACATACGAAAGCTGCGAAAATGAACCCATTTCAATGACTTATCGGTTAAATATTTATTGCAATGTGTCAAATATCATTGTATTCAGTATACCGACCAATTTTAAAATAAATGCTTAATTTTTGCGGTTTTAAAAGACTTATAGGCCTATAGGCCGCGTCTCGTGATGCATTACCAGTAGGCTTAACAACGGACGGCAAGTCTTTTAATTATTGAAGCTGCGAAAAGGAACCCTTTTTAATAACCTATCGCTTAAATATATACTGCCTTAGTGTGTCAAATATCACAGTGTTCCTTATGCCTGACTATTTTAAAGTTTAATACAAACAACAAGCTAAGACACTGATGCCTAGTCATTCATTATGGATACAAGGCAAAATGACTAAAACACGAAAAGGAATAATTTCTCAAGAAAAATATGTTTTTAAAATTCATTTTTAAATTTTTAGTGTGACATTATATAGTTCTGAACAATATATCGATGTCTTAATACAAAAAAACAATTGCGCCACTAAGACAACACTCACGCCCAGTCATAGACACCATACAAGCCAATGTGACTAAAACACGAAAAAGGTACCATTTCTCAAAGACAAACATATTTTTCGATTTATTGACCTTATATAAGTCTCACATTATAAAACTCACAACAATATACCAAAGTGTCAAGATAAACAAATAATTATCAGCGTTCCTTTTCGTTATATACATGTGGTGGCGCACGAAGGCTCTCGATCAAATTAAAAGGATATCGAGTAAACGGTAAGGTTTTGTCATGGGTAAAAGCGTCTCTAACAGACAGAAGACAAAAAGTGTTAGTTAACCAATCTCAATCCGACTGGGCAACTGTGACAAGTGGTATCCCACAACGGAGTGTTATAGGACCACTGCTATTCATAATTTTTATAAATGACCTGCCATAAAAATATTTGCAGATGATACAAAAATCTATAGAGAAATCAAAGACCAAAGTGATATAAAACAACTACAAGATGACATAGGTAGGTTAAAGAAGTGGTCGAGAGATTGGCAGCTACTTTTTAACGCTGGCAAATGTAAATGTATGCATCTAGGCAAGAAAAACGATAAACATAATTACATAATATCATAAGAAGGGCAGATAGAGTTAGAAGAAACTACGGAAGAAAAAGATCTAGGCATATGGGTGGACAAAGAATTAGGATTTAAAGACCATATAAATAAAATAGTAAATAAAGCAAACTCAACTTTATATAGGCATAATAAGAAGATCGTACACATACCTGGACAGGCAGAATCTAGCCTTACTATATAAAGCACGGGTACGTCCACTATTAGAATATGGAAATCTGGTATGGTCACCATATTTTAAAGGTGATATAGAAAAATTAGAAGCAGTGCAACACCGAGCAACAAGAATTATACCCGCGCTCAAAGAATTACCATATCAAGAAAGGCTGAAGTTACTAAAGTTGCCATCGCTCAGGTACAGGAGTGCTAGAGGGGACATGATTGAAACTTACAAGTATTTGCATGGTATAAACAAAGTATCAACCCATTTTCTTCCTTTGTCCGAAGACAGACGCACTAGAGGACATTCACCAAAGTTAAAAAAGTAAGAAACAACACAAATAGGAGACGAATGTTCTACTCGCAACGTATTGTGGATGAATGGAATTCCCTGTCAGAGGAGGTAGTAATGTCACCTACACTAAACTGTTTTAAGAACAGACTGGACAATTTTTGGTCAAACAGAATATACTCAGAAACTGATATCCCATACACAGCCTGTATATAAATATCTCAAAGAGAACGCCTAAACAGAAATAACTAATGGCGGGCCCAAAAGGGTCTCACACAATACCACCAAAAACAAGTAACAAAAACTGTAAAAATATTCTACTAAGAAGTCTTAAAGGCTGATAGCCTACAATAAGTCTACTATGATGATGATGATGATGATATATATCGATCATTTAATGAAGTACGGTACGCCACGTCTACAAGATACTGATGCCCAGTCATTAATAAAGACGAAGTGACTAAAACACGAAAAGAAATAATTTCTCACCATAAATATTTTTTTCTATTTATTTTTTAATTGGAAGTCTGACATTATATAATTCTGAACAATATATATTGAAGTTTCCAAATAAATAAATCATTATTTAAGTGTTCATTGTCGTGGTGAATAGAGGGAACGATTACACCACGTCTACAACACCCTCACCATGCTCACACCCGTCATTCATAATGAGCGACTCAATTGGAAATCTGACAGTATATAATTCTGAACTGCATACCCAAATATAAAAATAAAACAAACATTATAAATGTTCTTCTTCGTGATAAATAGAACGACCAATTACGCCAGGTCTACAAGACACTAAAACACGAAAAGGGATCATTTATCACCGCAAATACTTTTTGCAAATAATTTTTCCATTTGATGTCTGACATTATATGATTCTGAAAAATATACAGATATACCGAAGTTTCAAAACAAATAAATCTTAATAAGTGTTCCTTTTAGTGGTAAATAGATAGAACAATAATTACGCCACATGTCACATACCTTAGCGATACAAGCCAATTTGACCAGGTCTCGAAAAGTAATCATTTCTCACAGAGATAAATATATTTTCAAATTGTATTTTTGGTCAGACCTGATATAATTCGCAACAATACCAGAGTGTCGATAGAAACAAATAATTTAGTGTCTTTTCATTCGTGATGATAAATATTAACTGACAATTATCAATTGTGTCGTACTCTACTCAGCGTCATGATTTATAGCAGAAAACTATATAGCGAAATATATAAGTGAATAAAAGATAGGTCTCAGTTTTATTTATCACTAAAATGTGCCAGTTGAAATCAGCATACGACACAATTATTTGACTCACACATGGCTCATATCATTAATGTGTCAACCAAATGGCTCGAATTTTATTGCATGATTCTTATCTAAATTATGATTTTAATTTGAAGAAAACGTCTGAGCGGATTTGATTCTCTAGATTGTTTTCGTTTTTGCAAAATCTTGTCCCCCTGGCAACACATTAATAGCTGAAATATCTTTTTGAGCCTTGACGGACGGAAAAAAAAAAAACTGTCCACCTAGTTCAGAGAGTTAATAATGTTCGGTGTAGATATGTCTTCCGATAGAGTATGTCTTTTTTGTGCATTGTGAAAAAAAAAATACTGGCAGTTTGTGTTTAAAGGGGTAATTTAATGCAATTTCCGTCCGTCACGTTTCGAGGTCTTTTTAAATAATGTGCTGCCACGTGTAGTACATTTATATAGTGTTAAAAAAAACCTTTACTACTAATTAGTAGAAAAGACGATCATTTACATTGATGTGTCAGTACAAAGTATATCAAGGAAAAACCTTGTGAAAAAAATTGTCGTGACGGACGGAATTTGCTGGTGTTACGGACGGAAATGTGTTTTTTGTTTATCTGAATCAAGTTTCATTCGAATTTTACCCAATGACGATTTCAGAATTGGTCTACATGTAAGATGAGGCTGCTAATTTAATGTCAATTTTATGTGCTTGGCTTTTTAGTTTTTATTTAGTTTTTTATTTAGCAATATTGTCGTCCCTTAGCACGGTGCGTCTTCCGTCTGTGCGTGTGCGCGGCGCATCATCTTCAAATAGTTCCCCTATCAACAGGACTTATTGTATTGACTTTATATTTTAAACTTGTAGAACTTATGTCTGGGGATTTTGTATTCCGTTGATCCCGATTGACTTTGGGTCAATATCAAGGTCACAGCTGTCAGCATATCTGAACTAAAATTCCTTTGATGTGCTATATCTTTCGAATCGTTTCAGGTAGAGTCTTCATATTTGGTTTACAAATGGATCTTAGGAAAGTACAGATCAAGGTTGAAGATGAGTGACCTTGACCTATTTTAAAGGTCAAGGTCACACCACTGTCCAGTTTGTCACTCACAATTAGTTTCATAAACATTAATAATGTTTTTTTAAGATGAAGTTTTTTATTTGAAACCCAAGACGAAGTGCATCTGAGGAAACTACAGTTCGAGTTTACAAATGACTGACCTTGACCAATTTTTATCACCTAGATCACAGCATATAATAGCTAAAACTCCTTTGATGCGTCATATCTTTTGGATAGTTTGAATTTATAGAGTCTTCGCATTTGGTATTGAGATGCACCTCAGGAAAATACGGATATGGCTTGAAGATGAGTGACATTGACTGATTTGAGTGAGAAATGAGCATTACATTTGCCGGATTGGCTTGCATATATATGTTTTGATTCAAATCATAAAGAAATAAGTTATTTTTACCACCTTGAAATTGTGGGTTGCAGTACTTAGCATGACAAGGGAGTGAAAATTTCATTTCAATAATTAAGCTTTAAATTGTTTAAGGCACTTTCTCATTATTAATAAAGTCTCCACTTACTTATATTTTCAGTGCTGTCTATTTTTGTTATTATTATTATTCAACAATTTGACAACGTAAACACTCTCCAGTCGCCAATCTTCACAATTTTTTTTTCTGAACACCCTCTGATGGATTATCTTGTTTGAGTTCGAAAATCAGCTACTTTGCATATATGCAACATGGCCGTCATGGGCTAATTTTTGCATATATCCATTATCCAAGGTAGAAGTGAACGCTCTCCAGTCGGCAATTGATATTCATCCGATCTCTCGCGAATATTTTTTTTCTGAATCACCTCTAAAGGATTAGTATTCTGGTTGAGTTCGAAAATCAGCTAATTTGCATATTTAACCTGTCCGCCATGGGCTAGTTGCATACCAAGATCGATGTAAATGCTCTTCAGTCGCCAATATTCATCTGATCTGCGCAAAATTTCTTCTGAACACCTTCTGACTGATGGATTATTCTGGTTGTGTTAGAAAATTGGCTATTTTGCATATTATGCTGGGATAATTTGCATATCCAAGATCAACGAAAGGATTATTCTGGATGAGTTTGAAAGTCAGCTAACTTACATATTCAACATGGCCGCCATGAGCTAATTTGTTATCCAAGATCGATGTAAACGCTCTCTAGTCGCCAATATTCATACGATATCTTCGCGAATATTTTTCTGAATACCCTCTAAAGGATTATTCTGGTTGATTTCGAAAATAAGCTAATTTGCATATTGAACATGACCGCCATGGACTAATTTGCATATCCAAGATGGATGTCAACGCTCTCCAGTCACCAGTATTCATCCGATCATTGCGAAATTTCTTCTGAACACCCTGTCCCTCTGATGGATTATCCTGTTTGAATTCGAAAATCAGCTATTTTGCATATTATGCTGAACTAATTTGTATATCCAAGATCGACGAAAGAATTATTCTGGTTAAGTTTGAAAATTAGCTAATTTGCATATTCAACATGGCCGCCATGTGCTTATTTTGATATTCAAGATCGATGTAAACGCTCTCTACTACACTGTACAAACAGTGTTTGTGTTTTAAATGGCTCGGAAACGTGTTTTCAACAAAACATGATTATTATTATGTTTAAATTATAAACACCACGATGTATAAACATGTTAAAATCACACATGATTAGAATTTAAATACCAAGACCTCCGCTGCCGTTTAAATTGCAAACGTGTTGTAATTAGACACGTCTCTAAAATGAGCGCCATCTGGTGAATGACAGAAACACTGACACACGCCGCCTGGTGTGGCAAAAGAAACCCAGCAGAAGATGGAGGAAATCAAACTGGTAACGCCTAGCTTTAGTTTATAAATCGACATTCATCCAGCTTTTATTTATTAAAATTATGTTGCTGTGTACAGGTGTATAGTGGTTTATTTGTGGTGCATCTATATGATAGTTTATGAGATTGATTTTTACTAAGTAGTTTGTTGTAAGACATTTCTGGATGTTTTAGTGTAGACTACAAACTACAGTGGGCGATAAGGCCTTAACTTAAAGCACATGTCAAGGAACATGTTTTCAATCAACGTGTTTAGCTGACGTTGCAGGGTTTGGTGTTTAGGCATTTATTTTAATTAGACTAGTAGTAGTCTTGGGACGTTAGTCTAAACTAAGTAGATGGTATTTGCTTAATGCCAATGCCAATGGGAGAGATGCGTTGCTGACACGCGCTTGGCAGTCAGCAGTGACTCTATACCCAAAGTCATAATTAATCTGGATCGCATCATAATTTAATCTAATCTGGCTTTTAAAACCAAAATAGGCCTAATAACTTTTTTTTTTCATTAGTCTAACCCATTTTCCAGCAGTAATCAGGCTGACTAATTTGCATGTGTAGCCTATACTTTTCATATCTGTTAATTATATCACATGCATTTGATGTATTTTTCAGAGAGACAACTTTATAGCCATAAAAGACTACAAAGAAACGTTCACCTTCAAGACTTATTCGTCGCCTCGGAGCTAAAGGATCCTATCTGACACTCGTTAGAGTGGCAGATAGGATCCTTTAGCTCCGAGGCGACGTATTGTAATCTCGCAAAGTTTGTATAAAGGTTTATACAGCTGAAGTTGCAGGTGGAGAAAAAAATAGAAAAATGTTTGACATTGCAATATCAAAATCAGTCTCCTGCTGATGAATATATTTTCACCTCTGCCTATTTGGCAGATTGTTTCTGTTGAAACTATGGTTTTTTTTGTTTGCTTTAATAAACAGATCCAAGATTATTTGTGTTTTACAGTGTTTTTTCTCCAACAACCTGCAATATATGCCGTTCTATTACTGCAAGGCATTTTTTTAATTTCAGATTTCCCTGCTCAACGTCACACTTTTTTATACATTATTATTCAAAACATGTATAAATACAGGTAGAAAAATGTTTAAATTTTGTAAATTGTAAATGTCAATATTTAACCATGTGAAATATAACCTGAACATGTTTGGATGGGACGTGTCTAGGCTAAGCATGTTCAACCAGAAACATATTCAAGTTTAGTACATGTCAATATCTAGACATGTTCAATATAGCCTAAACATGTTAGAATGAAACACATCTAGGTTAAACATGTTAAACCAAAAAACATGTTTTATTACTATACATGTTTCACTGGAACATGTTTAATTTGTTGTTACGCATCTTGGCTAAACATGTTCAGTCCAAGAACATGTTTTAATACTACACATGTTTCAAACTAAACATGTATAAACGTTTTGGAGCTTAGCTGTTCAAATGCTATACATGTTTAGCCTAGCCACGTACTTTACATGGGGGCAAATAAAGTGTTTAGAAAAGTGCTTACATTCTAAACACTGTTTTTACAGTGTACTTTAGTCGCCAATATTCATCCGCTCTTCACCAAATTTCTTCAGAACACCCTCTGATGAATTACCGAAAATCAGTTAATTTGCATATCCTAGATGGCTGCCATACCACTTATGTTATAAAGACCCATCATTACAGCATTGGCATTGCCGCAATAAAACTGTTAATTGTGGAAGGTGGATACTTTATTATTTGCTATGCAAATGTAAGATCTAGTTATAATAAATTTGCGAATACATGTAGATAAAATGTGTGGATGTAGGGGAGGATAGAGGCCAAATTATAATTTCAAACAAGTTTTCCGTCCATCATTTCCCGTCCGTCACACTGACTTTACTCAGGGGTTTTTACACATCCTAAATGTATGACATGAGATATAAAAAAATATAGAAGCACTAAATAGCATCTAACTTTTCAAAAAAGGTATTCAATATGTCGATGCATGTGTATAATAATCAGATAATTTTGAGCATATATATAAGGGGGTCAGTTGAAGGCACATTTTGTGATTCCGTTCGTCACGCTAATCAGTTGCTAAGCAACACATATGTGCCAACATATCAAAAGTTATGTAATTAACCTTGTTTTCTCTCGCGTATTTCAAATTGATTAAAAAAAATTATAAAAACTTTTTTGTGAACTATACCTTACGACAATTAATGATCTCGCCCACATATCCTAACTTTTTTATCATAGCCTAGGTAGGACGCAAAATGTGTCACGCGTTTCGATATTATAATATATAGGCCCCCAGGCCTATGCCCTAATTAATCGCCTAATTTAAACCGTGGTAATTTCAAAAATTTGGCAATTTCGTAACATTATATAAATACATAAATCTGTACGGAGTAGGCCTACATTAATAGTATAGTCTAGAAAGATATGTGTTACTGTGTTGTCGATCTTTCAGCTCATTTACGTGTTTTAAATTTAAACTATAGTTTTATAGTCACTTGCAGAATCAGCCTACATAAGTGCTATAAAACAACAAAAATTCTATCAATCAATTTAATATTGGCAAGTATACTGAGGACAACGACACTTTACACACTAACACAGTGCCATTAATATTTATCCGTTAATTTATTGAAATGGGCTCCTTGTCGCAGCTCCCGTAATCGACAAGTTGCAGTATACATTGGAAGACGCAGCTACGGTTAAAGTCCCGTAAAACATTGAAAAATAGATAGATCACTTTATAAATACTAGGATTCGCAGATGCATTTCTCTATTTGGTCCTTAATACGCCGCAATAAATATTTAACCGATACGGATAAGTCATTGAAATGAGCTCCTTCTCGCAGCTCCCGTAGGCCTATGTGACCTGCGGTCAATTGGTATAATTAATAGCCTACATTGGAACACGCAGCAAGGGTTTAAAGTTGAATGAAACATTGAAAATTATATCCATCATTTTGCAATTTGCATAGACTAGGGTCTAGACCTCTATATAGCTAAGTATAGTTTACATTTCTCAACTGCTACTTAATACACTGCAAGATATTTAACCGATACTTCATTGAAATGGGCTCCTTTTCGCAACTCCCGTAACGATAATCGACTCGCAACTCATTCACTGACACCGGATGGCATTGGTAATACATTGGGAGACGCAGCTAACGTTAGGTTAGCATGGTTAACGTTTAAAATTAAAGTTCAATAAAAGTTAAACATTGAAAAATGGATTGATCACTTTAATATTCGCAGACTGTAACGTAGACAATACTTGACAATCGGTTGAGAATTGACTGAGCAGATAACGTCGTTACCGAGAAAGCTAACTTTCATTTTGGACCAGCCCTGGGCCACATGTAGGCCTAAGTCAGTAGCCTAAGTCTGTAAGTGTAACGTTAGGCTGTGAAACTTTTTTAAAGTGTTAGCGCATGTTTTTCGTCGATTGCTCCCGTCATTCGTCAATTCAATGACAATGTGACAATGTCATATCATATGACGAAATTGTCAACCGATTTCCTTGAAATTTTGCACAGGCAAATCATATCATAACATCGGTAAAAAGAATATAATTATAAATATATTATGAGTAGATCTACAAACTAACCTTGTAAAGATCACCGCCACCAAGAATGGCAAGACATGCAAGATGCTCCTTATTCAGTCATTATTTATGTCAATGTCATTGTGATTGTCAATGTCATGTTGCCATCTCTCAAATCAACAGACAACACGTGTAGGCCTACATCTCCATGACTGTCCAATGCATGATACCTGTTACTAAGTCAAGTCTAAGAGATCAAACCATCAAATTTGTGACGTCATAAATAACTCAACATGAAGCAACAACCACACTTAGACTAGGCTACTTACTAACGTTACTTAGTGACGACAGGGTCTCACAAGATTCACATAAAAAAACAATGTCACAAGGTTCACTTGATCCACATTAGTAACGCTACTTACGAAAACGCGCAATATATCAGACGTAGGTTTGTGTTAGCTTATACACCAGGTTCCACTAGATATAGTCTAGTAGGGGGGGTCTAGCCTAACTATAAATTTACCTGACTTTAACCCAGTTATATCCACAAAATACTCAGTTTCTGCCAATCACGTCATGTCATGCAGGCCTATGCTCTCTTCATGTCGAGTTACCAAGAAGAACAAACAATATAGTCTATTTTGTGACGTCACAGTTACAGCTTCATTCCCAGCAAACAAGACGATCGGCCAACATTGATCCAACATTGTGTCAACGTCTCGTGTTTGCTGGGTAACAACAAATCTTTTGATTTGTTAATTTGTACTGGGTAACAACAAAAGATTTGTTGTTACCACAAGAAAAAAAAGAACGACAAAAGAGTAAACTACCACCACAACTAAAGAATTTATACAATCTAGGATTAGATCTAATTTTTTTCTAAAACAGAATTACTATAAAAAATCTTCAGATAGTAGCGAAAACTGGTAACAATGTAAATTACTTAGCAGATTTCTTTTAGAGAAAAGTACACCAAAGGAAGAAAAGGGCAAGCCTTGAATGAGTCTTGAATACATTGGCCTACAAAAAAAGTGAATATTTTTAACTCAAACAAATCAGCCTAAATGAGGATTTTCAAAGCATATGGGCATTTAAAAAATGGTTTGTCAAGAGTGTAACATTTGACTACCATACCGGGTAACATTTGCCATGCTTCTAGTTCACTCCCATTTGCACAGGCAGTTGAATAGGCACCCTGAAATATGTGTAAGGATGGTGTTCCTAATCCTAGAAAAAAATGTGAAGATATCGTATTTTTCATGAAAATATGACAGAAAATGTAGCTAAAAATGTCAGGAGTGTAACACAATTTCGCGGGATAAACGAATAAAATATCAATCTTAATAGTATATATAGGCCTATCTTGATAAATACTATCGCAAAACATATTTCGTTAATTACCTCTTGATGTTTGGTATCTTTGAATTCAAAAATGCTAATCCATAGATGGTAGGCCTTGATCATGATTAATGTCATTATCCTATAAGCTTCACATACAAAAAATGGTCTCTGCCGAAAAAGTGACCGAAAAACTTGTCACACATTATTACTCATTTAGATTAATTGTCTGAAACCTATTGAAATTTATTTCATATCTTTAATTTTTATAGCTGCATTTGTTTATTTGGTCCTCTTTTCTATTTAAATTCCATAAAACAATCTATTTGGTTTGACAGTAATATGTTTCCATACAAGTATGAGTAAAAGTTTGAAAAATGACAATTAATCATTGATATATGTTGCTTCCAGTGATTTCATGTTTACTGTTTACCACAGAGAGCGCAATCAAATCTAAAATTATTCCTTGTCAATATTATTTTATTATTTGTCAATTAAATGAACCTTACAAAAATATAAATGATATGCACATATTAAACATGTATATTAAATCGACAGTAGGCCTATTTCACCATTGTTGGAGGAAACATATGGTCTGACAAGTATAGGCTACAGCACGGTATGCCCGGAGGGGGTAGGCCTACTCGCCTTAGAAATGGGAAGGGGTGTGCCTCCGGCATTGTCAGAACAGGACCCCGTCGCAATTTGCCTCATGGCTCAAACGACACCTTTTTTTTGAAATAAACACCGAATTTAATTGATTGGTTTATGGTGTAATTACCACCAATTTACTTCATGTATTAATAGTATTTTCAAGATCTTTAATATTTTTTTCTGAAAAGTTAAGGCTATCTGCTGTGAGATTAGAAAATAGTGATGGAATTCGGCTGAAATTGTGCTGAGAAATCAGCCAAAAACATGCAACCAGGTGCTAAAGCTGGAAGCTCAAAAAGGAACCCTGTGCAATTCTGGAAGCTCAGAAAAGACACCCTGTGCCAAAGCTGGAAGCTCAAAAAAGGCTCACTGAGAATAAAGTTACTAACGTTAAAACTCAAGCTAGGGTATGCCTAGGTCATACACTCATGAGAAGCACTGACTTGATTTCATTCAAAACAATCCATCTGAATGCAATCTGAGTCTTTGTAGCTTTGCTACAGTAACTTACTGAGCTATTTCAACCTATGAACATGATGAAGATGAATTTCCATTTAGGATGAGGAATAACCAGATATTGGCACAGCAGCAAATAAATGAGCTGAAGATAAATGTGGTGCTGTCAAAATCAAAGCTTATTTGTAATAATTATGG
This sequence comes from Flabesymbios commensalis, assembly GCA_964017125.1. NCBI lineage: Eukaryota > Metazoa > Annelida > Polychaeta > Terebellida > Flabelligeridae > Flabesymbios > Flabesymbios commensalis. The sequence goes on from OZ024909.1 coordinate 36,858,916, forward strand.
CGAAAGCTGTTGTGATTGTAAAATAAAAAATCCAGAATTACTATAAATGCCAGAAATAAATGGATTTCTAGACGTGTTAAGATATTTTGCCCCCCCCCCCCCACTTTTTTTGCCTGATGGAAAAAGTCAGTTTGCATCACGTAAAAAAAATAATTTTTATTTGACTTATATCGCTCTATACTTTGTCATATATGTTGGAAAAAGTCGCTTAAAAGTAATAACATAAAATTGCAATATTTCACTTTGACGCAGACATCTAGGCCTATATATATATAATAAACTAGATCTGACAATAAAATGTCAGCCGACCTATTTCAATAGTGTTTCAAGTAGTAACAGCGTTTTTCAAATGCAATATAAAAGTCAGTCAATATTCCTTTCTTTTTACTAATTTTTTATGACTAAAATGGAAAGTTTTTATGCTCCAAATCAGGTGTGAAGCGGGCAAAAAGCAGAGGCAAATCCAGGATCTGAAGAAAGGGGCGCCGGGGTGTATTTAATTACTCAAGATTTGCTTGGTTAAAGGTAAGTCACGTTGGGGGACTTATATGACAAAAATATTGACTTTTTACTGACTATGCCTATATTTTTCCAAGGCAAAGTGTTTTTTTATCTTGCCAATTTAGGTTTTTAATACAAATTCCTGACTTCTATTTATTGAAATGTAGCGCAAAGTAGCGCAAATAGTCTAGGCACAGCTAGCCCTGTCCAAAAAAAATCTACGTTTCACATTGACATTTTTCTTTGAAACTTAAAATAGATAATATTCCAATATTTTTTTCATGAGTACTTAGGCCTACTGTTTGGGAAAAAGGGGGGGGGGGTAAATTTAAAATGGATGCAATTATGTATAGCCGCACAGTCATTAGAGAGTTATGAAAATTTTTTGGACCTTGGGGTCGAGATCGCTCCTGGTGATCTCCCTACTATAATTAGGGAAATTCATGCTGTTTTGAGAATGGTGAGATGGGCCGAAGTGTGTTCTGGTAATATGTATTTTATCATTTAATTTCCTTTTCTAACTGTGAATTAGGCCTACCTGAATAACTTGTACAAAAACACAAGTATTGAAGAGCTTACAAAACTATGTAGAGGGTCTAGTCACGTGTGCTTTACAATTTATCTGAGAAGATCTCAGACAACACTAAATCGGAAAAAAATCTCTGGGGACTTACAGCAACCCCCCCCCCCCTGCCCTTCCGTACCCCCAGTGCAATTCAAGCTCGCTGCGCTCGCGCGCAAGTCACACAAATGTACTCCCCCCCCCCGCTTTAAAAATAATCTGACGCCACTGTAAACAGTGTCATCTGACAACGAAAAATCTTTCAGTAAATATTATAGTTTATCGTAAACCTCAGGAGATTGAGAAGCCAGTGGATATAATTTTATTATCACTTGAATAAAGTTTACCATACTTATATGTAATTGTAGCTGCTCCGGACAGATATATGCACATCTGAATGCTCCTGTGACAAGGAGCACTGTCTGTCTGTCTGTCTGTCTGTCTGTCTGTTGGTGTTATATGATATCCCGTCTGTCCAATTATGGATGTATCATGCATGTTCGAAGGGCTAATATTTAAAAATATACGCCAAAAATAAATGCTCGTAGCGCTTGAAGCTATATAGATATGTTTTTTTTATGGGAGATGGATTCGATGAGCATCAAACTAGTTGAAATGGTCTATTACAAAAAAATTAACTGAATTAACCAGTCATAATATTATAAATCTGACTATGCGCCGGCAGCCATCTTAGACGCCATCTTGAATAACTAAAAACGAAAATTAACTGGTCAATAGGCGTACCATTTAATTAAAAGTATTGTACTGATGACATTATTAATCACCATTGATATTGAATTAGTGATTATGTATAATAATTCTGTCCAAATTTACATCAACGATCTGTTCGCTCTTGCGCTAAGAAGGTTAAATATTGCCCAACATTCTATGGGAGAGGTCTAAATTGATTCACTGCCCACTAAACTAGTTGATTATGGTGTATTACAAAAGAAAAGCTAAAATTAACAAAATTACACTATTTCCTCTGTATTACTATACGCTTGAAGCCATCTTGGGCGCCATCCTGAAAAAAATGACCTTACAACTGAAAAGAGAGACTGACATCCACCCTGGTGATGAAAGTGGTCCTTTTGTGCAGTGATTGGTGGCAGATGTCAGCTTGTAACATGAAATGCCATGTGAAGTCAAAATATTTTAATGTGGCCGGCCGCCTATTACGTAATATCTCATTTTTGGACTTATTTGAATACACTAATTAACATTTATTTTTACGTTTCAATGTCATCTAGAGGTAAAAAAGATAATCGCTATGAAAATGACTTTTTTTAAACTTTTAATACAATAGCCAAAGATTCTGATATAATACCTCATTTTGGATTAATTTGAGTACACTGATTTCATTGGAATGTTGAGTATCAAGAGTTCAAGGTTATGTTGAGGTCAAACGCAAAATGGTTGTCAATAACCGCCAGGAAAATGATATTTATACATAATTATTTGAACAATACTTTAAATGTTAAACAGTTGATAAATCCCTCCCAACGTATTTCGTTTAATTATTACTCACCTTGAAATGTGAATTGTAACCACAATTCCCACCTAGTCTGAATAAAAATGATCTGTTCTGTACAATATCTTTAGAAGTGTAATATATCATTGTCTTTGTGAAGGAATCCACCACTATTTATTGTTTTTTTTTAAATAAACATGTCCTACATGGTACAGAAAGTTGACAAGAGTGTTTAAAATATTAACATATCCTGTCCTGTAAGACTTGAACACCCACTGAACAAAATCAACCAAAAAGTAAAATTTACGCCAACGTATTGGCTCATATATTTACTAGATCTGCAATTGAAGATTGAAATTGCAATTTTGTAGCGATTTTGCAGCGATTGAAACCATGTTGGCTGTTATGTGTATTCGTTCACCAGTAGGCCTAAGGTTAGATTCCGATACAGTAGGCCTATTAAAAAAATATGGTACACATATGGGATATGATTAAAGGTCGATATCATCAAAATTCAAATTGCAAGCAGCTGAGAATTTAACGTGTAATAAACACCTGAAGTAATGATCTACAGGCTGACATTATAATACCATTTTCTGACAGTATAATTACCTTTCCTGTAATAAAAAAGCATATCCTGGCGATATACACCCATTTTCTCACAATAAACTTACACTGCCATATCCCGACATTATCATGCACATCATAATCTTATAATGACGTATTTCCTGATATAATAATGCTGTACCATCAGATTAAAGTGACATAATATGATGACGGTAAACTGGAATATATTGACTTCAGAATACATATTCTTGCATTATAATGTCATATGGATTATGACATTAAAATGACATTTTATGATGTAAAACATGCATATCCTTACATTATACATGTATTGCCAAATCATGACATAATAATCTCATATAATGATATTAAAAAGACTTATTTACATATTGAAATTCCGACCATGTAGACCTACTGTCGTATTCCCGATTTTATAATGTCATATTATGACAATATAATGTTATATCCTGAGCATAAAAATGCAATATCTTGACAAACAGTTGTCATATAGTCACGTTAAATAGTCATTTTCTTGATATTACAATGCCATATTCTCATAAATCGTCACATTATAATGCCATACCTTTCGTTTGTGATGCCATATCGTGCCATTGAACTGCCATATTCTGATATAATGCTATGGAGGCCTAATGACATTATAATGACAAATTATGAGAACATGATGACATAGCCTGGCATTAAAATGATCATTATAACCTAAAAAAATAACGATATATTGTGACATTAAAGGGACTGGCCTATGCTAAAATCATTAAAAAATCGGTGATTTTATTTTGGCTTTTTAATATGACCATGTGATGTAAACATGTCCATAGACTAGAACTGCAAAAGTTCCCGTATTTCTAATTTTTGACATAGTTGTCAATAATTAGAAATCAGAAATCTCGTCTCTATATCTAGTCTAGCTGGTGAATGCGCAGCAGAAAAAGTAAAAAAAAAATTGCAGTTCTAGTCTATGGACATGTTTACATCATTGGAAGCCAAAATAAAATCACCGATTTTTTGATGATTTTAGCCCGGGCCAGTCCCTTAAAATGGCACATCCTGACATAATAATGCCGTATCCCCACTAGGGCAATCTCCCACCATATTATTGCCATATCGATACTCTAAATGGCTATATCCTAACATTATAATACCACATACTGATTTATAATTTCATATCCTGATATGCGAATATCATATTTGATGTTAAAATGTCATATCCTGACATGGAAATGTCACATACTGACTTTATAATGTCATATCCTGATATTAAAATATCATATTCTGATGTTAAAATGTCATATCCTGACATGGAAATGTCATATCCTGACAGTCAAATGTCATATTATGACATTAGGCTTATCCTGGTAACTTATTGCCATAGCATACCATGCCATATCCAGACCACAGAATAATATTAGGTCATGCTAAAGTCATAATGTAACGTTAAACTATTATAAAATATCATATCATATAGTAGGCCTATCACAGAATGAAGGGTAATAGATTATGTATTTATCGTATCGTTGAGAGAAACAGCAACTGAATAGTAGTATCTCAGAGGCAATATGGTAGATTGTAATTTTATGCTTCAGGCGGGGGGGGGGGGGGGGATCATACCATATATCCTGATCAGTATTAAAATCACTCCTAATCATGTTAATGACTATGCACTTATTAGGAATGACTAAACATGTAGCTATTATGCATGTGGGGCAAAATAATAAGCATGATTTTGTGTAACATTGTTAGTGATCCATTTTACACCCACCTATGATGCATACTTACCGGTGTAGAGTCTGAAAATATATCCCCTCCCAGATTATACCCGGGTAGATTGTGGGCGTCCCAGAATCTACCCCGGTGTATATTCTACAATCTACCCCGGGGTAAATTCTGGTAGATCTCAAAATCAACCCGGGTATAGTTTCAATGGGGGGGGGGGGGGTGAAATCTCAGATGTTACACTGGTAATCAAAGAGTCAAAGTCTAAAAAATAATCATTTACAAACCCCTGCTATTTTAATGACCACCTTGCAACAATGCATTATCATAACTATAAATGACATACCGGTATATGTTCTTTTAGGCATCAAACTCTTATAATACGTTATTTATATAATATTAAAAAAACACGACTTTAATCAATGGGAATAATCATAACTATAAACGATATATTGTGCGACGTTAATAATATACGTTGTTGATCATAATTTTAATTTTAGATGCCATAGTGACTTATTTGAACTGTCTATGATACAATAAAGGTAAATACTATTTGGTGTTTCGGTATTATTTTTCTATATAATGTTAATCCTATTTTTTGCAGTAAAACTTGAAGAATAAACAAAATATAGTGTAAATGTCGTTTGTCACGGCAGCCATTTTGAAATTGTGCAAATTAGCTACCTCTCCGGGGTCTTATTTTTTTCAAATTTCTGGAGATGTCAATGACCCAATGAACAAATTAAAATAAAAAACAGTGTTGCAATTTTTTGTGTTGTAACTTTTTGTGTTGCACTTTGTTTTACCATAAATTGATCTGTCTACATTGTGTTACTCGGCTTGAAATATAACACCTTTCTTACATTTCTGGAATCTATTCAAGCTACCGGGCCGATACACAGGTTAGCGGTTTGTTGAAGTCGGGCATGTTAATCACCATTACAGATGTAGATGGCCCGTTTTAAAATTGGTATGTTGACTTTGGCTCTCAATACAATGTGGTCCAAGATTGAGCCAACGTTGTGTATTTACTGGGTTGAGCGTATGTCTAGTGGTGCTGTCTGCCACAGACTTCTGCTATATGTTATGTTTACGGCTGGGCCTGCAGGCTGTCATGCCAGAAGACAGAGCCAGCGAGCTGCGCCGTTGGCCCAACGTCGTCTCGTAGGCGAGACGCCACCAATTCGAGCAATCAGGAGAATCGGCCAAATAGTTCAGTCGCATGTGCTTTGGTGCATCTTCAAATATAGCGCGGCCCAGCTAACACGAGACGTTGCCCAATGTTTGTTTAATGTTGGGCCAGCGTCGTAGGCGCTGGCCAAGCATTAAACAAACATTGGGGCAGCGTCTCGTGCTTAAGCCTGCTGGAGATGTCTGGCAGATCCACCAGACGCAGTGGCAGAAGCGTGCAGTCAGTGCTACCCGGGTCTGTTTTTCCTCACAGGAGAAAACTAGTCAACCAAAACTACATTAAACATACGAGATGTTCAGACTGGTCGGCTGCGGACTACCCACTGGTGGCGAGTCAACCAGATCTCTTTAACCGCCGTTTAGTCAGCCGGTACTGCAATTCGCGGACCATTACGCCTCGAGACAGGATCCCAGTCCCTCCCGGGCTGCCCGCATTATTTGTGCGGCTGCGTCACAAGCCACTAAGCCGGATCCTAAGCTGGCCGCAAAGAAGAAACTATCCTGCTCTGGCACTGAGATGAGAACACACCACACAACTATGGAGGATCTCGGCAGTCCAGCACGCCTCTTGATGGCGCTGCTTCTCCTGGGGACAGTACTGACCAGCCAGCAACAAAGAATGGATTACTCTGGGTAAGTCAAACAACTCATTCAAGCGAATGGTTCAGGCCTACATCCCTGGAGACAAAAGCAATCGGACGTCTGGGCAGTGTTATAGGCCTGCATGTCTGCAGGCGATTTCTCCTTTTTATACAAGTATAACACATTTTTCATGTAATGAATGTAAAGTTAACGTTCCAACATGAAAAGTAACTTTGCTAATCTTTACATAAATATTGCAATTTTGAACAATGGCTAACATTGTAATAATTGAGTGAATAATCATTGGTCATTGTTCTCATTTAACATTGTGATCCTAGAATTACAGCTTGAAGCGAATAAAATATAGTTTGATTTTAACGAATTAACAATCTGATACTCTGTCCGATTTTCATACAATTTACTACCAAATGGTTATATTGTCTACTAGAGGCTGAAGCGTTGTATGTTTAATTTTATTTGACATTGTTTATAGTCCAGTTGCTGCGCTTATATGTTCAATGGGGACCTAGAAATTATGAGAAGTGTAAGATGTTTCGATTGATTCATATTATTATGATGTCACTGGACAAATTTAGGTTTGTTGCCCAAGTAGAAACTTTGGGCAACTTTTTTTATTAGCATAATTAAAATAATTAGCATAATCGGCTTATTCTTCATTATGATCCAAGGTAAAATGTTACTTTTGAACCTGTGGCTGCAGAAAAAATGGCCAATAGCAAATTTATGTTTAGGTCAGATCAAAACAAATCACTTCTGATCTTATATTTATCCTCTGCCTCGCTGATAATAGTTTTTTCGTCTGTCCGTCCGGCCGTCCGTCCGTCGTGCCGTCCATTCATCACTAACCTTGGCTAATCGATATATTAATAACCGTTTCAGCTGCAGTGGTCACATTTGTATCTGGCGAATATCTCGCTGAAATTCGAACATGGGTGACCTTGACCTATTTTTGCAGATCGTACAGGTCGAAGGTCACGCTTGCCTTATTTCCAATCAATATATAAAGACCGCTCTAAGAAACCGTTCTAGTTACAGTGTCCCAGTCTGCACCACTGGTGTATCTGGTGAATATCGCGGTCAAGTTGAGATATAGGCGACTGTTACATATTTTTAAAAAAATGGGTCAATGCCATATAACATGTATAATTTCATCAAATTTATATTTAAACAACAAATGCGAGAGTTTGCTGTATTGTGGTCTTGTCGGTCCAGTGTTTCAGGGTTTCAAGATTGAATATTTTAGTTACAGGTCACGATTAAACAGAATATGTCAAGGTCGCCAGACATCACGTGATGTAACTGTATGTATAGTTGATACGTGCACACACAACGAGTAGCTTTTTCAATTGTGTACGAGGCTTTGTATGCACGTTTTCTCATCATTGGGCAGCAGCGAAACATTCAACTCCTTCCAGTGTTTCAGTACGAGCTTTCCCCTGTACAACATTCTTTGGTCGATGAATTTGTAAATCTGCTGGGCGGCGGCCCTAGGGTAGTGGTTAGCACCGCTGCTTTTCACGCTAGTGTTCGGTTGTTCGTTTCCCGGTTTCGGCGGTTTGAAAAAACAACAAAAATGTTTCTTCCTCATCCCCTTGTGAAACTCAGTATTGTGGGAGACCTCCGTGACCGATAGGTAGCGTGTTCGGCCTCAGACCTCCAGGGTTTGAATTTCGCATCCCGTGTCTGGAGGGCAGTGTCATCTCACTCATCTCACCATCCTCAGGAGGTTCTCCTGGCCCAATTTAGCCTGTATGTGCACAGAAGGGCATAAAGCCAGATTCATTTCATTTGGATATCTGCTAAAGGGTGACAGGTCTGTACTGATGAAGTGTTTGGCAAGTGATAGCGAAAATGTCCCAAAACCAAATGTGTTGCTCGTTGATCACATCAAGCACTTTGTTGATTACATGTATGGCGAACGTCAGGAATAGTGGCAGACATTGCAGAGAGTTGTAAGGCATGCCTCACAAGTGGTGAAAAGTACCAAGGTGCAACTATCTTTATCATCTTTGTTTGATAGGCATATGAAGAATTAAGTGCCAAAGATCATCAGTATCAGAGAAGAGCTGGTGAGGGTGCTGCAATATATATCAACCGACTTCTAAATCGCGATGCAATAAACCACAGCCAACAAGCGCCAGCTGAATCAACTTCTCTGCAGTTTCAGTCATGGACACAATATCAGCATGGTGGGAGAGAAAACTGTCTTGTACATCACAGTGAGGCTGAAATAACCTTGGTAAGCTACAAGTTGAAATTTGGTGAAAAAGGTGAGGCAGTGGTACAGATCAGTGCTTGAAATTAACACCATGCTGTCATTGCGCTGAGAGGAAATGCCAAGGTCTGTCACAGTGCGACACGGTTTCTTTCCTATGTGGAAAGGGCAAGGTCCCAGCATTAAAAAAACCCCAATATTCCTGCACTAAATGAGGTACTGGGGGAACATGATGTCACAGAAAGTGACTTGATGGATATAGGTCAGACATTTTTTTTATCAGTCTACTCAGAGAATATATTGTCAACTGCACCGGTACAACATCTATCGCAAAAAACCTCCTACACTGAATTCCCTGCCCCCCCCCTCCCCCTAGGAATATCAACCTGGATCTCAAAAATCGTCGCGCTCGTCACCAAATGTGGAAGGCTCTCGCTCCGTATGTGTCACAAATCAAAAGCAACTCAAGAGATCGCCAACTTTAGCTGGCAGATTGCAGAAGGTTCGCAAGTGATTAAATTTACTTCCTAAGCTTCTTGGTGTCATCAGTCTTAGATATTGTGGAGAGCTTCCGCGACCGAGTGGTATCGTGCTCGGCCTCAGACCGCCAAGGCTCGAATTTAGAATCCTGTTTCTGGAGGGCAGCGTCATTTCATTCATCTCACCATTGTCAGGAGGTTTCCCTCGCCCAGTTTAGCCTATATGTGTACAAAGGTGGCCTAAAACTCCCATTTATTTCATTCAGTCTTAGATGATTGTTGCAAAGAATCAGAGGAAATTCATGTTGAGGAGGAAAAGGAGAAGGGCGAGTCCGAAGTCGGGGGGATAGAAAACAATGAACTGTTAGATTTTTTGTATATATAAGCTTATCGTACATGAAGTGTTAGGATGTTAGAGTATGTTTCAATGGTTGTTTACATCTTGTCAATAACACCCAGGTAGCCTGTGTTAATTGTATGGATAACTGTTTTGGGCAAAATGATTATTTCACTGTTTTTATTGAGACAGGGCCGTTGTCATAATTATGTGGACCTCCATCAGCCTTTAATTTGTGTGGCCCATGACACGAACCTCTTTGTTTTGCCAGCAAGTATAATGCGCTGTTTATTTACGTATGTCGGCCTACTGTAGCCTGTGTATAGCTGCAGGTGAGACCGAAAATTGAATGAAAATTGCCATTGAAAGAATTTTTACCTCTAAATTGCGCAAGAATGCAGCTAGAGCCTCTTTTTTCAACATTTATGCGGGATGCCCCCAGCCCCCATATTACATTTAGGGATGGTCGTTCTGTACCCCCCCCCCCTCTTGTCTTAGTTTGTATACGGACCTGTGAATGACTCAGCGATAGGCATATGGCTAATTACCATAGGATTGATACTCACAGAAGAGGCAAATTTGACCTACCTAGACAAAATTTGACTATAGCAGGCTTAGGGGTATTCAAGGGTGAGTTTTCAGGTACAGCAGCTGCATAGATATAAGGGTTTTATTGTAAAAGTGAAGCAAAAGAACCCAACTGTTTTAATGTGTAAAGTATAACAATTGTTGGCCTATATCTACATAGCCTATAAATAATGAGCTACAAGAAGAATATAATTGGCATTCTGGTGTTTGCTAACACAAAACTTACTTTAATAATCTATATCAATATATAACGTAACTACTAGGCCTACCCCCCTGAAGGAAAACTCCTAGAGATATGTATATATTTAGGCATACACTCAATTCTGTGAATCTAACTTCAGATTAAATTGCAATGTATTTATGACTAACGTTACTCTTTTACACTGATTTGGTCGTGGGCGTCCTGGGCACTGTCCATTTCATATTATTGGTCAATTTAATTTGATTTGCATCATGATCATTCCCTTTGACCTGGATCTCTTTATTACCATTAATGTCAGAAATGAATTCCTTATGTCTGAACTATATTAAAATGTGGTATTGGAGATTTGTGTACGTCCATTGGTTCAAAATTAACATTTGGCATTACTCCCCATTGCTAATTATGGTAATTATGTTAATTATGCTAATTAAAAAAGTTGCCCAAAGTTGCCGTCTGGGCAACAAAGCTGAATTTGTTCATAAACTCATTGGGAACATGAATCAATCGAAAAACCTTACACTTCTCACAATTTCTAGGTTCTCCGGACGGCAACTGGACTATTAACCCTTTCAGTACGGACGACGATCTGAAACGTTTTCAAACCGCTTCTTCAAATAATTTGACTAAAATTTAAACATTTTAAAATAAAGCACAATTTTTATTAAATACAACATAGTGGCCGAACATATTTTCCATTCGATATATCAAGCTTGCAATTGCGTCGTTCCCGTATGCTGATATCCCAGTAAACACCAAACATTTGGTCCTACATTGTACAAATGTTATACAAATGTTTTGTGTTTACTGATATAGTTGACTGGGAGTGGCGGTGATTTTTTTTCATCAGTCTATGTTTTACTACATTCATCACGCGTTTCTTATCAGGCTGCGACTTACTTTTACTGTTGAAGGCCACATCATTATACAAACTAAATTAGTACATAATATAAAATCTGGCCCAGCAAACACAAAGCATTTGTATAACATTTGTACAATGTTGGACCAACGTCAAAGACGCTGAACCGACGTTGTACAAATGTTAAGCAAATGTTTTGTTTGCTTGGGGTTCAGGTACCGATCACCATACTCCCAAAAGTAGGTCAATATCTGTAATGATCGCATATATATATTGCTGTTAGGTCAAGACATTTAAACCTCGGCAATTTTCTTACTAATTACCACTCTTTAAATTCGGTGACTTGTCGTGTTAGAAACTTTTGGAACAGACAGAAACCTAAGGTATAGACAATAACCTAATCTTCACGGATGGCAACAAGGGATCTTTTAACTTCAAATATATAATAGACAGTAAAATGCACCCAGGACCTTCGCATGGTCTGCAGCAATGTTAAAACAAGACGCCACCTTGGCGCGGGTGAGCTGTGGCACAGCTCACCCGCGCTGTGACCGGATCGTCGCTGCTGGTGCGATGCGAGGTTTCAGCCCGCGACGCCTAGCCATTGAGGTATCTTTCAATTCATATCATGTCTAATTTACATGTTTACGCCATTATTTGTTTATCAATCCCTATCCAAATGGTTTACTCTTCGTATAGTTATCAGGTCTGTGTTAGCAAAAGGTTTTTATCCGTACAATAACCTGTAATCGGATGTATTTATTTTGATAAACGTTTGTATTTAGGCCTACCTATTCCGTGTAGACACCATCACGGCATCATGATCATATGTGATTTAACAAAAGTAATAAAGCGCACAGCGATTACATTTAGGTGAAATGAACGCGATGCACTGGTTTCTACCTTAACCCAAGACGCCATCAGCGTGATCGCCTGGTCACATTGAGAGTGAAGAAACATATATTTTCTCTGAAAGACCCACGTGGGATCAGCGGGGTTCAGCGGGACTCTATACTCTTGTATTAGAAGACACCCTTGTGTATAGAGGGCGGTGCACGGGATGTTTGTTAATTCTTAGACCAACACGTAGGCCTATATACTGCCATGCAAAGCCAAACGACAGTAACTCCTTACTTGCGTACTTTTCAAGTAAACAGTTACTGTCAATTGGCTTTACAAAGCAGTAAGCTATACAGTGGTAGGTCTATAACCAGACATAATGCGTAAATAAATAGAGATGTAGGATTGTTATGCTTTTAACCCTTTCACCACTGAAGCCCGTTTTTATGTGCTGAATGCTATGGCATTCAGCACATAAAAACGGGTTTCAGTGGTGAAAGGGTTAAACCCTTTCTCAGCTAAACACGACCACGGCCTCACTTATAGTCCTTTCAGAGTACTACATGTACCAAACATAATAATACGTTCTCAATTTAATTGATATTAATCAGATGGTGATATAGATATCTTTATTGTCATGCTTGACGAATATGATCAGTTTTTATCATAAAAAATCCCATTTATTTCACAAAATGGAAATGTTCTTAAAATAAAACAAAAAACGTTGAACATTGAGAATATGTGAAATATATGTTACATTGTATGTATGATTTTTCCTAAATAATTATTTGCATTTATGACGCTTAGTTCATGCTGATCCCGACTTTTGTCGTTTTTAATATGTTTTATTAGTCGACCAAATCACTGTTATTAGGAACGAAATGTGTGTCTAAACATCAAAATTTGCAAATATTTAAAATGTTTGTGATCGAATTAAACAAATATGAGTAATTCTCATCCACTTGAAGTTGTGGGTCGCGGTAGCGAGACATAACTTTAACTAGGTGAAAATTTAAATAAATTTACTTAGCATGATAAGGGGCATGAATTTGCTACTAGATGTATCTTGTGGAGTATGTCCAAATTTTTAAATTCATAACCACCCTTAATTTTTTACTCGTAAATACTGCTATATTTCAATGTTCTGTAGTATGTGGTGGGAAGGCATCTGCTCTCCGTGGTGGGTGGTTGCGTTCTCTCACGTACCCAACTGTGTGATGATCCTATTTTCTATTTTAACTGGTGACTTGCATGATGGCTATCCATATTGATCTTAATACAGGTATCCTGATCCTCACAATAAATGCATAATGTCTTTTTACTTACTGACTTATTAGTTACATATATATGGGCCTAATTATGTTTGTTTTGTCGAGTTTGTTGCGTGACGAATAAATAGTCGTGAGTCCGGGTCTGTAAGGTTAGCGTCATTCATTAACCTTATCGACAAGCTCGATTGGGCTAAACGGAAATAACGAAAATAAACTGAAATAAAACCAGAAATATACGACATATCTCCAATCCCGAAAGTCGGGGGCCCTGGTGCAGTGGTTAAAGCTGCCTGCTTGGAAAGTCGGAGATCGCGGGTTCGAACCCCACTCTGGCCTTCAAGTTTCAAAGAAACAACGTTTCTTCCCCGCTCACTCGTGAAGATTCAATATTGTGGGGAGCCTCTGTGACCGAGAAGTAGCGTGCTCGGCCAAGGCTCGGATTTCAAATCCTGTGTCCGGAGGGCATCATCCTATTCATCTCACCATCCTCAGGAGGTTCTCTTGGCCCAGTTTAGCCTATATGTGCACAAAGGTGGCCTAAAACCGCATTAATTTCATTTTCAATCGCGAAACACAGCTAGTGAGCCTTTTTTCATACTATATATTGAATCGCAGATGACAAAATTCGATATCCTAACTATTTTTTATATTTAGATTGTGAGTTATCGCTTAGTGCTCACAAAATAACAGTCCTATTGTGTTGCACAACTTTCTACATTTAGTATATGATATAACAGATCATTGGCTCTTTGTTACACATAGATAGCTATCACGAGACATTGATCCAATGGTGTTTTAGTGTTGGACCAGCGTCGCTGACCGTGAGCCAACACTAACATTGGTTAAGCGTATCGTGTTTTCTGGGTCAGACAACACGTGGACACCATCATTTTTTCTGGTGTTGAGGATGTAAAGATTGTATTTATTTATTGGCTACAGTACATGTATAATCTTTTCCGTATCTTTTGTATTTTGTATCTATCAATAAACAGTTGGTGTTTTGCTTTTTTTGTTGATTAATACTGGTGATAAGACGATAATTTCTGCAGACCTCTCAAAAGTTGAAAAATCGTCCGTAGTCTACATACTAGGACTACTTTTTAGAAATATGAGTGATTCTCTGTTAAATGGCTGATTTATATCCACAGCGGTTGTTTTTGTCATATGTATTTTACTCACATAACTATATTGATTTAAATGATGTCTGCAACAAGCGGATTTCATTCACACACAAAAAGTCTATTTTCTTGCTGTATTGATTTGATAGACTCTCAATGTCACAGTAGAAAAGAGTTGTCCTAACTACAGCTGTCAATAAGTTGTTATCTAATAAACTGACCAGGAACGGTGTTTTGCTATCCCAATGGTTTCATTTGCTAATTTAGTATAACATACAGTTTTTAACGGTACTAGTAATAGAGAAATGTTGAGCTAAATTACTGTCGCAGGGTTTTGTGTCACCTCTATTACCAAATGTCAGATTTAATACATGTAGTATCTTTTAAATCCAACAAAACATTTTTTTGACTAAGCAGTATCGATCAGATACCCCCGGAAATGAACTTTGAAATGAACTTTATTTGAAGAAAAAAAAATAGATTATTTTATGAAATATAGTGAAAAAGAGTCCCAAATTTCTCTGTCGTCATTTTACATGGGTTGCTTCTGTTACCCCTTTCAGCCAAAGAGCATGAACGCTGAGAGTTTTCCAAATATGTATATGAACTTGCGCCTATGTATCAAGAACATGTGGACAAAAATATGACTATTTGTAGCAGAACGAAGGAAAAAACTGTAAAATTGTCACTTTTGTTAGTTACTTTTGTTACAAACCCAAGTAACAGAAGTGCCACTAAATGGAATTTCTATTATACAGTAGTCACTTCTGTTACATATTTTAATTGTATTTTGAGAAGTTATAAAATATTTATCTAAAAACCTTAATATACTGAATATACAAATATGCTAAGTATATCTAGGTTCATTAGATTGGTATTTAAAATATGGTGACTTTACATTGACACAATACTTTTATTTTAAAAGGAGGCCTACCTTATTTTCAGATATCATAGATGGTCACTTCTCGTACAACCCTGTCCATTAGTTTACTTTCATAATTCGTCTTTAATTATTTTGTACACACGTATTATCAAATAAACTGTTAAGTGTTAAATAAAATGAACATACCAGTTTGTAGGAGACATACCACTAGAATTGTTTAGATCAATAATTTTTTTTTTACTTCTGTTAAACCAACACATTTTGTCATTTATTAAAATAGTATACACAAATAGTATACGAAAATAAACAGTTTTATTAGTTAGTTGTTGTAATATTTGCCAAAGTATCCTAAGTAATATAAATTCACACCCCCACGACCTTTCGCTTCACTAACAAAAAAGATAAGAGCTATTTAAAAAAAAAAGGTTGTCAGAGTATAGAAACACACATAATTATATAATATTTTATGTATTGGTGAGAAAAAAGTAGAAATTGTTTGATATTTTTTTTTCTAGATCTCAAAAGTGCATTTAACAGAGATTAGAATCACCCATAATTATGTTTTTGCATTTTTTAAGCTTGAACAACGAGCCACTGGGCTCCCGAAGTGTTGACACAGAGTAGACCCACACTCAATGTGCCAGCGTGCACGCAATTTCTGTGATAGGGCTCTGTAATGAATATATAAGAGCATGGGAAGAACGTTTCGGCACTCCATCTTCCAGAGGGTCTCGCGGAAATCGCCTCGATATAAGTATTTAACCCGCTCCGATCCATCTAAAAACCCGCTTGTCATGTTGAGTATTACACATTCCTAATAAAATGGCTGAAAACATTTCTATTTATTCAATTTTACGCACTTTACAGAGCTGCTAATTCATCACATTTGAATCTGCATCATTCAGGATATAATACATTTATGCCCAAACCACACACATTATTAAGTCAATGTCAGTGTCATCCCAGCAAACACGACACGTTGAAACAATGCTGTTTTAATGTTGGTCCAGCGTCGCAGACGCTGGGCCAGCATTAAAACAGTATTGTTTCAACGTGTCTGGTTTGCTGGGATACTGGGCCAGCATAGGTACTGGACGGTGGACCAGCATTAACCCTCTGCCTACTAATCACGACTAGAGTCGTTTTATTAGCCGTTTAAATCACTGCTATTGGGAATTAAATGGGCGTTTAAACATCAAGATTTGTAAAAGTTTGGTCTCTAATTAACAAATATCAGTAATTTTCAACCACTTGAGGTTGTGGATCGCGGTAGCGAGACACAACCTCAAGTGGTTGAAAATTTAAATAGATCAACTTAGCAGTATACTGATTGAACTGTCATTATATCTTGTGTCATGTGCATGAGATCGTGAGTGATATCCCATATTTACAAGTGACAGGGGGGGGGGGGGGGAGGAATTTAATCTTGTTTGTTTGAATACCATTCATCAGTGAACGAATGAAATGGGTGACGAAATAAAAGCAATAACAAATCCTGGTGATTGTCAATGTTATGATAAGCCGAAAAGGATTGATTCAATTAATTGTGAAATTCTTCCACAGAAAACATTAAAAAATGGTATTTTCTATAGGTTGCGCCCATGATGTAGGCCCAGTTACGGCGTTATAACACAACAAACATGCTTAGTATCCCAAGGATGTGGATGATTGTATTTTTCCTTGTGTTTTGTCCTGTGGTGATCACTGTCAGTCGCCATTTATCAGGGGTATTTTTCTCCTGTAGATATCCTGCAAGTGTTCTGTATCCACCCTGTATGTATTCTACATAAGTCGGTTCTTACAGTTGTATCCGATTCTCTAATATAAACGTGTCTAGATATCTAAACACAGCTGACTAGCTTTAATTATCTGAAACAATTTACTAGCTGAGCGTTTTAATTTCATCTTCACGAGATGACCAATTTTGAATAGAATGGCTTTTTGGGCAAGATTTGTCACCGAGAGCAAATCATGTTTCAGATCACACAGTCATCTACTGGTTATGACCTGCACAGCTGCAGCATACACGAGTCATTGAGCCAAATCGTTTCAATGCTGGGCCAGCGTCGTAGACGATGGACCAATATTAAGCCAGCATTGCCACAATAGCTTGCATCTGTGGGATCACATCAAATGTTTGTGTCTAAGCAAAGCAACGCAATTTGTTACAGGATTAGTATTGATGTTTAGGGGGACGGAAATGACACAAATGCAATATCGGCTACAGGGGTTTGCCTGTAGTAGGCCTGCAACTCACGATGCATTCGACCAATGATGGGTTAATTTTGGGGCAGCGTCTCAGAAGATAGTAGTAGCCATGATAGACCTGTAGTAGTAAAGTTGAACAAATTGAAGGTGTTTCAGCATCATTATGATCATGTCCAGTATTTCCTAATAACCAAATACAAATGACGTACCATATTAGCACGACAGCAACTCTGACCGCACTGATTAATATTTTGTATCATTTATAATGAATGACTCCACTCTACTCAAACTTTACTATACAACTTGGGTTGTCGATCTTTTTGTTCAATTTTGTGAAAGCGTTAGACATGACCTGATGTCTGGGCAAACCTAGTGCATCACTACCTTGTATCTTCCAGCAGTAAACATTCCACGATTCTGAGATTATAGCTCGAGCTTGACTGTCAGCTGAGCAATAATATTATGACAGGAACTTTGCCTCTTGTTTGTCAGCACCCCATCTGTTTTTTAGGATACAAAGCCAACGTGGTACTAAGTGCTGGTAATAAACAGTTCAACCCTCCAGAATCCGGCCACATACACATTTTTAATCACTTTGAGGCGTGAATTGCTACCGCAATTCCCACCTCAAAGTGAATAAAAATGAATGGTTTTTATACAATGCCAAAGTATAATATCTCAATTGAAAGTTGTGTCCGTATGCTCGTACAACTTACGATAAATCGTAGGCTTCTGTTTGGTCGATGGCAATCTCGACCAATCAGACTTGATCGAGATGGCCATCTCGACCAATCAGAAGCCTACGATTTATCGTAACTTGTACGCGAATACGGGCAGAAGAACATTTTTATTTTGCTATAGGTTATGCTATTTTTTATTGAAAATAAGCCACGTAGCGTACAAATGGGACGATGAGGCTTAGAAGGTTATCTCTGGAATAGAACTAAACAGCGAGAATAACAAGGCGAACCGGGATCGCCATGCAGTGACTGATATTCCCAATCCGAATTTCTTTTGTGATGCAAAAAAATATCTGTTACAACAACATCTGTTACAATTACAAATACTTTATGGATAAAACACATTTATGACATATTATCTGTTGTGAGTAGAAATGCTGCTGATTTGATGACTTGTGGTGCCTGACGACAGACGTGGGATTCGTTTAGCACTGATGATACAATAGATAAATAGATAACCTCTAGCCCAGTGACTTGACAAATTCTATTAGAACCATGTCGTAAGCGTATTAGTACAGCAAAGTGCCGTTTTAAATGAAATCATGGATGTCAATCCCACGGGATGTTCAGTCTCTAATGTAGTTTTATTATTGGTTGTAGACGGTGGGCCAATATGAAACCAGCACCAGTCTTTGTGTTTGATAGGATGTGCGCCACCACCAATGAGGCGCTAGGGTGCTCATGATGAACCACGTCCCCGTCAACCCTTTCAGCGCCGGTACCGTCTTTATACGTCAGATTCTGACATTAATAAAGACAGTCCCCACACTGAAAGAATTCAAAGATTTGTAATGGCCGTTGTTAGAACCAGCGCATGCGTGTCATCATGATTCGGTTGAGTGCCGCGAATCTATTACGTTGGCCGTCTCGTAGCCCCGTCACGATGGGGCCAGCGTCTGAAATGTTGGCCTGACTTGGCAGGGTTACGTGCCGGATGTGTGGGTATTACATAATTATATTCGTTCCCTTGGATATAAAAGGTGTATCTGCCACTTTGTAAAGTGGCAGATACACCCTTTCATATCCAAGGAGACAATATAGTTTATTGATTATTATTGAAGACATTGCGATCGGGTAGAAGTTGTATCGGTGTTGTGCCAGCACATTGCCTTAATAAAATACAGATGGTTCTACATTGGGCCAACGCTCTACCTGTAAGTTGATTGGTTCGATGCCGGCCCATCATCATAGATGATGGGCTGACATTGAACGAGCTTTTGTTTAAAAATATTTAGATGTCGACTGCTGAATCACGCCTCTGTCTCTAGCTGGCCCAGTTTAACCTATATGTGCACAAAGGTGGCCTAAAACCCCATTCATTTCATTAACGCCTCTGACGGTTGCTTGAGGAAGTAACTGACCAAGTGTGTTGTGGCCAGATACTGCCTTCTGCTTCGTCGAAAGCGTGGTTCGAGTCTGAGCGAATCAAGGATCTAAATGTGACCACATGGGGAGCTGAATAAGAGCCGCTGCATGGAACGAATTAATGATTCACTGTTGAGTCGAGCTGTGATCACGTGGAGTCACTTTCTGTATACATTTGTAATGCTGATCAGCGTGTCCTCTGTAAATAAACATGTGTCTGCAATCAACATCGCATGTGTCTGCAGTCAACAAATACTTCTGACTTGTCTTTTGCCAGATAAGCTAACCGTGACTTTAGAAACCGTATGTATTCAACATATCTATTCAAATAAAGCGGAAAGAGCTAACTGAGACATTTATGTTGGTTTCAAATTGAAAAAAAAGTTTAACACAAATATTTCCGCGTTGTAAGGGTTCAACTTTTCAGATTAGCAAGTCAATATATACCTACTGCTCGAGCAGCAGCGAATGTACCAAACAGATTGCATCTGGTGTGAGCCCAGAGTTGGGTCACTTTCTGGAAACACCAGAGTCGACTTTAGAATAAACAAAATATCAATTCATATGGTCTATTGTTGAGAAATGTTTTATATTCATTAAAAGTACCCCCACTTAGTATTTAAGCTTGGTAATATTGAAATGATTGTATGGCTTTTATGTCAATGGTAAGAGCTTGTCTCGTACGTCTTCTCGTTCTACCTTTGAAGTTGTTTTACAAACACGTTTTGGAAATTGCACGTCAACACAGACCCCATCCATCATTTCAGCTAAATCCACTTTGTCCCAACCTGGAGTTAAAGTGTTATCGGTGTCACGTATGAAACGTTGGGTCTACACTGAGCCAATGGCAGGCAAGTATTCGAGTCGCTGAACGTTTTTAACTGTTAAAACGCTGATATATGTTTATACAAACCATAGAGTCCGAAGGGTTTTTTCAATTTGAAATCATCATAAATGTCTTAGTTAGCTCTTTCGCCTCATTTGAATACTTATTCTTTCCAGCGCCATAGTGTATTATAACGTAGCGTTTTTGCAGCTGTCAAAACGCCAGGGTCATTTTCCTGCCGGGCGTCCGTAGCGTACTCAGACGGATGAAAAAATCAGTCCCTAAAATGCCACTATCATTTTGCCGTAGAAGCGTCAGTAATTTTTTATTAAGATGCCATATTTCGAGTACATTTTTGTTATCTTCCCACACTATTAAAGCTAAACAAATTGGACCATGAATACATGTACCTGTGTTGATATTGCAACCAAGGTCTGGGGCTTTTCTAGCAATTCAGTTTGTCGGTGAGTGGAAACAAACATGACACAATCGCTAATCTGTCTATTATGGTTATTTTCGACCCCTTTTCAAATATCTATTTGGAAGACAAAGAATTGCGACGATAACAATATAACATGAAAAAACTGTTTATTGGAATATGTCTAACACTATGATGCTAAAAATAAATGACTTATTTGAAATAATTATCATGTTAATTACCTAAACGTAACTAACGGTTCAGTACGTTATGGCAGTGGTAACATGTGTACTGAGAAGAATGTGGCCAATAGCCCCAGAACGTACTCATGTGCTAAACAAAGTCCATCCCAGTTGGTGATAGATAACGTCTTGTACCGTTGTGGCGTTCCCACTCCGGAACGACCAGATATTTGTGAACCAATATTAAATCCATTTACAGCATTCCAACGCGTTACGATATTACCACAAAAAGCTTCTTTTGGCGAAATGATTGATAAGACCTACATTCGTACACAAGTTGCATAAAATAAGGCATGCGTCCAGGAAACTTGAGACAAAAGTGGCCGGATTTTTATCCATAGACTGTCGTCGTGTTGCATGGTATACTTCACATCTTGGGTAATACTTACAGAGGAACGATTTGTTTCATAAGACATTATACCCATATTTTAGTGGTATATAGATAATATAACCGTATAATGTCATTATATAATAGTTATTTATTTATTGTCAATAAGCATTGACATATTTCAAATATATTAGAAGTAACACAAATGTCAAATAACAATCATTTGCTGCACAAAACCATATGTCATGTTTGGAATCATAAACCGCCAGTTGCTACTGAACAATCCATCCAGTCGGCCCATCAGCACCTAACCCTATACCTGATACTCCTATTCAGGATACAATAGTGGTTATTTTCTGAACAGGACAATACAATAACTGAGTGGAATCTTCTTCCACTGGCTGTTATTTAATCTAGATCAGTAGCAATATTTTAGAGGCAATTTAATGAATGATTAGTAGAGTTGATCAGCATTCTACCACCGCTTGTTCAATCTTGCATTATGCCTTGAAAAACACTATTAGCACTAAAAAACGAGAGAAAATTGATTCCAACCTGTTTTCGTATGACCTGGCCACTTTTAATTTTGCCTATTATATCAGCCCTCTATGTCAACAATCACTATAGAATCAAATTGTTGCTGTGACAGCCACCCCAGCCAACACGATACTGCTGGGTTAATGTTGGGCCAGCGTCGCAGACGGTGGGCCAGTATTAAACCAGCATTGGCTGTATGTATCGTGTTCGCTGGGCACAACGTGCCTCTTCGCTATACTTATTCTTGGCACAGAGACGCTGCAGTGTAATATACCGTAATTGTTTCAGTATGTGAAGAAAACGCCAGAGAGTATTAAACCGTAAACGAGTTATTGCTATCACTGCCATAGCATAGTACACCGTGGGTGACGCACATGATTTAAACATGAAATAGAGAGAAAAGCGGGTGGTATTACGCAGTATTACGCTGTGGCATTTTAATAGACCCCTAATTGTTTGCCACTTCTCAATACATTGCGGCAGTTGACAGTGTTTTGATAGTGGTGTTTTTAGATACGAAATTTCGGGCCGTCTGATTACGCTGTGGATGAGATACGCTGTATCTATGCGGCGCTGGAAAGGATATGTTATGGGTCTGCGGCCATTATAAATATTTTTACTCTTTCAGTGCATCCATTTTCCCCATGCGTGTTTACATGATTCCAGTTAAAACGAGCGTTATCATGGTTATGTTTGCCACTGAAATGTAGATTGAACGACTATAATAAGCCAACAGATGAACGAACCACCAATGATATCTCAGTGTACTGCTTTTGCTACACACAATTGAACAAGATGCATTTTCGAATCGATATGTGAACAATGATTCATTAATGTCGCCATTTTCAATGTACAATTTGACGGTATTGATTATTGATTTTTGTAAGCCTAATTTTTTGATACATAGCTGTATTCATGTTACATTGCCAACGCATAATTATGTTCAACAAAACAATTTATATTCTAGCTGAATCTGAAAAGAGAAATTTAAATATAAACTACAATAATTATCAGATTATTGTGCATTGATATTTATTATTGCAAAATCATGCATAAAGAAACTGGTGTTTGCATCGCCAATGCCAGTTTCAAATAAATGGAAAAGGATAAGGAGTATCGCAGAATTTAAAGATAACAAAGGTAGGTGCCCATGTTTTCTCAACCTTTTCAGCGGGGGAACCGTCTTTATACGTCATAATCTGACGTCTGTAGACGTCAGATTATGATGTATAAAGACGGTCCCCGGACTGCAAGAATTAAAATACTTCTAATTGCCGTATAGACCCATAACATAGGCTTTCAAATGAAGCGGTCAGAGCTAACTGAGACATTTGTGATGATTTCAAATTGAAAAAAAAACCATTTGGTTTCATGGTTTATTCAAAAATATTTTTGCGTTGTAAGGGTTATTAATTAGCGATATACATTATTAGAGGTTATTATCGGTCCGATTAACTGTGTTTACAGTCACCAGGTCATACGTGTGCAGCCTATGGGAGAGGACCAGCTTCACGATGTGATGGCTTTAATAGACGACCCCTTATATGAGGTAGAGTGTACATTTGCTTTCACACTATACTGTTTGTTTTTATTGAATTTAGGGCTTATTGAATTTTTAGAGGGTTGATAAATGCAGTGTGTTCTTGAAACAACAGGAGCGCTTTGTAAATGTTGACAAAATACCAAGTCAATACCTAAGCAATGTCTATATGTTCGTTTCGTACAAGATCATCGTCATATTGGTGTTAAAGGTGATTGATATGTTATCACCATAGGGAGGATATAACTGAATAATTAACATAACCTCATACCACATGAAATAATTGATACCAATATATGTTCTTCAGAGATAGTCTTAGTTTAGTTACCCATGCTTTGAATTCGCACCACATTTTAATCATATGTAAAAATGACACATTCAACGGATTTTGTATGATATGAATAAACTGTTCCGATATTCCACAAAGGAAAACGCTTGCCCATTGACGCGTAAATTTCGAATAAAAAAATTGTTTAATTATTGTTACATTGTGATGTGGTGATTGATTAATTATCATAACAGCACAGTATATAACCGTGTGTGTTTTCAGCATCACAGTTGTTTTAGTCCGTAGGAAAACAAACATCACAGTTGTTTTAGTCCGTAGGACTAAAACAACTGTGATGCTTTTCTTTGACACTCAGCGTCTGATGGGGATTATTTATTATGACCTCAGGTGGATTTCTGGGGAGAACCAGAGCATGACGTCGGTATCAATCACACGAGCTCACTGGATCTGCATCTGCCGCCCTCCATCCAGGACGCCTTCACATCCCTGCTGATCCAGTCACATATCAACTGGCGGGTCCTGATTATAGACATACAAGTGTTAGTATGCTCACATACTCAAAACTGATATCGTTTTTTTCGCAATTTGTTTATTCACTCTTGAACATGACATAATGACAAGATGAATGGTAAGCTTCGGTAAAGTCACCATAATTTCCCACGCGAATATCACAACATTTTATGGTAGATTGATAGGTTTTCAGGAATCTGGCATATTGAGGGAGCGAACCCAGGACCACATCCGAGATTTATGCATGGATACATTAATATTATATATGGAAGCTTGTGTAGCCTATTTATCATACACTCATATTACAAACCCCATGTTTGTTTATAGTCATTTATACTTTGAAATTGATATGTATCCAGCGTCGATAGTGGTAATGTGTCTGTTTAATACGCTATATCTTGCGTACCTAAGCCAATAATACATGTGTCATTGCTTTTTTAACATGAGTTGACCATGCTAGGTTTGAGATGGCATAATCATTGATGAATTATTTTTCGGTTTTTGTAATATAAAGTAGTTAACCCTTTAACCGCCAAATTGTTTAATCTGAATTTTCACCCACTTGAAGTTGTGTCTCGCTAATGAGATCCACAACTTCAAGTGAGTGAAAATTAGTCAGATTTGACAAAATGGAGGTCAACTGTTTTCAAATATTGCTGATTGATGTCACATTTTATCTTTAACATGTTTAAAAAATGGTACTTAATGTGCTAATAAAAAATGAAAACCCGGATATATGAGGCACCGGCGACGCTACCCACAGTTTCAACAAGTGGGTCTAAATTTCTCATTTCATTGTTGTTCAAACACCCATTTCATTCCCAATAACTGTTATTTGATAAAACACATTAACCCTTTTACCGTCGGTGTCGAATATATTGTAGTTTTCACTCAATTACTACCACATTCAGTGCCTTTTAAACATGTTAAAGCTATAATGTGACATCAATCAGCACAATTTCAAAAAGTTTACCTCCATTTTATCAAATCTAAATAATTTTTACTCACTTGAAGTTGTGGATCGCGTCAGCGAGACACAACTTCAGGTGGGTAAAAATTCCAATTGAATTATATTCGGCGGTTAAAGGGTTTAAAACGACTATTATAGTCTTTAGGCGTTAAACAGCATGGCCAGGTCCGAAGATTGATGTGGGATGATTCTCTATCCATCACTACCGGTATACTAATGATGATGAATGCCGAAACAATTTTAACATTCAGGAAATTACTAAAATCTCTACCTGTTGACGGACCTGTTTTGGCCTCGCTTATGACACATGATCATGCTAAAGATTTGTGCGCCTGAGCTCGGTCCGCCAAGGACATAGGCGATTTGGAAGTTTTATTGATTAATTGATTGATTGAACCCCAAGAAACACTACTGGCAAAATTTTGTACATAGACCCTACATAATCAGAGCCTTCTGTCTGTATAGCTTGTTGACATGGCGACCATCTCATCATAGTAGGGATAAGTTGGGTTTATGCACTCGACATAGTTTACAAGATTCATGCTCTGGTCAACTTAGCCCTTAAAGTGCTACATTATAAAATTTAATTTTTTCCCACTAAACGTTGTGTTTCGCTGCCGCGACCCACATCTTGAAATTAGTAAAAATTGCATTCATGCCTATAATTTGAATCGAAATATATGACAATCTAGCTACATTGTTGGTTATTTCACATTCAACCCTTTAACCGCCAAATTATTCAATCTGAATTTTCACCCACTTGAAGTTGTGTCTCGCTGACGCGATCCACAACTGAGTGAAAATTATTAAGATTTGACAAAATGGAGGTCAACTGTTTTCAAAGATTGCTGATTGATGTCATATTTTATCTTTAACATGTTAAGGCCCAGTCACACTGAGGTACGGTTTGACACGGTCACACGCGGAAGGAGCAAAAGCCACGCACCGGGAATCAGCGTCCGTAAGCGTCCGTAAGCGTCGGCAAGCGTCCGTGATCCTACATTTCCAGGCGGTCACCGCGTCACTTTTCGCGGCAACCGCGTCCATCCGTCGGCTGCCGCGAATCAACTTCTTGTTAAAAAATTCGTGGCCAAGCGTGGCTGTCCGCGGGAGCCCAATCATCCGTGAATCAGCGTAGATACACAGCGAGATGGTGTACAAACACCGTGGACATCGTACATACACCGTAGGTATCGTGGGCGTGCGCGACGGTGCGTAGACAAGAAATGGCTCACCCTGCACCCCTCTCCAAGGCGGAGCCCATACACTGGCACACGCTGTCCCTACGCTGTTCTACACTGTTATACAATAGCCTACGCTACCCTACGCACAAAATATTTTTGGTGTTGCATCGTGAGACGGTCAGCGTAGGGGATCCGTAGCTACTGGCTGCGCTTAGTCACGCTTAGTCACGCTGCCTACGGGCTCTGTACTCCATGTACGGTTTCTGTACACCGTTTGACGACATATCACGCTTACTCACGCTATGTCACGGTATGTCACGCTGCCTCACGCTGTCTACGGTGTATGTACGCCATCTCGCTGTGTAGGCGAATAGTATTAGGTTTTGAAGGGGGAAAAAATATGCCCAAGCTGAATTTTTCAGGAGACCTTCCAAATACCATTAGAAATAACATACTAAAACTCCCCGTGATTCCCGCTGGAGCCTTTTCCAATATTCAAGATGGCGTCCAAGATGGCCGCCAAAATGCTAACACAACTATATAGACGGGTCGATATACCACCTCACCCCCCAAAAAAATTGACGAAAGGTTTATAACGGTTTTCTGTCCTACTAGACATATAGTGAATGACAGTCAATCAAAATCTGACCCCTAAAAATGGATGAAAACTCGAAGATGGCCGTCATCGGCCGTGAAAATCGTTAAAACCACCCAAAATTGCCTAAAATTTCAAAATTAAACAATAATTCTTGTTTTTATTCCATGTTTTAAGAATTGTGGAACTCATTGGAAACAATAACATTTAGGCAGTGCCAAAAGTCTTAAAATGGCGGTGGGGCTAGGTGTGGGAGGGTATGGCAAAAGTAAAGATCATGGCCAAGGTAAAATATGATTTCTCGACAAATAAAGGTAGGAACAAGTGTAATACCTCTTTTTCATCTAATTTTGATTGGAAAATCCATTTCTTATATTATTTTCATGATTCAAGGTCATCTTCAATGTCAAAAAGTCAATCTAAAGGTCAAATAATCGAAATATGATTTTTATAAAATACAGTCAAGAGATTGTGTAATACCTCATTTGCATGGGATTTTGACTGGTAAAACTGTTATGATATTATGTTTGTGATTGAAGGTGACATTTAAGGTCAAAGGGTTAATTTTAAGGTCAAATTCCTGAAAATAATATTTTTAACAAATACAAATATAAAAAAAAACATCATATGTAATACCTCGTTTTGAGGTGATTTTTACTGGATAATCCACTTATGTTATTATTTTGGTGATACAAGGACTTCTTCAAGATCAAAAAGGCGGGGCCCTAGGGTAGTGGTTAGCACCGCTGCCTTTCACGCCAGAGTTCGGGGCTCGGTTCCCGGTCTCGTCTGTTTGAAAGAAACAACAAATGTTTCTTCCCCATCCACGTGTGAAAGTCAGTATTGTGGGGAGCCTCCGTGACCGAGAGGTAGCGTGCTCGCCCTCAGACCGCCAGGGCTCGAATTTCGAATCCTGTATCTGGAGGACAGTGTCATCTCATTATCCTCAAAAGGTTCTCCTGGCCCAGTTTAGCCTATATGTGCACAAAGGTGGCCTAAAGCCCGATTCATTTCATTTCAAGATCAAACGTAAATTCCAAGGTCAAAATGTATACAACAAATTGAAGATTAAAAGTCTTTAATGTCAAAACGTCAATTTTAAGGTCAAATAAAAGCAAGTGTAATACCTATTTCCTTTAAAAAGAGGCAACCGACCTAATCTAACTTAGGCTACTGGAGGATCCATTTGTGGTATTATTTTAGTGATCGATTCAACTTCATCTAGAAAGTCGAAATGTCAATTTTAAAGTCAAATGAGTGAAAATATGATTCTAACAAATCGAAATAACACAATGTAAGACCTTATTTCAATTTGAGTATTTTGCTCCAAAGTCTCATCCCAAAAAACATTCTACATAAATACAAATAAAAACAAGTGTAATCCATATCTTTGATAAGGTTTTAACTGCATGTCTTGTAGTACAATTTCGATAGTTAAATGTCATATTTCGAATCCTGTGTCTGGAGGGCAGTGTCATCTCATTCATCTCACCATTTTCAGGAGGTTTTCCTGACCCAGTTTAGCCTGTATGTGCACAAAGGTGGCCTAAAACCCCATTCATTTCATTTGTCATATTTATGGGCTTACGGTTATTTAGCTATTTTTGGCTGAATAAAGTGTTCTTCAATGCCTCCCCACCGTTTTTTATAGTTTTTACGTTACCGTTTAACGCCACCAGATGCTCCATAACTCCCGCCAATCGCATATCATCACATTCCAATCGCCTTTGAACGCCTCTCCGTCACCCTTCAACACTTACTCATTCCCTTTTGTTTCACCTCCATCGCATTTTAGGCCATAGCATTACCATTTTCACACCTTTCCGTCGCCTATTAATGCCTCGTTGTCGCGCTTTAGCACTGCCTCGTCGTTCTTTAACGCCTCCCCATTGCCCTTTGACGTCCCCCTGTCTCCCTTTATGCTTCTCGATCGCCCTTTAATGCCTCTGTGATGCCCTTTGACGCTTTTTTGTTGCCCTTTAATGCCTTCTTGTTACCGTTTAACTCACCCTGTCACACTTGAATGCATCTTACTCAACCTTTTATATCTCCCCATTGCCTTTTAACGCCTCTTCAGCGCCCTTTAACGCCTTTTCGTCGTCCTTAAACGCCTCCCGATCGCTCTTTAACGCTTCCCCATTGCTCTTTAACGCTTTCCCATTGCCATTTTTGCTTAATCATTAAACACCTAGAAGAATTATATCATGCAGTCAAAATCACACCTATACGAGGTAATATGCGTCTAATTTGTTGCATATATGTTTTTCACCCTTCCCGGAAATTGAGAGGGGTGGCTGATACACCAAACGCATACTATATAAGGTTTTTTTTTATGTCAGGGGAACGGGGTGGAAAAACATAAACACATGTTTTTAGCTTGATAGAAGAACTGAACAAAATGAACAAAAAGAATGATGTAAACACAATGTACATGTATTCCCTGAATTTTACTGTTTTTTTCTGGTATAATTCCCAGTAAATTATTGCTTTACGTCACGTTTTGGCAATAATGGTCATTTATGTGACATAGTAATGCGATAAAAAACAGGACAGACGATTGATGAGATGAATGATGTACAGATGTTGACGTGAGTTTGGGGTGATAGCTAGGCACGGTGGATTGTTGAGAGCGTTTTCCTTCACTCGCCCGATAGTATAAGGGTTCTAGGCATGTCTGGCGGATTTAACCCAGGCATGTCCATACGTCCAGAGACTCTGGTCGGATAGTCCCCAGAGTAGCAATAGCTGAAGGTAACTCTTTTGCCGGTTGTTTAAGGCTACCACAGCCAATATCAGTGCCTGCACCGACATTGACACTTAAACAGTAGGTATACACTAATAAGCCATAGCAATTTCCTACTTCTAGAGTCATTGGCGGCCATCTTGGATTTGACACTTTTCTGGTAGTCAGATTTTGAGAGACTTTCTCCTGCCATTAAATACATGTCATTGGTGACAAAACCTCTGGAAAACATCCTTGGTATAATTTTCCGGGGTGTTCGAGTGGATGTTTGCATAAATCGACCACCTAATATCTCCGCTTGTAATCATCATAACGTTATGTTGTTTAGACATATATATCAAAATGTTCTGTTTTTACAAAAGGATTACAATGAAACAGCCTTTGAGTCACGAAATAGTCACATATATCATTTAATTTCAATTTCTGTTATTATGTTATTGATTGAAATAGTATTGAAAATGTCATACATCGCAAAATCTTGCTCTTTTGCTTATCAATATACCTTAAATTGCAAAAATAATTATAGGCGTGACTATTTAGTGACTCAGAACCTGTTTCAATGGAATCCTTATGTTAATAAATGCACATGTAGACGTTTAAATCATAAAGTTATGTTGATTACAAGCCGAGATATAGCGGTTTCAACATTTTGGCGGCCATCTTGGACGCCATCTTGAATAACGGAAAAGGCTCCAGCGGGAATCACGGGGACTTTTAGTATGTTGTTACTAATGGTATTAGGAAGGTATCCTGAAAAATTCAGCTTGGGCATATTGTTTCCCCCTTCAGCCTGATTACAGGTCTAATACTATTCGCCTAGTGTCTGTACACAATTTTGCGGTGTCCGCCACCCAAATGTGTCAATTTCCGAACCGCGTATGAGAAGGTCGTGGATCGGAGTATTTTTCATTCTCCTCTGATGACCTTCCCCAAGTTCCATCTGCTCTGTTGCTCTTCTGTTGCTCCATTTTTGTCGTCTTCCTCTCTGGGTAGTGCTGTATAAATTGTTTCTCCAACATGGATGTGGTACAATAACGCGCACGTCAAATGCAGTTGAGGGCTTGGCAGCTGCATGCAGTTGGCAGAACATTGACGAATTACTACTGTGAAACTTGGTCTCATGGTAAAAGAGAAGGGAAAGCAAAAAAGAGTAGCCACAAAGAAGCAGTTATATGAAAGAGAAATTCCCGATTTCTCATTTGCTGAGGGTTTAGAACAGAAAAGGCAAAGCAAGAAAAAGGCCGCAAAGAAGCAGATATAAAGACGGAATTCCCGATTTCTTATTTCGGACATGCATGTCCAAAGTAAGAAATATGGGAATTTTGTCTTTATTTCTCGCTTAACTGCATGGTATATAATGCGCAACACTAAAATTAACGTATACGCAGTTCTAGTCAATGGACATATTCACATCATAATAAATGGTCATGTTAAGAAGCCGAGATAAAAATACTGATTTTTTGATGATTTTAGCCTGATTGTCGCTTTAATTATGTTCGCGAGAATACTGTGGATCATATAATGTTTCCAGACGTGCAGTAGGTCCCGTATACACTTTTTAAAGCTACATGGTCGCAAGATAATTAGAGGCTAGAGCCCTTTTATTTACGCTGTTTAAGCTATTTTTGTCTCTCATTTAAGCTTGAATTATATTTATATCCGTGTTTGTAATTCCCTGATTATTTAAATAAACATAAATCTAAAATGAACGCGGACCTCCTGGGACCATTGGCGGCCGGCTACGCAACGCTTGGCGCCGTCATAAACAGTAACAGTGGCTAGTTGAGTGTGTCGTCGCACCATTTCAAGCCTACGGGCTTGGTAGTTAGGCTATCATATGAATAATATAACATCAGTGATATGATGTTTTATTACATGATTTGGAAAAAAATAATATTAGTTTTGTAGTGATTTATTGCACGATATAAAAAATTGCAAAGACATCGTGTTCGTGTTGTAACGTTTTATTGCACGATTTAAATAAAAAATGTAAGGGAACATCATGCTCGTGTTGTGATTCTTTACTGCCCGATTAAAAAAGATTATTATTTCGTGTTATAATGCTTTATTACACGATTTGAATAAACATGTTACTTTGTTAAATAATTCATAAATTATATTAGCGTAATAGATTTAAAGTTGTTGCATAAATATTTGTATATCCTGACACGGATCACTGTCATTATTGATAGTTAACCGACAGGGCTGATTGACAGGCATGTTAAAACTCCTTCCATCTCACTAGACCTTGTCTCGTATGACCTCGCGTCGAGAGTGATATTTCCCGAGATTTGAGAAGCACACTGGCTTATCCTAAAAAATACCATCTTTTTTAGATATATTATGTTCAATTTTTTTAATAGGCATTAATCATGTTAATCTATTGTATCATTATTATTTATTATTAAAGGCATTTATATTGCTTTATCTCAATTGATTTTAAGGCGCATAAGCCGCAAAGATCAAAATAATTAAGTGGACTCCTGGAAAATGGTTTAGGCGACTAAAATTAACATCTGACGGGCCCACATGACTACCATAGTTTTTGTGGGTATCCAGGTATCTGGACACCTGGAATGAGATATAATTTGAAGATATCTTCTGCTATAAACATATATTTCAATGTATATAACAAATATTATAACATGCATTACAATAAATATAAATTGAGAATATCTTTCATATAGGGAAAATATATTCTACAATGTAGGCCTACATTTGTTACACAATGAGAAATAAAGAAGGATTATAATAAATATATATATCTATATATATGTACAAAGCCAATGGGAAAAGTCATGTGCGCGCGGCTTTTAAAATGTCGTATAAACACGTGGACGTGCGCGGGTTGTCGCACTTTTGTGTACACACACCGTCTCTATGTGCAGGCAGACCGTCGCGTCGTGTAGGCATTCCGTCTGGACGTGCGGTGAGCGTACACACACCGTCTCCAAGTGTCGCGATCGCGTCAGACCGTCTCCATTCGTCGATTCCCGTGAGTGAGCGTCCGTAATAGTCCAGTTGCCGTCCATATAACCTAGAAATTGTGAGAAGTGTAAGGTTTTTTGATTGATTCATGTTCCCAATGGGTCAATGAACAAATTCAGCTTTGTTGCCCAGACGGCAACTTTGGGCAAATTTTAACTAGCATAATTAACATAATTAGCATAATTAGCAATGGGGACTAATGCTAAACGATAATTTTAAACCAATGGACGTACACAAATCTCCAATACCACATTTGCATATAATTCAGACCTAAGGAATTCATTTCTGAGGTTAATGGTAATAAAGAAATCCAGGTCAAAGGTCATGATTATGATGCAAACCAAACTAACTGACCAATAATATGAAATGGGCAGTGCCCAGTAAGCCCACGACCTAATCAGTGTAAAAGAGTTACGTTTAATATAAATAAATTTCAATTTAATCTGAAGTTAGACTCAAGAGAATTGAGTGTATGCTTAAATATATACATATCTAGAGGAGTTGTTCTTTTAGGGGGTAGGCCTAGTAGTTACGTTATATATTGATATAGGTAATCAAATGTAAATTATTGTGTTAGCAAACACGAGAATGACATATCGCAGCTCATTATTTAGAGACTATGTAGGCATAGGCTAACAATTGTTGTACTTCACACATTAAAACAGTTGGGTTCTTTTGTTTCAATATTACAATACGTGTGTGCAGTCTGGATGCTCAAACCCTTGGACCTATACAGCTGTACCCCAAAACACACACTTGAATACCCCAACACACACCATGTTATAGTCTAATTTTGTCTACAGTACTTAAGCCTAGGCCTTAATGCATGGTAGGCCAAAATGGGTTCTTCTGTGAGTATCAATTCTAGGGTGATTAGCCATAGGCCTGCCGCTGAGTCATTGACAGCTACACACAGGCTACAGTAGGCCTACATACGTAAATAAACAGCGCATTATATTTGCTTGCAAAACACAGGGGTTCGTGTCATGGGCCACACAAACTAAAGGCTGATGGAGGTCCACATAATTATCACTACAACGGCCCTGTTTCAATAAAAGTAATGAAATAATCATTTTGCCAAAAAAAGTCCTCCATACAATTAACACAGTCTACCTGAATGTTATTGGCAAGGTGTGAAGAACACAGATATAACAAACCATGAAAACATACTCTTAACATCCTAAAACGGCATGTACGATAAGTTTGCATGTACAAAAAATCGAACAGTTCATTGTTTTCTATCCCCCCGAATTCGTCCTCTTCCTCCTCCTCTTCCTCTTCAACATGGATGTCCTCTGATTCTTTCCTAGTCAGTGAATTGCAACAATCATCTAAAACTGAAATGAAATGAAAGGGGTTTTAGGCCACCTTTGTGCACATAATAGGCTAAACTGGGCCAGGGAAACTTCATGAGAATGGTGAGATGAATGAAATGACGCTGCTCTCCAGCCACAGGATTTTAGATAATAGCCCTGGCGGACTGAGGCCGAGCACGCTACCACTCGTTTGCTGAAGCTCTCCACAATATCTAAGACTGATGACACCAAGAAGCTTAGGAAGCAAATTTCATCACTTGCGAGCCTCCTGCAATCTGCCAGCCAAAGTTGGCGATGTCTTGAGTTGCTTCTGATCTGTGACACTTATGGAGCGACAGTCTTCCAGAAAAGCATTTGGACTGAGTCCTTGCCCTTTCCACATGGGAAAGAAACCGTGTCGCACTGTGACAGACCTTGGCATTTCACTCTCAGCGCAGAGACAGCATGGTAATATCAAGCATTGATCTGTCCCACTTCTCCATCAGCACATGTGCCTCACCTTTTTCAGAAAATTTCATCATGTAGCTTACCAAGATTATTCCAGCCTCATTGCGATGTACAAGACAGTTTTCTCTTCCAACCATGTTGATGTTGTGTCCATGACTTAAACTGCAGAGAAGTTGATTCAGTCGGCACTTGTTGGCTGGGTTTGATGGCATCGCGAGGTGGAAGCCGAGAAGTAAGTGTCAGTTGATATATTGCAGCACCCTCACCAGCTCTTCTCTGACGCTCACGATCTTTGGCACTTAATCCTTCATAGGCATATTGAGCAAAGATGATAAAGATAGTTGCACCTTGGTACGTTTCACTACTTCACGTCTTGTGAGGCATCTTTGCATCTCTGAGAGGAGTTGAATGTTTGGCTGCTGCCCAATGATGAAAAAACGTACAAACAAAGCCTCATACACAATTGAAAAATAACTTGTTTTGTGTGCCTGTATCAACTATAATCGTGACCTGTAACTAACATAATAAGTTAATCTTGAAGCCCTGAAACACTGGACCGACTGGACGACAATACAGCAGACTCGCATTTGTTGTTTAAATATCAATTTGATAAAATCATATAGCATTGACCTTGACATTTAGTCGTCACCCGTTGTCATAAAAATATGTAAAAATCGCCTGTATTTCAACTTGACCGCGATATTCACCAGATACACCAGTGGTTCAGACTGGGACACTGTAACTCGAACGGTTCTTTAGAGCGGTGCTTTATATATCGATAGGAAATCGACCTTTGTGTGACCGTTGACCTGTACGATCTACAAAAATAGGTCAAGGTCACCCATGTTAGAATTTCAATGAGATATTCGCCAGATACAAATGCAGCTGATACACTGTAGCTGGAATAGTTATTAATATATCGATTAGCCAAGGCTAGTGATGAATGGACGGCACGACGGACGTACGGCCGGACGGACGGAGGAAAACCTTTTATCGGCGAGGCAGAGGATAAATATAAGATCAGAAGTGATTTTTTTGGATCTGACCTGAACACAAGCTTGCTATTGGCCATTTTTCTGCAGCCGCTGGTTTAAAAGTAACATTTTACATTGGACCATAATGCAGATTGAGCCGATTATGCTAATTATTTTAATTATGCTAATAAAAAAAGATGCCCAAAGTTGCCACTTGGGCAACAAACCTAAATTTGTTCAGTGACATCATACTAATATGAATCAGTCGAAACATCTTACACTTCATAATTTCTAGGTCCCCATTGCACATATAATTTCTAGGTCCCCATTGAACATATAAGAGCAGCAACTGGACTATAAGTGTAGAGACACCGTAGGAGGTGTGCATGAGTGTACACGTACCGTAGGTGGCGTACGCACACTGCGTGCGGTATGCGTACGCCACCTACGGCACGTGTGCACTTATCCACGCTCATACACGATTCAGACGCTCACAGACGATTTCTACGGTATGCGTACGCCATTTTTCGTCCGTCTGGGTGTGTAGGCATACCGCGCTGATTAAAACACGCGGTTGGAGACGGTCTGATGCGGATTGCCGATTTCGGTTATTTTGCTCAAACCGCGGGCAGCATGTCAATCCGCGTCTCAGTGTGACTGTAGCTCAAAAGAGATGGTACATAATGTGCTAATAAAAAATGAAAACCCGAATATATGCGACACCGGCGGTTAAATGGTTAAACTCTATCATTTGAAAGACAAATAAAAGCGCTGACAGCGGCTATAGACGTTAGTATCACTCTAAGGATTTAACCCTTAGAGCACCGATGTCGACTACAGTAGACATTCTGAGTTTTCATTAGCACCTGTATTACCAGTTGTTAAAAGTAAAATGGGCTTTTAATTTTGAAACACTGATATATGTTGGGACTTAAATTTCCCAAATAACACAAATTTTCAGCCACTTGAAGTTGTGGATCGCGGTAGCGAGACACAACTTCAAGTGACTGAAAATTTAAATTGAATAATTCAGTTTTCTAAGGGTTAAACATCTGACAGAAAGCTCTATCTTGTTTACCTAGGACAATAGTACGCGTATATCATTGTTTTTTTTATCATGAGTTTACTATGCTTGGTTTGATGTGGAATAATCATTGATGAATTATTTTTCCACTTTTGTAATATAAAATAGTTAAGCCGAACTGACAACCTGAAAAGTTTGTTCTCTTATGACGATATAATAGCCATACACAAATTGCACGTTACATTAATGCTATGCAATGCAGTTTAAATCTATTCTATAAATTAGATGCCATTCATGTGAATATATTCTAATGTAATGCAATGCAATGCAATTATTAATTTTTTTTATTATTAATATTACTGACATTAACTTCAATGTGGACAGTTTGATTGACGGTGAACAAGAGGACGTGGATCATGGCCGAGCTAAGCGCAGTGCCCCGGACTCTATGAACACATCTACAGTGGACAACAACAGACTCTTCTATGAATTCTCTGTGGTCGGACATTACGCCACGCACGACGAAGTAGGCCCGTTATTAAACTGGCATTGAATACTCTGTATATATAGGCCTATATCCGAACATGTAACTCACAACTATGAATCGGTCTATTCAACTCGTGAACTTAATCAGTTCCATTTAATTATAACCTAATTAATCCTTTGAATGGGGTATGTTCTAAAAAAATATAATCACTGAAATTTATTTTATGTGTAGGTGCAGATTTCTGTACGAAAGCCTGGAACCGCCACCCTAAAAAAAAATCTAATCCGCCCGGGCAGATTATAATCTGCCCGGGCGGATTAGATATTTGTTTCATGGTGGCGGTTCCAGGCTTTCGTAGATTTCAAATTATATTACCAATTGTAAATTTCTACTATTTTTTTTTAAACGGGATGTTATTTTTCATTCATTTGGAAAATCGTGCAAGCAATGTCAAATAAATGAAAATGAGTTAAGATTCAATCAAAGCATTTATTAGATAATATTGATAAATCAATTTTATTCATGTTATTATAATGATCATAATCTGAAACTTCTCACAAAAGAAGGTTTATATGATCTAATTATTTGTTAGCAGTATTCCTACTTTTCATTTCAAAGCAATCATTGTAGTTTTTGGTTTCCACCGCGTACAAAATAGCTACACAACTAAAGGGATTAATTTAACAGCACTTGACCAGTATCTGGGTCATTATAATCCACGTGACTTCAAGCGAAACCTGACGATGCAATGTGAATTTGATATGTGTAACGAATTACACATAATCTTGATATATTATTACTTGTAGATCAATGATTGGTTAGACACAGCAGAATACGCCCATCCCGATATTGTTAAAGTCATCACCATTGGTCATTCTTATGAAGGAAGACCTCTCAAAGTTATAAGGGTGAGTAACAGCAATAATGCATCAATCAATATAGTCAGGTTATCCCCTAACCCAGCTAACACGGGGCATTCACCCGATGCTGTTTCAATGCTGGGCCAGCGTCGAAGACGGTGGGCCAACATTGAAACTGCATCGGGGTGAATGCCCCGTGTTCACTGGGAGAACACTGATGTCGACTACAGTAGACATTCTGTGTTTTATTAACACCTGCATAACCCTTGATAACCATTTGTCAAAGTAAAATATGCCTTCAATCTTGAAAAACTGATATATGCTTGCACTTAAATTTCACAAATAATATACATTTTCAGTCACTTGAAGTTGTGTATCGCTGTAGCGAGACACAACTTCAAGTGACTGAAAATTTAAATTGAATAGCTCTCTATAGGAATTAACTAAGCACCATGTGTAGACTCAGCTGCTGGTGACACTGCCAGAGTGCATCTCTCTAACTATTACCTGTGGATCAGCGTAAATTAGGAATGTGAATTTGTATCAATGTATAGTAAATATTTGAGTGTAGATGTTGCATGATAGTTATATTTTGATGGTATAGTTAAGCATAAAAGTCATGATATGTGCCATGAAGCATATGTATGTCAAGATCTGTAAAACTCAGCCAACCAGATGGCTGAGATGTAGGCCAACATGTTCAAGTAGAGACCCTCAGTCATGTGGTAGTTAAAAAAGACGGTTCTAGGTCGTCAATCGCTCTTCCATGCCAAGGAAGCATTAGAAGTCCGCGCAAAGTTGTTGTAACTTTACGCCATGTTGTGCCAACACTACCAATGATTTCCCAGCAAGCACGAGACACTGAAGCAATGTTGATTTAATGTTGGCCCAGAGTCGGAGACTCTGGGCCAACATTAAATCAACATTGGTTCAGTGTCTCGTGTTTGCTGGGTTGCGTTTGTATGATATTGATGAGTATTCTCCGCTCATACATATGGCAGGCGTCGACCTGGCGCTCCTATAATGTCTACCATCTGCAAAAATATGTATCTACACCACCATTGACATTAGACCGTAGATCCACAAGGCATGTGGCGTGTAAACTGTTCTGGCAACCATCGCCTACGCCTAATCTGCCCAATTTGTTGTGATTCCATCAGTTATTGCTTGCAGCTGAACGCTGCTCTGTTCGACAAGCGTGGACATGCTCTATACTCTGGGGGTGATTGGATCTTTGCTCAAGCAAATCTTGTATGAAAAGATCAACCGTGATTGTTTATTCAACATTAA
Organism: Flabesymbios commensalis; assembly: GCA_964017125.1. Lineage (NCBI taxonomy): Eukaryota > Metazoa > Annelida > Polychaeta > Terebellida > Flabelligeridae > Flabesymbios > Flabesymbios commensalis. Next base: position 36,898,212 of record OZ024909.1, read on the forward strand.
AAAAAAAGATAATGATGTTTTCTGGTATTTTATTCCAACGCGTATTATAAACTATTTGTCTGAAAATTATTTAGCAGTCTTCTGTTGGGATGTATTTTACACAATACGTGAATTTCTAACCTTGGTGAAGCTATTCATATAGAACTCCGACAATGTTTTCAATTGTCATGATTAGTATGCCATATACACTGCTAAGTAATTATAATCTTGCGTCAAAACAGATGACTGCTAGATGGACAATATATATTTATATATCTATACCGGTATGTAGCTTACATAACTTTGTTCTTGTGCAATCATAAATTCATATATTACGTATAGGATATTGAAAAATAGAATTGTCATAAATTGAATCGCAGCAATTGAAATATTTATCAAAAAAATATTCTCCGTTATAAATCACGTCTTTTTACTGTGGACGAATGCTGTGATTTTAATTTGCAATCTATTGTCTCTGGCAGATTGGTTCTCCTGCAAATAGAGCACTACATTTCAAAAAGCCTAGTATTTGGCTGGACGCCGGGATTCACGGCAGAGAGTGGGTGGCCCCAGCCACGGCCACCTATATCATCCACAAGGTAATATATAACAGCCCGCTGGTAGCATAAAACATTACCCCTATGCTGTGGAACGAATGAATGAATAAATGTAGAAATTTGGGGTCAACGCCGAAGACGTTGGCACAACATCGAAACAATATTGGGGATATGTATCGTGGTAGCTGGTGCAGATGGAAGTAGATATATGGATTATGGCATGACGTCATGAAATCTAATCTGACTTCATAAGCGTCATTCCAGTAAACACTCCAGTAATAACGTCGGGCTTGGGCCTTGGTGCAGTGGTTAACCCTCAACGCGCTGAATATTTTATGAAAACCCTGGAGACCAAATGTTTTTTTTTAAATTTAAAATCATCATAAATGTCTTAGTTATCCCTTTCTGATTCATTTGAATACCTATGTTATGGGTGTACGACCATTATAAATATGTTTACTCTTACAGTGCGGGGATAGACTTTAGTCGTCAGAATCTGCCGTCTACAGACGTCAGATTCTGGCGACTAAAGTCGATCCCCGCGCTGTAGGGGTAAAGCTACCTTTCTGGACAATCGGAGATCGCGGGTTCGTCTCCCGCTCTGACAGTCAGGTTCTAGAGAAACGTAAGTTTCTTCCCCGCTTATTCGTAAAGATTCAAAATATTTTTTATTGCGGGGAGCCTGGCTTGATGAGTATTGTTTTCCTGTCTTATGAAATGTATTTATTTACATAACTCGTCCAACATGATGACAGATGCAGAAATAATATGTATACAAAATTTGCATATGAAATCAATGCTAGCACTCTCTGTGTTGTTCACAGCACTGCACAGCCGAACAGATTATTGTTTCAGATTTATGAGGCGCTTTTCGCAATGACAGTGCAGCTCAAATTTAATGTGGTATTTTTTTATTGTTCTTCGGGGCATAATATGTTGAGATAATAGCATTGCATTAGTTTTTTTAAAACCCTGAATGCACCTTTAACTCTGCGCCGGACCACCTCTGAGCCAGAGTGGGAAATGTTCAGATATCTTAGATTGATACATGACATTTCAATTATCACTGTCTACCCAGCAAACAAAGAATATCTGTATAACATATATGTAACGTCGGCCCAACGTCTTCGAAGTTGGTCTAACATTGTATAAATGCTATACAAATGTTTTGTGTTTTCTGGATATGTTGTTTTATTTCCCCCAAACAAATTGAGCACTAGAAAAGATCCCCTCACATGTCATTGAAATATTAGCAACGATATTTCCCATTGACAACACATCAGCTCGGTATGCGCCATCATTTGACGCACAAGGATTTCTTTGATATGTCAGTATCAAAGGGATCCGAAAACCCAGTTCCCTAAACACTTCACTAGCGATATTATGGGAACAATACCTGTTTTCACTCACAGATGTACCCACATGGATTTGGGTGAGAGAAAGAGTGCTGTCAGATTTTATGAAGAAACAGACTGTTTCTTTCCTGTTCATTTGCTAAGATTTAATGATAATGTGCCTCCGTAATCGTAATCAGCCTCAGACCACCAGTGTTCAATTCCAAGATCACATGGACCAAACAATTATTGAGCCCGTATCCACACCCCTATCTAAAATTCATATTTTTGTACCGATTTTGACGTACATTTTTGCTATTATGTTAGATCAAGGGTCTGAAAACAATAGCTGATTAGACAACTCAATTCTCACCACAGAAAAGAAACAGTGACGCTTAGAGTCGACTGGTATGCGAGGAAGAATTGCAGTGTCATTACAAATGTGTGATTCAAGTGTTCTATGGCTGTGGCTGTGATATAGCTGGTGAAACATCAGAAGCAATAGCAAAGTCAATTTTGCATGACCTTGTCATTTTTCCTAGGCAAGATTTAACGCATGTGGAACGCAGTCTTGAGCTGCGTTCTGCATGCGTCAAATCTCGTCTGGGCATCATGCTCTCTAATTCGGCCATTGCGGACAAATTTTCGGTGAATGGTGTGGTGAATTTCGCCAGCTCTAGGATCAATGTGGTTGGTGTGTCATGACCACGCATAAAACTTTAGGTGGTGAATATGTGGTGATGTACTGAATAGAAACTGGGATTTAAGCAGTTTTATGTTACATTCGCACCATATCCACATTCGTACCATATCCACCTCCACATTCACACCACATTATCCGTTTGAGGTTTGCTTTGTGGAGGTTGCCAATTCTAGTCATCCGATCTACTCCGGTTTAATGGTCAGACCGATTATTTCTAAACATGATGGGTCTCCGGGGTAGTGGTTAAACACGGCATAATGCCAGGCCGGAGCTCTGGGTTCGCCCCCGCTCTGGTATTCAGATTGTAAAGAAACTATGTGTTTCTTCTCCGCTCAATTTTCGTAAAGATTCGGTATTGCGGGGAGCGAAAAAGTAGCCTAAGGCAGCATTCATTCATTCATTCATTCCTTTCTGAATATCTATCACTATAACATGTATAATATCGAGTCAGTCAGAGACTACAAACCTCCGTCGCGCGATCCGCATCGTAATCCGAATCATCCCTAAATTGAGTAGATTGGTCCTTGGCCACGGCACACCCGTGGTAAATGTTTCATGTAAATCTTTTCATTAGGCCTACTTTGTAAGTAATCCCGAAGACATACAGACAGATAAGACAGACAGATAGACATACAAACCAACACGACCAAAAACATAATCTCCTTTGGCGGAAGTTAATTATCGGAATCATCACATGAATGTAATATTTTGTGTTACAGCTTGTCTCTCAATACGGCAGATGCCGTTGTGTCACTCATCTTGTCAATACATTAGACTGGTACATTCTACCCGTGGCTAACCCTGATGGCTACAACTTCTCCCACGACGTGGTGAGTAAACGTTTGTACAGATAGCCAATAATATTCCTGAGGTTTGGAATAAACACATAAACAGTTTTGTTCAGTAGTTGGTGTAGGCCCTACTGCTGGTTAGACATTGTGCATTGTGAAAATCCTCAGCGTTTGATATCTAGAGCTGTTAGAATTTACAGTCGCTATTTGTTTGAGATTTACACCTACACATTTCAATTCAATCCACAATTTCAGTGAATTTCGAATGTCTTTAAAAGAAACGCTAAATGATCGTTCTCACTATTTTCCGTTCTTTTAAAGTTAGAATTATTGACGCAATACAATGCTTCTGTAAATATTTTAATTTCAACGATATTATCATTGAGCCAAATATTTAAAGTTATGTGTGTACAGGACAGATTATGGAGGAAGACGAGGCGACCTGTTGGGGATTGTATAGGTGTTGACGCCAATAGAAACTTTGATTACCACTGGATGCGTGAGTAGCCTGCAATTTTCATTGAGAAAGTTTTGATGGGGTACCATGAATTTGAAAAAACATGGAGCACAACAAGCTACTTGTTTGGTTTTGGCGTGTTATGAATCTGCTTTTTTGCTATGAAATATGAAAATAAAATACGCGAAATATTCAAAAAGGGCCCGTAAGTAGGAATTAAGCTAAACACCTGTATATTACTATGATTAGTCGTGTTGATTTCAAGACGCATATCAGCCTGATAAAAACTAGCATAGTTTCTTTTAACTCCTCACGATGCACCAAAGCATCATTTTGCATCTCTGAAGAATGACTTAACAATAATAATATACACTGTATATTTTTCATTTGTCATCACTTCAAGTCATCATAATCCACCACTATAAGCCGGGAATAACAGCAATTCGCGGTGACAATGGTGAATTCATGCTTGAAAGGGTTTTAAGCAGTAATATATAAAAGCGAACGAACTTTTAAATCACACTTAAAACCGCTGCCCCGTACTGAAGTATTATTTAATTAAAATAATATAATTGTCGTAGACCCATAACATAGGTATTCAAATAAAGCAGAAAGAGCTAACTGAGACATTTATTTAGCAAATTGACAAAACCCTTTACATAGAAATATTTCAGCGCTGTAAGAGTTAAATTTAAGCGTTGACAGATACTGTTAGAATGAGTGTTCCAGCAGGATTGATTTGAAAGTAATCTCAGCCATATTCATGCCTTATACAACTAAGAAAGGGGATTCGCATAACATATGTCAAAATAATCATTGTTTTATTTTACAGGATTTAATCGATGTCTCAGCATATTTCCAGGAGAATACCCTTTCTCTGAGCCTGAAACAAGAGCTATGTCTGAGTTTATTTTAGAAAAACGCGACGTTCTGAAGGCCTACATATCACTGCATTCTTACTCTCAGATGTGGCTGCACCCTTGGGGGTACAGTAGGGAAATGCCCCCAGATTATGACGATATAGTGAGTGTAATATCGCGTGTTTTATTATGTTTATGTTATATTATATTTACCTTATGTACTATTGTAAATATGCGAATGCAACCTGCAAACTAGATTTAAGAATAGTACAAAGTTCTTATAGATAATATAATGACAATTTTTTTCCGTACAATATGAGAATTGCTAAAGCAATTCCCATATTGTACAGACTAAAAATAAACATAGCTGATTATCGTCACCTGAGGATTAAAATGTCATGTCTGTTACTTTCTAAGTAGCAGGTCCGACCCTTTAATCCCCATGTGACGATGTGATAGGCCTAATATTGTGATGACCCACAGGTGCGTGTTGCCAATCGCTCCGTGAGAGCTTTGCGGGCAAAGCATGGAATGGAATACATGGTTGGCTCACCTGCTGAAATTCTCTGTAAGTATAAATAATCATGTATGAAAAGTGTGAGTCACTGAAATGAATATAGAATGTGGTTAGTTATAGTACTGCCGTATAATGCCAAAAGGCTGTAGTTAACTTACATTTCAAGTAAAACAAGTATGCAGTTACTGCATTTAGTTTTTGCGGAGTAGAAAACCACATTTTCGCATCAATCCTTTAGCCACTGGTCCCGATTATATTTTTATCAGCACAATAAATACCAGCTTTTAAACATGGTAATGATAAAACGTCTCATAAATCAACACAAATTTTAAATCGCCGACGTCCATTTTGTAAAATCTGGATAATTTGGTGGTTAAACGATTAAAAAAAACTTTCTAAAACAGTCAATATGTATCATGCTATGACCCAGTATTTATATTTATTTTCTGGAATGATGGCGTGAAAAGCTAAAAAAAGGCCAGAGCCGAATGTTGGTTAAATCTGAGACATTTTCTTTTGCTCTTTTACGTTGGTATAGATCCGGCCCCTGGTACTTCCATGGACTGGGCAGCAGGAGCGGCCGGCATCAAGTACAGTGTGAGTGTAGAGCTCAGAGATACCGGCACATTTGGCTTTCTTCTGCCCTCATCAGAGATCATCCCGACAGCCCAAGAAGCGTGGGCCGGGCTGTCCGCCATGGCTAAAGAAATACTGAAAGAACTCTAACAAATGCTAGCTTTTCACCAGCAAGATAATCAAAATAGCAGTTGTGTGCTAGCAATAACACTTGAACATGTTGAATGAATGAAAAAAGCGTCAGCATGAAACATGGACCATTCATTTAACTATTAACCTGCCAGGGACGAATGCACAAACAAATATTTCACTTAAAAAATAGTTATAACATTACAACGGATTCATGTTTCCCTGAAAAAATACAAGTCGGAATCTGTCCCGTCAGTGGTTTTGTTGATATCGGCTCAGCTCAGATCGGACCACGTCATAGCCAGAACTGAACTGAGCAGAGAACAGATCAACAGAGCAGATCACGACTATTGTCGTTTTTAATCTGTTTTATTAGTAGACCAAATCATTGTTACTGGGAATTAAATGTGTGGTTGAAAATTTAAATAAATTAACTTAGCAGGATAAAGGGTATACATAAATAATAACGACTGTTTTGGTAGATAGGCCTGAAGTATTACATTTTTTATAACAATGTAAAAAAACATCATCATTTAGCATATTGGTTCTAAAGGTTTGGATACATACGTCTCTAATTCTCACTAGCTCTTTTATTTACTCATTTTTCATATCTGTACTTGTCAATAATATTACAAATATACCTCATAATAAGTAGCACATATTCGCAGGGTAAGCTAGATAATACATGCATTGTGAATAATATATAAATCTGCATTTGAATAATAAGGCCGTTCCGCGCTTTCGTCTTTTTTAAAAGCAGGGGATTTCCCGCAGCCAATATTTGGTTAATGTTAAATGTTAAACCAATATTGGCCTGAGCCTGAGATGAGAATTACTATAGCGTCATTTCACATCTCAGGATGAAAAAAAATGTGAACAAAATACGTTGGTGATAAGAGAGTTAACCCTTTAACCGCCGGTGCCGCATATATTCTGGTTTTATTTTTTATTAGCATTTGACCTCCATTTTGTCAAATCTGAATAATTTTCACTCACTTGAAGTTGTCGATCGCGTCAGCTAGACATAACTTCAAGTAATTGAAAATTCCGCTTGAATAATTTAGCGGGTGAAGGGTTAATTAACCCTTTCCATGCCTTTCCCGGACCGTGTCCGGGAATTTTAATACTGATTACAATACCACCTTTTAAACATGTTAAATATAAAATGTGACAATAATCAGCAATATTTGAAAACAGTTGACCTCCATTTTGGCAAATCTGAATAATTTTCACTCACTTGAAGTTGTGGATCGCGTCAGCTAGACATAACTTCAAGTGGGTGAAAATTCCGCTTGAATAATTTGGCGGTTAAAGGGTTAATTTAATAAAATCACTTATCAACAAATCTTAGTGTAACGGTTTCAAAATTATTTTACATGTTTAGGAATAAATTGGTGTTGTTTTCATAGCATACGATATGCACTGCAGTAGTCATATAACAACTTTAAGTTAATAAATGTAATTTTGCTGATATCGCAGCAAAATGTGTTAACAGTATCGGTTTTGCATTGTCAGGAAATTGCTTGTCTTTTTGTAAATATGTGTGTAATATTTGTATAGATCTACATTGTATTATAATATTCCCTATTCCCATTCACTATTCCAGAAATAGAAAATACACTCATAAAATAACATACCATGTCTAAATGTTCTCTAAGTGTACAATTTCTACATGTATATGATCAAAATAAAACTTTTTATTGATTGATTGTTAATGTACATTTCGTTTTATTTTCTTATTCCTCATTCACGGTTGTTGCCTTTGTCTGGTGTTTACATTATTTACCTTGAATCACGGTGTGCGATTCTATAAGCTCTCCGGCTCCTCAGAGACTTTTATGTAGACAGAATCTTTTATGTAAACGGAATCGGGGTCTGCTACTCAAGAAGTGTGAACATACACGCACGCACGTACGCATATCCGCTAAAATTCTGCATATTACGTCAGTGACCATAGTTTATGCGTAGCACTATCACCAGGATGAACTATTCACTACTCTGACGAGGAGATACAGATGCATAAAACTGGTAATTACACATAATTATGATCAATTTATTTACTGTATCAAATGGATTATGTATCGACAACTGGTTCCAAGTGTGGTATTCTACCCCCTAATTGGTCGGGGATAGATAATAGGCCTACTTGGTCCGATAACAGTTATAACGGAATTCTCCATAAGATTCAAAGCAATTAATTACTGTGGGTGGTCTACCAACCTACCCGGACAATTTTTTTGGGAAAAGTGATTAAAATAATTAGTTGATATAATTATCTCCAAAAATGTTTTAAAGGGGATTACCTAGGTCTAATTATTATTCAAAATGGTCGCCGCAAGAAAGTGGAAATACGCCATATCTCAGAAACCAATCAATGTAGTTAAAACTCGTCTTATTAGAAAAAAAACCATACACCATGTACCATTGCAACGTTGTTAATGACATGAATGATAAATTGTGGCTGTTTAAGCTAAAATGAATAAGATAACATTGGTTTACAAGTTTGCAGAATCGATTGACCAGTGCCATTCCTTTTGCAATTCAAGGTCAACGGTCATTGATCATCCCAAGACCTTCAAGGCATTATTGCCTTTAAAACTCATAACGACATTATAGCTTATAAAATAGAAAAAAAAACAGAGAGTGCATATTATCTCAGCTAACCCTTTGAGTCACATCATTATTATTCTGGCTAACATTTATATATGACGTTAGCATACTCTTCTAAGTGTTACTCTGTCACTGGGGGAGATAAAGTGACAATATTTAGCAGTCGTATTAGGAATATACCCAGATACTTGATTTACCGAAATATGTGGTATCCATGGCAATGTTTATTCTTCACTATTTAGGTATTGGGCGCGCTTTAAAGCGCGGTTGTGACTCAAGCGGTTAAGTAGCTAGTCATCATATAATCGCAATAAACGGTTTTATACATAGGTTTTGGGATTGTTTGATGTCATTTGTTTTGTAACTAACTGTATCTAACCTTCCAGTGGCTCGCTTTACTAGGCCTGTGTGATAATGACAAACGTGTAGGTCTTTTATGGTGAATTCATCATGTTTTTTTATAATATAATATAGCTTATATGAAAAAATAGATAATACTTATTGTTCGCCATGTACTGTTTATTCATATAAATAATTAGCTGCAAGTATCAACAATAATTTATTGTCTTCTTATTGCTGTTTAAAAAATAATTACTTTTTAACAAATCGAGGATCTATATTTCCTATCATTTTTTACGTAAGGCTTTGGATAATCGTTATTGTACGGTAGCGGGTAGGGAATTTGGGTAATATTGAGACAATCTTTCACTTGGTGACAACTTTTTTTATGTGGGCTTAAAATGAAGATAAAGGTCTTCTCCTTCACTCTTTTGGCGGATGCAAACTTTTTCTGGCCTGTTTTTAGATTTATGACGCGTCACTTCCGCCATTATGCGAAATCACTAAAAATGCCTGAAAACATAAAATATGCATCGTGGAATAATTATTTTTAGCTCTACACCTATGTTTTCAGGGTCAATGAACATACATTTTAACTTAGAAACATATTATAATTATTATTAAAGATGTTTCAGCCAAATTCAAGATGGCCGCCATGTAAAATATTATGTACTTTAAAAGCCGCACTTGATGAAAATGATGTGTTTCAAAACATCAAAAACTCTAACCAGAGTATTTCTCTATATTCATCAGCTGTAGAAAAATTACAAATGTAGTAGCTATATCAGCTGTTTATGTAAAGTTGGTTATAACTCAATCGAGACAGAGCATAGTACTGGTAGATCTAGATGTAGGTGTATTTGCAAGCTGCGTGGAGTGTACAAGGAACCCTGGATAAATTTTGCTGGGGAAATAAAAGTTACTCAGGACTATTGAATCAGGGACAACCAGTGCAAAGTTTGGCAAATACAACAGAAGAGAAATTCAAAAAACAGGATTGTATTAAAACATGCAAGTAATGTGGTAAAGTAGTGTGGTAATGCAATATTTCAATCACATTTTCAGGGTATCATTCACATAATCAAGATCCCAATGATGTACACCCACGAGCATCTATTGGAATATTTCCTGAATTCTGCAATAAAGCGTCCACGATGGCAATGCAAAAACACAGCATGGAACGGGGGGGGGGGGTCAGGACCCCTCTGACCATCCCCATATTCACGCCCCTGCATGGAAATGTTGATCAGAACAGCCAATTATGCTAATCCTAATTGCTAATCGTAATTGCTGTTTGCTCTGTCGTCTTTCCTCTTCACGATCTGCAAAGAAATGTCAGTGGGTTTATCCAGATGAAGCTGGTAAAACTACAATCGTCATCATTTTGGGAATGCCTCACCTAGAAATGGCAACTCAAGAGTGCAGTGGAAGGCCGCGAATTGGTTTGGAATGGAAATTGATGATTTTGGAAGCAGGGATATATCGATCTGGTGTTCGTAATTCACTACTTGGGGGTGAACATGTCAAGCGAACAAGTTTACACTGCCCGTCGTAGACACTGCTACTTCGCATGTTAAAATTTGCAGGTGGCTGACGTCATATGTCCCCCACTCTAAATTCCAACATATCGTTATAACTTGGTGATTGGCCGGCTGTCTTGCTAAAAGTATTCTGATCGCCTGGCGACAATGTGCACACATCTCATAGAGGGGGAGGGGTGTGTGTGAGCTTACCCCTGTGTGATAAGCTGTCTGATGCACGTGCTGTTTGTGTCTGTCTGAGGACTTTTCACAGTGCTCTGTGTAGAACAAGATATGCTTATGAACTTACACTAGTCTGGTAAGAAATCATGAAACGCCATTCTTCACTGAGTTGGGGCCTCATGAGCCTATCGATATGTGGTAGAAGCATCTTGATGATGATTGCCCGACTGTCAACTTCTGGATTAATGTGAGAACTTTCCTCAGGTGCTGCTTGAGGTTAATACGAGGTCAACGTACCGGTGATTAGATGCTCACTCTTGACTCAATTGATGATCTATGTGGATATTTCTTTGTCTTCGACTGCTCAATGTATGCACGTTTCACAACAGATCACAAGAGATATGGCTTGCTTGCCTGAATTACATCCAAATGTACATGCTGCCTTTATAAAGGGCCTCTTTGTGGCACAGAAAAGCAAAACAAAGTTTTCGCTGATTGGGCTAGTCCAAAGCCAAAAACAAAATGTTAAACATATCAAGAAAGATGGTGGTAATCGAGGATTGTATGGATATCAAGAAGAAAAATAGCTCATGGAGATATCAAAATCAGAACTCTTGCGAGTGCTACGAGAGGAGATATCATATAATGCAGATCATGATAAAGTGAAAGAACACTCAGAAGCTTCACAATACAACAAAGGTTCCTTAGAGATATAAATGCACTAATAAAACTGAAAGATCGCACAGTTACAAATCCTTTCCTGGAAAATGATCCCAAGCTTATAACATTGACAACAGGTGAAATCATGGACCCAGTAATTGCCATAAATCTCAGATATGCCCCAGAAGAGGGACGAGTATTGTATTATACATTTGTCAATGGCAAGATAGGTATCAGTTAAAAGGCACTTACATAAATACTATACAAAGAATTGCCCTCCACAGTTTCCAAAACCATACACACGTTGATCTGAATAAAAAACGAGGTCAGGCTATCTCAGATAAAAATTCTACAGAAATATTCAGTCGTTTTATGACAATCTTAAAGACCGACTTGAATCAGACGTAAATGATTTTTCAAGCAAACCCGGGAAAACATCCTTGAGAGAAAAAGCTACAGTTGCCTTATTTGAGATGGCTGTAAGAGTGCATATCATGGTGAAACCTACTAAAGCAATGATCTTCAAAGATTACCTTCCAAAGCATCTCCTCCCATTCATGGAATGCCAACTTACCCCCAACATGTGAACGCGTAGATGCAGTATGTGATGTTAATATAGGTGAGAGAAGTTTCAAACGCGATGCAGAGCAAGGCGTGGTGGAGCAGCCAGTCAAAGAACATGTGTGAACTCGGACAAACCAATTCCTAAGGGAGCTGCTTGGCACTCATTTCGTTGGATAGTGAAACCAAGCAGCAACTAACTCTTTGAATATATCAGTAAAGAAATGAGAAATGCAACCGCAGACAAAATATATCATCTATCAAGCACAAAAGGAGATATTGTGATTTCAAACAAGGAATATGATCTTTCTTCGATATCTCCCAGCTCCCAAGAAGAAGGAGATACCAGATTACAGCTGCAGTATACAGTTAATAGAATGCTACCGATAATAGACACACTATTGCTTACATTCGGACTGCAGACACAGATGTGGTTGTTCCTTGCTTGCCATTTCTTTCCAAATACATCCCTTCAAGAGCTTTGGATAGGATTTGGACCTGGGAAGCATCATAAAGACATCCCAATTCATAATGTATGTGAAGGTCTTGGAGCACAAAGATGTGAGACACTGCCTTTCTTGCACGCCTTCACTGGCTCTGATATTACGTCATTTCCACATAACGTTGGGAAGAAGACCGCATTCAAGGTTTGTGAGTTACATCCTGAGTTAACAGACACCTTCATCAAACTCTAGAACAAACTATCTGAGTTGACTCTGGAACCATTGCTAATGGCAGCACTAAAGGGAATGACTGTTCAATGATATAGCCCGATATGTCCATCCGAAGATGTTAATGAGGTACGTAAGCTCTTGTTTATAACCAGTCTAAAACCATTATAATCCATTCCTCCAACAAAACATACATTGTACCAACATTTCAAGCGTTCTGTGCTTCTGCACATCATTTGATTCAGGCATTTTAAAAAAGGTCAATCATTCTTCCACCTAAGAACTGGGGCTGGGTGTGGAATAAAAAGTTGAAGATCTGGATGCCCCATTGGAGTGATCTTACAGAAGTTAGTGAGGCATGTGCCTACCTAATTAGTTGACAATGTAAAGTATACTGTGAAGGAAATTGCAAGTGGTACAAAGGTAGATTCAAATGTACATCACTCTGTTACTGCAATGGTATGTGCAATAATAATGAGGATATATAATAAACTCATTTTAATTATTATATACTCTTAGGTAATAGATGACTTAGCATCCCCTGGTAATGCAAATGTATTTGCAATGTTCGACTATCATTTCTATAATATGAAACTGAAATTTACTTTATATATTTTCATGTTTCAGATTTGTATTGTCTTCATGATACTGTACTTATTTTGAAAGAAAAAATAAATGTTGTATCAGCTTTTGTCTATTTTTGACAAATTTAATGCTAACTTTATTGCCAGAAAAATGTGACGTCGGTAATTTATATTTTACATGGCAGCCATCTTGAATTTTGATAAAACATGTTAATTAATAATTAAAACGTATTTCTAAGCAAAAATTCAAGTTGCTTGACCCTGAAAACATAGGTATAGACCTAAAAATCATTATGCTACGTTGAATACTTTGTGTTTTATGTCAATTTTAAGGATTTCGGGAAATGACGGATTCGACGCGTCAAATTTCGAAAAAATGACCCGAAAAAGTTTGCATCCGCCAAAAAAGGCAAAGATCATATCCTTAGCTTCATTTTAAGCCCAACCACAAAAAGTTGTCACCAAGTGAAAGACTGGTCCAGGCTCCTCCCCCGCTACGGGGAAAATTGTAACAATTGCTAAGCTATAAATATCAATAAAAGTCAATATGTCCTGCAATATCATGTACCATGGTATTAGAGAAAGAGAGGTAACTCTCTGAGGCCACCTGGTGAATAAACACACTATTTATTGATGTCCAGCATTAATTTGTATTATTTATGCGTGTTTTCCATTACTTTTTTGCTTGTGAGTTCGTATGATAGCATGTAAAAGGAAATGGTCACTGATAAGCCATTTACATGGACAAGCGTAATTCCATGGACATGCATATGATAAATATTGGCAACAAACATAAATCACTTCTACCATATCCCCCGATTATTTCAGTTGCCGTTCATAGAACCTAAGAAATTGTGAGAAGTGTAATGTTTTTTGATTGATAAATGCTCCCAATGGGTCAATGAACATATTCAGCTTTGTTACCCAGACGGCAACTTTGGGCAACATTTTTTTTGACCGCTTATATGGGGGTAGGCTACCCCCGAGCCTGTCTAAAGTTAGGGGGTGGGGTTGCGCAAACGTCCGTCGTTGATGTTCTGATAAACCAATCTGCACTTGCGATATACCATAACATATACAATTAAACGCTCGTCCTAATGATATATCACACATTGCAGTAGAATAAGTAGTCGTCTCTCCACATACGATTCAACATGATGACAGGAATAATAACAAGTAATTATTGGACATATTCATATCTGCCCTATATTTTCTAAACCCAGGTGTGTGTATGTGAATATTGAAGTCTTTCATGAAAATATCGGCCGAGACAACACACATTTCCGATGTTGTACTTTTTCATCGGCTGACCTATATTTTATTGTAAAATCCAAGATGGGTGTCATTTTACATATTTACAATTAAAGTTTCACGTGCGTGGTAGCCTAATGTGTCATATTACCCAGTCTATTTTTTGGATTTCCATTTACCAAGTGTTTTTTTTTATTATAGTTCAGATGCATAAAAAACGCTTTGTTTGTGTGTGTTCAGAATTTAAAAGTCAAATAAAGGTCATTTTTTATCTAAAAACATGACAGATAAATTTATCAACTCCAAATCATGCAGAAACCGAAAATTGTGCGTTAATGTACAACACAAATATAGAAAAGATGTCTTGTGGCGGCCATTTTTTTTCTGCTCATTTGAAGATGAAAGATAGAATGTTATGCGACAGATTCGAATTCAGCACACCCCAGTTATGTAAAAAAAAATCTGCATTCAAATGTCGAGCAAATTTAAAAGTTTCATATTTCAGCCCAGGCTAAATACACACATTTAAAAAAGAGCTGCAACATTCCCTCATTTAAAAATATATATGCCATGTATAAATCTAAATACCACTCAGTTTAAGTATATACACATCTAGGTTTAGATAACATAGGTCAAATATAGATATGGCAAATAATTATGTTTTATTAACTCGTTTCCACTGGCCATGTTGCAGGGCTTTGAACAGTTTGGAACACTACATGTGCAACCCCAACGGCCAACATCCGACCCGGCGAGGATTTGAACCTATTACCTCTGAGTTTTGAGCCATAAATGGACCGAATAAGCTTCGACCAGGTTGCGAAATATAAACCAGTGCATATTATATAAAACCAGTATCATATCATTTCGTACATATGTTCATCATTTAACCCTTTAAAACCCTTCAAAAAAGTGACTTCAATCAGCAAGATTTGAAAATAAGTGACATCCATTTCGTCGAATTGAATAATTTCCATTCACTTGAAGTTGTGGATCGCGTCAGCGAGACACAACTTCAAGTGGGTGAAAATTAGAATTAAATAATTGTAGGGTTAATGCTCACGGTGACTCATTCGGCTTTCAGAGGTACCACAGACCCGGTCAAATCACGATGTAGTTGATGGACATATATGGCACATATACATCATTATACATAACTGTTCCAAGCCCACGGAGTGTGCGGTGATGCCCATGCTATTGTGCCAAATAAATAGCCATTGAATTATTTCATTTTCCGACACAACGTAGCGTGCACTATAAGACTGTACGTATTTATAACATTAACTTAGAATTTAATATTGTATTGTATCGTGTGTAATTAGAATAAAGATTGATTTCACATACTAGTATATGTACTGATATTGTATTTCCTACGTGATCACTTTGAAATTTTAAACATTTTCAAACGTGAATTGTATATTTATTAAAGGATGTGTTCCATATTATCTCTGGTTTTGGTACGGTAAGCATAAAATATCACGACAATGATGTTTAATTATATTTTAAGTAAATCTAGTTATGATACATAGTTTAATTACCATGTGCTTGTTGTAGTATTATAATGTCGTTTCGTTTTAAGTTCACAGTAAATATTTTATGTTTATATTCATGTCATGTATTTTGTATACTGAATGTTTTGAGGGCTCAAAGGAAAATGGGTGAATGCTCATCGGGTTTATCCTCTTTAAATATAGATATTATTATTAAATATAGTGTTATATATATACCCATGCTCGTTGCCTGCTCATTTTGATGGACAGGATCATTTTCCATGAAATAATGCTCCATGGTCATTAAAAGATAAAGGGATAACTTGCGCTGGTAAATACATGACCGTGACGTCCTCAAGGCCATGGTATGTTATATATAACCACAGAAAGTTACTATCTCTATGATATAACGCTACAGTCATTTTTTTCAGATAAAGTGCAGCAACCGCGACGACAGGTAATTTAACATAACCCCATTACAGAGTGTTATCCGAATTTTATGTCTCAGGCACCCAAGCAAACAGGGAAAGGTAGCCCAATGTATAATTAATGTTGTACCAGCGTCGCAGACGGTGGCCAACACTAATTCCATGTCGGATCAACGTAGAGTGCTTACTGGAACATAGCTTGCAATACATCACCAAAGTGTCCAATTCTAACTTAATTCACCACCATGAATCCAGTACAGTACCAGTGTCATCCCGTGGTGATGGCAACACCTGCTCAGCAACCTGAGAGATCAATAGGATGCACTACTCCACTGGCAATTGTCATCGGCGTCATGTTAGTCGTGTTGGGTATTGCGGCCTTCTTCCTAAACATTGTCGACATGTCCACATCTAACTTATACTCTCTACTTTTTACGGCTGGGGCAGCAGGAATTTTAGTAAGTTTTTTATCTGTCCATAATTTACGTCACGAGAAAATATTACCAACTCACAGGGCACACGGCGTTGTTGCGACGTTGAATCAACGTCAACGACGTTGATTCAACGTCGCAACAACGTCGTGTACCCAGTGGGAATCAACAGCCGTCATTATGTTCTAGTGATGAGTACTGCATGTTAGAGGCTATTATAAGGCAGATGTCTGACTTTCAAATGAGAAAATTTGTATCACTAAATAATATACAGATCACTGCAATGAAAAAGTAAATTTCTCAAATAGTTTTTAACAAAATAAATATTATTTTACAACCACAGAGATGGGTTGAATTACAGACATAACAAATCTATCTTCTCCAGGCAATGTGTAAGGGATCGTTAAATTATCATATTTGACGCGATCAAAAAGTATCTTACTGCATGCCACACAGTGGCGTCAGATTATTTTGTAAGTATTTTGTAGGGGGGCAAAAGTCCATTTGTGTGACTTCCGTGCGAGCGCAGGGATCTTGAATTGCAGTTGGGCGTCCGGGGGGGGGGGGGGGGGGGGGTATAATCCCCCAGGCCCAGCGATTTTTTTTGATTCAGTGGTGTCTGAGAGCTTCTCAGATGAGTTTTAAAGCACATTACATAGTTTTTGTAAGATCTTGAATACTTGCGTTTTTGTATGAGTTATTCAGGTAATTCACAGTTAGAAAAGGAAATTAAATGATAAAATACATAATATATTACCAGAACACACTTCGGCCCATCCCACCATTCTCAAAAAGAATGAAATTCCATAATTATAGTAGGGAGATCAGGCCATTTTTTTCTTACAGTAGGCCTACGTACTGACGAATTTTTTTATCGAAATTGATCAAAATAAGCAATATTGGAATATTAGCTTTTTTAAGTTTCGAAGATATTTGTTTGGACAGCGGGTAGCTGTGCTTAGACTATTTGCGCTCATTTGCATTACACTTTAAGAAATAGAAGTGAGTATTTTTTATCAACACTTTGAATGTACACGAAAAAAACACTTTACCTAAAAAATATGGTCAGATAGGCTTACCCCCCCCCCCCCCCCAGCGCCCCTTTCTTTAGATCTTGGATTTGTCTCTGATTCTTGCCCACTTCACACCCGATTTGGGTCATGAAAACTTACCTTTTTGGTCATGAAAAGATAGTAAAAAAGAAATCATTTTTTCACCGACTTTTATGTTGAATTTGAAAAAAGTTGCTACTTAAAACACTATTGAAAGAGGTCCGTTGACATAGTTATTGTTAGTGTAATCTATAGGCCCACGTCAAATAAAATCGATGACAAGTGAAATATTTCAAGTTTTATTTTACCGGGTATTACTTTCAAGGGACTTTTTTCAACATATGGCGAAGTATAAAGCGGTGTGAGTCAAATCAAATCTTTTTTTAAGTAATGCAAACTGCCTTTTTCCATCAGTCAAAAAAGTTGGGGCCGCCCCCCAGCCCCGCGGTTCTGACGCCACTGGCACACGACGTCAATGACGTCAGTTAATCAGCTATATATTTGCCGCCCGTTTATAAACACTTATGAACGGGCGTGGTGGCCATTTTTAAAGGGCTGGACCCTGTTTATACATGTGAATTTGTCAAGTCACTTCATCACTGTTCTATCTCTATATGTCATAATTTGGAGAACATATCATGTGCCATCTGGATGATGTCAATTCTGTCGATTGAAATAAACAAGATCAGACGATCATTATTTACAGCATTACAACGAAGAAGAAAATTTGTTTCATCGTACATCTCGTTTAATTCACACCTTATGCATAATCTTTGATGTATAGAAGTCATTGAATAGTGTACCGTCCTCTCTTTATTTTTAAATCATGCGAGCTCATTCGTTGTCTTACCATAAAATATACCTGTGTCTTGGGTAGAAGTTTGCTTTGTGACATTATCCCCGTGATGTAGATGGCAGAACCAATATTGCAGTTAATTGCAGTTAAAGTCATCTAGTGATTGCCAAGAGCCACCTGGTGGTTTCACTGATGCATCAGTGCACGCCTGCGGGGGGGGGGGGGGGTAGGCTTTAGGCATTAATATTTCTTTGCTTATGGTATACATGCTATTAATCTGTTAATAGTCAATTAATTATTGGCGGGTATAGCTGACTATCTGAGCAGTGTTCGTGAGCGAGCGAAACTGTGCAATGAACCTGGTGGTTGGTTTTTTCACATTTCCTGTCCCCAGAGCCATTCCATTTCAAATCTGTCTTTTCTCAGTTGACTTTTCTGGAGTTGCAATGTGGCAATTACGGCCTCGTGTACAAGCAGTGCAGATGATGTCTGACACCTGAGAGACTGGCGTGGTTACAGGTAGCATGTGCTGTTAACACTTCCAGGGGACAATTTGACATTACAATTTGACATTACAATTTTAAAATAAAGTTTGAAAGTGACATCACTTGAGTTTCCCCTTCTTCTTCAGAACACGTCTTAGTGACACATATTTTGGAGAACCGATAGGGATGGCGCAGTCACCGCGCCGTGCACCCCTGTGCACCCCTGAATTTGGTATCTTCCTGTGCATCTATAGCAACTTCCTCTACCATGGTAGAATAACAATTTACTAGACGTAGGATTTTCCGATGCTATATAGGCATAGTCAATTATGTTGTTTTCTGACAACAACCATTTGATTAATGTTGATCACAAAATTATTATACATGTACTTGGTAGACATATATATAGGCGGGGTCTATCCTAGTTAGTTTTACATATTCATTTAAAATAAGTATGCCGATACCACCAGAAGATCTACATACATTTACGCTTACATTTTCTGCTCACATGATGAAATTTATATCCGGGCAATGGCATTGTGAAATCATTACATTTCATTGTTTCTACTAAAAATATTATATCGGGGTCTGCAATTTTGTTTCATGACAGTTGTTATAGGCCTATGCGTATATCAGCCGATTATTGCTACTCGACTCATTTTTGTTAGGTCGATTGTTTTGATATGAAAACACTGGGGCCGCATTCTCGTACAAGTTACGATATATCGTAGGCTTCTGATTGGTCGAGATGGCCATCTCGACCAATCAGAAGCCTACGATATATCGTAACTTCAGCCATAGCTGCAGACAACTTATGTTGTCGTTTTTGATTCAAATATACTCCACCGCGGCTTAAATGCTGCTACAGGGTTGGTTAATTAAGTTTTCACATATATGTGACCCATATGTACGTAATCAGTCTCATCTTGCATATTTCTAAAGTTCAGAAATTCGAAAACATGTTTAAAAAAACATCTTTTTATATATGTAAAAATATATTGTTTGATAAAAACAACCCTTTTTACTGAAAATTATTTTAAAAGATATATATTAAAAAAATGGAATTCACCGTTTGTTTAAATGAAGATAATCACTGACGTTTTGAGCCCCATAAATAGTCCAAACGTTCTCTTGTACATTATTGCATAATCTGATTTTCTGAAAAACATGCGCGATGCGACAGATCTTGTGCAGGTGGTTCACTTATTTTATGGACTTTAACATTGTAGATGGTCACATTTTAGTGGTTTGCATTTCCTGTCGGTGTTCCTATGATATTTATTTTATAAAATACTTTCATAAATTCACTCATTTTGATCAAGTCAGACACCACCTTGTGTACATGAGATCCAATGTCGCCAATGCCAATTAACTACAAGTATGTCATGAGGGACATAGTGAGACATAACTTTAAAGGGACACAGGCTAAAATCATAAAAAAAATCGGTGTTTTTTTTTGGCTTCTTAATATGACCATATGATGTAAACATGTCCATAGACTGGAACTGGAAAAGTTTTTTAATTTTTGTGCCGCGCATTTGCCAGTTAAGCTATATATAGGACGAAATTCCACGATTTCTTATTTCGGACATGCATCTCCAAAATAAGAAATACGGGAATTTCGTCTCTGTATATCTAGCCTAACTGGTGAATGCGCAGCACAAACATTTAAAAACTTTGCAGTTCTGATCTATGGACATGTTTAGACCATGTGGTCATATTAGGAGGCTAAAATAAAATCACAATTTTTTTATGATTTTAGCCTGATTGAGTCTATTTAAGTGAGTACAAAATATAGTGCAGAGCTTCAAATTGTTAATTCTACTGAACATTATTTAGGGCTATATGTTTGACGTTACAGTTTATCTTGGTGGGATCCTTCATGATTTGCTCAGCAACAAATAAAACCTTGTGCCCAGTGAGTATATATTTACAAGTTTGACAACAATTAATATTTTCATATAACTAAATCATTCGCGTGCAAAATTGTATATTTAATTCAATCATGAAAGCTTTGAAGCCAGCTGTGAAATTAAGTCGATATTTTGAATACTGTTCATTTATTTAATGTATCTGGATTTAGCCAGTTTGAATGAATCTATAGCAGTTTCTACTCTCCCTTTGGTACAGCTCTAAAAAAGTATTTCGCCATGCCCGTCTGTTATGTCGTTGTAGTCCATTGCTTGGAAACTTTATAATTTAATGTTTTGAACGTTTATTTTTATTAATAATTGTTACTGGTAAACTTCAAATTATTTTGGACAATGTATGTTTATTTTTCAGATTGTAACCACGATAGTGCTATCAGTAATTACATGCTTGATTGTAATATTTCCCATATGGGCTCATTCAACTGTGGCTATAGATCCTCAAAAAGGATCGTGGGGATTCAATCAAGAAGAAGATGACGAGGTAAGATATAAGTGATATATCACCAGTCAATAGATCTACACTGCCACCTGTAGACACTGCTATTCCACATGCTAACTTGTGCAGATGGGCTAACCTCACATTTCCCCCACTCTCCGACACTTCCCTTTCAGCCTATTGTATTGCGGTTGTGATTGGCCGGTTTACAAAACGCTGTCCTGCTAAACATTCTCTGATTGGCTGGCACATATGTGTCAACCGGCAGCTGAAAACTAGGTCGGTCAATGGTGGGGAGTTCCTCGTGCACAATTAGAAATGCCTGGTTTCAGTGTGTTGTTCGGTTACTAAGAATGAGTGTACATCAGAGTCTTCTTCAAGCAAATATAATCAGCCGGCCATCACACTCCATCGTGTGCACATGGTGCAATATAGTTGCTATAGACAATATCCAGGCATGTTGTAGGCCTACAGGTACCAGATATGAGCGCTAAGGTGGATAACATTTTTCACTGTACCAGAAAGTATTTAAAATCGAGAAGCAAAAGTGACCGCCAAATTCACTATGGGATGTGTTATGATTTCATGTTTCAATCCTCTAAACAATAACACTTCAATATCTACATTTTCGAGGTTGTAATCTGTCCCAAAACGACAGATTGTGTTTATTTAAGCCGATGTAATTATTAGAAACCATCTTTCTGGTGACAAGTGCTAAAATAACAAGTGGCCGTAAGAAAAATTCTGTAGCCATCTACTAATATCAATGTATATAAAATGGCGGAAACCCAATGTTTGTTGTGGATTGGATTTTACTGCTAGTGATATTTCAGTGACAGGGAACATATCTCCTTGATGGGGTACATGACTGTAAGTGATCGTGAGTAAAAGGTTTCCTGCCTTAATTGATCCTATGTTGAACCAATGTTGTTCCACCGTCGAAGACAGTGGAACAACATTGGTTCAACAGTCGTACTCGTGAGGTAATAGTGCGTAAACAGTTGATGATAATAATTTATTTACCCTTTCAGCGCGGGGACCGCCTTTAGATGTCAGACGTAGACGTCATATTCTGACGTCTGTAGACGGTCCCTGCACTGAAAGAAATAAAAATGCATAATGGCCACTTGAAAAAGAAATTCTAAGGTCTCCATTGGTTATACAAAAATATTTCAGCGCTTTATCCCTTTCAAGCCTGTATTTACTATTGTCATCTTCATCTACTACAAGCCGCGAATTGCTATCGCAATTCTCGCCTTGTAGTGGATAAAGCTGACTTGAAGTGGGTGGCAAATGAAAAAAATACATCGTTATTATTAAACAGTTTCAAGAACATTTTCGTTCTAAACCCCCAGGGGTTTAGGAAATTCAGTCATTCTTCAGAGATGCAAAATGCTGCTTTGATGCATCGTGAGGTTTTAAAGGGTTAAGGGTTTGGTCTGCCCACTTGGGAGACTCAAACTATTCGAGTTTCCAGAGATCCATAATTATATCGCTGTTGCTAATCTCTTTACTTGAAGCTGCATGTTTGTTTAAATACTGTTTCTTTATTTCTTCACTCCGCCAAAGGTCATATGCTCATTCTTCATTGAAATACAGATTAGTGAGTTAAGTCGATGCTTAAATCAGGACCACGAGCCCTCATCGGTGTGATCAGTAGGATATGATTGTGCATATGCAAGACACTGCATTTGTAGTTTTTATTAGTAAAAACAAATACCACGAAATATGCAAACTACACCTTGTTCGTTCAGACCAGTACACTTGTAATGTAAAATACAAAAAGGTTTAGATAGACAACCTTCACAATTGTATTTACATATATGATTTTACATGATTTTACATAAGGTTGAACTTCAACAAAACAACCTCGTAGCCTACATTGCAATAACTAATCTTTGCTAATATTGTACCATGACTCATCCACTTTGCTACTTAACCAATACGTTTACATTTCTTAATTTTGGTTTAAATTTGTCAAATAATTTCCAATCAAGGGTTATTTTGTTAATTCACACCTGACGATTAAATTGTAATTTAACAATTAAAATTACCCTTGTTCTGTCAGATAAGTCATTTAGATAATCAATGTGCGTAATTTGTAGTATCATATTGTGACCCATTGATTCTCAACCTTTAACCAAAAAACAAGCCTTGCATTGCATTGCACCATAACTAGATCGAGTTTTTTGCTGATTTATTTACTCAACAGAATCAGTGTATGATTGGATGTTCTTCGTCAGATAGCATCGTTGGGTCTTCATTCTGAGCTTGCTTATCTATTGTGCGAGCAATGTCAGCATTTTAGCTTTGCCTTGGTAGCTCAGTAGATCGCCAGCCTGTCACTAATTATTGTTACATCATACACTAACATTCCGGGTAATTTATCAGACATGTGTCGGAGATTATACATATAGCATACTATATTGGATCTATCACAATATCCCAATCTTTGTAGAACATGAACAGTTTATACATCATTACATCTGAAGACATTGACTGATTATTTCTTTGATGAACACCTCGTTCCACTAGCTGTTTTTGGTTGTACACATAGTCGTCTGAGTCGAACTTTAGCAGTGAAATTTCCATAACATGATCTGTGCTTTACCAGATCAAGGACGTATGTAGCTTTTTTATTGAGAGTGGTTTGAAACGCGACGAAGGAACGTTCCACTAGGTTCAAATACACTGACTAATGTGACTTATTTACGAAAAAGCGATAAAAAAAGAAAACTTTTCAACTATTTCTGAAAAAGTTATTGAGGGCAATGAAAACCCCCCAGATACAATATATAGCCTGGATCAATTTACTTGATCTCTCCTAAAATCAGGGGTTTTTTTGCGAGCGACAACTTTGAGCGAGGGTAAATATTGTGCAGACCAGTCTACCACATTATTTTACCATATTTCTTTTTATGATCACAGGACACACTCGACACACGAAAAATGGTGAACATCATTCTGGTGGCAGTGTTAGGAACCAGCACAGTTTTGACAATTATTGCTTGTTCTCTGGTGAATAAAACCCGCTCACATCGATCAACACCGGTCCAGCCGGTAAGTACATGTAATTTTATTGATGATTCAAAATTATATCTGAATGCTGATAAAACATTTGCCAGGGTTTGATAAACACATTAATCTTTAGATTAGTTAGAAGGATCTCGCTCTCCACTATGTTTCGGGTTAGAACGCCGCATGCATTTGAAACGTAAGATACCCACATCATCACAAATGGTTAAAGTGACCGAAATATTATTCAGGAGGTGTTTTAAAAATGATATCACGCGATAAAAAACTTATATAATGTTTCAAAATCAGCTCAGTTAATTTATAAATGGTCAATAAGTTAGGTAAATTTAATAAAATGCATTTCTGCGGCGTTAAAAAGGTAAATCGATCGCGTGTGACTGCTCATGGCATAGGGCCTACATACCGCAGGAAGAAATATATGAAGCAGCATGAAATTAGGAATGGTGATAACCACCTACTTTCACACGAAAAAGTTCTTAAATCGTCGTATTTTTAAATCGTAACAACATTTATTTTTACCACAGTTGTAGCTTTCACTACATTTTTTAAATAGCAGCAGTGGAATTGGTACGTTGATAAGAAATAATGCCACCAAATAATGGCTGTATGTAATGATCATGAAATATATCGATGATTCACGGATACCTAGGATTGACAATTACCTTGAATACCCAGCCACGACAGTTACAAATTGAAACAATGCTGGTTTAATGTTGGGCCAGCATGAAAATAGAGATGTCCAGCAAAGACGAGACATTCACCCAACGTTGATATGATGTTGGTCCACCGTCTACGACGCTGGCCAAGCATCATACCATGGCTTGGTGAATGTATCGTGCTAGCTGGGTTAGAGATATGAATGATCACCTTACGTACAACTTCCGTATCCGAATGATATACGAATACAGACGTTGTGCAATTGCGTGGATGCCTATATCCCTATGTTGAAATACGGAAAAGTAACTTTTTTATTATCCACGTTTTCAAACAATTAATATGTCACTGAGATTAGAAAAGAGCGTGAGGTCATCTTCCCCCGCAAGGCTCACTACTCCCGACGTCGCAGACGTCTGCGACGTCGGGAGTAGTGAGCCTTGCGTGGATAGATGCGCGAGGTGGACTCACATGTAATTGTTATAAGTATACATTGCGTTATCCATTCCGGCTTTAACCCTCATCCTGCTGATCACGACTACTGTCAATTTTAACCTTTTTTATTAGTCGATCAAAACACTGATATTAGGTATGAAATGTGTGTATAAACATCAAAGATTTTTAAATATTTGATCACAAATTTTTGATCACGTAATTTTCATTCACTTGAAGTTGTGGGCCGCGGTAGCGAGACACAACTTCTAGTGGGTGAAAATTTAAATAAATTCACTTAGCAGGATAGAGGTTAAATAAGATTTTGTGGGCATGCCATATCATGAACTACTGCACTTTCCCAGCAAAATACTGCACAATAGAAAACATAAACTCGTAAGCTGATTAACACTTTTCTTGTAATTTTCAGGACATTGTAATGGTGCCCTGCAGCGCTGTTATTCATACTGTCAATCCAATTCAACCATATACGACTAACAGCTCGGCGTTATGTGACACGACAAGTGAGAATGTGGAAGATGAATGTTGCCATAGTGACGCTACCCAGGTCGTCGACAAATGTTAAGGCATGAGATATTTGTATTATAGAAACATGTGTTTTTATGTCATTGACTAAGTGATGATGTAACGCTACAAATAATTCAGAAGGTGTAAAACTTTGACACAATACAGTTATGGTCATATTATTTTAGATTTAGGCTGGAGCTCATCAGAAAAAAAAAAAATATATATATATATTTTTTTTTTTTTTTTTGGGGAGGGGGAGAAGTTAGTGATTAAGAATCACATAAAATAATTTTATGTTGTTACGTGCCTTATACTCTTCACCCCTGACTTATTTGAGCCATTTTTTCATTTATTCAATGAGAACGTTATGTTTTTATAACTATGATCACGTACTGAGCCCTGCTGGACAGAGATGTGGACGCGACTGTGACGATGCAAACATGCAGTATGTGGAATGATGGCTGGCTGTTGAAACAGTGAAGATAATTTGTAGTTTTCTTAAAATAAGGTTATATAATGCACATATCGAGGCTAAAATGGTGTATTAATAAGGTTATACCTACTATAATTGTCGTTACAAAACAAATAATTAATATTACAAATTTTCATATTGTATGTCGAAATATTTATAATTATTTTGTTTATTATCAAGATCATTTTATTTTGGAATATAAGCGCTTGTCTCTTTCTTTAAATATTTGTTGTGTTTAAATTTCGAAAACTAAGTGCATCTCAAATATAAGTGCATGCACGTTCATGCGCCGGGATAGGGTAATATACAAAAACTCATGGGAGGGGTTTTTCCTAACCCTTTCGGCACGGTTTTTTAACCCTTTAGCCGCCAAATTATTCAATTTGAATTTCCACCCACTTGAAGTTGTGTCTCGCTGACGCGATCCACAATTTCAAGTGAGTGAAAATTATTCAGATTTTACAAAATAGAGGTAAACTCTTTTCAAATCTTGCTGGTTGATGTCACATGTTATTCTGTACATATTTAAAATGTGGTATTTAATGTGATAATAAAAAATGAAGATCCGAATATATGTGGCACCGACGGTTAAAGGGTTAATGGTCAAGCGGGTTTATATATCTCGACTAAGTGCGCAGGCGTATCTACAGAAATACATACATCGGGGATTATAGGACAGGAACAGAAGATGCGCACTGAGATGAAATGTTAGCTATATATTAGCAATATTATTTTGTAAAGTTTTTAATATATAAACATGATATGATCAGCATCATAGAAACATTGGACGTATTTGATTTAAATGCCCATTTCCAAGTGCCTTAAACTTAATAGGTTTCAAAGTTTAAAATATAGTGTTATTTAGGCTTGTATCATCGTAAATCTATATTATCTTTCTCCACCCTCCATTGGAAATTTATAATTTATGTACCCGCTAAGTGTGTATCTCGAAATGTTCACACAATTTCTGCCAACCACCCCTAATTATATTGGGTTTGACCATAAAACCTGCCCACTGGGGGTCTAGAAGAGTGGTCCGATGTTGATTTGTTGTTTTCTTTGAAAGGATCAACACTGAGAACAATCCCTTCCTGTTTGTCACTAAACCAGCCACAAACATCGCATGAATATTACCTGTGTATTTTGGCGATGTTCACGATGTCCCACAAAGATGTAAAACATGTCAATTGGCCCAGCTTTGATGTGTTGACCCTTCGTGTTTGGAAATGTAATGACCGACATTTTGTATAATTTGTTTATTTCGAAACCTGATTATACGTTGCCAACGGATGTTTCTAAAAGTTGTAATCTATCGGAATGTTTCCTTCACTCATTCAAACATTCAAAAAGATATAACCTGTGCTTGTTTTATTATATAATGTCGTTTGATTTTAACAGGTTTAAATTAACCGAACTAATCCTGTTGTATATAGTCTTGTACATATGTTCATTTTAATGAAGCATAAGTCTGCATAGACTTACCGTCGTCAATAAATATCTCTCTATCTATCTATAACAGAGCTAAAACAAAAATATGCCATTTGCCTAGGTATGGGCCTTTAATTGTTAACAATGATCCAATTCTTATGTGGTTGCGCCAAGTGCCTGTACCGTCAATTTTTCGGCAAATAGTCAGTTTCATAGTTGCAACCTAAACCCAGTTTTTGGAAATTTTTCCTATGAAGCAACATACATCGTGATGAGATGAAAAGTATGAAATTATACTAGTTCGGATGAATTTGGTGGATATTTTTATTCATCATATCATAATCTCTGTAGTCACATACAGACACGTGAAATCTCGGGTGGTATTTCTAGACACAAGCTGACTATACTCGCCGTCAAATTAACCAGGATCGCATGATTTTTGGCGATTTCTCCGTCAATTCTAAACCGATTTTCTTTTGCAAAGGCTATTTTCTATTCAAATCCTAACAGCCCTGCAAATTTCGAAAAATTATATAGCGTATTTTAAAAGTTAGGCCATTTGACATGTAATGAATTGAAATTACGACGTTCCTCTTTAAACTCATTAAACTAATTTTAGAATTTTATTACATTGCAAATGGTCTAACTTTTGAAATAATAAATATTATTTCGCGAATTTTTACCCCTGTTAGGATTTCAATAGAAAATGGCCTCTGCAAAATTTCAAGGAAATCGGTTCAAAATTGACGGGGAAATCGCCGAAAATCATGCGATCCTGGTTGATCATTTTTAATTTGACGGCGAATATAAGCGAGTCCGCAGGAGTGTCACTCGATAGGTACATCTAAGACAAGCCATGATGAGAGGGGACGTGGCGCATTAGTATATTGCATCGTCATTCATGCATGCATCCCAGGTTCGAGTCCCGCTGATCCTGTATGGGTTTTTCAGAGAAATATCATTGTTTCTCCCCTCTCAATGTGACTAGTCGATCACGTTAATGACGGTCTCGTTGTGTTAAGTTTGAGACCAGTGTATACGCACGATCCGTCACATCAAACACCGGCCGGGCCCCATGCATCGTGGGATAAGCTGATAAATCTCCCTCCCACAGAATTATATGATCGCGCAGTGCCACGCGCTACGCGCTCCTTCATCAGCCATAATGCGATATAGAGAGGAGGGGACGAAGACAGTAGAGCCCTACCGTACTGACCACAGACTGTAGCCTACAGTAAATTTAAGCAGCAAATTTTAAAACTATATCAGTGATTATTGAACTGTCAATCTGTTAGAGATAAGGCGGACATTGTTGCAGGTTTTATAATTGATAAACATGTTGATATCATGGCACCAACATAGACATGGTTTCGAAGCGATATGACAGATTGTGTTCAACTGGGAGATGTCTGTCCAGTGGGATTTACTTGTCTCGCATGGGTGGTGGTGTAGCAGTCGCATGGGTGGTGGTGTAGCAGTCATCCATCGGACTGAATTGAAGACAAGACTTCTGACGGGACCAAGTTTTATCAGTTTTAAACACATGAGAGTGGAACGAACAGGCAATTGTGGTCGGACCAAAGCCACATTCTGATTCTTTCGGAGAATTTTTAAATTACATTGAAGACATCGTTATGAATGATCGCATAGTTATTGTAGGATATCCAAATTTTGACTGGTTTAGTGAGTGAATCTTAAAATTCCAATGTACGAATCTGGAAAACTCTTGATTCTAGATAACATCGAGGTATCTGAGCTGGTATCAGATCACGCTGCATCATCTGTAGCATTAATTGATCTTAACTAAATACTATCCAGAAAAAGATCACCTACATGCAGTTGAAAAAAAGAACATATCATGTAAACATGTGTCAAGGATGTGATCAGTCTTCCACTTGTTCAGCAACCAACAAGTTATCTGGAGATGCTTATTTTTCAATGCACCACTAGCCCAGGGTTTAATGTTTTCTAACTTAGCGGAACCTCTCCTCACAAACAAGACAACCAGTAGAACCGATTCATTTATCTTTATATTCATGTCCATATTCAAGCATTTGTCAGGGTGTCGTCATAATAGTGCAGTGCTAAACATTCATACCATGCGGTGCTTCATACATATCAACGTGATGTGATTCAACAAGCTTTCACCTTGGAGAGGTGTGCCGAACTAGACACAATATCTAACACAGGGTATATAAGACAAAACGTAGTGAACATAGGAATAAAATAAAACAATTTTTTTTTTCAAGTTCATTAATATATCCACAATTAGCAAGCAAAGTCCAAAGCCGGAAAAATTAGATTTATTTTATTGACATTTTTGTGAGCATAGGCCTACCCTAAAATGGCTAAATTAATGAAGGTTACCACTCACACGCATTGTAGCAAGTTTTGTAAACTGATCTATTTGTTGCTTAGAAATGTCCTAATAAAAACAAAATGAGAATATAAGTAAGGCCTCAATAATAATAAAAAATTATTCGTTTGTTTGCGCAATATTTGGAAAATGTGGATATATTGAGCAAAGTAAGAAAATAAACGAAACGACAGCTACAATCTCTTGGAGACATGAATAAAGATATCATGCATTCTCTTGTTCAGTCGGCTTCATTTTAAATGTGTTTATGGAGCAGCTGGTATGTATGTTATGACTGGTATTAGATGATTAACAGCCATTCGCCATCCCTTCATCCACTGGCCGTAGTCGAGTTACTCCCCCGTTTGATGATCTCGGAGACACTCATACTAGGATACTATTATATACGTTGCTGTTGCTGGAGGTAATATTAATGAGATTGTGTGTTCGTGTTCTTTGTATCTCTCTTCTCATATTTTTACCTCAAGCAATTTAAATTGCCCATGTTTTTTACCATATAGGACTATATAAGAAATATTTTTTTCCACCTTCAACAATTTGGTGTATTGTTGTATCGTTTTTTATTGATAGCTATTTTTGTTGTTATTTTCTTACTCCCAGTTAAGGTGTAACTGTTTTGTTGTGTAAGTGACTATTACTTGATTATTTTTTTTTGTATACATTGATTTTATTATTGCTAATACTGTTCACATTGTTTTCTACCTCCCATCGTGTGAATCACGATTAGCGGTTGCACTTTTTATACATAATAGTCGTATTGGAATCACTTGACTTGATATAAGGCGCAATATAAATGCTTTGAATAATATTTTTTTATAATAATAATAATTTAAAACATTTCAAAAGTGCTTGGCTCTGATTCTTAATGGAAAACTGATAAATGACGGATGATAAATAACTAATCAAAACTTGCATGTATAACTTGACGTGGCATGGTTGTACGCAGCTAAGAATAAAAGCGTATTAGACACATACAGCATACAATATTATTTATGCGTAAATTTGCAATCAAAACTAGCCTGGTGATCAGATGTGATAGCACAGATATTTTACTGAACCTGTTGCTGCACGCAGAACAGCTGAACAATTATGTGGATTGATATTAGAAAGTGCTCAAACGATACAAGGAAATAAACTATTGTATCCCGAATCGCGCTATGCCTATGCCAGACTTCAGTAGCCTTCTAGGATGAGAATATGAAGTTTCATTTGTATTTTTTATCATGGATTCATGGATCAGGGGAGAAATATATTTCCAACATTGGGACAATGTAGCCAGTGTCATGATAATAAAACCATTTAGGCCTACATAAGCTAAATGAATTTGAGCCATCACTTTGACGTTTTGTGTTTGCTGGTATATTTTTCTGATAACCATCCACCCCTATAGCATCTACAGATAATTGTGCGAAATTTTCCCTTCTAGTATTTTCAGGCTGTGAAAAACAGTAAATACCCAGAATTGACAATTGTATGGCGTTATTATATACTGTACGTTGATCTGAATGATTATTAGTCAAGTTAAGCTGTTTTGCGGATAGGATCCATATACACGCCATAACCTTTGACCGCAAGTCAGAGTGACATTGTTGTCTCCCCAGTAGGCCTAATCACTAACCATTTGTTACCAAATGTTTTGTGTTTGA
The DNA here is from genome assembly GCA_964017125.1 of Flabesymbios commensalis. Lineage (NCBI taxonomy): Eukaryota > Metazoa > Annelida > Polychaeta > Terebellida > Flabelligeridae > Flabesymbios > Flabesymbios commensalis. Next base: position 36,930,116 of record OZ024909.1, read on the forward strand.
TGGATCTCTACTCTTGAGACGCTGACCAAACGTTGATGTAATGCTGGGCCGGCGTTGCAGACTGTTGGCCAACGTTTAATCAGCATTAGCCAACGTGTCGCGTTTCCTGGTTGGGTACTTCACCAATGAACTTTAAGCACTTGAAGCAAGGTTTCACTTACTAGTATTGGACCATAATATGTAACATGGTGTAAACGTAGGATCGGCTCGTTAATTCCACTCAAAATGGCTGAAAGTGTTTATTAAACCATTATAGGCCTACACATTTGATTAATAATGCTGGACTTACCAGCATGTCGCACAAAATGGTGGCCTGACGTAATATTAGACTAACATAATTAGGCTCCATGTCCAACATCTCCTGGTTTGTTTTCTTTCGTTTGTTAGTTGTTACTTCTTTCTGGTATGTTTTATTAATACCGCAAGAAAAGTTATTTTTTTTATCTTGTTGGTTGGTCTGTCACTCTGTCTCTCTCACATAGAATTTATTTTGATTATGATGATCGAAGTGTCCTTCATAGGTTTGTCGAGTAGATTTCCTGTGTCACGTGGATCACATTTGTCACGTACGCGGAATTATATCTCATGCAAATCAACCCTCAGACTTTACTCATATAACGGAATTGCGTCATTGATAATACAAATGTCACTACCCAGTAAACACAAAACATTTGTTTAACATTTGTGCAATGTTGGACCAACGTCAAAGACGTTGGGCCGACGTTGTACAAATGTTATACAAATCCTTTGTGTTTGCTGGGTAGTCGGTGAATCTTCTCTGTCCGTCTAATTATTTTAAAAGTATTAAACGGATTTTCATGAAACTTTCACCAGAAGTGTGTTTCGGGCCAAGGAAAAATCGATTAAATTTTTATAATGATCTGGATTACGATCCGGATCCGATCCGGATCACAAGGATTAGTGATAAAGTACATTTGACCTACCTGTATGGAAGACTACTTTATGACGTCATATCCTCGAAACTGTTGAAAACTGCTACCTGACCTACCCACCTTTATGAACAAATGAAATAGGTTGAATCTATGACGTCATTTTTATCATCTGCAGTGAGTTTTTACTACCCAATTTATAAATGAATGCAATATTATTATTATAGGTTTTGGAGGTTTTGTGCAAAAATGTCGTCACGTCACAAAGTGGGAACGAGCCTTCCTTAGGCAGTGCCTATAGCATATTATATCTCGGGCTAATGACTTATCCATTAAATTTTGGGGATGATCAGCATTACGATCCGGATACAGGGCTCGGTGTAAAATCTGGAAATATACCCCCCTCCCAGATTATACCCGGGTAGATTGTGGGCACCCCAGAATCTACCCCGGGTAGACTCTGAACTATACCCCCGATGTAGACTACGGCGGCTCCCAGAATCTACCCCTCCCTCCCAGGATCTACCCCCCCTTTATTGTGATTATGTGAAGTGTCTTCGGCTCCCAGAATCTACCCCTCCTTCCCAGAATATGCCCCCTTTTTTCAAATATTTTTTATACATGTGCGACCCTCCCAGAATCTACCCTCCCTCTCAGAATATACCCACCTTTTCAACAACTATATTATTATGCAACCCTACCAGAAACTACCCCTCCCTCCCAGAATATACCCCCTTTTCAACAACTATAATGCGACCCTTCCATAATCTACCCCTCCCTCTCAGAATATACCCTCCTTTTCAACAAGAGTAGGCCTACTAAATGCGACCCTCCAGAATCTACCCCTTCCTCACAGACTATGCCCCCCTTTTCAACAAATTTATATGTGCGACCCTCCCAGAATTCACCCCTCTCTCCCAGAATATACCCTCCTTTTCAACAACTAAAATATTATGAGCCCCTCCCAGAATATACCCCTCCCTCCCAGATTATTTTTCAGTTCTGGGAGCGAGTGGTAGATTCTCTCCCACATACATGTAGTTCTAAAAAAGGGGGCATATTCAGTGACTGAGGGTATATTCTTGTAATATAGCATATAGTTGTAGAAGAGGGGGGAGGGGTATATTCTGGGAGGGAGGGGTAGATTCTGGGAGTGTTGCATACAGTTGTCATAAAAAAGGGGAGTATATTCTCGTAGGAAGGGTAGATTCTGGAAGTCTCGCACATAGTTGCTGGAAGAGGGGTATATTCTGGGAGGGAGGAGTGGATTCCAGGAGCGTCGCATAATATAATAGTTGTTGAAAAGAGGGGTATATTCTGGGGGGAGGGGGGAGGGGTAGATTATTGGAGCGTCGCATAATATAATAGTTGTTGAAAGGAGGGGTATATTCTGGGGGGGAGGGGGTATATTCTGGAAGGGAGGGGTAGATTCTGGGAGGGTCACATATCGTTGTTGAAAAATGGGGTATATTCTGGGAGGGAGGGGTAGATTCTGGGAGGGTCGCATATAGTTGTTTAAAAGGGGGGCATATTCTGGGAGGGAGTGGTAGATTCTGGGAGTATCGCATATAGTTGTTGAAAAAAGGGGGGTATATTCTGAGAGGGAGGGGTAGATTCTGGGAGCGTCGCATAATATTGTAGTTGTTGAAAAGGGGGGTATATTCTGGGAGGGAGGGGTAGATTCTAGGAGGGTCGCACATATAAATTTGTTGAAAAAGGGGGTATATTCTGGGATGGAGGGTTAGATTTTGGGAGGCTCGCACATATAAATTTGTTTAAAAGGGGGTATATTCTGGGAGGGGGTAGATTCTGGGATCCGAAGACACCTCACCAAATTGCGAAAAGGGGGGTAGAAACTGAGAGGGAGGAGTAGATTCCAGGAGCCCCCAGGATCTGCCCCGGGGAGATCCCAGAACCTACCCGGGTATAGTTTCAAGGGGGGGTATAATCTGGGGTGTTACACCGGATTACGATCATTAATTTCGACGTTTGTACAACGTCGACCCAATTGGTCCAACATTGTATAAATGTTATACAAATGTTTTGTGTTTACTGGGTAGTGACATTTGCAATAACAATCACAAACTTCCGTTATATGAGAAGAGTCTGAGGGTTGATTTACATGAAATATAATTCCGCGTACGTGACAAATGTGATCCACGTGACACAGGAAATCTACCCGACAAAAACTTATGAAGGACACTCATCATCATAGTCAAAATAAATTCTATGATATTATGTCTATATACTTAATACTGTATCTTATGAAACCTCTAGTACTAGTCTATTGTCATTTATTTAATACACAAATAATAGATCATTTAAAAATTCAATGACGCTCACCATTTAAAGTAATATTCCAGTTAATTGGAAACTCAGTCGAACAGTCTACGTTCTCCTAACAGATGACTCCACTTGAAACCGAGAAGTAGGCCTACATGATTTTATAAACTTAAATCAAGGGTCACGTATAATGGAGAGGAGGGAGTGCGGAGGGGATGGTACGATAATACTACCCTTTAAACACGCGTGTGGCATAAAATACAGCATGCTATATTTTGAATAATTTATTCAATATGAAATGATATAGTCCACCACAATAATGATGTGAGCTTTAATTTAATATATTATTTAACCATTTAAAGCCTGAATTTACGATTGTCATCTTCATCCACTACAAGCCGCGAATTGCTTTCGCAATTCTCGACTTGTAGTGGATAAGGATGACTTGATGTGGGTGAAAAAGTAAAGAAAATTGACGTGTATTGGTAAACCAGTTTCATGGAAATTTTCGTTCTAAAACCCTTAGTTGTAGGAAAATTAAGTCTGTGTCCAGGTATGTAAGATGATGCTTTTATGCATCGCAAGGGCTTAAAGGGTTAACTTTGTTTTTATAAAGTTAAGGCAAGTCTAGGTGGCAATTCATAGCTCAGGGTGGATTAACCCTTTAAGCGCTAAGCACGACTATTGTCGTTTTCCATGTTTTATTAGCAGGTTGAACTACATTTATTGGGAATGAAATGAGTGCTTAAACATCAGTATTTGCAAATCTGTGGTTTCAAATTAGCCATATAATGAGTAATTTTCAGCAACTTCAATTGGGTGGAAACTTAAATTAGAAAACTTGGTGGGAAAGGGTTGAAATTAGTAAAAATACGCGGGTATTAAAATAATAACCACGAGGCGCTGCAAATTTCACTATTTACATAATAAGAATGTCAACTTAAAGATACATGATCGCTCTTCCTGATGACACCAGAACCAAGTGTATGGGTGAAATAGTTTTTGTGTAATATGAAATTTGGTAAACCTACTGTCTAGAATCAACAGGCCGGAGTGATACATTTCTTCTTATGTATTTCTTGTGAAACTCAATAGCCTTGACCTCCATTGTCGTCACCGAGCTATCTAATACAATGAAGTATGGGGGGGAGGTGTTATATAACTTTGTTTTCACCGAGTCCCCATTTAAAACGGTTTCCGGTGACGTCACTGCATTTCACCGAATGAACGTTGTATTAATTGATATTGATTAAAGCCCCCTAGTTTTTGCAGGCAGTTCCAACATATTAGATTATTTCTTCCACATTCGTCTCAACTGTTCTCTCGCGTTGAATTTTGCAAAAAATCATAGAAATAGGTGCTGGTTACCAAGATGGAGCAGAAAAGATTTAAATCCTGTTGAAAAGGGGATTATTTATCTTCATGTACACATTGGGGATTACGCATTGAACCAAATCTTTGAAATGTATTATTCGTGCACCATTATGCAGCATCAGTAGTTTGACCAGCCCGGGTACGGTGGACGAACATCAAGACAACATTAGTTGAATACATCCTGTTGGTTGGGTACCTACAAACTGATGATATTACTAGTATACTCAACTGCATGTGAGATTTCTATCTTATCTTGGGTCTACACACTTGTCCTTCACTGTGTGCATGAACACTGAATACATGAATCAATCGAATAAAACAGTAGAATTATGTTTCTGATTTTTCAGTTTGTTTCTGAATTTTCAGTGCTGATTTCACAATCATGACATAATGTTCTTGTTTGAGTTTGAAAAACCCCATGTAGGCCTAAATGATTATTCTTTTCGGGTATGAGTATCGCGGTAGCGAGACACAAATTGAAGTGAAGAAATATAAGATAAAGAGCAGCCCAGTAAACGCAAAACATTTGTATAGCATTTGTACAATGTTGGACCAACGGCGAAGACGTTGGGCCGGCGTTGTACAAATGTTATACAAATGTTTTGTGTTTGCTGGGAATGTCCTCAGTGCTTCAAGTGGAATTACAAACACATTGACCTTGACACTTCACCACGACGTCAACAACATCTAGGGTTTTAACCTATTTATTTTAAAATTTAATATTACATCTGAAACTTTATCATAAGGTGAAGGGCTAGATGACCTGTCGAAAAAGTATATTAAAAATGTTCTACTTCTATATTTTATGCAACATATTATATAATAATTTGTTTCTTAATATCGTTGATCCTCCTACTTTGAAGGATTGATTGATATTTTCCCTTCTAATTGTGTCTTTCTATATAATGATTTATATCTCCCTTATATTTGTGTCTTTCTATATAATTCTGAAAAACATCATCTATCATGAAGTTTTTTTGTGTTACGTCTTTGGACATACTCCAGAACAGCATATTGTTCAATGGTAGATGAACATGCCATGGTTATATCACAGTAAATCCATGAAAGGACTCTAGAAAAACATCAATGACTCTTTTTCCAATTTTCAGCTAGAAGAATCGGCCATCTTTCAGGTGTTGTTACAATAAGCCAATTAATTAATGTAATTCATGTAGTTTTCATGTCTTTCTCATGATTTATATATATGTACATATATTGTGGTAATATAAAATTACGCATGAACCCAGCAAGCACAAGACATTTGCATGAAATTTGTACAACGCCGGTCCAACGTCTTCGACGTTGGTCCAGCGTTGTGCAAATGTAATAAAAATGTTTTGTGTTTGCTTGGAATGCACGTGAATGTATAGGCCTGCCGTTAACCATTCACACTCTACACCCGAATATATTAGATACTGGAATCTCTCTGTGAACTCCACATCCGAATATATCCGGGCTAAAACACGGGAAAAAAGGCAAACCCTGTAGTTTCACAAAAATAACCTGGAGTGGAAAGGGTTATTAGGTTAAGCGTACCATTTAATGTGCATGGTAAACTTCACACGCTAAGTTAGGAAAACAAGCGAAAGCCAGTACAGAACAAATAAAACCCAGTCCATCATTTAGTAATTGTTTGGAGTTAAAGGTGATCTATCACCCCTTATATGGTATGAATAATTATGTCCTTATATGGGGTGATTGGCTATCATGTGACCCTCTGAGAGGGTCACATGATAGCCAATCACACCATATATGGGGGTGATTGGCTATCATGAGACCCTCTTAGAGGGTCACATGATAGCCAATCACCCATCACACCCCGTGATTGGCTATCATGTGACCCTCTGAGAGGGTCACATGATAAGCAATCACCCCATATTAGGAAACATTTGTGCCCCATCTTGTGGCAACTTTGATTTATTTGTCACAAAATTATTCATACTATATAAGGGGTGATAGATCACCTTTAATTGATCTTGCATAACGACCCTTATAGCCTAAAGTTTAATATTACGCGAATGACCGGGAAAATTAGCACGCTATTTGAGTGCCAGTTTAATCCAGTTGACCATATGGTGTTATCCGTAATAAAGTGATACTGAATCTGATTTGGGATGACACAAAAACATCATGTAATGTACCCAGTCAATCCTGGACCATTCTCCCCGAAAAATCCCAAGTTGAAATTTACTACCCTCACGCAGAAATCCTACGTAACAACACAATTTTGTTTAGATCATTATAAAGTAGGCATCTACAGATATAGCAAACGGTGCTCATTATTTTTCATATGTTTTAAGAAACTATGTTTTTGTTGTGATTTTCTAAATGATCAAAGCCCTATTCCAGGATAATGTAGCCCTATTATCTGGCATCGCCCAAAGTATGACTTTTGTCAAAAAAATCAGGAGTGCCTAAACGAAACAGCACAATTGTTGTTATCTCATAATAAACGAGATAAGTGAAGTTAAACGTGCATGGATTTAATTTGCAAATCAACAATCGTCAATTCGTTGTGTACGATACTGTGGCGTAAGCGATTATGCAATGGCTATTTGAACTGGCATATTAAAACCCGATAGTCATTGTTTTTAACCTCTTGCGTGCCACTATGACGACTTGAGTCGTCATACTTTTGTCTTTCCCCTGTGCCGCAATGACGACTTGTCAATTATTTACCAATAGCCCCCCTGGCACGAGTAGGCCCCCTGATTCATTTATGTCTGCGTCAGAGTAGAGGGTGGAGAATTCGCGGGAATTCCGTCTTAAGCGTCACATGGTCACTGCATTGGTCACATGGTCACATAACGATCACGTGATACACTTTTTCCCTCCTTGATATGCATATTTGCATAAAATCATGGCTTCCGTCTGTTATTTTGAATTTTTAAATTTTGACGGAATATATTTTTTTGACTAATTTGAGTGCACTGATTCCATTGGCATGGTTAGTTTCACGATTCAAGGTCATCTAAAGGTCAAAACCAAGATGCTGCCATCGTGGCCATTTTGAATTTTTAATTTTTGACCGAATAGGCCTATCATCATCTTGTGTAATATCTCATTTTCGACTAATTTGAAAGTAGTCAACGGCTAGAATAGCGGCTATTTTTCCACGTATAAGGCTTACAATAAAACATTGAATACGCCTGCTATACTAGAAACAAAAAAATAATGTAAGGCATCAGTGCAAATTGACATATCCGTGACGTCAGTAGATGTAACATAATAGGCATGTTAAAGTTCAATAGGTGCCTCAATGACATTCTACTTAATTATTAACATATTCGGTTTCGTTGTCTTATATTATATTATTATAATTAATTTATTATATTATAAAGCCCCACATCAGGAAATGAATTTCAATAAAAAGCTATATTGTTTTCAAGGCATGGGTTATTTATTAAACAAAGTCGTATCTGACATATTTCTGTGTACTATTATTTGACTAGATATAACAGACACATGTCCGCTTTGATGAAGTGTTTCCTCGTTTCATTGTTTGTTTCTTCCCTTAGTGATGGGCCTCGGGGTAATGTAGGGGTGGGGTGTGCACTATGGACCTCATCAGCCCTCGGGCCAAGTATAAATAGCCGGAAATGTAACCGATTGCAATCAGTTATCAACACGATTTGATATTCTCATTATCTACATAGAAAATATACATACAGTATACAGAATGTTTCTCGTGAGGAACACCAACATGTTGTTCCTTCTGGCATTCGTCTTGGCAAACCTCCTTCTCACTCACTCCATACCAGTTGAGCAGCATGTCAGCTACAGGGGGTAAATGATATTCATACTAATATTTATATATTTTATTTATATTTATGCTTAAATAAAACTAATTATGATCTTCTCTTTCTTTGTAATGGTAATATCTGATCATGGCGGATTAATTGACATAATTCACTACGCAACAAACACACAACATTTGTATAACATTTGCACAACGCCGGCCCAACGTCTTCGACGTTGGTCCAGCATTGTACAAATATTATACAAATGTTTTGTGTTTACTGGGTAAAAACATATCGATCACCCGTCATTTTGAACTCATTTTGAAGCTGGCCTAACATAACAACAGCAGTAGGTCAACGTCTCGTGTTTGTTGGAAAGTATGCTGTATAATATGATTTACTGTATTCCAGGCATAAAGTATTGAGGCTTCACCCTGGAGATGAACAGCATATGGACAAGTTGATGACATTAGCCACTGATCCAGAATATGAGGTAGGAAGATCATTCATGTGTTGCATGTTTAAAACAGTATTTCATCATCTTGTGTGTGAGTGGCCTACATGGAGTGCAAATCCGCCCAGTCTAGATAAAAAAACTACTGATAAGTAGTAAACTAAAATTTTCGGAATACATCATTATGATATATATACTTCGATTATTTTTTGTTCTTTTGACTTCACCGAGCCTTTAAACATGCTTTAAATTGAATATGGAGAATAACGCTACCTGCATGATCAAGCATAGGTTTCAATATGATATTAATTATTTACAACAGAATACATTGCATACTTAAGGCTTGTCCACAAAGCTAAGAACAGTTGAACGTTGGTCTGATGGTCTAATGTCTACGTTGCGCATAACTAGCTTATCGCCACTGGCTATTACGAAGCTGTTTAAATTGGATAAATATTTATTTTGTTATAATAGTGTTATTAATATTATTTGTGGGTTATTTTTCTTACATATCTTTGAAGGTGTATTATTAAACAATAGTCTGATTTCTAGTAATTTGTGTGGACTTTAATAACTGCCTGACCTAAAATAGACAATGAAGGTCACCCACACTTCCGTGAATACCCCCTCCCCCCAAGCAACCATATCAATAAACTACTAATAAACTACTAATAATTTGATAATCAAATAAGTAGATTGAGAAAAACAAATTTGTCGTTGGCGATACAGGTAAATCGGCTATATTTGAAACTAATTACTTTTACTAGTCCTAACTATTTCAAGGTCATTTAATATATTCTACAATAATAAATCCAGAATAGTTGGTAATTATACCCACGTATTACAATTAGCAAGTATTGCTTTGTTCAGTCATACTGTACCATAAGCTGTTGAACCGAGCAAGGCAAATAAGATTCACATGGCAATGAATACGTAACTTTAGGTAAAGGTGCAGTATTATAGTTTGATATCAAGTCTGAAGACCTATCATCCGACTTTACATTTTACCTCCTCGTCACTGGACCTGTTCATTCGTGTGCCATTTCAACTCCAGCCATTTCGGCGTATTGAACTTATCGTACACATTGCCATATCTATCCTATCAGGTACTCATTTCCACCTGAGTCAAGTGAAGCATTTGAGGGTGAAGTGCCTTGCCCAATATTGAGAGGAAAGAAACATGATATTTCTCTGGACTCGAAACCGCACGACAGGCAGCGTCGACATCGGCAAAGTGCCACGCTCTAACCATTTCGCCATGTCCCTCTCTGAATACTTATCCCAGTAAATACGTAGTCATTGTGATAGGCAGTGGAACGTTTTTTAGCACATTGTAGAGCAATATGAGAGCAATATGTATATTTCTTAATATTTATGTCAGCGGGGGATCATCCTCTGTTATATAACGTACATTTGTTTACCTTTATCGTTGAGGGGGGGGGGGAGGGGAGGAGGCATTGTTATTCGTAGGATCGACCACTGTAGAGCCAAGAACGTTCTATATAGAACGTCCTTGGTAGAGCATAGCTCTTATATTTATAAAAGTCATGTTGATAAAGATTAGTCAATGTTTGTTGACAGGCGGACATATGGGGTGAACCAGACCATCTACAATCTGTTGACGTCTATGTGCCACCCGAACATTTACAACGTTTCATTGATAATCTCTACCAGGAAGGAAGTACGTATGATGTCATTATTGAAGACATACAAGAGTAAGTGGACTTTATTTTATTTTACTGTATATATAACCATGTACATGTATAATAATTATACACACTATAATAAAAAAAATTCCCAGAAATAAATATAATTAGAAAAAAAATGTTCAATTAATAATATCTTGTCACATTTGTATAATCTAACTACTGATAAACACGTTATTATTTTTTTATCTTATTAGATTGATAGACCATGAAGAGGATCCTCCAGAACCTCTATCCACCCAATCTAGGTCTCGTCGCAGTCTTGATAATTCCACTGAACAATACAATAACGAGACCCGCAGCAGACGAGAGTTCTATCAGCAGTCATTAGATGGCATAGTTCAGTCTTACGCCAGATACAATGACGTAAGATACGATTATTTCGTTGATTTCTCGCTTATGTCTGCTTAATCTAGCAACATTCCTGCATTCATTCACAAGCACAGTAACTGTTCAAGGGGTGCCTAAAATCACGTTCTAATAATTTTGTATTTAATATAATAGTATTGGGTAGAAAGAATTACTTATTTATCCTTAAGTACTAAGAGCCAAATTTATCTTTTTATAACGAGACTAAAAGACAAATACACACATGTAGTAGGTGTACCACGGGATGTTTTCTGCTTCTAGATATTGAGTTGGATTGACGAATTAGTGACAATCAACCCACAGTTGATTCAGGTAGATCATATTGGAGACTCTTGGCAGGAACGTCCAATCAAAGTTGTCAGAGTGAGTGTCTAATATTTTAATACATAAATCTCAAATCGAATTCAAATTGTTATAATTACCCATAGGCCAACATATAATCCATTTGTTTTAATAGATATGATGTATATATTTATGAATAGCTTTGATTATAGTCCTCCATGGAGAGGTCAATATGCATGTACATATTATGATTTGCGGCACACGACGATGTAGCCCCTATAATTATTCAACTCAGTTTACCCATCGCTGAATATTGAACAACTCCATGACGGCCGACAAATAATTTACTGTTGATACGTCAAATAGGATGGAGCCTAATATTTTCATGTTTGTATGTGCAGTTGGGATGATTAAAACTTGTTAATCTACAGATTGGTACAGCACTCGGAGAAACTAAACCCATCATATGGATTGATGCTGGCATACACGCTCGTGAATGGATTACTCCAGCAACTGTACTATACATCATCAACGAAGTAGGTTATATTATCATGATTATTGGAGGCTTTTGTCTAAAAGAAAACGTATTGCTAGTATTAGATTTTTAAATGTCAAATTCATAATACTTTGTCTATTTTACCATGTTAATGTAGGCCTGCGTAAATATATATATTCCATAGTAAATAGCGTGGCTATCTGAACTACGTAAATGCATTCATCCATGCAAGTAAACATTTTATATCATCCATGAAATCGCACAGCTTATATGACTGATAATCTCTTACATAAGTTCCCGGTATATATTTCCTTTCTTACCGTCATCCCGAGAGTGGTACACACTGTTTCAGTCTCCGCAGGCACGAGACGTGGGAACAATGTTGGTTGAATGTTGGGCCAGCGTCGCTTCACACAAATATATTTAAATTTATTAATTTTTATTTTCAGTTGGTTGGACAATACGGGTTCGATCCCGAAATAACTAGGATGATGGATACATACGACTGGTATATTTTGCCCGTGGTGAATCCCGATGGATATGAGTATTCACGAGAGAATGTGAGTAGCATTACAAAATGGATACATCGTCCCCTTGAATATGAAAGGGTGTATCTGCCACAAAGTATCTGCCACTTTGTGGCAGATACACCCTTTCATATCCAAGGGGACGACATTTCTGGCCTTTATTTACCTGGTTGCATTTATCATAAAAATGTAATTTAGCCATTAGATTTATATGGATAATAAGTTACAAAAAAATATGATATTGTACAGAATCGACTGTGGAGGAAGACAAGGCGCACAATCCCTGGAGCCCCTAGAATGTGTCCCGGAATAGATCCCAACAGGAACTGGGATTTTCAATGGAGAGGTCAGTCTTTTTTTGTAATAAACGAAAAAACAAACAATGTCAAAATTGTGAATAAGACGATACGATCAGTGTCAAAGTTGTGAATAAAACGATAGGGTGTGTTTGGAAGGTAATATCTTAATTCGAGGTCCTTCTTCTACCATTTCGGCCCTACTATGAGCCTCGGGATCATATGACCAAGATTTCTAGCCCATTCTGGTATGTGATATATTATGCGACCGTAAATTTGTCAGCAATTAGAATACTAGTAGGTTTTTGGCTACCATATGGGCAAATGTAATACACTATTCTGTTTTATATCAATCCAGGTCATGTAGCGACCGTTGCTCCATACATTCGTAAAGAATGATGTAGGTCAGTAGTTATTCAGACACTCCCCTTTTCGCCAATAGTCTCCTAAATAGGGATAAATTTACCAAAAAATACCAAACACTCCATGCTCCCTCATTTTCGCAAATCCTGGATGCGCTCGCTGCTGTTGTTGGTGGGAATAAAACTAGCAAAAAAAAACTAATTAGGGTAGTTAGTTAATTATTTGATATAGGTTATTATGAACATTATTGTATTTACTGTACAGATGGTTGTGTAGCCTGGAATTCTATGAGATGTACCGTGGCCCTCCCTTGCACGCACATATATGGAGGGGAACATCCATTCTCTGACCCTGAAACCCGTGCCATGGCTGATGTACTGTGGGAGAACCGTGCCAATATTAAAGCGTACCTCTCCCTGCACGCATATTCACAGATGTGGCTGCACACATGGGGGTACACACGTGACCCCTCACCTTATCTAGAAGACATCGTAAGTGTTTGCTTATCATTATAAATCATAATATTTTTAACCCTTAGAGCACTGATGTCGACTGCAGTAGACATTCTGGGTTTACATTAGCACCTGTATAACCCCTGATAACGAACTGTTCAAATTAAAATATGCCTTCAATCTTGAAACACTGATATATATTGGGACTTAAATTTCACAAATAACATAAATTTTCGGTCACTTGAAGTTGTGGATCGCGGTAGCGAGACACAACTCCAAGGGACTGAAAATTTAAATTGAATAGCTCACTGAGGTTGATTCAACGTCGCAACAACGTCGTGTACCCAGTGGGTTATTTGTCTATTAGGTCTGACCAAAAAACCAACAACACTGACCTAACCACTTTTTATTTGTTAGGAACGGGTTTCGAACATATCAATTGAAGCTATCACCTCAGTACATGGAACTGAATATGTCACTGGCGCACCTGCTGAAATTCTATGTGAGTACAAAACATTATTGAAAAAAAGATAGTTAAATTTGCAAAACTATACTGGCTTAGACTATAGCAATACTGGTGTGGATAATTTGAATCATACATCAATTTATACTACAACCAAAAAGTAAAAAACTAAATAATCATGATAAAGAAAACAAAAGGTTGAGTTATGAAAAATTGGAAACCAGGAGTGACTCAGGCCTATATAGTTGAAAACATATAACATGTGAAGTTATACCTCAATATTCATTTGTTGTAGACAAGGCTGGAGGCACATCCATGGACTGGGCTCACGGAGTGGCTGGCATCAAATATAGCTTTAGTTTGGAGCTCAGAGACAGAGGACAATACGGATTTTTTCTTCCCAGAAGCCAGATTGTCCCAACTGCAGAAGAAACATTCACCGGAATTTTAGCAATGGCCAACGAAATTAAAAAGGAACTTTAGATTTACTTATGCTGATGTATAGGATCAGATAAATACCAATTTAAAACAGCACCATGTTTGCTTTATAACGTGCTGTGATGTTTTGTTGATATACCGGTAAGTTCGCATCTGCCCACAGATAGGGTGAAATCTCATAGTAGCTTAGTAAAATCAGGTCGAATAACAGTACCTGTATATTATTTTTAGCAAACACGAGATGATGACCAAAAGTTGGGTTTAAAGGTGATCTATCACCCCTTACATAGTATGAATAAGTTTGTGACAAATAAATCAAAGTTGCCACAAGATGGGGCACAAGTGTTTCCTTATATGGGGTGATTGGCTATCATGTGACCCTCTGAGAGGGTCACATGATAGCCAATCACCCCCATATATGGGGTGATTGGCTATCATGTGATCCTCGGAGAGGGTCACATGATAGCCAATCACCCCATATAGGGACATAATTATTCATACCATAGAAGGGGTGATAGATCACCTTTAATGGTGGCCAATCATTGCAGACGTGGTCTGACATTAACAACATAGGTTCAATATCTTACGTTTGCTGAGTTATTCTGTATATATAATATTGGCGCAATACGAGAAAGAGCTGTTCATTTATATATATTTATTATTTATTATATTATACTAAACAGTAAAATGTAATCGTATGTGTGGGCATAAGTTATGTGCATCAGAGTGTGCAATTCAGGATGATTGCGATAATTACATGATCGAATACTATTTATTAGTGTAATCTTCCATACTATCTATATTATTGTTCTCGGTATAATATGTGGACGGGCCATGGATTGGATTTTCAGGTCTTCTTGTCGCCCAACCTCTCAGCGCAAAGTAAAAAAGTAACGTCAAGCTATTACCATATCAATGTGCCGCAAAACGATCGGCACTGGTAGTTCACTTCGTGTGCAAAACATTTTGTGATACAATTATGGGCTCTGCTCATGTTCCTCGCTTAATATAAGATACAAATTATAGGCCGACCGTTAGACACAAACTGTGTCAGGGGATGTTGGCGTATATCCATCATTCATCATTATCATGTGGCCTTCCTTATTATATGGATGCTTCATAGGGGGGAACAAAGTGAAAACCATTGTCTATAGCTTATCTCAATGAGGGAGATACAATAATGTTAAAGTATACATAGATAAGAATTATT
This sequence comes from Flabesymbios commensalis, assembly GCA_964017125.1. Lineage (NCBI taxonomy): Eukaryota > Metazoa > Annelida > Polychaeta > Terebellida > Flabelligeridae > Flabesymbios > Flabesymbios commensalis. The sequence continues at coordinate 36,945,459 of OZ024909.1, forward strand.
GTTATGATATATATAGTTGGTAAGGCACCTCGCTATCACTTACATGGTATGCATATTGTGAAATTTAATTAATAAATACTTGCCCCAACTAAGAGTCAAACATGAATAATATCAAACGGAATGGATTATATAATGTTTTGCCCAAAGCAATCCAGTAGTGTCAGGGTGTTGTATTTTTGATCTGTTTTTCATGTGTTTCTGAATAAAATGCATTATACCATGACAATTTGCCTTCAGTTATTCTCTATTACAGTAATTAATATTGTATCCTAACCCTTGAAGCCCTAAGTTATCAAATTTAAAAATACTTACACGTGTGCCATTCACATAAGAACATGTGCCAATCTAGCAAATTTAATGGTAATTTCTCCTTCGAATTCCCGTGGGACAAATAAAAAAAGGTAACCAGAAACCCAGCACACCCGAGACGTTGAACCGATGTTGTTAATGTTGGGTCAGCGTCGTGGACGGTGAGCCAACATTAAAACAACATTGGTTCAACGTTTCGTGTTGCTTCATTAATATATACCGCATTAGTATCTTTATGCGAGGTGTCAAGGTGCATGTATTTAACTGAACACGGAGGTGTCCGGTGATTTCGGACCTCGACTATTTCGGACTGGTGATTTCGGACGTCAATCGGTGATTTCGGACGGTGATTTCAGGAGGTGTGCGGTGAAATCGGACGCCGCGGTGAATTCGGACGGTGATTTCGGTCGGTGTGCGGTGAATTCGGACGCCTAACTTAGTAGTCTTTCATATCACTGTTTTGGTACTAATATCGCAAATTTCGGATGGTGATTTCGGACAGTGATTTTGGACGGAGATTTCTAACGGTGTGATTTCTGACGGCATTATGCATGAGGAAACCTAATATTATGATAATTAAAACGAACAGACATGACATAGGATAGATATTCACGGTATATAAATAATGATATACAGCGTTAAAACATATAAATTCTATTTCACATTTGTGTGACCATGGCATTTCATTCTCCACCCATTGAGAGGTTAAACCAATGCTGGTTTAATGCTGGGCCAGCATCGCAGACGCTGATGCAGCATTCACCCGGAATTGTTTCAACGTCTCGAGTTTGCTGTCAGCACGGCGAGCATGCAGCACTTGAGATGGTATTTTTATGACTGATAAATTTGAGCGTAGTGGCCTATTAAAGTTATTGAGTGACTCACTAATCATGCTAATAAGATTTGTAGATAGGATTTCAAAGAAGTGTTTGAACAAGTATTCTTCTATTGTCTAACTGTCTGCATTGTTTACAATATGTCTGTTCAACATTTATGTGTGACACCGGTCAGTCTATGCCTGACGCGCGGGCCGCGACCGCAGACACACCGGATCGTTAACCCTCTGCGTCCCGATAACCATGACATGAAGACGTGTATTCCACGTCAATTATTTGTTTTAAAATTTACCATGCATTAAGAATTACTTTAAATCCGATTATGGTCAGCTGCAAAATCAACTACAAAGTAGAGTGTTGTGTTGTATAATTATAACATATTTGTAGGTTACGATAGGCGCTATTGCAGCACATAGACTGTAAAGGGTCTTAAATCATGGCACGCGTTATCAACCCTTATTCTGCTGATGGTCACAGTCAACATCCTAAAATATAATATTTATTATTTAAATAATTATCTTTGTATTATTTTCTGTTGATAACGTGCTTGGGTCGTGAAAATGATAATAATTATAATAAAAAAATTAATTATCTATAAGTTTCATCCATTTGAAAATTGTGCTCGCATTATCTTGACAGCAGTTTTGAGAGTGAACTTGCCGTTTTGCCACAAAAGTATGACCGTTGTCTGCTGATCTTTGTATTTCTAAAATGATATGCATAAGTATTTGATAAAATATGACTATATAACTGTATTAGGTTTCCTTATGCATAATGCCGTCCGAAATTATCGATATTAGTACAGGAATAGTTATATGAAAGAGTACTCTGTTAAGGTTTTTTATACACACCGTCCGAAATCACCGTCCGAAATCACTCTCCGAAATCACCATCCGAAATTAGCGATATTAGTAGTCTACCAAAACAGTGATATAAAAGACTACTAAGTTAGGCGTCCGAATTCACCACACACCGTCCAAAATCACCGTCCAAATTCACCGCGGCGTCCGAATTCACCGCACACCGTCCGAAATCACCGTCCGGACAATGGCAATAGACTCGTAGACCCCAAAAAACCTGTATGTACCAGGTTTCAATACTGTTAACTGAAAATAAGAACGATTTTTTTTATGTCGGCTTATATCATAAAATAAATTCCTATACAACAAGCAGGATATAAATTTAGATTTAAACACAGGAAGCGAAACCTGACCAAAACTTGCAGTTTTTTCAATACAAATAATTCTTGGAACACAGGAGTGGATTGATATTGGTCATAAGTAAAAAATATTAAAATGGTACAAAAATACAGTTCTGATACCTTCTTTTCTATAGTTCTTATTTCGCCATACAACATAGGCTTGTATCAGAACATCAATATAACATATATGTACAATACGTCACAATAAAATTAAATGATGAAATAACTCAAGCTGAAAAAAGTGACTAACCGCCCCACACATTTACTAATACAAAATTTACAATAAACAATGAACTAATCATACAGGAAGGAAAGCTGGCGTTGAGGGGGGTAACTGATTTTTTGAATGAAATCAAGCGACGAATACTAACGCTGACAATGTGCACAAACTCCCATAATGCAGGTGCGTATCCCATGAGGTCAGCTAACGTCTTGACATACATGACTGGCTACACAACTATTACAACGCAAGGAGAATTAAACAGCGTTGCATTAAAGATTACACATAAAATGAAGTGAATACGTAAACGATATAAAGATCATAATAACATATTATGTGATCATCAGTACAAATAAAATACATCATAAAACACAAATCTTCAACCGCCATAAAGAATATTTCAATAATAAAATTAACAAAAGCAAGATGGCCGCCATAGTCTCGTTTCGGTAACACATGAAAACAGACTATTCCAATAGACTCCCAGAGCCCCGAAAACATATATAGACTATGCCAGATTTCAAAACATTCAACTGAAAATAAGAACGATTTTTTGTATTTGATAAAATCAAGATGGCCGCCATAGCCTCGCCATTGTCCGGTCGTAGATGAAAATGGACAGTGCCAATAGACTCGCAGAACCTGGAAACTTTTATGTACCACGTTTCAAGGCACTATTATGAATTCTAAACAAAAGTCGCCAGCTGGCGGTCATTTTGATTATATCGATGGAAAGCTGAAAATCTAAACAGGTCATTCGATCCATGGGCCCGTTTCAACATCATTCTCACTCAAATATAGCTCATTTGCATATGAGGATCGTTGAGATTAAACGAGTGGCTCGGATCCTCCCCATACATGTTACAGAGGGAGTCAAACGAGGAATGTCAACGGTTTTTTATCATTTTCGTAAGCGGCGGGAATTAGGTCACGAGAAATCTGGAAAATAACGTACCAAAAACGCGCCCCAGACTCATGGCGGGACTTCATATTAAAAAATTGGAGAGATCCAATAGTTATCGCATTAACAATCACTTATTTTAATCTTTGCATTGACCTATGAACTTTACCTTTGGTAAAAAAACATTACCTGAGGGGTTGAATGTTCGTATAGATTATGAATTCAATCAGTTGAGCAATGTTGGATCAGTAGCCAAAACTGGCGGCGTACGGCGGGTGGCGGCGCACGAAGGGGACAACAATACCCCTTTGGGCCCAAAGGACTGAGGGGTACAAACGGCTATAGTCGTGCTTAGCCCTATAAGGGTTAATATACCGTCCACTCCAAGATGGGCTTTTTCGTTCAAATCATCCTGATTATGGTGATGTATCGCTGGCAGTTATCCCAAAATGTATTGGACTCTTGACACGTCTCATTGATATTTATTTATTAACGTGGAACTACAATGTTATATTCGGGGCAAATAAACAAGAATTTGTGTAAATATCGACGAGCGCATGTTGAGTAAACTAATTGGATTTTGGCAGCATTTCTTGTGGGCTTCTCGAGGTAGCATCGAGAACAAACTTTAATGTCAGGGTCCATATTCTCGTACAAGTTACGATACATCGTAGGCTTCTGCTTGGTCGAGACGGCCGTCTCGACTAAGCAGAAGCTTACGATGTATCGTAGCTTGTACGAGAATACGGGGCCTGTTCTTGAGTTTACAGCAAGGTCATAGACATGTCTATGAACTCTACAAACTCTACAAACTCTACAAGAAAATCCCTCATATCGGATCTCATCGTAGAGTTGACGTACGGTCGCCTTATAAACACCCTAAGAACTACACACGATTCTTAAATAGTTCGTGTCGTTTCTTACAACCCTATTACAAAGTTGGTTTAATTAGCAAGAACAACTTTAGACACACTTGAGAAAATTAAGTGATTGTCTTTGTACGTTGATCGTATGGATGTCGTAAAAACTCTTTAAGAGCAACTTGAACAGTTAGGACATTCCTGAGGCGATCCTACGTCCACCCTGGTGCGTTCATAGAGTTCTCACACATGTCCAATATTTGGCTACAAACCTAATAGCAAGATACAAAAGTATTTTTCTTGCGACCACCTTGACATTATTTTGAAGATAAGAAGAAATTATATAAAGCACATTTCATTCAATTATGGTCGTATCACGGCCATTTTGAATTTATTTATAATAAGCATAACTATCCTAATATCTGTTCCATTACAACGGATTTGAGTTGTAAACTTCATTTTTGCAAAAGTGGTATCTAAATCATGTGAAATGCACAATTATTCTAGTGCCTCTCTTGAGGCTTGATATCAGTGTGATTTTGTATTTCAGATATTTCAAAACGATAGGCCTATATGTAACTACACCACACAGATTGTTGTAAAGATTTAATTGATATTTCACTTCATAAATTTGTTCCACGTAACATTTTTTCACTAATCTCCAGGACATCACCATAAATTTGGTGACATAAAAAAATGTTGGTTATTTAAATTGCAGACACTGCAGCGTCTCCTATCACACAGAAGTGAACAGTTATGGCCAGCAGAAGTTTGGCTGACGTCTTATTCAGCTAAATTCCATGGCCGGCCCCGGGTCTGGTGGAATAGGTTCAGCTTTTAGCTAAGTTTGGACCTATATGTTTTAATTGCACATATACTACGCCGATGTTTCAATGTATATGTTCCTCATATACAATACGTTAAACCACCAAACGTCTTAGGGACATGTTACATTCACCATATTGCGAACAGTATACGGAATCATGTGATTCACTTTATGGAACGTCAAGCAACTGTAATTGTATTGTTTCGCAGTACGTTATAATTATTGTTGGTTACCTAACGAAATTTCTACTTTTGAGTACGGAAGGAACATTTGCCACCTGGTGGCGTGTGTCGCTCTTTCAAATTTGTCTTTGGTTGAGCTCCGAGTTATGTATTTTTATCGTACAAAAAACAGACACATAAAATGGGGAAAATTTGTTTATTAAAAATAAACATCAAACGACTACAAATAAAAAGGGCTTCACTTCAAATGTTGTTAATGTAAACGTGGTTGTAACAGAGTGAAGCCCTAAGACCAAAATAGGTATAAATTTACTTGACAGTCAGTTAACAGGATTAACCAGTGAATATTATTACATGTCTCTAATTGATCTAATCTACTATGAATATTTATACATGTCTCAAATTGATCAAATCTACTAGGACTATTTATACATGTCTCTGATTGATCTAATCTACTATGAATATTTATACATGTCTCTGATTGATCTAATCTACTATTTAAATGTGAACTTTGACTCTTGTATCATTACAAACAAATTAGATAATATCAACCAAACTATCAATAACAATCTAGTAATTGTTCACACAAAACCAAACCTATCAATAACAATCTACTAATTGTTCACATTAATATATTAATGAACATTGACTCTTGTATCATTACATACAAATTACATAATATTGACAAAATCTATCAATAACATTATTAAACAAGATTATCTGTTGTTGAGGAGGGTATGAAAACGGTCAGAAGAAAAATGAACAAAAAACTTGCAGCGGATGGAAGCGGGAGGAGGTGGGATTTTCTTGATAGACATAGAATCTGCTATATAAATTTATATTTCTTTCGGATTAATTTTTGGTTTGGATCACCCTTAAGATTTCATTGCTAAAAGAGACCGTTACAAACAAATCGAGATCCGAACAAGCCACGAATTACATAGCTTGGGATTCGCCTAAGATTAATAATCTATTTTGTGTCCGATAAAAAGAGCTTTCATTTTACGAAAACTCTGTATTTATCGTACAAAAAACAGACACATAAAATGGGGAAAATTTGTTTATTAAAAATAAACATCAAATTAAACGACTACAAATAAAAAGGGCTTCACTTCAAATGTTGTTAATGTAAACGTGGTTGTAACAGAGTGAAGCCCTAAGACCAAAATAGGTATAAATTTACTTGACAGTCAGTTAACAGGATTAACCAGTGAATATTATTACATGTCTCTAATTGATCTAATCTACTATGAATATTTATACATGTCTCAAATTGATCAAATCTACTAGGACTATTTATACATGTCTCTGATTGATCTAATCTACTATGAATATTTATACATGTCTCTGATTGATCTAATCTACTATTTAAATGTGAACTTTGACTCTTGTATCATTACAAACAAATTAGATAATATCAACCAAACTATCAATAACAATCTAGTAATTGTTCACACAAAACCAAACCTATCAATAACAATCTACTAATTGTTCACATTAATATATTAATGAACATTGACTCTTGTATCATTACATACAAATTACATAATATTGACAAAATCTATCAATAACATTATTAAACAAGATTATCTGTTGTTGAGGAGGGTATGAAAACGGCACACAGACACAAAGTGTCTGACCCCCACAACACAAACTTACGAATGCATCGTAAGAGCACATATGAATTCCAACCTCTCATCTGTCTAATCCACCATTACTTGCGGCATCAGAAACAACACTAATTCTAAATAGTGAAGTGCTATATAGTCTGAAATTTAGTTTTTAAATTGAAATTAGGATGTCTACAGAAGTGAAACTTGAAATTTACATGTAATGAATAGATAACCAAATAATTAAAATTTCCAAATGTAGATAATAAGGGACACATTATCATAACATCTATTGTATTTATAATTCCTGAAGCAAGTCTGAGTAGTGTTTTGACTGGCTGGATTTATATGTCAGTGGAATTTTATTTTCTGTAAGTGTAAAATCTGACCACAGAAGTATACAGACCTCATTTTGAGCTGACCTAGGTATTGCAGACACACTTTGAAAACATAAGAAGACCACAAAACATAGATTTAGAAGGATTTGAAGCAAATTGGGAACATGAGGAAATGGTCCACATCTTGAGTATTGCTGTATTCACTAAAAATTGTGTTTACATATACATTCAAAAGCAAGATCTAAAGAATTCTAAAAAAAATAAAAAATAATAATAATAATTTCTTACTCACGCAGTTATTGACGAAAAAGCAAAATTTTAGCTTTTTCTTCTCTTCTACGGGAGAAGAAAAAGGACATAAATCATTCACATTTAAAGTAATTCCACCTGTAAGAATGAGCTTGTGGATATTGTATCAAAAACCGACTGGCCGAAATCGGGTTGGCAAATCACTCCCCATCATGTTTTCCATTGTTAGAACAGCTGGCGCAAGTCCTGCCGAACTAACAAATGGAAAATCATGTTTGGTTCTTCACAAAGTTTATTGCATCTGGCGCAAGTCCGGATGCATCCTGCCCATACTTGCTAGCACTGATTTCAGCAGCTGGCGCAAATCCTGATGCTAGAATGAACTAATTCCACCTGTAAGAATGAGCTTGTGGATATTGTATCAAAAACCGACTGGCCGAAATCGGGTTGGCAAATCACTCCCCATCATGTTTTCCATTGTTAGAACAGCTGGCGCAAGTCCTGCCGAACTAACAAATGGAAAATCATATGTTTGGTTCTTCACAAAGTTTATAGCATCTGGCGGAAGTCCGGATGCATCCTGCCCATCCTTGCTAGCACTGATTTCAGCAGCTGTCGCAAATCCTGATGCTAGATTAAACTAATTCCACCTGTAAGAAAGAGCTTGTGGATATTGTATCAAAAACCAACTGGCCCAAATCCAGTTGGCAAATCACTCCCCATCATGTTTGCTATAGTTAGAACAGCTGGCGCAAGTCCTGCCGAGCTAACAAATGAATAATCATATGTTTGGTTCTTCATGAAGTTCATTGCATCTGGCGCAAGTCCGGATTCATCCTGTCTATCATTACTAGCACTGATTTCAGCAGCTGGCGCAAGTCCTGATGCTAGATTAATCAAGCTAGACAGAGAGCATCATGTAGTTGGCGTATAAGGCATGCAATAATTACTGCGGCCTGTAACAACTGGCCTAGTCTTGTTGTAACTGACCTTGTATTTATTGACTAATAATATGTTCTTGCAGTAGTTTAATTGAATAATTATATTGCTTTTACCTTACACTCCTACACTTGGATACTCTTCCGAATTATTTTAATTTACAAATTATTTATTATATATATATATATCTAAGTAAGAATTATGAAAGATTTAATTCTTGTGGCCATTTTTTTTTTTTTTTTTTTTTTTTTTGTTATTATTATTTAATTTCAAAGCAGCTGGATCACTAAGCTTTACAAAACAAACGACAAAGAAGAAAACTTAGAAAGAAAAAGGTGACCCAAAACATAATTTCGTAGGATCCACTTGAAACCTAAGGTCCCTTTGGCAAAGCCAGAGAATGGCCTACAGGAAAACCAGCCCCTGGGATTATTCCAGAGTCATCACAAATTGGCATAATTGCATTAATTATATAAAATGAAATCAAGAGATTATCAACTATATCTCTTCTCATTAATTTAAATTATTACTAATGAGAACGTTAAATCTTAACTTCCTAACATGAATTATTTTTAAATATCTTTATGAGCACTAATATTGTATATTTTAATTTGAGATTAAGATTGGCTGGTATGTATGCTTCATTGACCAAAAGTAACAAAAAAAGAAAACTCCATTCAAAGAGGAAAGGTGCCAAAAACATAGTTTTGACAAAGACCTATCTGAAACCGAAAGCTGTACTGGCGAGGCCAGAAAATAGCCCACAGGAAACAAATCCTGACAGGAATCAGTGGGTCCACCACAAATTGGCATCAGCCAATGTGATCATCGCCTCCAGAGTTTATCAAATCTTGCTAAATCAAATCCTAGAAACAACAATTGCTCCTCTTATTTATTTATATTATTTGTAAATTTATGCCCTACAAATCACACGATAAAATGTACCCAAAAAATTTAAGTAACAAAGATGAAACTCCAAAAAATGAGGAAAAAGGCCAAAAACATATGTTCCTGACAACAAGACCTATCTGAAACCCCATAAGGCCGCAGTGGCAATGCCAAAGAATGGCCCACAGGAAAAACAGTTCCTGAAAGGAATCAGTGAGTCAACCACAAATTGGCATAAATGCATAAAAGCAGCCAAAGTGGTTATCGCCTCCAGAGTTAATCAATTTTTGTTAAACAAATTCTCTGAGACAATTATCATTGATTTATAAAATTAATATTGTCTATTGCATTAAAACGAGCACCATCTCAAATGTTTACTCAGCGAATCACAACAAGAATCAAACTTCTTATTAAGATAATTTATAAAGTTGACCCTGCAAATCACACAATAAAATGTACCCAAAAAAATTTAAGTAACAAAAATGAAACTCCCAACGAGGAAAAAGGCCAAAAACATATGTTCCTGACAACAAGACCTATCTGAAACCCCATAAGGCCGCAGTGGCAATGCCAAAGAATGGCCCACAGGAAAAACAGTTCCTGAAAGGAATCAGTGAGTCAACCACAAACTAGCATAAAAGCAGCTAAAGTGGTTATCGCCTCAAGAGTTAATCAATCTTTGTTAAACAAATTCTCTGACACAATTATCGTTGATTTATAAACTTAATATTCTCTAAAGTGAACGCCATCTCAAATTTTTACTCAGCGAATCACAACAAGTTAACATAGTACTTTTTCACCTGGATGAAACCAAAATTTTTATATAACAAAGATGAAACTATTTTCCATCCCCCTTGACATATTAAAAGTTATGGAAGCATCATCCAAACCCAAATTTGGATGCAAAAATGCAAATGATTTTTTCATTATGTCATTCCGCAAATGTTTGATAAATGAGAAACCGATCAGTGCTACTCTGCATTATGAGAATTCTTGTTTTATGCTCAATTTGTTAAATTTGATAATTTAATAACAACGGGAATTCATGATTGAAACAAAGAATGAGTGAACGATAATGTAAGGTTTTGAGACTGACTAGACCACATGGAAAGCCAACAATGTCAATGAGACAAAGATAAGGGTCATAATCCAAATAATTGGTCAGACAGATTCAATAACAACCACGCAAAGCTGTTATCAAATATATACACAAACTATTAAAAATATTTGTAACATAAATTTTATTTATAGATCTTTATAGTCATAAAAAAATAAACTATAGACAGCTACAAATTTTTAATGTGCAATTGGTTATCGCCTCAAAAAGTTCATCAAATCTTGCTATTTTAAATCAAATTTAAAACTGGTGAACTATCACCACTCTCATTGATTTAAATTAAATCAAAATTATATGGTCATTGTGCTTTTAACTTAATTTAAAGTTAACACTAGCGCTTAAATTTCTGAGATTGTATATTTTTTAGTCTACATTTTATTAAAATCATGAAAGAACAGTCCAAACCAAATTTAATCCAGATGAATTTTGTATTATGAATTTGTCACTCCAAAAATATGTCACTAGTGACTGGAAGTGCTGCCGACTATTACACTAATAATGACGATTCAACCAGTCTAATGGTAGACTAGTCTACATCATATATTTTAATTTTTATTCCATAGTCTATACTAAACTATAGTATAGTCTGAGTCTACTAACAGTTAGAGTAACAATTAGAGCCGAGTCTAGACTATATCTAGACTCCAGTAACTTTGACATTTGATTAACAGCGCGTACGGATAATACTATTAATAATAGTTAATAAAAACACGAATTCAGCGTGAGCGATAATATAAGAATTTGAAGTGGACTTAACCACGTGACTGCGACCGGATTGATGTCGGCGATGTCAATCGAAGTCATAATCTAAAAAACCACTGACACATGGTTGAACATATTCAAAAACAATGCAAAACTATATCTATCATATAAAAGAACTATTGAAACGTATTTAAAATACAAGATTTTCTTGATAGACATAGAATCTGCTATATAAATTTATATTTCTTTCGGATTAATTTTTGGTTTGGATCACCCTTAAGATTTCATTGCTAAAAGAGACCGTTACAAACAAATCGAGATCCGAACAAGCCACGAATTACATAGCTTGGGATTCGCCTAAGATTAATAATCTATTTTGTGTCCGATAAAAAGAGCTTTCATTTTACGAAAACTCTGTATTTATTTGACAAGAACTTCCATTTGTTATTCATACTTTAAATCATAAAAATTGTTCCCCCCTCCGCTCCTCCTTTCTCCATAGGTGATGGGTTGGTGTTGTGCTTGCGCGATGCTTATTAAGGCTTTTTCGTTGCCCTTCACGGTCTTTAGATTAAGAATATACGGATATATAAATTTAGATGTAAATAAACATCCTCTCACAAACAAACTGTCTGTCACTTTTTCGGAAATGTTTACCAATATGAAATAACTGTTTTGTATAGGTTTTATAAATGTACCAATATCGCATTTTTCACTTGGATCGTTTGACTATATGCTTTTGAAAAGGCAACTTCGTCAAAGTGATATCATGTTTTTGTTGACTAGTCAATTTATCAAATTACTAGTCATGCAGATTAAGAACCCTGGTCCGTTTGTTATATGTGTATTAGATTTATATACTGACGCTATTTGTATTATTTTACACGTGCCTGTACATAAACGAAATAGTTATATATACCTCCTATAATTTTAGTCAGGCACGTTTTTTGTGTTTATGTGAACATTTTTACTTTGTATATATTTATTTTTGATATTTTTCTTATCAATTAAAGGACACTCTAATGCCAGTATGTGTTAGTAATTTTTCATTGTTGTTATGTTTGGGGTTTCATAAATGAGTTTTTCACCGTTCAAGACAATTGCACTGCTATTGCAACAAAGACATGCATGCGCTTCTATGAAATGACCCTGGCCAGCGTTTCCCTGGTGTAAAACAAATTAGATAGTAGGAGTCTCGGTGACTTAGAGGTGGCGTGATCGGCCAAAGACCGCCAGTGCTCGAATTTCGAACCCTGTGTCTGGAGGGCAATGTCATCTGATCAATTCCACCATCATCACGAGGATCTCCTAGCACAGTTCAGCCTGCATATAAAAAATAGTGGCAAAACGCCCCATTCTTTTATTCATTCATTCATTCATTCATTCATTTATTTATTCATTCATTCATTCATTCATTCATTCAGTCTAGACTTTGGGTTATAAACAATGACTATTTTCTATAGGCTGTTTCAGCAGTGTATATCTGGACCAAAATATCCTGTCAAACCCACAACTTCAAGTGTGTACAAATTAATCATATTTGTTTAATTTGAGACCAAACTTTGATGCCTAAACATACATTTCATGGGTCAACATAGGAATGACTTCGCATTTATAAGTCATAACGACATCACTATGAATATAATTGACAACGCAAGACTTCAAAATTGGTCCTGCTCGCAGAGCATTTGATATATTGTGATGCTTGAAACTCTTATATTACATACAACTTCTCTGAGTAGTGTACTTTGTAGGCATAACATAATTATGTCATCATTTGTGCCTATAATGTGTGACTTGATACCGAATTTCCCTTCAAAATGTGTTTTTAATTCCGTCACAGGAAGGATCTGAAGATAATTAGATAAACCTTCAATCGCTTCAGTGGTCGTGAAATTATAGCACAGCAGTAATAAGCTATGATTGAGGAGGATCGAGTTTCTATGTGTTATGTAGTTGTTGTAATTTTTTTACGTAACAACTGTGCCTTATTATCGAAGTCCCAGTCAAATAACATAACATGGGGCATCAATAATACACTAGGCCATGGGCTAGAACCACCCACCATGCACCCCCCCCCCCCACATTTCACCCACACCAACTATTTTTAAACCTTGATATGTCTAAAACATGAAATGAGATGTTAACAGCAAAAAAATAGGAATGAACTTTATATTTTGACCCCTTATAGGGGGGTACCCCCAAACCCGTCTAAAATTAGAGGGTACGGCTACGCAAACGTCTGTCGTAGCTATTGCTGTTTAGCAATCTACACATGCAATATATCATATAAAAGGTAGTTAAATTTCCGTTCTAAAAATGTATTGCATGATGCAGTGGATTAAAGGGTTTTATCTACAAGTACGTTGAAACATGTTTTTTTATTACAAAATAATCAAAATCGACAACAAAACAAGCTAGTTAATATGATCAATGGAAACGACTTAATCAAACATAATTATTGGCCATATCTATATTTAACTCATGTTTTCTGAACCCAGATGTGTATTTGCTTGAAAATGAGTGTCATTTAGATTTGTAAATGGCATTTATATTTTTAAATGAGAGAATATTGCAGCCTTTTTATGGGCGGGGGCCCTAGGGTAGTGGTTAGTACCGCTGCCTTTCACGCCAGAGTTCGGGGTTCGGTTCCCGGTCTCGGCGGTTTGAAAGAAACAAAAATGTTTCTTCCCCATCCACGTGTGAAAGTCAGTATTGTGGGGAGCCTCCGTGACCGAGAGGTAGCGTGCTCGGCCTCAGACCGCCAGGGCTCGAATTTCGAATCCTGTGTCTGGAGGACAGTGTCATCTCAATCATCTCACCATCCTCAGGAGGTTCTCCTGGCCCAGTTTAGCCTATATGTGCACAAAGGTGGCCTAAAGCCCGATTCATTTCATTTTCATGAAAAAGTGTGTATTTAGGTGGGCTGAAATATAAAACATTGAACTTTGCTCGACATTTGAGTGCTAATTATTTTTTGCGCTTGTTTTTACATAATTTGGGTGTGCTGAATTCGAATATGTCGGTTAACATTCTATCTTTGGTTTCATTGACCTTCAAATAAGCAAAACAAAAAATGGCCGTCACAACACCAAAACAACACCGCGCTAATGTCGCTCGTTTTATGGGTATGCATGGTGTCAAAGGAATAACTGACGTTGGATCAATATTGGCCCAATGTCTGCGACGTTGACTTAACATTGAAGCAACAATGGGCTAATGTACATAGTGCTTGCCGGGCTGCCAGTAGATTTATTTTTATAGAACTTTGAATATTTAGAACTAAAAAAATGAATATCTGAGTCCCATTTCGAAAAACTTCAAAACCTTATATCTTTGATAATAATTCCCATCTTAAATCCTCTGGTGTCCTGGCATGCTCAATTTTGCGGACTAGTAAATTATAAGGCCTGATTTAAGTTTTTCGAGCTTCTGAGCGTGGAACATATCATGGATTTATGTGTAGGATAGAGCCCGAGGAGTTCTACACTCTTAACTGTGAAAAAGATCGAGGCCGAAGGCCGAGACTTTTTTGTAGCTGGAAATGAATAACTCCCTAGGGTTTTAACTGACTTAAAACACATCCATGGATCCCTCGTAGTCAACAGCTCGGTCATAACTGACTGATTATGCCTACCATGATAATTGGTCTGTATTTGATCAACAATAACACTTATATCCAAATACAAACGACATAGGAAATACAACTTACTACAAATAAAACAGTCAACAAATAATATCACATATCTCAATTACTGTATAAAAATACTACACAGACCGACAGACAGATGGTTAGCTTTTTAAAACACAAATTGTTTTGAAAATAAACAGTCATGTAGGCCAATATGATAGTTCCACTTACAAACTAAATAGATGTGGCGTTGTCATGATATATTTTGTAAAAACACAGGTTATTTTGAAAATATACAGGTTAACCCTTTCAGTGCGGGGACCGTCTTTATACGTCAGAATCTGACGCCAGATTCTGAAGTATAAAGACGGTCCCCGCACTGAAAGAGTTAAAACATTTCTAGCGACCGTGGAACTATAACATAGGTACTCAAATGAAGCAGAAAGTGCCACCTAAGACATATATAATGATGTGAAATTAAAAAAAAACACCATTGGTCTCCATAATTTAAACAACATTAATTGTGGTAAGGGTTAACTACACTCAAAAATATTTAAAAGCGTCATTACCGGAATATGCCATTATTTGTAATATGCAACGATCTAGTTATTAAGCACAAAATTATGAATTATAAATTATGAAATTCGCTCATTGAAAGGCAATCACACGACAGTCGAAGGTCAGAAGAACACTTTTTTTACAAATGCGCTTGACGCAGTTGACACAATCACAATCTTAATACGTGCGTCTTGGTGCATGGTTACATAGTGCCTGTGTCACACTCTGCAAAATTATATCAGAACAACATTTTCATATTCACCCGATAATACAATGTAAATAGCAACTTAAAGCTGCAAAAAATTTCATTAGTATTGTTTTATCTTCATGCTGCTTCATTTTTTAATTTCTAGATATGGTTTTAATTATATTTAACCACACACAAACTTGAAAGTACAGCATGGGATGGGAAGTTAATGACGTCAGTAGATGTAATTTAATAACTATGTTAAAGTTCAAATATGTGTCATAACATTTTGGTAGTTCATTCAGAGCACGTGCCCCAGTACCAGAGCCAAGTACAAATAGTCAGCTATTTAGCCATTGGAGTACTAAACACATTTGCGTTGACAAAAGACTATTATAAGGATAAGAAAAACATCAATATGTTGTTATCTCTAACATTTGCGTTAGTAAATCGGCTTCTTACTCACACGTCACCAGTTGTGCTGAACACAAATTACAGGAGGTAACGATGTAAAGTTATGTGTGTCTGTAAATAACTTTCTTTTTATGATTTCTTAATGAATAATAAATGATTTGTGGGACGTTAACTTTAAAACACCTGCACACCTAATCAGTAAAGTAACCAACACTTTTGCAAAGAGCTGGCAATGATGGATTCATTGTCTTCTTTATATAGATCACTGTTAATCTCTGTCCAGTATCTTGCACAATACAATTTACCATGTTACAGACATATAGTATTGAGGCTTCACCCTGGAGATCAGCAGCATATGGACAAGTTGATGACACTAGCCACTGATCCACAATATGAGGTGGGAAGAATATTACAATTTTCACTCGTGTCAACCAGTGTCCATACTTAAGACTCTCACTGATCATTTTTACCCAGCAAACACGAGGCATTTACCCCATGACGATTTAGTATTGGCCAAGCATCCGAGACGGTGGACTAACAAAATGACACAAATGTCAATGTCTGTGGTGCATAATATAAAGAATCCTAACCTTGATCCTATCTCAACTTTCTCTTTATTTCCATTACAAAAGTGAGGATTGATCCTAACTTTTGTAATGGAAATAAGAGAAAGTTGAGATAGGATCAAAGTTAGGATTCCTGCTCATCGTTAAGATCTATTGTGTGTATTCTTCACCACAACTAGTATAGCATAGCGACTGAACGTTGGTCTGCTCATTCCAATGTCTAAGTTGTGCATGCAACCTGATCTGATGTAGGCCCAACATTCTATGGTAAAACACTCTATGGTAAACCCACTCTTTAAATCAAACAACAAACATTTAATTGGGAGATTTACAAGAACGTATTTTGATATAATAATGGCAAAATTATGCCCGATATTTTACTACACATATGTATGAATGTATAACAATAAACAATGACAAGACCTTTTGTAACATGATGCATATACTCCTGATTATATAGTAGGCTACTTCTTATTTGGTCCACTAAAAATAATATCAACTTTATGTGTGTTGACCCAGTTACCAGCAGGAGTCAATATACTTTTTTATTCATGGACTTAGATATTGGTCTGCTGTGTTAATCATTGTTAATCAAATCCGTAGATGAAAAAAGGTGAAATACTAGGATGTCGATGATGAAATGCCAAGTCACCATTTTTAACCGTCGAGGGGCTGCACTATTCTTTGACATTTTTTATTCATTTTAAGTTTAAAATTTAACCCTGATGACTTACAATCGGTAGGCCTACATCATTTAACATCTGTGGTGCTCATTTGATAAATTTTAATCAATATGTTTAATGTTAAAAACAGTTTGGAAACGCTTGAAAGTGTCACCCGCACTGTAAAGGTTACCTCAGCAAACACAAACAAATGCTGTTTCAATGCTGTCTCACCGTCTGCGACGCTGGGCCAGCATTGAAATTTCATTGGGTTAAAGTTTCGTGTTTGCTGGGTGCACGCGCAGTTGTGTTTTTGTGGTTACAATGTGTGAAACGCACAGAGTATTGTATATGTATATGTGCGCTATGTAAGAACTCGCAATTATTGGTACTATTACTTGTTGACAAGTGGACATATGGGGAGAGACAACAGATCATCTACAATCTGTAGACGTTTATGTGCCTCTTATATACTTACAAAGTTTCATTAGGAATCTCCACCAGGAAGCAATTACGTATGATGTCATTATTGAAGACATACAAGAGTAAGTGGACTCTATTTTATTTTACAACAAACCGTAAGCCTCTACATCCATCGTATATTATTGTCAGCAGTAACATCGTTGATATAATTGATGCTAAAAGTAATGGCGGCCACTCCACCTTGATCCATTGATGACATTTCAAAATGAAGATTTTAGAATTAGATTTTAGATGTGTTTATAAATTACATATACTTTAAAAACAATTATAAATTGTTTGTGTCTCATCAGCCCTTTAACAACTATCTTAAACTAAAATTTTGTTGAACTCGAAAGAGTTGTTGGGAATTAACTAAAAACAGCCTTCTCTTCCCATAACACATATACTGGAGTTAAAATATCAGCAGATATTAATATAACCATGTGTGACAACCAACAATTCATTTTATAATAATGTTTATCATGCAACGTTAGGGAATTTGGGACAAAAATGTCCTCTTTTTTATATCTGCCAAATCATTTTTATAACACATATTTTTTCTTCATGCCTTATCTATGGTGTAAGGTTTCCGAGATAGTGAAGAAAGTTGAGCAAATCATGTGGCTATATCAGGCACGGTTTAATAGATGGTTAGACCAAAAAATTGTTATCCGTTATCCTTGTATAAAAATTACATTTTGTTTTACAATTATTGTGTTATAGCTACTTTGCCTGTTTTTCGAGATACGGGCAGTGGTACATAAAACCTATGTGAACTAGAATCAGGCAGACGTTTATTGTTACTACATGGAAAATAATTGACAGCGTCGTCAATAGAACTTTGCTAATGATTGCACTCCCGTTGTCCTGAACTTTAAATGGATTTTTTTATTAGATTGATAGACCACGAACAGGATCCTCCAGAACCTCTGTCTACCCAATCTAGGTCACGTCGCAGTCTTGATGGTTCCACTGAACAACACAATTAAGAGACCCGCAGCAGACGAGAGTTCTATCAGCAGTCACTAGATGGCATCGTGCAGTCTCACGCCAGATACAATGACGTAAGATAACGTTTTTCACCATTTCGGCTATTGTTTTTTACAATCAGTGTTCACATATCTAATATATATGCAATAATACTTTAAAATGGAAAATAATATTTGATTATTCACATATGTTGGTCAATAAAGAGCCAGATTCAGTCTTAGCTATTATGTAGAAAATGTGAAAGAGATATAATACACTACATGTTTGATGTTTGATACACTATGATTGTGATGCTTATAGATATTGAGCTGGATTGACGAATTAGAAGAAATTAATCCTGAGTTGATTCAGGAAGATCACATTGGAGAAAGTTGGCAGGGACGTCCTCTCAAAGTTGTCAAAGTAAGAGTAATATTTTCTAAAGAGTACGAAAACAACATTAGAATAATTATTGTATGTAAGCATTCATTTTTTTATTGATAAACGACAAGGTGCTCAATATAAATTGCAGGTGTCCATTCCTCCAATGTAATGGGATTATCCTTTTATGGTAAATGCGTTGCAAGTCACTATAGTCACTTTAAGAAAATAGTGATGCATGTCTATGAAGCTAGTTATACATAGTATATCGCAAAATTAATCGGTTAATAATTGGTAAGCAGCTTGATTATTACACATAATTAGTACACATAATGTGACTATATATGGGCCAGCAGGATGTATGCCGTGTATGGATAGTCGACGTCGTTTGATCACAGCATAACTATCTAATATTTCTTTATGGTGCTAAGTTATGTTCAATGCAAAATATTTGTTGAAGACACCAATATGTTTTGGATTGTTTCGTCTCATTTAAGCCTATCGTCCTCCATAGTCAAATATTAAATTCGAGGAATAATACCCGCGTCGTAGGACGCCTGCGTGACTGGTAGTGGAAGGCTTGATCCCAGACGGCCATGGTTCGATTCCCATATCTGAAGGGCAGTGCCTTCTGATTATCATCTCACCCTCCTCAGGAGGTTCACCTGGTCGAATGTATTAGTCACTTAAGCCCCCTCGTCGTCGTATTTATCGCACCACAATGGCATAGTTTGCACAATAATTAATTTAACCCCTACAACGCTGAAATACTTTTGTACAAACCATGGAAACCAAAGTGTTTTTTCTCAATTTGAGATCATCATAAATCTCTTAGCTAGCTCTTTCCGCTTTATTTGAATACATATGTCATGGGTCTACGGCCATTAGAAATATTTTAATTCATTCAGTGCGGGGACCGTTTTCTGTCAGAATCTGACGTCCACAGACGTCAGATTCTGACGTATAATTATTCAGATCTGACATTCTAGGTTTTTACAGTATATGTTTGTTATACGTCTACAATGTTTGATTTTGCGAAAATCGTCTCTTAAATTGGATTGATTAGGGTGATAAAATGTAACTTTGTCCTTCACAGATCGGCACATCGCTCGCCGAGACCAACAAATCTATCATAATTATGGATTGACGCCGGCATACACGCTCGTGAATGGATTACTCCAGCAACTGTACTTTTCATCATGAACGAAGTAGGTTACAGTGTCATTGGAGACTCATTAATCGTTTTGTAAAAGAAAAAAATATTTTTAGATTTTTAAATTGCATAATACTTTATCTCTCCTCTCAAGGAGTAGTTCACTGTGTATCAACAGCGGGACAAGTTTTCAGTTCTAGTCTATGGACATGTTTACATCATATGGTCATATGAGAAAATAAAATCACCAATTTTTTATGATTTTAACCTGGGCCAGTCCCTTTAAAGGCGTGCACCATTCACTCATCTTATCGGACGGATAATTGATAGCAGCGCCACAAATACTATGATGGAAAGCTAAAAGATAGTAGCTGCCTACTTGAAAAGTAACCAGTTACAGCCTTTTGGCTTTGTACGACAGAATATGTGGATTATGCCCTGTGTCATCTGAGCGGTTCACCCCTTTAACCTTTAAAGCGCTGAATATTTTGTATATAAGCCATGGGTTTTAAAACGGGTTTTATTCAATTTGACGTCATAAATGCCTTAGTTAGCTCTTTCTGATTCATTTGAATACCCGCGTCGTAGGACGCCTGCGTGACTGGTAGTGGAAGGCTTGATCCCAGACGGCCATGGTTCGATTCCCATATCTGAAGGGCAGTGCCTTCTGATTATCATCTCACCCTCCTCAGGAGGTTCACCTGGTCGAATGTATTAGTCACTTAAGCCCCCTCGTCGTCGTATTTATCGCACCACAATGGCATAGTTTGCACAATAATTAATTTAACCCCTACAACGCTGAAATACTTTTGTACAAACCATGGAAACCAAAGTGTTTTTTCTCAATTTGAGATCATCATAAATCTCTTAGCTAGCTCTTTCCGCTTTATTTGAATACATATGTCATGGGTCTACGGCCATTAGAAATATTTTAATTCATTCAGTGCGGGGACCGTTTTCTGTCAGAATCTGACGTCCACAGACGTCAGATTCTGACGTATATTTATTCAGATCTGACATTCTAGGTTTTTACAGTATATGTTTGTTATACGTCTACAATGTTTGATTTTGCGAAAATCGTCTCTTAAATCAGACTGATTAGGGTGATAAAATGTAACTTTGTCCTTCACAGATCGGCACATCGCTCGCCGAGACCAACAAATCTATCATAATTATGGATTGACGCCGGCATACACGCTCGTGAATGGATTACTCCAGCAACTGTACTTTTCATCATGAACGAAGTAGGTTACAGTGTCATTGGAGACTCATTAATCGTTTTGTAAAAGAAAAAAATATTTTTAGATTTTTAAATTGCATAATACTTTATCTCTCCTCTCAAGGAGTAGTTCACTGTGTATCAACAGCGGGACAAGTTTTCAGTTCTAGTCTATGGACATGTTTACATCATATGGTCATATGAGAAAATAAAATCACCAATTTTTTATGATTTTAACCTGGGCCAGTCCCTTTAAAGGCGTGCACCATTCACTCATCTTATCGGACGGATAATTGATAGCAGCGCCACAAATACTATGATGGAAAGCTAAAAGATAGTAGCTGCCTACTTGAAAAGTAACCAGTTACAGCCTTTTGGCTTTGTACGACAGAATATGTGGATTATGCCCTGTGTCATCTGAGCGGTTCACCCCTTTAACCTTTAAAGCGCTGAATATTTTGTATATAAGCCATGGGTTTTAAAACGGGTTTTATTCAATTTGACGTCATAAATGCCTTAGTTAGCTCTTTCTGATTCATTTGAATACCTATGTTATGGGTCTACGGCCATTATAAATATTTTTAATATTACAGTGCGGGGATCGACTTTAGACGTCAGAATCTGACGTCTACAAACGTCAGATTCTGACGTCACAAGTCTATCCCCGCACTGTAAGGGTTGGTCGTTTCAGCGAGATGCTCACACAATCCTTTATTGAAAAAATATGTATATTTAAATTTACTTTCAGCTGGTCCTGAAGTTACGAGGATGATGGACGCATTCAAATCGTATGTTTTGCCTGTGGTGAACCCAGATGGATATGAATATTCACATGAGCATGTGAGGGTGAGTACCGTTATGGCAAAAATAATTTGCTCGCCTTAGTAAATAGTCTTCTAATTTTTTCAAGGAAATGTTAGTATCTAAATTTAAATAAAATTAAATTTGTTAAATTAAATTTGGTTTTTACAAAATGATGTTATACAGAATCGTCTGTGGAGGAAGACAAGGCGAGTGATACCAGGGCCCCTAGAATATGTCCCGGAGTGGACCTCAACAGGAACTTTAATTTCATGTGGAGAGGAGGTAAGTCTTTAAAAGAAAGGACGTATACCTATCATAAAATAGAGCTTGTATGGCAATGCAATATGCCGCATTGCTGCAATATATTTTAGAAATTTATGGCTATGTGGGGACCGCTTCGGTTTCGTTCGACAGGGGTCAGCACCTGACGAGGAGCTGCACCCCCTGGCGGGCGCTACCGACGACGCTCAGCCACGAGGCACATTCATGTCGGCCACACGATCGATCCACCACCCACCGATATTGGTGACCTGACGTTGAACTTAATCGCAGCTTCATTCACGCATATTGCTTTTACCGAGCAACAAAAAAACCCATCGTTTTTGATCCAGAAAGGATAGTTTTGTTTTAAAAAATAGGGGATTTTTCAAAAAATGAAACTTCATTTTTTGCAAGGTACGTGGTGATCGTAGGTCAAAAATACTAATATGCCAGTGAGGTTAGCTAGAAAGGTTATCTGAACAGAGGTTTTCGCGTTAAAACAGCGAAAAATTTGATAGATTTTTCCAGAAACCTACGTGGTTTCGACATTTTCAAGATGGCGGATCTCGCAGACATCCAGCCTAGACCTCGACAAATTCATATTAGACGGAATAGTCTACCTTAATAAATTATAACAGATTTCAATGTTATTCTCTCAATTACGCCACTGTCGGCGTCTGAGAGGATGATATTGTGAAATTTTAGTATATTAAACCGTTTTTGATACCTCTTTCGGGTGACGCGGTTTTTATGAGAATACCCGCCATAATTTTTAATTTTTAGCAAAATTTTTCTACGGAACGAAATTATGCCTCGATTCAGACAGCTTTTAAATAGGATTAGATCCACTTAAAACTGTTCGCCTGAAATATATGTGAATAAAAGGTCCTATTTGGTCTATAAAAACATCATTGTTAGGACTATAGGTCTATATTTTATGACAGTAATCATAACTTTTATTTCAGTGGTAGCAGTTATTTTAATGTGAATCGGTAAGTGGCCGCCATTTTGGCAGCCGGTGACCCTCATTTAGCTCAATTGGCTGCGAGATAGCCTCACGTGTTCCCGCCCACCCGGCATGCATTGCGGTATCACCCCATCGGACAGAATCCGCAAAGTGCGAGACTGGCATTAAGATCAGGGTGTCTGAAGTAATGTTTGTAGATTAAAGTGAAGTATTAGACATTTGCAATTTAAACAGAACATTTTACATTTTATTTTTCTTGAACATGCTATGTTATAGTAAAATCACAGTATTCACAGTATACAGTGAATGATGCTGGCTAAAATACCAGGCTTAAAAAAACTTTTATAATAATGTGTGTTTATTTTATTATTATTATAGACACAGCGGGAGAGAATTCCATGGACTGGGCTTATGGAGTGGCTGGAATTAAATATAGCTTTGGCCTGGAGCTCAGGGACAGAGGACAATATGGATTTATTCTTCCCAGAAACCAGATTATCCCAACTGGAGAAGAAACGCTCAAAGGATTGCTGGCCATGGTCAACGAAATTAAGAAAGAACTTTGATGTATACAGATTAATTTCGATCCACTTTAGACGTCAGAATCTGACGTCTGTAGACGTCAGATTTTGACGTCTAAAGTAGATCCTCGCACTGTAATAATTAAAATATTTGTAATGGTCGTAGACCCATCACATATGTATTCAAATGAAGCAGAAAGAGCTAACTAAAACATTTATGATGGTTTCAAATTGAAAAAAGCCCACTTCGGTCTCTATGGTTTATGCAAAATATATTCCATCGCTTCATGGGTTAAGTATGTTGAAGTTATAGATGCTGCAGGTTTACTAGGACGTCAACTCTGCTCTGCGAAGCCAAAAGGCAGTATCTGCTCACTTGTAAAGTAAGCAGATACTGCCTTTTGGCTTTGCATGAAAGCCAAATGGCAGTATCTGCTTACTTGTAAAGTAAGCAGATACTGCATTTTGGCTTTGCATGACAAAGCTGTAATGACAGCACCACTCAAGAAAACACACCAAGTCATGGAATTTAGAAACTAACCCGGAAAACACGAGATGTTGATCTAATGTTAATTTAATCACTAAACTAACATTGATTCAACATGTTGTTTGCTGTGAGTTCTCTATATGGGATTGTAGTGTAATAAGTTCCTGCTAACTTCATTTTAAATAATTCTGGTATTGTACACTGAAATTTACTGTTAAAAAATTACCCTTTATGAATTATTTGTTATTGTTATCATATGAAGACGTGAATTTAATTACCTGTGATCTAATTACGTATTATATTTAAGATATCCACTAGTGGTGGGTTTGCTGGTCGTTGTGAAATACACACATATACTCAAATAAAGTTGCGCGTGATGAGACAAAATTATGTAATTAAAGACAGGAAATGCAGCCACATATTTGCCTCGTAACGTGGTGTGATAGCATCATTGATTTTGTAAATATAAGTTCACATGTACCCACAGACAGGGTTGAATCTCATTCCAGTATTGTTATAACAAGTCAAGCCATAATACCTACATATTATTTTCAGCGAACATGAGACAAACATCCACAGTTCGGTTAATGTTGGCCAGACGTCGCAGATGGTTGTCCGGCATTAAACCAACATTGGGGCAACCTTTTGTGTTTGTGGAGGGATAACTTATTCTGTACATAAATATACCACATGATTCCAACAAATCTAATATTATTTATTAGTGTACATGATTTACGTTGTTTATATCAACATCTTATGTTATTATTTGCACATGCTATTTCTAATCACCCAGCAAACAGGAAACGTTGACTAAATGTGGTGTCTGAAGCAATGGCAATCAAATTTATGTTTAAAATTAGGATTTCTCAGATTGTTTGCCCCGTCGTGTGAGAGTTTAGAGCAAAATAAAATGCATAAAAGTGATCCGGAAAGGTGATGTTATTAATATATTTATATGTAAATAATTTATTTATGCTTAAAATTTTGAAGTTTCAAAATCCGTTTTCAATGATGTCAACAGGCTAATATAAAACTAGAGTCTAGACTTTTCAAGTAACAATAATGTTTGGACTAGTTTTTTGGCGGCCATTTTGTTGTGTTATTTTTATTATGACAGATTGATTGGAATTTTGTTTATGGGTTTTTTGGCAGCAGATTTGAAAATTGGAACTTTAAACTTCAGAATTCAGACTTCAGACTTCAAATTTCAGAGATCAGAAGTCCGTACTGAGCTTTTGTACTTTTATATAGATATATTTGTTTGTCAGATGGAAGCACATTCAGAGGGCCCAGTAAACACATTGACTTGTCTCTATGTTGGCTGAATGCGGAATCACTGTCTGCGACGCTGGGCCAACACTAAAACAACATTGGTCGACATTTCGTCTTTGCTGGAATCACAGCTGTTATTTTGATTTTGTAATGTAGCATTTGAAAGATTTCTACTGTCCATATCAAACACGCGATGTTGGTTGAATGATGTTCGACGCCTGTCCACCATCTAAGATGATGGGTCAGCGTCGAATCAACTAAATTACAAGTGACACCTTGCTCTTGGCACACTGAGTGACCGATCTCTGCGGATGTCCTGTAATAAGAACAAGGCGTTGGCCCAACATGTCGATCCGATCTTGGTGAGGCTACCAGACGGCTGCCGCTCTATATTCGCGGCCCACAACCAAATCATGATAGCACTCGTGCGCTGATTCTAACAGTGGACAATAATTTGTGGAATCACAGAAACATGGTTTACTACAGCATACCATTCAAAATCAGTTGGCGGTCATGCAATAGTCTAATTCTTGACCCAATAATAACAAGGTGTTAATAATTATCAGTTCAACAATTTGTGGAATCACAGAAACGTGGTTTATTACAGCATATCATCCGAAATAACTTGCTCTACAACATGGTCGAATGTATACTGCTCTCTTTATTAGCTTTCAGATTGCTCCTGGCAAACTTTTGTTGGTGGTCAAAAGTTATTTTATTGACCCAATATTAACAACATGTGAAGAATTACCAGTTCTCGACATAACAATCGACCACTCAATGAACAGCGATCTTTTTGCTGTACTGTTCTCTTTGCCTATAACAATTCTACCAGAGGCAAAGGTAACAGTAAAGACAAGGAAGCTCAAAGACATTGACTTACATACATTCTCTGGTGAAATTATCATGACTGTCTGCGCTTCAACATAAAATAAGAGCTGGAGACAACGCTTTCTTCGCATGCCTATGATTGGTGCAAGACCACTCTTCCCACACTGCTACATTCAGATTCACATTAAATTCATTGACCAGGGTGAATGAATTTCTGGGATTCCTCAGTCAATTCTGAACCAATTTTCATGAATTTTTGCACACACTATTTTAAAAAGTATTTAAAACGTTACACTATTGCCATGTAGTGAAATTCTGAGACGAAGCTAAAATGTTTTATAGAAGGCGACATTTTTATTTATTTACTACATGTCAAATAGATTTTTGAACTGTACAATATTTTTCAAAAAAATGTCCGTTCCAAGGGGCAAGAGCAGAAGTATATCTTGGATCACAACCGAGGTGCACAACCTTGCAAAACCATCACTAGAAATTGGCACGAAGCCAAAAAGAGCGGCATTACCGAAAAACTGAGATTTTTTCAATATTTTGGTCAATATTTAAGATAATTTGCTTTCAAAGTTGTCTAGATTTATGTTTTCAGGGTTAAGGATCAACCTAAAGCCCGAAGTGATTTTACGTCTTCTTAATATGCTAATACATACATTTATGCGTCGATGTTGTGAAATTAATGTTTTGCGCTAGATATTATTAATCATGTCTAATAAGAGAACATTCGATGTCATTGCAATGGTAAGTTTATTGATTATCAGCTAACATAAGTATTAACACTTACAGTGCTATAGCAATTTGTTATATTAATTACTTCACAACATAATCAGCACAAAGTTGCACAAAACAAAACTTAATAACACTGTATAAATACTACTGTCGAAAAAACTACTGCTTGTGGGGATTAACAAGCACACAGCTATAAGGGTTAGAAGGTTATTGAAGGTTATTAAATGTGGATATGCTTAAAATAATACTAAAACAGGTATGTTATAGGTAAGCTATTTAATTATAATGATTATGTGTTGTGTACAGCTGCATTTGCTTGGGGATGCCTGGCAGTCACATCCTACATAGCAGGGGATTTTCCATTTCTCACACCAGCAGTTTTCGCTGCAAACCTTCTGGCAGGGAAGAACAAATGGAATGATGACTTTGTTCCTCCTGGTACCTTGTCTCACATAGGAAATCAGGAAAGGGGAGTCTGGTTGGAAGAACCCTCTTCCTGGCCTCAAATTGTCGACCTGTATTAGACTTTACATACCTGCACCTCTGTTGTTCAACTAATGTCTAAACTTGACGAGCGGTATCTGTCACAGCAAAAGTGTATATACCAGGATTCACATTCACCGTGGTGGATGAATTTCGCCGATTTCTCAGTCAATTCTCAATCAATTTCCATGAAATTTTACAAACACTATTTTCCATTCATGTCGTGACTACCATGAAAGTTTCGCGAACTTTTGATAAGTATTTAAAAAGTTAGACCATTTGACATGTAGTAAAAAAATAAAAATGTTGCCCTCCATAAACCCATTAGCTTCGTTTCACAATTTTATTACATGTCAAATGGTCTAACTTCTAAAATTCTTATCAAAACTTCGCGAAATTTTCAGGGTAGTTACGACATGAATGGAAAATAGTGTGTGTAAAATTTCATGAAAATTTGTTCAGATTTGACTGAGAAATCCGCGAAATTCAATAATCCTGGTTGATGAATTTAATGTGAATCTGACTTTATATAGTCTTTGTTAAATATACAGTAGACTCCCGCCAATGCGCTCAAGTACGGGCCAGTAATGGCGGTCCGACCGCATTAGTAATCGGGCAATAAATACCATGTGGCGTCCTGCTATTTGAAATCAAATAAAGTATGTCTATATGCTCCAAATAATGAAATGAATAATAACAATAGTAAATTTATTAAGTTTATTGCAGCTGTTTAGAAAAACAGTGTTTTATTTAGTGCAAAGTTAAAAGTGATTATATAATTTTGCACAATTAAATAAAAAAAGTATTTTAATAAAAACATTTTTTTTAAATGAATGTCACAAAACAGTTTACTGCAGTTTGAAAAATGAATTGATGGAGAATTGTTGACCGGTGGATTCTATTTTCACATGAGAGTCTTGTAATTTATCCTCAATATTGAACATAGAATCGAATGTAGAATGCCATCTAGGCGACGGTTTGCTGTAAAGTCTTTGAGGACAGAAACCGCTGCCATAGTCTCATGAAATGAGTTTTTTTTAATCACTGACAGACTGTCACTTGTTGACGATGAGATTTGCCGGCACTAGCTTTGATAAGTCTCACTTTATCCCTTAGGGTAAGTTATGCACGCTTACGCGCGGACATGATTATGGTTATGTGCAGCATAAAAAATAATGATTGAATGATTTCTCACTTTCAAAAGCGTGTGAGCCCTGTTCATCGCTCCCCAATGTGTATTGGTCACCGTGATGGAGTAACAACTCCGAGTTAAGATTCCATGTTCGCTATTTACTCAATGTTATGAAGCTAATCATGTAAGGTAACTGGGAATGCAAGTTCAAAGAAGTGTTCCGATACGAAACTAACAGCCTACCATTGTCTACTTATTCGCATTGTTTTAAGTGTTTGTACTAGAATTAGGTGTTAATATGTGTCCCCCCACTGCCGACAGTTCGCGGCAGGTGCGAGACTTAGCGGATCATTAACCCATTAAGCCCACTGATGCATTAAAGCATCATTTTAAATCCCTGAAAACAGACTTGATTTTCCCACAACTAAGGGTTTTAAAACGAAAATTCCCATGAAGGTGGTTCACCAATACATGGCAATTTTCTTTACTTTTTCACCCACTTCAGATCATCTTTATCCACCACAATTAAGTCGAGAATTGCGACAGCAATTCGCGGCTTGTAGTGGATGAAGATGACAATGATAAATTCAGGCTTGAAAGGGTTAGCCCTATGCGTCCCGATATAAAATAATCTACGTCTATTATTTGTAATAAAACTTAACATGTAATGATAATTACATAAAATTTGTTGAATTGTAAAATCTATATAGACACTATCTTTAATGAACAGTTTTGAGTTGTGTAATTACGACATTCCCACGTATTTAATTATTCTAGTACACTCTTCAGCAAATTGTATCTGTAGCACTCGACAAAATCATCATAATTTGTTTTTACATATTTGGTGTTTCTGATACAAAGTGTGAAAGGTTTTAAATTCGATAATGTGGTCGCCTGATATGTTGCATGCAATGTATTAAATCCCAACTTCTTCACATATACGAGGTCCTCTTTCACATATTTGTCAGCAAACCAATTGATATGTTGCTATGTTCAGCAGAGCTTATGGTTTTGATGTGAATGTTCCCACTGCTGTCACTACCTTGAGGATCATAATTTTAGGCATTTCTTGTCACCCGTGAATGACCAGACTCAGAACCAGAAACCAAATAAAGCATAAAAGCGAAATTGATTCGCCCGACAAGAGTGATGACTTTTCTACTCTTCTCCAAATAACATAAAAATAACAAGTGTTGGTGAATTACCCAAATTAACTTTAATAGCTTTATCTGTGACCATGAATACAGTAATTAATATGTCTCAATCGTTGTTAACAGAGAACGGACACGAATGATGTGATATAGCCATATAGCTCAGATTCAACAAGTACTATAATAACAAATCAGCACTGCTGAAATTGCTGCCACTCACTTGCTCGAACAGCATATAAAGTGTGTATTATTGGCCAAGTACTAGACAAGTTGGCTTATATTGCCAAGCCCATCTGCAAGCCTGGGGACAATGGATGGGTTGTAGGAAATGATAATCTGATTTCAGTTAAATCTACAAACCTACCATGGTCACCACATATGACAGTACACAATCGCATGTGGTTACAAGAAGGATTGCAACAAAACCTGCTCGAGTGAGAAATGAAAAACCCCTTGCTATGTAATATGTGACTGTCAGGGATCTCAAAGCAAATACAGCCGTGTATAACCCAGTGAAACCTTAATGGACCATGATTATGGTAATTAAACAGCACAACTGTCTTTCATACACCATAAAACATTATTTTATGTTTTTGGTAACCCCACCTACATTCCCCACATTAATAACATCCTGTGATATGTCAAACAGTACTTCCTCTCACATAAACAATGAATTAGAAAATATCAGCTGTAAATGGCTTAAATTTAACAAACTATCACTTAACATTAGAAATTCAAAATTCATGGTATTCAACATGACACCAAAAAACTCATTTACCCTACTATTTTAATTGATAATGTTAATATTGATCGCGTAGATGAATTTAAAGGCATTATTATACATAAACATTTGACATGGAACTCCCATACAAATATGATTGCATCCAACATATCTTCAACAATTGGCATATTAAACAAATTAA
Source organism: Flabesymbios commensalis (assembly GCA_964017125.1). Taxonomy (NCBI): domain Eukaryota; kingdom Metazoa; phylum Annelida; class Polychaeta; order Terebellida; family Flabelligeridae; genus Flabesymbios; species Flabesymbios commensalis. The sequence goes on from OZ024909.1 coordinate 36,976,412, forward strand.
AACACTAATTTCCGCACAACATACTGGAAATGATATATAACTCACTAATCATGTCGCGCTTAGATTACGGTATTCTATTGTAGGGCTGCAATCACAAACGAATTTCTATTCTACAAAAAAAGTCATTAGAATAATTACGCTTAGCAAATAATTACCACACAGTGAACCGCTTTTCAAACGCCTAAATAAATTAACAATTGAATATCTATTTACCTTAAATAAACCAAAATTCTGCTTTAAACTAATCAACAACAAGTTACCAGACTATTTAAAAACAGGAACTTAGTAAAATGTAGAGACACACACAGACATCACAAAAGAAATAAAGATAGATGCAACACTTGGAAAGTATCCCATGTATTTGCAGAAAAATGCATTCGTTTTTCTGTGCCACATATTTTAAATAAGACAAATACACACATCATTGATAAAATCTATACCTAAAGCCTTGCTGGTTTTATTAATTATGCTAAAATATACATTTTGAATAAGTACTCCTATCAATGTACTATTTTTAATTGCTATGGTTGTCCATAAATCTAATCTAAAGACACGTTATATATGCAGTCATCATCGCTGTTTCCCTCTCATTTGTTCGCATTTGTATAATCATGTATGATACCATCACAAAGTCCGCGTCCACTGTCCGCGTCCCAACCGCGTCCACTCAGGCGGTCTGATGCTGAGCACGCTACCTCTCGGTTACAGAGGCTCCCACAATATTGAATCTTTGTGAATGAGCGGGGAAGAAATATTTCGTTTCTTTGAAACTTGAAGGCCAGAGTGGGATTCGAACCCGCGATCTTCGACGTTCAAAGCAGGCAGATTCAGCCCCGCCCCACTGATAAGATAAAAGATGTAGGCCCTACAGATGATGACATAAGGGTGGTTTCGACTTACATAACGTAAGGGTGGACGGCGGGGGCTACTGGTGCCGTGGTTAAAACTGCCTATTTGAAAAGTCAGGGATCGCGTGTTCGAACCCCACTCTGGTCTTCAAGTTTCAAAAGAAACAAAATGTTTCTTCGCCGCTCACTCGTAAAAACTCCGTGACCGAGAGGCAGCGTGCTCGGCCTCAGACCGCCAGGGATCAAACTTCGAATATTGTGTCTGAAGGGCAGTGCCATCTCATTCTTCTCACCATCCTCAGAAGGTTCCCATGATCAAATTTAGCCTTTATGTACACAAAGAAAGAAGGTGACCTAAAACCATATTCATTTCCATTTTTTACCCGGTACCCAGGGGGAAAAGATTATCATTTTCTTTGACAGTCCACCCTGAAATCTATTCTAATCAGTGAGCCATGACAAATAATTTCATTCAGGAAGCCAAGCAGGAGTACCACCTCAATAAAATTTCTGATCCACACCCAGGGCCGTATCCAGGGAGGGTTATTTGATTTCTGTAACCCCTCTTTCGCAAAAAAAACTACTGGACTAATAGATTTGGACTACATTAGGATCTATGATGTATTGACTTTGTGACACTAAGCATGCTAAGTGGGTATTTATAATAATAATAAAACATGTAGGCATCATAAGGGTTTACGGTAAATTAAATGAAGGTTCTTAAAGGTTATTTTCATATAGATTTATATCTGATGCGCCCACCACAAGCGTTTTATATTTGCAAAAGTTAGATTTTAGGCCTATACTAAGTAAACAAAAATGCAACTACCTTTTATATAAAGAGTAAAAAATAAAGTTTCTAGGATGCCAATATCATAGATAAATTAAATCGAAATCAAATCGATGTGAATTAGGAAATAAATTATTGGGGTATGTTATATGCCTATTCGTTTTACTTTATTTTTCACATGTTCACTAAAAGCCTCTTGCATTGTTTCCGCAATTTAAGTTTTGAGGTGGACGGAAATTCCCATTGATGGGTATAAGTATGCTCGCAAAAATCACGGATAGGCTTACCAACAACCTCAACAATTCTGCTAATTCCCGCTCGCATCGCTCTCCTCATATTCACAATCATATGGACATAAAAATACAACTATGAAAACATGACGGTCTACCCCACTTCGACGGATCGCCATTTTTGTAACCCCCTTAGTCAGAAGCTCTGGATACGGCCCTGTAACACACCCATGGAGCATCATCGTAAAACAATAGAAAAAAAGTTCATTGCATGGTCGTACGTCATGTAAATTGTAATAATTCATTGATAGATCTCACCAGTCAGACTAAAGCATTAGCCACCATTGTCGGAAGTTCCAGGCCTATTACACAAACAAGCAGCAAACTATCTTAAGGGGAAAAATACTGGTGGTTGTTCTGTAGGCCTAATAAATGTATTTTTATCATCATTTGTTTTTTCATTGTTTCATAGCTCCTGCATCCGAAGTGTAAATTATGTGTGCTGATATGAGGTCAGTGTGTTACAACAACAACAATAACAATAACAACAACAACAACAACAACAACAACAACAACAACAACAAGAATAATGCTGACTAATCATCACATTTTCTATGACAATGATTTGGGTGGTTAAAAGTAGAAATAATACATAGTTTCTGCTTGTCAAAATGTTAATTTTAGAACAAACTGGCATTACAAATGTTGTTTATCAGATTCAAATAGAGCAAGGTCAGTGGTTATGTAATTGAATGACACAATGATGGATTTTTTTTTTTTGGTGGAATGGACAAATTATTAAAGACAAATACTCATATGATAATCACAAGCACATCACAAATACTGTATACCTTCATTTGAAGTGCAGTATTTCAGAACAAAATGCAGAAATATTACCCTGATGACATCGCAAGGCTCTGACACAGTGACCTCCATTTTTAAATGTAATAGTTCTAATACGATCAAAAGTTTACGCCTGCTAAAAATGGCCTATTTTTCGTAGGCACTTGAAATATCCGTGTCAATTTCATGGCATCCGAGTTTTTCGGTAGGCGGCGCGAGTGTGCTTTTTTTACACAGCTGGCTGTGGAAACAAAATGGCGGTCAGTGTGACTGGGCCTCGCACAGTAAAAGAGTTAGGCGGCCCAGTCATACCGGGTACAGAAATATATCTTCCTGAATCAAATTTCCAGATTTGGAGTGTTATCTTTAATTTATGGTCTCACACAACTAATTACAGTCCCATAGACTTGAATGTATTATCGGCCACACGTTAGAGGCCACAGGAACTTTTCAAATCATCTGTATCTGTATATGTACGTTACGTGGCAGTACGCACTATTGCGCTATTTAAACATATTTATCCATGGAAAGTTTATAGATTATGAATTCAAATAAAATGTTTTTTATTTGTAGCCAAAGTCAGTGATTACCTTCAAAGGGTGACTCTCATATGGTTTGAAGAAAGGTTGTGATTCTGTCTCTCATATTAATACGTAGACTGAAAGACAGCCCTCTCACACGGCTCAAGGACTGAATATCTTGGGGCCTTCTGCGAATAATGGCAGCTTGCCAACTCGAGGTGTTGGCAGGTTGCCAGGTCCACTCAGCAACCAGCTTGGGCGTAATCTGAAACGTGCTGAAACTCCCACCATGGTTTTGATAGAAGGGGAACTGCCACTGACCTGGTTTTTGATCACTGCATTATTATTCAAACGAGAGACGAAGGTTAGCAGTGTCTACACATGGACAGATGATACTGCTGAAGGAGTGTAATTAATATGCCAACTTTGTATTTCTTCTGTGAACTCCAAACACAAAATCCACCATTGTCAGGAAAAAAAAAACACATAATAAATTTCCATGAATAATTCTTACCTTCCTGATCACAATAAAACTATCGGAATCTGGCAAAAATAAAATCAAAATAGCTACTGAATACATTTCAAGTAAGTAAGTAGTTGAGTGGGATGGCAAGACCAAAAACATAACCTTCCTGGCGGAATTAATAATCATGTTAGTGTATTTTATCAATGATTAAAAATGTCTGTTTGATGATGTTCGCGCTTGCTTTTGTGCATCGTAATTCTCCACTTAAGTCACACATTGACTCGGTTTCCATGCTGTGGAAATCAGCTAATTCATGTAGAGAAAGAGTACATATCTTCATTTTTGCTAATAACTGATAATAAGTGGTTTATAATTTTATGAAAATTCTTAGAAAAGGTCATTGTGACATATACATAGGCCTACATTAATTATTACGTTAAACTGAAAGCACTCTTAGTTTTATATCAGTAGGGCCCCCTATAACAAGAAGTCATGCAGTCGACTTGCACATATTATAGGCCTATGCATGTGTTTTTGCAATGTACACCCGTTGAACAATGATACAAGTATCATTAACCTTGGTCTATCAGATGCACAAAAGTTTCCGTCACATCCGTCATGTTTCCCCTATTATAGGCGGCCGACCACATCAGCTTTTTGGGCTCCAATCACTTTTGGATGACATTTTTTGTTACAAGCAAACATTCACCTAAAAAGCATTTTACTATATGGTCATTTTTAAAGGGACTGGCCCAGGCAAAAATCATAAAAAAATCGGTGATTTTATTTTAGCTTCTTTATATGACCATATGATGCAAACATGTCCATAGACTAGAACTATTTTTTTCTAATTTTTGTGCTGCGCATCCACCAGTTAGGCTAGATATAGAGACGAAATTCCTGATTTCTAATTATCGACAACTATGTCAAAAATAAGAAATACGTGAATTTCGTCTCTATATCTAGCCTAACCGGTGAATGCGCAGCCAAAAAAAATTAAAACTTTTACAGTTTTCGTCTATGGACATGTTTACATCATATGGTCATATTAAGAAGCCAAAATAAAATCACCGATTTTTTTATAATTTTAGCCTGGGCCAGTCCCTTTAAGACTAGGGTGCATATCAGTCGCAAATTTTTGTTTTATGTCCCAAAAATACAATTGTCCAAGATGGCCGCCAAGATGCAAAATTCAAACAATACAGTATGTATGTAATTATATACAATTTACTATATTTTCAGACGTCGCGACAATGCGCTGCATCATATTTTCCCTGACATAATTCACCCCCCCCTTAACACCTGCTTTAACCACGAAAAAATCGAACAAGATAACGTCGAATTTGAGCACAAAATACGATATCGTTGGAGCAAGTCAATCTTATGACTAATTGATATAATAACTTAATTTGAAAGATAGGATTTTAAGAATTATCTGAAATCCCCCTTTCAACTGTGAAACTATTGAGTAAGAAATGAAATGCAAAATATCATCCTCATTTTCATGAAGATGAGAGAAGATGACAATTAGACACAATGCTAACCGACAATTGGAATTTTAAAAACCTGACAACGTAGGCCCTATACATGTCATTGTGTAGTCATGATTAATTCAAAAGATCGGATACTATTTCAAACATAACTTTTTCTTTTAAGTAACACTGCCATATTTAGAGTGGTAATAAAACTGCTATAAGAAGAAAATCAAGCAGTCGACTTGCAGATAAACCCGCTTTTACTCTTGTGTCCCAACTTTTATGTGTTTGTGGTTGTAATTTCTTCTTTTTTTATTTAAATTCAGGTCATGTATTTTAAGTTGATTTTAAAGCAGTTATGTCGTTTTGCTTCACTGAACCATAATATTTACATTGCGGCGGACCACACTCCTGTGGACGTTGACCATAATACGCGTCCGTGGGCGCCCACAATATGTACTCAGCGAATCATGACGACCCACCTACTTTAATGCATAGTTGCATATATATACTACTTCGCACGCATGTATTCCTTCTTGTGTAGGTCCATTTCTTATAATATTATGAACAATTTTGTATTTTTGTCACACAACTTCCGCCCGTTTTAAACAATTGAAAGGAGCTAATGATTAACAAAAACAGCCAATTCAAACGACAACGAAAAATAGGACTTAGAACAACTGAAAAACAGCCAACAAAAACTCTTCCCTTCAAAAAAAGCACCGAAATACGTTTTGCAAAGTTACCATAGTTGCACAGCGGTTTACGACACAAAATCACAGTTAATAAAAACATAATAATTATGATATGCGTTTGAATTTCGCTTATCTAACTGTCATTAGTCGAAGGTCATAAGAACACTTTTTTTCAAATGACCATCACGTAGTTGACACAATTAAAAGATGAATAGGTGAACCTTGGTGCATGGATACATTGTTTGTGTTGTTCATATTATTTTATGCTTATAACAAGGCCTTCACATTCAGACGAGAGAAATCCGAAGTAAATACTACATTAAATTTGAAACATTTGTATGTCTATTGTTTTAATCTCGTGCAGCTTTATTTTCACATTTCTAGATATGTCTTAACTGTATTTATCACGACTTAAAGTTAACCACATAACATGTTAAGGCATAACATAGGAAGTTAATGACGTCAGTAGATGTAATTGAGAAGTATGTTAAAGTTCAAATATGTGTCACAATATTATGGCACTTAACTCCGAGCACGTCCCCCATCCCCCGTGGCAAGTACAAATAGCCCACGGCCATGCATTCAGCCAATTGTAACCAGTTATCAACACCACTTGACAAATTCATCAACACCACTTGACTACACCCATCGAAACTACAAACTATTATACCGGGTCCTCATTGAGGGGAACACCAACATGTTGTTCTTTCTAACATTTGCTCTGGCAAATCTGCTCCTCACTCACACGTCACCAGTGGAACGGACCATCAACTACAGGGGGTAAATATTCACAGTTTATTAGTTTTATTTATGTTTGTAATTTTTTTAGATGAATGTTGGATTAATGTTGGGCCACCATTTGCGACGCTAGGTCAACATTAACCATTAGAGCGCGGGGATCGACGTCTAAAGTCGATCCCTGCACTGTAAGAGTAAAATATGTCCAATATGACATAGGTATTGAAATGAAGCTGAAAAAGCTGACTAAGACATTTATGATGATTTCAAATTGAAAAAACCCTTTGGTCTCTATGTTTTTTTACATTTTTTACAAATTAAATTTTGCTAAACGACCCGTGTTTATATAACATAATTTACCGTGTTCCAGACATAAAGTATTGAGGCTTCACCCTGGAGATGAGCAGCATATGGACAAGTTGATGACATTAGCCACTGATCATGAGGTAGGAAGATCATTACAATTTCACCAAGCAACCACGAAACAATGACCCATGATGTCTTAACCCTTTGATCACTGAACTATTCAATTTAAATTTTCAGTCACTTGAAGTTGTTTCTTGCTACCGCGACACACAACTTCAAGTGACTGAAAATGTATGTTATTTGTGAAATTTAAGTCTCAATATAAATCAGTGTTTCAAGATTGAAGGCATATTTTGCTGTGAACAGCTCGTAATCAGGGGTTGTACAGGTGCTAATAAAACACAGAATGTCTACTGAAGTCGAAATCAGTGCTAGGTTAAAGGTGATCTATCACCCCTTATACAGTATAAATAAATTTGTGACAAATAAATCAAAGTTGCCACAAGATGGGGAACAAGTGTTTCCTTATATGGGGTGATTGGCTATCACGTGACCCTATCATGGGGGTGATTGGCTATCATGTGACCCTCTGAGAGGGTCACATGATAGCCAATCACCCCCATATAAGGGCATAATTATTCATACCATATAAGGGGTGATAGATCACCTTTAAGGTTGGCACGCGTCGCAGACGGTGCACAGATATAATGCTATAATATCGAGTAAACGTCTCGTACGCGGCGGATGTCTTGTCCGATCGGTTCAACGCAACCAGATGGGTTAGCGTCCGAGTTGGACACTATAGCAAAAGCTGTGTTTTTGTATACAAGGTAGTCAGTGACACATCATGGCAGAAAATAACAATTAGCCTATAGCAATGACTTCGATCATACTTTTTATTATAATGATTGTGATAAACGGATGTATAAGTTTTGCGAGCGTGGGCATAGATATTGGTATCAGCGATCATTGTAGAAAAAGTATTAATCGGAATTTAACTTGATAAAGATTGGTTTGTTAAGAATTATTAACTTTTTGTTAAATAATCGTGCTGCTAATGTTTTTGCTTGTTACTTGTTGACAGGCGGACATATGGGGTGAACCAGACCATTTACAATCTGTTGACGTCTATGTGCCACCTGAACATTTACAGCGTTTTATCGAGAACATCTACCAGGAAGAAATTACGTATGATGTAATTATTGAAGACATACAAGAGTAAGTCGACTCCATTTTATTATGCTAACGATAATGTTATGCTACTCCACCTTCGAGATGCATTGGCTGATAAATTCCAATTTGTTTTCTCATTGGTTTATATATTTTCGTCTCGTTAACAGATACCCAGACCTAAAATATTGTTCAACTGGAAAGGGTCCTTGGGAATGTCAGCCCTCTGTTGCCGAATAACATATATTCACTAAATTTTGTTAATTACTATCAGTTAATGCTGATAATTCCTAACCATGTGTAATAACGAACATTTGTTTTCATATTAATGATCTGGCTATCATACAAGGCTGTAATTCGGCTATTTTGGGTTTTATGTCTAATTTTCCCAATTTTTATAACACATTTCATTCTAAATACCAATGTAAGACCGGAATTATATTTCTTTTCATGCTCTATGGCTATCATTCAAGAGTCCCGAGACCATGATGAGAATTGATGAGAAATGGCCGCTATTCAGCCATTTAAAGTGTAATATTAACAAAAACGGTCATGGGCTATCCTTGTGGAAGACAGCACAGTTTATTTTAGCTACCAATACTATGCAATCTTTCAAAGATAATGATCATGATACATTTTATTTTACAAACATGGTCCAGCTATTTTTCGTGTTTCTATATAATATACGGACAGTGGTATCTAGCGCTTATATCAAGAATAAAAAAACAAAAGTTTATATATATGTGTGTCGCTGTTTAGATAAAAACAACTGTCGGTGGCGAGCTGTGATGCAGCACGCAGCCCGCCTCTGACGACTGCTGTATATAATTAGTACTTTTTTTTAAATAAAACTTAACAATAATTTCGCTTCCGTTGTCCTCAACTTTCAACGTTTTTTATTAGACTGATAGACCACGAACAGGATCCCCCAGAACCTCTGTCTACCCAATCTAGGTCACGTCGCAGTCTTGATGAATCTACCGCAAAATACGATATCGTGACGCGCAGACGACGAGATTTCTATCAGCAGTCACTAGACGGCAGTGTGCAGTCTTACTCCAGATACAATGACGTAAGACATATTTGATTTTCTATTAGCATTCCTGCAATTATTTTTAGAACTACTGTCCTCATGAAATTTACCAATATCAATATATCAATAATTTGAATTTGAAAATGATATTTGATTCCTCAAATATTTTAATGCATAATTCGACCAAATTTAGTTGTCTACAATGAGCAAAATTACTAGGACATGTACCATAGTCTGATAGTCACCTTATGATATCTTTTGCTTATAGATATTGAGTTGGATGGACGAGTTAGAAAAAATTAACCCACATTTTGTTCAGATAGATCACATTGGAGACAGTTGGCAAGAGCGTCCACTCAAAGTTGTCAAAGTATGCATGTCATTATTCTCTACCTTAATGGCCTATATATAGTTGTTATAAAAGCATAATGGGAGCAGTAGGAAAGCAGCATTATAAATGTACTTAATCGTTTATTCCCTCAATACGCTGGTCAACGACAAGGTGTGCATATAAGACGCTTATATTTGAAATTACATATTTCTCAATTTTTAAATGTACAATATAGGCTTGGTCACTTTGATCATCATTACAATTGGTACAGTACTCCGTTTGTATGTCAATTGCAATGTATAGAACCTACAGGAAGATCCTTACGCAAATCATTTATTTGACATACAAACTGTTAGTTACGGACACAAAAGTGGCATAAAACCACACCGATTAATTCAAAGGGGCACTTGTCCACAACCCAGTTATAGTCATAGTTGTCACAAAGCTAAACCTAGTGCATCACGTTTTACAACTGATGCAAAATGTACTTTTGAGCATAAATATGAGTTATTATAACAATGTTATGTCATGATAGACCTGAAAGGGTTAAAATTAACCACCTGATATTCATGACCATGATAACGGTGATAAATTTGGGACAGATATTGTCAAACACTGGTTGGTGGACATAATACACATCGCTTAATTTTCAACAACTTAGCTATTATCATGCTTAGGCTATAAATCTATATTTACAGTATCCCAGCAAACATGAGACGCTGGTCCGGCGTTGGTTTACTGTTGGCCCATCGTCTACGCCGTGGTCCAACAGTAAACCAACGTTGGGCGAACGACTCAAGTTTGCTGGGATCTGCTCACTTTGCACGAGGGAGTAGCCCTATCTGTTTCTTTCAAAATAAACAGTCACTGTCTTTTACTTTTACATGACTGTAGATGTGATGATATAATTAGGATGATTGTAATACACTTTATTTTGTTTTTTACAGATCGGTACATCACTCGGCGAGACCAACAAATCTATCATATGGATTGATGCTGGTATACACGGCCTTGAATGGACTACTCCAGCAACTATATTATACATGATGAACGAGGTAGGTTATTTATATTTGTTTGGAAGAAAAGTATAAATCGTATATTAATTGTTTCTACTTTAACCCTTTCAAGCCTGAATTTACCATAGTCATCTTCATCCACCACAAGCCGCGAATTGCTGTCACACTTCTCGACTTGTAGTGGATGAAGATGATTTGATGTGTTTTGTCATGTATTATTAAGCCAGTTTTATGGAAATTTGTTTTCTAGGATGTAAAATGATGCTTTAATGCATTGTGAGGGCTTAAAGGGTAAATATACGTGACTTAAATAGACAGTAAACTGCTTAATTGAAGGAGAACAATACTCGCACAAATGGGATATCGTTTTAATCTTTCCAGTGGTCATCGATCAATAAAACCCTTTTATATAACCATTCATACTATCACTTCAAAAACATTTATATTTGATAATGTACTTTTAGATGGTTGGACAATACAGGTTCGATCCTAACATAACGAGAATGATGGATGCATTCGACTGGTATTTTCTGCCGGTGGTGAATCCCGATGGATATGAATTTTCACATCAGCATGTGAGTAGGCCTACCATTATGACAGAAATAAGCTCTCATTTGTAAATTATTTAGCTATCTTTATCAATGTGATTATATTTATATGTATCATCTAATTACTAAATATATTGAATGATGTTATACAGAATCGCTTGTGGAGGAAGACAAGGCGAGTGATACCAGGAGCCCCTAGAATATGTCCCGGAGTGGACCTTAACAGGAACTTTGACTTTAAGTGGAGAGGAGGTAAGTTCCTGAAAGAATGGACGGCATTATCACACTTTATGGAAATTCTGTGAAACGCAGTGACGTCACCGGAAACCGCTTTGAATGGGAACTCGGTGAAAACAAAGTTATGTAAGACCCCCTCCCCCATACTTCATTGTATTAGCTAGCTCGGTGAAAACAATGGAGGTCAAGGCTATTGCGTTTCACAGAATACACCATATTGCAATTCATATAAAAGTCAGATTTTGTAGCAGATATATTCCACAATTCTGCCATGCCAAGTCAAAGGGCAGTATATAACTGCTTACTTAGCAGAATAGTATACTTAGATTAAATCCTGAAATAACGAAGCTAATTGTGACGCATTGTCAAACTAAATCACTAAAACAGGCCTTTGTTTAAAAAAAAATAATAAAAAATAAATAAAAAATAATAATAATAATTAACCAACCAACCAACCAACTGGCACACCCGTCAACCTCATAGTCAGCCATTCATAGTCAGCAATAACATGTTAAGAAACTGATATACTGATTGTTGATCATATTGTACATGTTGTATGCATGTATACATTGTGCATATTGTATTTACCACAGAAGGTTGTGAATCCTGGAGGTCAATCTTGTGCCCCGAGGCCATGCCCTGTACAAGCATATATGGAGGGGAGTATCCATTTTCTGAACCAGAAACCAGTGCCATGTCTTCTGTAATTATGGAGAATCGTGCCAATATTAAAGCGTACGTCTCACTGCACGCATATTCACAGATGTGGTTGCACACATGGGCATTCACACGTGACTCCTCACCCGATCTAGAAGACATTGTAAGTATTTTTTTCAACCCTTCAAGCCTTCACGATGCATTAAAGCATCATTTTACAGCCCTGTGAACAGACCTAATTTTCCAACAACTAAGGGTTTTATAATGATAATTTCCATGAAACTGGTTTACCAATTCATGGCAATTTTCTCTAATTTTTAAACCTTATCAAATCATCTTCATCCACTACAAGTCGATAATTGCGATAGCAATTCTCGGCTTGTAGTTGATGAAAATGGCGATGGTAAATTCAGGCTTGAAAAGGTTAAATTATCAATCATAGTGTCTTTTAGGATTTAGAATAATTTGCTTAGCAACACGATAACTAGCAAATCTTACTTGCACACTTCTCATTTCTTAGGAACGTGTTTCCGGCATATCAGCTGCAGCAATCACCTCAGTACACGGAACGAAATATATCATTGGCGGGGCAGCTCCAGTCCTTTGTGAGTATTAACACTTAGGCTTGTTCATCGAAATATTACATTCAAACCAGTCGCCTTCCTTTCTCTCAAAACCTTAGGGAGGAGGGGTGTCGAATGAGGAGGAAAGAGTAATATTTTTTTAATTAAAATAAATTATGATCCCATATGTTGTCAAATTGATGAGGTAAAAAATGAAATAAGAATAATTATGAAATTGAATATTTGGAGTTTAAGCCCAGATGAAAAGGTTTAAAATATATTATGGCTAGTAAAATCATTAACCCAAGAATAAAATCCATGTTTTCAATAAAATATGTTGTAGACACGACTGGAGGTACATCTATGGATTGGGCTCGCGGAGTGGCTGGCATCAAATATAGCTTCAGCTTAGAGCTCAGGGACAGAGGGCAGTATGGATTTATGCTTCCTAGGAACCAGATTGTCCCAACTGGAGAAGAATCGTTAACTGGACTTTTAGCAATGGCCAACGAAATTAAGAAGGAACTTTGATGTACTTTTAATATCACACGACTTAATAGCACACATTGTGATAATTGAATAGGGGTGGACAAGATGGTGAGTGGACGGAGCTATGAGGTTAAAAAGTCAGCTTTTATTTATTTTTCACTCATTCCACTCTAGGCTCAGTGTCACAACCATGCTACCGATGATCTATCTTTGTTAATTCTGAACATAATAGTTTATACTTGAAAATAAGTTCCGGGGTTGCAACTCATTTATAAGCCTCCATATATCATCTGGTTTCGCCCCTGAGAGAACATGTACACACAGATAGGGGAACATCTCATTGAGCGGTGAGATAATATATAATACTATACTACTGTGATATTGCATATTATTATGACTTCTACTTATTCAATGCATGAAACACCAATTAAACGTTTATTCTCATCTCGATAAATGAATGATGCTGATATATAATCGAACATTATAAATGTTATTAGTGATTCAGCATTTTGTCAAGAGGATTTATGTTTATTAGTGTTTTGTCCTACTCAACAGTATATCTTATTGGGTTTTTATTATATAAGCGGTTAATCAAGATCTTAAGGCCCAGTCACAATGGGGTACGGTTTGACACGGTCTCACGCGGAAGGAGCAAAACCCCCGCACCGGGAATCAGCGCCGGTAAGCGTCGGTAAGCGTCGGTAAGCGTCCGTGATCGTACATTTCCAGGCGGTCACCGCGTCACTTTTGTCGGCAACCGCGTCCATCCGTCGGCTGCCGCGAATCAACTTCTTGTTCAAAAAATCGTGGGCAAGCGTGGCTGTCCGCGGGAGCCCAATCATCCGTGAATCAGCGCAGAGACACAGCGATATTGTGTACATACACCGTGGACATCGTACATACACCGTAGGTATCGTGGGCGTGCGCGACTGAGCGTAGACCAGAAATGGCTCACCCTGCACCCCTCTCCAAGGTGGAGCCCCTACACTGGCACACGCTGTCCCTACGCTATTCTACACTGTTATACAATAGCCTACGCTACCCTACGCACATCGCAAAATATGTTGGGTGTTGCACCGTGAGACGGTCAGCGTATACGGGATCCGTAGCTACTGGCTGCGCTTAGTCACGCTTAGTCACTCTGCCTACGGTCTCTGTACTCTATGTACGGTTTCTGTACACCATTTGACGACATATCACGCTTACTCACGCTATTTCACGGTATGTCACGCCGCCTCACGCTGTCTACGGTTTATGTACGCCATCTCGCTGTGTCTGTACACAATTTTGCGGTGTCCGCCACCCAAATGTGTCAATTTTCGAACCGCATATGAAAAGGTCGTGGATCGGAGTATTTTTCATTCTTCCCTGTTGACCTTCCCCAAGTTCCATCTGCTCTGTTGCTCTTCTGTTGCTCCATCATTGTCGTCGTCGTCTCTGGGTAGTGCTGTATGGATTGTTTCTCTAACATGGATGTGGTACAATAACACGCACGTCAAATGCAGTTGAGGAATAACTACTGTGAAACTTGGTCTCATAGCAAAAGAGAAGGAAAAGCAAAAAAAGAAGCCGCAAAGAAACAGATATATGAAAGATAAATTCCCGATTTCTTATTTGCCGAAGGTTTGGAAAAGAAAAGGCAAAGCAAGAAAAGAAAAAGCCGCAAGGAAGCAGATATAAAGACAAAATTCCCGATTTCTTTTTTTGGACATGCATGTCCAAAGTAAGAAATACGGGCATTTTTTATTTTTATCTCGCTTTTTCTATATAATGCGCAACACAAAAATTTAAAAACGTATACGCAGTTCTAGTCAATGGACATGTTTACATCATAATGGTCATATTAAGAAGCCAAAATAAAAATACTGATTTTTGACTATTTTTGCCTGATTGTTGCTTTAATTATGTTCGCGAGAATACTCTGGAGCATATCATGTTTCCTGACGTGCAGTACACTTTTTAAAGCTACATGGTCGCAAGATAATTAGAGGCTAGAGCCCTTTTATCTACGCTATTTAAGCTATTTTTGTCTCTCATTTAAGCTAAAAAAAATTATATTTATATCCGTGTTTATAATTCCCTGATTATTTTAAATAAACATAAATTTAAAATGAACTCGGATCTCCATGGACCATTGGCGGCCGGTTACGCAATGTTTCGCGACGTCACTAACAGTAACAGTGACTAGTTGAGTGTGTCGCACCATTTCAAGCCTACGGGCTTGGTAGTTAAGCTATCATATGAATAATATAACATCAGTGATATTGATGTTTCATTACACGATTTGGGAAAAACATAATATTAGTGTTGTAGTGATTTATTGCACGATATAAAAAAATGCAAAGACATCGTGTTCGTGTTGTAACGTTTTATTACACAATTTAAATAGAAACATGTTAGGGAACATCGTGCTCGTGTTGTGATGTTTTATTGCCGATTTAAAAAGATTTTGTGTTATATTTTGTGTTATAATGCTTTATTACAGGATTTGAATAAACATGTTACTTTGTTAAATAATTTATAAATTATATTGCGTAATAGATTTAAAGCTGTTGCATAAATATTTGTATATGATGACACGGATCACTGTCATTATTGATAGTTAACCGACAGGGCTGATTGGCAGGCATGTTCAAACTCCTCCAATCTCACCAGGCCTTGTCTCGTATGATCTCGCGTCGAGAGTGATATTTCCCGAGATTCCGAGATTTGAGAAGCACACTGGCTTATCCTAAAAAAATACCATTTTTTAAAGATATCCTATGTTCAATTTTTTTTAATAGGCATTTATCATGTCAATCTATAATACCATTGTCACTTATTATTAAAGGCATTCTACAACGTAGGCCTACATTTGTTACACAACGAGAAATAAAGAAGGAATAAAATAAATATATATATATATATATAGGCCTAACATAGATGTATTCAAATTAAAATGGAATATTGGACAAGCCAGTGTGAAACATGCGGACAAGCGCACGGACCAGCATGTACAAACCCAATGGAAAAAGTCATGTGCCCGCGGCTTTTAAAACGTTGTATAAACACGTGGACGTGCGCGGGTTGTCGCACTTTTGTGTATACACACGTCTCTATGTGCAGGCAGACCGTCGCGTCGTGTAGGCATTCCGTCTGAACGTGCCGTGAGCGTACACACACCGTCTCCAAGTGTCGCCATCGCGTCAAACCGTCTCCATTCGTCCGTTCCCGTGAGTGAGCGTCCGTAAGTGTGGAGACACCGTAGGAAGCGTGCATGAGTGTACACGTACCGTAGGTGGCGTACGCACACCGCGTGCGGTATGCGTACGCCACCTACGGTGCGTGTGCACTTATCCACGCTTATACACGATTGAGACGCTCACAGACGATTTCTACGGTATGCGTACGCCATTTTTCGCCCGTCTGGGTGTGTAGGCACACCGCGCGGATTAAAACACGCTGTTAGGGACGGTCTGATGCGGATTGCTGATTTCGGCTATTTTGCTCAAACCGCGGGCAGCGTGTCAATCCGCGTCCCAGTGTGACTGTAGCTTTAGTCTATCTGATTTTTCAAGAGGTCTTCTTGACCAATCAGATGCGTAATCTTTTAAGTAGTCGCTCACATCAGAATGTTACTGCAAGTAAACTATATTAATACTGACATTAATGTATTTTATTGATTTTTTCACATGTGTTTTTGAATAAAATTTTTTGTATGATCACAATTTGTCTTTGTTTACCCTGTAGTACCATCATTGTTTGTGGTCACAATTTGTCTTTCATATATTATTCATTATTGTTATATATTTATAATATTTATTTGATTATTTTATAAATATTTGTATATTTGATTATTTTATAAATATTAGTATATGTTATTATTGAATATTAATTAGAAGCTCTTATTAACATCGTGTTTTAAATTTATGCTTTGTTAAGTGATGGCGTGTGAAGAAGTGAAAATAACCCATGGGAGATAGAGAACTGAACTTTGTGAGGTTTTATTAAAATCATTTGCATTTTCAGTATTTCATATCAATTTGATTAAAATTTCGTGAAATACTTATTACCTACACTTCGGTTCACCAAAAAATATGGTAGAAACAAAATACATGATTCCGTGACCAAATTCCGGCAAGTAAGGTTTGACAATTATTTTAGGTAGTTTAAGGTACTTATGAAAAAATACGCTTTGGACTACGCCCACTAGAGTGGGCGTAGTAGAGAGCGAAATCGAAAATGGCCGCCTTCGATCACAGTGAAAAGCAAGTATTCACTTATTTCATCCACCGGCCTTTAGGTAGAAAATGGATTTATGGAGGTTAATCAATTTATACATTTGTAAGAGCATGTTGCGTTTGGTCGAAACGGCAACAATCCAAGATGACCTTTCAAAAAAAAAGATTTTTAGCTAATAATCCTAGATTCAAGTGTCATATGTCATTTCTGACTAATTTTGGGGAGTCGAACCCATTTCAAGACCACTACCAGCGGTCATGGGGGGGATTTATTCATAAGTTGCGAACGATTAGGGCTACTTAATGTGGAACATATGCAAGTGAAAACAAGTCGAGCAGAAACAAATGTTCCAAATTATACACAACAAAAAAGTTATTTCCCATTGATGAATAGTTACGTGTGTATTGATATGAAAACGACATTATTCATACCCACATATTCACTACATATATAAGGCAATGTTTACTCACTAGTGGGCACTGGTATGGTTATGACCACCTTGACAGCTCACTATAAGGCGTTATTACGTCTGCTGCATGCTGTATGCCATGGTACATAATCATTTAGTCTAAACAATCATTCAAGAGAAGCTGCAACCTCCACAAGTCCGGCCATACTCCTTGGGTGGATTGCCAGCGGCGTACCCTGGTTGTTCCGCTCAACGGCATCAGGCAGTCTTCATTGATGCAATGATATGTGATAACAGATAAGCAAAGTATAACTGGCTTTACTGTGCCTTTCACCCTATCCGTCAACTGTGTAAACAATAATGTACAATCTATGTTTATCCTGTAGGCTACCATAGCTAGTTGTTTCTCGCCATCAACATCCTCCCATTAACTTGAACATGACTCACCCCTCAACTCTCAACTCTCCTCTCAACTCAACTCAAAAATATTTGAATTAGTAGTCTGCTAATAATGCCTTCCTTACACTCTATACAGCTAGTAAATATAAATCACACACACAAAACGTAATTTTAAAGTAGGCTCAGTAGTGCAAGAGAAGCGAACTTGTACGTACGGCTCCATGGTGACCATACTCTAGCACCCCATATTGCTCAGTAAAGGTGGACTTATCTTTCAAAATACACTTCTAGTGTGGTTTTGAGCACCAGTGGTTGATCATTTTTAGAAAAAACAATGATTTTGTGTATTGGAGGACTACAAATAAAATGTACACATAATTATGTGTACAGCAGGCACTAAATGGTAAATAATTACATACATGACTTGATCTACATAGACTGTTCAGTTATTATATAGCTTTTTACATTTTAATGTTAATAACCTAGTTATTAAACACATTGTTATGATATGTATATGCATTTCGCTCATTAAAAGGCAATCAAACTAGAGTCGAATGACACGAGAACACTTTTCCACATTCAACGGGAATCCGAAGTTATTGGCTAATTAAATCTGCAGCATTGTTATTTATATATCGTTATCTTCATTCTGCTTCATTTTGAAACTGCTAGATAGGCTTTAATTTGCGATAGCATGTACCTAATATTAACCGTACACAAATGTGAAGACATTGCATGACGGAAGAAAATGACGTCAGTATATGTAATTGAATAAGTATGTTAAAGTTCAAATATGTGTCGTAATATGACACTTACCTCAGAGCACGCGCCCCAGGCCAAGTGACAAAAAAGTACAAATAGTCGGTCATTCAGCAAATTGTAACCAGTTATCCACACAAATTGACATCATCTCCACCCATCAAAAATTAAGGTGTAGTAGATACATATGTGCTAGACTGATAGACACATGGGTGGAACACCAACATGTTTTTTCTAACATTTGCTTTGACAAATCTGCTTCTCACCCACACGTCACCAGTGGAGCAGACCATCAATCACAAAGGGTAAAGATTCATTTTATTGGTTGTATTTGTAATATTTGTATAAATGAATAACTTTAATTACTTGGATTAATGTTGAGCCACCATCTGCGACGCCGGCTCAACATTAATTACCGACTTGAATTAACGGAAATAAACGACTCAAATATCTTACATTTACAAGTATTGAGGCTTCACCCTGGAGATCAGCAACATATGGACAAGTTGATGATTTTTGTCACCGATCAAGATTATGAGGTAAGAAAATAATTATAATTTTACTATCAAGCATGAGGCATTGAGCCGATGACGTCGGTGGATCAATATAATGTGTGCATTCTTCACACAAACTAAGAGCAATTGAACGTTGGTCTGACTTTTTGATGCTGCAACAGACCCGGCAAAATATTTTTTACCAACCTCCCATGTAAAACAACATCAGTTAATAGGCATGTATACCGTTGGGAAATTGAAATATCTAGATTATGGTTAAGGGAACAATTGACAAGAACTTGTGGACAGAATTGGCAAATTTGTGAACCAACATCACATTGCTAACTAAGGTAATTGATATAGTGCCTGGAATAAAATGCAGAAATTTTTATTCCGCTCCTAAGATATATACTTGACTTATGTCATGACATTAAAAAATAATTCACATGTATCACTTATATGCACCCTTTTCCTGCCAAAAGACACACACAAAAGGCTTTTTCTTATTGGGACTATTTTTGCGCCAAGACGATATTATTTAATGGTATACTATCATGATCATGATATAAGTCACGGTCATAACATATGCGTGAAATAATACGCAGCACACATTTAGTCTGCATCTATACCATAATATTTAAACTATATTTTAAAAAATCCTTGAAACATGAGTATGTTCTTAGCTGATTTAGATATTAACAGATCTTGAATCAGCACAATATTACCTTTAGGATCACAACTCTGTCCCGTATGTGTTTAGCTCCAAATATATGACTCCACGAACTGTGAGAAATGTGAAGTCTGAAATTGTGCGATTTTGAAAAAAATGGCTTTTGAAGTAGAAAATGCAATTTGTAGGCCTAAATTAAAAAAAAATAAATAACACCATTGGATTAAAATTTATTAAGCAAAATAAATAATCAGTTCGATAACATTTTTTAATAATAAACGTATAGTTCTAAGCTTCTGTAAATTTTAACAGTATATGCCAAAAGTTTTGGATTTCAAGATTCTCACACTGCATGCATGCTTCCTACTTATAACGGTTTTTTGTTTTTTCTATGGCCACCATAACACGTCTTTTTCATCGCCAGTACTTCGCAACGTTTTGGCCCTCGTGGTACCGTAGCATAAAAAAGGTATGAGTTGCTTACAGAAAAATAAAAAGGGCCATCGGCAGCCTGTAAAATTGGATAAAGAAAATGACAATATCTGTTAAGTCCTCGTATTTATAATAACAGAACTGTACACTCAGATGCACCATTTGCATAACATTTGTACAACGTCGGCCCAATGTCTTCGACGTTGACTCAACATTGTACAAATGTTATAAAAATGTTTTGTGTTTACTGGGTTGAACGCAGCCCAGCAAACACGAAGCGTTGAACAAGTGCTGTTTTGATGCTGGGCCAGCGTCGCAGACGGTGCCAGCTGGGCATTGGACCAGCAGTTGGTCAACGTCATGTTTGCTGGGAGTTTTGACAAGTGTTTCGCACCAAAACGGAATCATAAATTCCGCTTAATACATAGTCTCTACTGTACACAGGAGCCATTAATTAAAAATAATTACAAAAGCCATTGACACTACATCTATTAGCTATCAACCTTCATGGTTATGCTGCTGGAGGGGAGACATCTTCAGTTTTTTGTTCACAAAAAACTAGACCCTTCTAGTTGATGTTAAAACTACTGAGTCACGATTTTCAGCGGGCCACTAGTTATAGTCAACCGAGTATGTAGCCGATAAATGATAGTTGTAGTCCTGTGCAATAGTGATTTATTCAGACATCATAGCACCAGCTGTATGTGTAGGGTTGCGTAAGCTTTATATTTAAATATATTAAAGGAACCCCTTGGGATGAGACTTTTCATTTTTATCAATTTGGATTTACTTCATATCAAGCTATATAGCCTACTGATCCTGAATAAACTACAAAAACATAGAAAAAAAAACAATTTTAAAGCACTGAAAACGACTAAACTAGTTTTATTTCTAAGACATATTGCCAAGTAAACAAAATGCCCCCATCTCAGACGGCATGATCAAAGTAATCACATGGTTACATCGATAGCTACCGCCTTTAATTGGTCTGGGAACTCGATGTTCGTGGCCCGGGTTCTCCTACAGCACCGATGGTCTGCTCAACGCTGGGCCGACGGCATCAACTTGTGGCCCGATTCTGTGCTAGCATTCAACCAACTTTTAGGATAACTCATTGTATGTTTGGGTTTTGTCCGGATTCTTATAAATATTGTTTAGAAATGTTTCTAAAAATCGTATATTCTTGAAAAAAATGAAATAATGCTTTGTGGGATACCTTACTTCATTACAAAATTAAAAACGAAAATGTATGTCATCATACTGAGTCGTTTTAAAAAATTATAATTGACAAAAACAAAAAAGTGTTTCCCGTCCATTAGGTGACGGTGCAGCGCTTTAGAATCAATTTCAAGCTTCAAATGACGACGAATATGTTCATTTGTGAGAGTAGGCATATCGCAAATTGTTTTTTTCTATGAACTGATTATTTACCACTCACAATTTTATATTATTCAGTTGCATTTTATTTGGTTTAAAGTATACTTGAACTGGTATATATATATATTTATGGTTCCGCTCCGCAAAAATATCAGCAACGCTATATCTCCTGTTAGGCCAAGGCTCAAAGAGCAATGACAGAAGTTAATACATTTATTAAACTCTAAAATTGCAGAACCAAGCTGTTATTGCATAATCATACACAACCTGGCAAAATTAGAAACATTATTATCTCACATGCATTACAGAAAATAATAATTTTCTAAACTCACAATACATCAGATAACTATTATTGTATAATAAAACACAACATGGAGGTATTTAAAGCATGTTGTTATATCACATGCCATGATGCATCATAAAAGTTCAATCACTGCGTTAGGTAATATGACAATATGCCTTAAAATACTGATTTAAGTGATATTGTGCAATCTTAACAGTAAATCTGTGGGGGACAGCGCCCGATGATAATATCAGATGAGATAAGCAAACAATTACATATAGGCCTACATGTATAAATAGTGAGGTGCTAGGGTAGGTGGTGGGATAACATTTTTTCGGAGATGTGGACAACACGATGCCTTTCAGAAAAATAAATTGGAAATGCTCCATGTGCTATCCATCCAGAAGAGTGAAGTATATATATATAATATATAGGCTTGGCAGATCTATGGTTAAAATGATAAGGCTGATTATTTTTATCGGGTATCCTACTTAATTTTTGCTTTTTGACAGGCGGACATATGAGGAGAGCCAGACCACCTGCAATCCCTCGACTCCATTTGTATTTTACAACACATCCATAGCAGGCTATAAGTGCACAAAAGTGGCCTAAAAACCGATTCATTTCATATCATTTCCCATAGTTTATATTGTGCAGCAGTAATATCGTTGATATGATTTATGCTAAAATAATGGTAGGCTACAATATGATTCATAGATAAAGATTCAAGATAATGATTTCAGATCTTGATCGATTGAATTAGTTTATAATTGCAACCTGTTTTGTGATCAGGTGTATTTACTTCTGTCTCGGATCATTTTTTTTTAAACGCAGCTTCCTGTCGTATCACATAGGCTTATTTACTTGAGCAAATGCTAATATATCCATCTGAAAAATATGAACTTCCGGTCATTTCAGTTATAAATCTGCCAAATGTTCCAGATTGTGATGACATATTTTATTTTTAATGCTTTGTGTAAGACCACAAACTATTTTTTATTCATGCTCCAGCTATCAGTGAAGGTTTCTGAGGCCATAAATTTATTGAAGAAAAGCGATTGCTAGTCAGCCATTAAATATGTTATATTCGCGTAATTTGTCATGGGTAACACCAGACCGTTAATTATTATGGTGTTGTAGCTACCAGGCAAGGTTTAAGAGATAATGAGCAAACTCATCCTTGTGTCAAACCTTACTAGTAAGTAAGTAAGTGGTTTATTACGTATAGGCCTCAGGCTCAAAGTACAACACATTCAAAATGCATATATTCCATAAAATTTCAACATATTTACATATTCTGCTCTTCAAGTTAAACCAATGCAGAACGCAGCTTTAATGATTGATATGTGTATGGGGCTATGGTTAATATCAGCAGAAGACATAATATTACCAACTGTATTGTAATTTGCATACTCAAAAAATTAATAATGTTTTCTTATTGCACTGTATGCTGGACAGCAGCACATAAAATAAAATTCGTCTTCCAGCACCGTGATATCTCTCCCTTCACACAAAAAAAATATTTCAGCAATTGGAAGTTCTACCTTTGTCGATAGCCAAACAGTGAATTGAAAATCGGAGCTTGCTTAAAGCTATGCGGTGTTTTATAACAGTCACACGTTTTAAATAAGCTTCACATTCATTATTTATGTAAAGGTTGTTAAAAATTAAATAAATAGCCATTTTACTCAAATTTCTAAGTTTTTCCTCTTAATCCTCTTATTGAAACCAAATGTGTTTAACATAATTATATCTGACTGAAGTCACCCATGTGAATCGATGTCCAGCATCCAAGTTTTTCAGCATTAAATAACCAGATAACAGGCTTTCGGATATCTAACATTTGGCATTTTTAAAAGCTTTAACCAATATTTTAAACAGGTGGTGTGATAGTGTACTAGCTACTTTGCCTGTTTCTCTAGATAATGTATCTAGGGTACTGCCTGAATGAAATATAAAAAGATAGAGGTTAATTGTCGTTATTTAGTTCAATTAGCTATAGCGGTGGTGGACTGTATGAATGAATACAGCAAGCAGCGCACCTTTGATGAGGTTTTCTCAATTATTAATATTTCGTGGCAATATTCAAATGGAAATTGAACATAACTTTTACTTCCGTTTTTTAACTTTGACATGCCTTTTTATTAGATTGATAGACCACGAACAGGATCCTCCAGAACCTCTGTCTACCCAATGTAGGTCACGTCGCAGTCCTGATGATTCCACTGAATTACGCAATAACGAGACCCACAGCAGACGAGAGTTCTATCAACAATCACTGGATGGCATCGTACAGTCTTACGCCAGATACAATGACGTAATTAGATATGTTTGCCTTTTCGCTTCTCGAGTCTATCACCATTTCTCTAATTATCACTGCCAACATGAACTTTGCCAATATCCATGTAATAATAATTTGAAATGAAAAATATTATTTGATTAATATCATATGTTAATGTATAACTCGGCCAAATTTAATTTTCTGTAATGAAAAAAAAATAGCAAAGACATATACATATGTCATATGTAATGTTTCATGTTTATCATGTCCATAGATATTGAGCTGGATTGAAGAATTAGAGGAAATTAATCCACGTTTGATTCAGATTGATCAGATTGGAAACAGTTGGCAAGAGCGTCCACTCAAAGTTGTCAATATTAAGATCATTTGTTTGCCTAAGTATGCATGTTACCTATATATAATTCCACCTATACATATTTGCTCTAAAATATCATAATTTGAGTACTACAAACACAACATTATAATTGTACGCAAGCATCAAAGACACTTTCTGGTGAACAACAAGGTGTGGCTGTGTAACATATAATATGGTTGAATAGTGATGTTTTGATTAAAGCAGCTGGGTCATATGCTTCACTGAACCATAATATTTACATTGCGGCGGACCCCACTCCTGTGGACGTTGACCATGCTGCACATGCGTGCCATTGCATTGTGAGCCTACTATGTTTAGGCCTACTCGTCGAATCATGACGACGCACCTACACACATTGATCATCATTACTATTGGCACTACTTGTTTTCACCGAGTGACGTCACTGCGTTTCACAGAGTGAAGTATGGGGGAGGGGTGTTGTATAACCTTGTTTTCACCGAGTGACGTCACTGCGTTTCACAAAATACTCGGGCTGCTTGTGTGTCAACAAGAATGTATACATAAATATATCGTTATTTCTGCTAATACTATCATTGCCCAACTTGTCCTGTGGGAGAGAGTTAAATGTCTCTTGTGTTTATATGATTCGTAAAGACAGAGGGATTCTATACATTATTTGTTGCGTTTGCTACGTATCACGAAGGAGTGGTAATCTATAATGGAGACCCTAGTGTATATCTATTGTGAATAAATTTATACGTTGATGTGTGTTCAGGGTATTTATAATGATAATATTAGCATAGCAACCTAAATATTGGTTTCAACGTTTCAATATAAGAATATTAGTACCCAAACACTAAAGTAGTGTTAATGATGACATATTGGCCATATGATTCTGTCTGCATAATGAGACGCGAGCTACAGCACTGGTCTGATTAAGGCACTGTTCCAAGCAAAGAACTTAGATGTTGTTTGGCTCCATCCCGGTAACCCTCACCTATGAACTTGCCTGTCTGGTCACAAATTGAGAAGACATTTTTAATTGCGATTCACTTTAAAAAAAAGTATCCATGAAGTGGCACAACTTGCCTCAATTCTGTCATTAGCAAAAATAAAGTACATATTAGGAATATGGCCTCGTTAAAACTGAAAGTTAAATTATATCGCGAAGTATTAAAAACTGCGAAGCACGCACTTCATTTTTTATACAAATATGATAAGTAAACAATGTAATTAATTTCCTAGGTGGCACTATAAACATCACGCTGGGTAATCAGAGTTGGCCTGGGGTGGCCCAACTTGCCTTGCCCCCGGCCAACTAATGCCACCTCAGTCTCTATCTAGCAGCTTCTTTATGTGGTAGGCCTGCGGATATGCAAATTGTTCGCTACAGATACAAAAAGTGGCCTAAGATCCTATCCAATAACTTAAAGGGACACCAGCTATATTTTAATTGTGGTTGTTAAATATTCCAAACTTTCCATGTTTCACGTTATTGGTTGTTGTAAAATATACTTTTGAGCATACATCTGTGAATTCGAAATTTGAATTGTATTTCGCATTGTTAAAACATTATTACCATAGACAGACAGACAGATATTTTATTGACAGAAAAGAAAAGTCATTACAGACTCATTTGTCATAGAAATGAAAGAGATATATGTACATGTATATACAAGATTGTTAGTTTGTTAAAATCATATGATAATATACATGGTATGACATACACAGCTAAAATCATGTTAAGTGGCATTGCCAGAATAAAAACTGGATATTTCGATAATATAAATGACTACTACTAAAAATGAAATAAAAGGCATTGCCAAGATAACATAGAGGTCTATCATTTTGTTTCCCGCACCAAAACCAGAGATAAAATAGCTACTACGTATGACATACTAATTATATATAGTAGCAAAAAAGACACTCTGTAAAGCGTAGAAACCTAAAATATATACAAGTGCATGATTATGCTACAGTAACTGGAGTATGCAATAAGCCAATGGTAAAAATTATATGGTATTTTTTAAAATTAAATATAATATCATGCAAGTACAATAAATATGGCATAAACAGGTAGCTCCGTGTCATGTGACCATGCAAGCACAGTCGCTATGAGCGCGGAGATTCCCTGAGATTGACTAGTGGTGCAAACTTAACGACGTAATAACAGTAGTAATGGCGGTTAAAAATTCTTTGTGCAATTCACACAGGACATGGCACTCGCACAAGAACATTAAGCCTTTTTATAATTCACTATATTGTTTAATTCATACTGTTTCAATCACGACCTAGTTAGAACCACATACTCGGAGTTACAATCGAAGAAAAACATTCCCGACCACATGGAGAAAATCAGTTGACTTAGCAACTCTGAAATCCTCCATAAGGCCCCACCTCGTCTGATAACAAAGGCGACGGAAACGTCCCTAACCGGCCCCAAAAAGCCAAATAATAAGATCCGAGAGCAACAACCGTCTTGATATGTGGTAATACCCAAGTCAAATCATGAGGGCATGATAATATGAATAATATAGCGACAGGTGACAGATT
Organism: Flabesymbios commensalis; assembly: GCA_964017125.1. Classification (NCBI taxonomy): domain Eukaryota; kingdom Metazoa; phylum Annelida; class Polychaeta; order Terebellida; family Flabelligeridae; genus Flabesymbios; species Flabesymbios commensalis. The sequence goes on from OZ024909.1 coordinate 37,003,583, forward strand.
TATTATACTCAGTAGTTTTAGCCCTTAATTTGTTTAAAGCAACCATAAATAAATTGCGCTAGTGACTTCACCACTGTTATGTCTCTAGATGTCATAATTCCTAGAAACATTTTATTTGTCGGTTGCATATTGATAATTGCGGCTACAGAATCATACAAGATTTCGCGTTCATTCTTCATAGCGCAACAGTGGAGAAGAAGATGTATTTCATCGTCAATTTCGTTTAATTGACACCTTGTGCATATTCGCTGATTTTTTGGAGTGATTGGATTATTGAATCGTCCTCTTTCTATATTTAGATCATGTGAGCTCATTCGATATCTCGCCATTGCTGTTATGAGGTGGTTCCCCCTTATGTGCAAGATATATGGTTCAACACAGAAATATTTTTTTACTAATGCATATGTGCGCAGCTTACTCGAGCTCTCAATATCTTTTCTCCACTGCTGTGTAAATATTCTAACTATTGATTCTTTAAATGAAAGCATGAATTTATTTGTATCCCCAATATTCTGTGATTCCCAAGTTTGATCAAGCCCGGTTCGTTCGAGGACAGAGCGAATACGGGAACACCAGTTCGTGAAGCCAATGGCATCTAGCTCAAGTAGCATATTGTAGGCATTTCTGACTGGATGGCTCCGAGATAATTTTAGAATTCTACACCAATATTTTACAGTTTTTATGTGTTGCCGGATGATCAGTGGAAATCGACCCGTGTCCCCATATATTGCAGGAGTAGGTGTTTGCTTTCTAACGCCAAGTGTGGATTTAATAAATTTTAGATGGATTTTTTCCAGATCGTTAACATCATCGCCTGTATACCATATATCACTTCCATATTCTAGTATGGGCAATATTTGGCAATCAAATACCTTGAACGCAATAGTGGGTGACAATTTACCGACCACAGGACGGGACTGTTTACGTAGAGCAAAGATTGCTTTCCCAGCTTGGGAAGCAAGATGAGAAAAAGTTTCTTTTAACACGTTATTAGCGGACTTGGTGCTATACACTACACCAAGGTATTTATATTGTTCAGCCTTTTCTATAATGTTATCACCATAGTGGAAGCTTCCGCATACTATTGTGTAACGTTCATTAAAGATAAGAACTTTTGTTTTAGGAATGCTAACTATGATATGCCATAGGGAAGCATATGAATACAGGGCAGTTAGCTGTTTTTGTAATCCCTCGGCAGATTCTGAAAAAAAGGACAAGGTCATCTGCAAATAACAGATATACCATTAGTAAGGTTTCCACGCGATACCTTGATCTTGGTCAAATGATGCGGATATGTCTTGTAAAAATTCCTTGAATAGTTTGGGACTGAGCATATCGCCTTGTAGAACCCCAAATTCGCTTTTTAATATGTCACTGATACGCGAGTCCCATTTTACACGGCACTCTGCTTTAGAAAACATGCTTTTTATTATGTTTAGCAAATTGCCGTCTATTCCCCTGTTCAATAATTTGTAGTATAATGCTGTTCTATCAATATAGTCAAATGCTTTTGTGAAATCGACAAAGCATGTATACAGGGGTTTAGAAAGACACCTTTGTTTATCTATGATGGCACATAGTATGAATATATTGTCCGTAGTTCGCGAATTGGTTTTAAAACCAGCTTGATAGGGATCATTATCATTACATACTTCGTTTTTAAATGAGAGTCTGTTATTAAGTATAGATTCAAATAGTTTCCCAATACACGGCATGACTGTGATTTTTCTGTAATTATCTGGAACGCCATGGTCCCCCTTTTTGTGGACCGGGTGGATTATACCGGTAGCCCATCTAGATGGATATTCTCCATTGGTAAGAATGGTATTGAACAACAATTCCAATGCTGGCAAGAGCTCATTACATCCATATTTGTAAAATACCATCTACACCCGCTGCTTTCTTGCATTTTAACTTTTGAATCGCCTTTTTAATTTCTTCCGTAGTTATGGGACTGTTTAGGAACTGTGTCATATTGGATTTATCGTGCTCTACATTATGTTGGAATGACGTAACTTGTTTAATAATATTATTCATGTGTTCATAGTCAAAATAATCCACATGGGTGTGTAGACTTGTTGTTCAAAATAGTTCACAAAGTCTTCCAAGGTAGGCCCTGTAGTGACATTTCTAGGATTTAAGGATTTCCAGAATTTCCAGTAAGAATTAGGATCTTCTGTTCTCATATTTTCCAGCTCACTAAGTTTGGCTTGCTGGTATTGTCTTTTCTTTCTATGGATTAATTGCTTATATTGTCGTAACAGTATATTATATTCGTCTTGCTGTGCGTTAAAGTCTCTATGCTTAGCGATATTATTAACAACATACTTCAGGGATTTACATTCTTTATCATACCAAGGGTTAGAGGGGAAATTATTTTGCGTGCACTTCCTTTCCTTCGAGATATGTTTCCTTGCTGGGAATAATGGCGAAATTACAATTTCTAGCATACCATTGAACATGTCACATAGAGTGTCAGTATTACACCCATCGGTGACGGCACACAGCATTTCCTCAAATGCATGACATGCCTGCTCATTCCGTAGAGCTATTTGATATTCTTCCCTTTTCTCGTCTTGCCATATAAAAACATTAGACCGAGATGATGTGTCATTTACACAGGTGTCTATTTTTAAGGGGTTGCAATCGAGTTTAGTGTTGGAAATATTGAATTATATGGGAGAATGATCTGATTCTACCAATTTCGGTAGAACGTCAAATTTGCTGATTATGTTATTTTCATTAAAGATCAGATAGTCTATTGTGCTTGAACCATTTGGAGAGTAGTATGTATAGCGGCCTATACCATAATCATTAAACATGCGCCCATCGGCTATTTTGAAACCTGTGTTTATACAAAAATTTAGTAAAAGTTGACCATATTTGTTACTGACTATATCTTCATTAGAACGTTCACTTGGAAAATTTGCATTGATATCTGTTACCCCCGATTCATAGTCTGGAGCCTGACCAGTACGACTATTAAAGTAACCACATAATAGGATGTGATGCATTTCAATATATCTAGCCACTTCCTCTTCTAGCATAGTAAAATAATCATTTCTTACAGCGACATATGATGAGTTTTCTGGTGGTATATAGGCATAAATGATAACAATTCAATTTAAATTCACTGACGTGTTGACGTCACAAGTCTACAGTTTGTATAATAATATTACTAAAAGTGGGTGGAGGACATAACACATCGCTGAATATTGAAATACAGTACTTAGATCTTATGGGCTACACCGTCCTACAAAACCAAAAGACAGTAACTGCTTATTTGTTTCTGTATCCTGCCATGTAGTAAATAACGTCTTACTTTAAAAATAAGCAGTTACTTCTGTTTGCTTTTGAATGACAGCATACGTTATGTTATATGATCATGGTCAAGATATAATTTATTTTTGCAGATCGGTACATCGCTCGGCGAAACCAACAAATCTATCATATGGATTGATGCTGGCATACACGCTCGTGAATGGACTACTCCAGCAACTGTCTTATACATTATCAACGAAGTAGGTCAAGTTATTTTCAGGTTTATTTACACTTGTCTGCAATAAAGATTTTGATATTTCTAAATTTATAATAAATTGCATAATATTTTATGATAATTTCTACTTTAATAAAGGTGATTTTAATCAACAGAAAATGTATTGCGCAGTAAGCACTGCACATATTATCGGACCTAGTTTTTATTTATAGCCATCAATGTCATGTTATGAGCTCCAACAGATATATATATATATTTTTTTCCTTAATCTTTCCAGCGCGCACAGCTTACCTGTTTCTTCAATCTTGAGCTGCAGATATAATTCTATCATTTTTCATGAAAATATTTAAATTCATTTACTTCCAGCTGGTTGGACAATACGGGTTCGATCCTGAAATAACGAGAATGGTGAATACATTTGACTGGTATATTTTGCCGGTAGTGAATCCCGATGGGTATGAATATTCACATCAGTATGTGAGTACCTTTATAACAAAAATAAGCTGTTCACATTATAAAAGATTTTGCTATCTTCATTAATGTCATATATTCATATAATCTAATATATTGATAAAATGTATTGAATGATGTTACACAGAATCGCCTGTGGAGGAAGACAAGGCGAGTGATACCAGGAGCCCCTAGAACATGTAGAATGTGTCCCGGAGTGGACCTCAACAGGAACTTTGATTTCAAGTGGAAACGTCAGTCAAATATATGAAATCGTCACAAACAAACAAACAAACAAACAAACAAACAAACAAACAAACAAACAAACAAACAAACAAACAAACAAACAAACAAACAAACAAACAAACAAACAAACAAACAAACAAACAAACAAACAAACAAACAAACAAACAAACAAACAAACAAACAAACAAACAAACAAACAAACAAACAAACAAACAAACAAACAAACAAACAAACAAACAAACAAACAAACAAACAAACATAAAAACAAACATAAAAACAAACAAACAAAAAACGAACAAACAGACAAGTAAGTAAGTAAGTAAGCAAGCAAGCAAACAAGCAAGCAGTCGAACAAAAACAAAACAAAAAACAAGCAAACAAACAAGCAAACAAACAAGCAAACAAACAAACAAACAAACAAACAAACAAACAAACAAACAGACAAACAAACAAACAAACAAACAAACAAACAAACAAACAAACAAACAAACAAACAAACAAACAAACAAACAAACAAACAAACAAACAAACAAACAAACAAACAAACAAACAAACAAACAAACAAACAAACAAACAAACAGACAAACAAACAAACAAACAAACAAACAAACAAACAAACAAACAAACAAACAGGGAAGCAAGCAAGCAAGCAATCACATTACTCACATAATACGATATTGGTAATTTAAGTATAATGAGTAAATTTCAGAAGCTAGTAGAGTAAATCATATGTGCCGATGCCAAATTAAATTCTGCCTTTAATTTTAGTTTGTGGCGACGAATTGACATACCCTGCGGGGAAAGGGTAGACTGGAATAAAGCTAGCAATAAACAAGATAAGAATAAGATGATTATATGCATGTATACATTGTACATATTTCCCAGCTACAGAAGGTTCTAGTCCCTGGAGTTCAATCTTGTGCGCCATGGCCATGCCTTGTGCAGACATATTTGGAGGGGAGTATCCATTTTCTGATCCCGAAACCAGTGCTATGGCTTATGTGCTATGGGAGAATCGTGCGAATATTAAAGCATACGTCTCCATACATGCATATTCACAGATGTGGTTACACACCTGGGGATACACAGTTCACCCCTCACCTCATCTAGAAGGCATCGTAAGTGTTTGGTTATAATTATCGATCATAATATCTTTGATATCAAAATAATTTGCTGCTCAACCCAATAAACAGATAATCTTATTTGCATTTATTTAGGAACGTGCAATCACCTCAGTATATGGAGCGAAATACATAATGGGCGCAGCTGCTGAAATCCGATGTGAGTGTTAGCCTGGCTCGCATATGCAAAACATATTACATTCACAACACGTGTTTTCTCAAAACCACGAGGGGGGCTGCATCCAATAAGGAATAACAAACAAAACGTTTCGATTAATATAAGTTCTGGTCTCACATGTTTTCAAATTGATGAGATAAAATATGAAATCAGAATTATTACAAAATTAATTTTTTTAAGTAAGCCTAAAAGGTATAATAAAGAATTATTTTATAGCTAGTAAAATCAACAACGCAATGATTTTTTTTTTTTAATATATATTTTTGTAGATGGGACAGGAGGCACATCCATGGACTGGGCTCACGGAGTGGCTGGCATCAAATATAGCTTTAGTTTGGAGCTCAGAGACAGAGGACGATACGGATTTTTCCTTCCAAGAAACCTGATTGTACCAACTGCAGAAGAAACGTTCACTGGACTTTTAGCAATGGCCAGCGAAATTAAAAAGGAACTTCGATGTATTCATATCGGATAGGTCTATGTAGAAAATAATATTTAAAAAATAACACCACTTAATATAGCACACTTTGTGACAATTGGGTGGACCATGGTGAAACTCACAAGGTGAAACTCACAAGGTGAAACTCACAAAATGAAACTCACATGGTGAAACTCACGCCATGTAGCCTATCATCTGGTTCACCTCCGAGTGAAAATGTACACACAAATAGGGGGGGAAATCTCATTGGGTGGTGAGATAATATATCATAATATACTCCATTACTGTGATATTGTATGTATTATAACATCTTCCGTGTTTAAAGCACTAGTTATGGGTAATTCTGATATATTTTTATCAAATATTATATTTTAGCATAATCAACAGGATTTGCTTATGATTGTTTCATTAGTGTTCTTAGGCCGCAGCCAGGATTTGACGAATGTCTATTGTCGTTATGTGGAGCTTCCGTCCGTCCGTCCGTCTCTCTGTCAGTCCGTCCGTCCGTCCGTCTGTTCGCCACTTTTAGCACTATAACTTGTTTCGCATCACTGGAATGCACATAAAACTTCACATACGGTTTACTCATAACTAAAGCTTGATTGAGTTCACTTTCTGTGACCTATAATTACGAAGATTTTTTTCCCGATCGCCTTTATCATCAATGCGATTCCCTCAATAATTGTCTATGTATCGCCCCAAAATTTATAACATAATTATATCTATTTCACTAATAGCTCGAAAATGGGCATACATCGGACTGAAATTAGGTCACGACGGCAAAAGCTAGACCACTATAGACCAAAATATGCGGTTTAAGTAAGGGATATGCCCTGAAAAATTTCAACTTGATCAAATTTATGTTGACATCTGTCAAAAAAAAGTAACTTATGTTAAAAAAATCTTAGTTTATCTCTTATTACCTGTCCAACATTTGAAATAGTCATGAGATATTGTAAAGTGAAAATCTATAAATAATAGTTAAAAGTTATGTTTTTTTTTAAATGATATTCCCCTTCAAACGATAATTTTGAGATTGAGGCGTAATTCCTCCGCCGACGGGACTTGTTATTGTCTCAATATACTTGGGTTTCTGTTCTGGAAGTGGTTGACCCAGATCTTAGCCATCTGATTCGTCATAATAGTCATCTCAACCAATCAGATGCATATTAGCTTTGGAGCAGTCTCTGGCATCAGAATGTTACTGTAGTTATTATAATTCACATTAACATGATATATTTAGTTTCTATGTATTTCTTATTAAAATGCCTTGTATGATGACAATTTGCCTTCACTTACCCTGTACTGTGTTGTGGGTGACTATTCATTATGATGATCTATACATCTATAAAATCAACAGAAGTAGATACTTTCACGACGTTTGTTTAAACTTAACATAACTAATTTCATCAGATATGTATATAGCAGCAGAAATTCGATTCACATAAAGAAAATAAGAATGTGAAAAATTGTATAGGAAAATAAGAATATGCTTATTTTTAACAACTGAAAAATCGCCAGAGGGGAAAATATATTCTGGGAAATAATATCGTACGTTCAAAAATATCCAAGCTGAACGGATGATAGCAATTGTTCCGGTGCCGGACTGGTGTAAGTCAAGTCGAGCTGATCACAAGTCGTTTATTGCATGCATTGCCACTTTTTCCATCTGTTTACAAATTTCATAGAACTCTCATTATCCACAGGACGATCCACTAGCAAATCAATAATTATGACTGAATTTAATCCCCGCCAAAACTCTCCCCAATGGCTTAGAAGCTAGCCAAAGTCAGTGATTCTGCCGCTGAACCAACACCTACCCATACCCCGCCAACATGACATCCAGCAGGGCATAGACACCCATTATAAGCACAGCAGGTCACAGGAAGCTAACCCTTTATGTATCAGAACCAGAAAATACCGACCTGAACAAAACATCATTATTTCAATTTTCAACAAGTTCTTAGGAAGATAATAATTACCACACTGGGTTTGAGCCTGTCTCAATAATCGCACTTTACCCCCTGCCCCCCCCCCCCCAGCGCAGAGTGCCAATCTCCGAACGAAAACAAATAAACTTCATAAATATAACTTGAAATTAAAAATACTCAACAAGACAAACATGAATCTCATGATCAGCAACACCTGTACTTCAACTTGCTCTTAAGTAAATTCCTGAAGAGTAAATTCCTGGTACGGGTGAGAAAAGTCTTACGAGTCCAAGGTCATGGACACCTTGTTGCTTATCGCTGCCCATGTTTAGGGGCCGGCTGTTGATGGTTTGCTCAATTTCTCACATAGGGGTAGCGTTAGTCTATTCAATAAGATTGAGATATACCTTACCCAAAGTTTTCTTATGTGCTGCCTCAACCGATTAGACTAAGCACTCCCACCAGCAACCGACCCAGGGGGGGGGGTGGCACGTAGCATATTACATTTCCAGCTATACTAGGCTTGACAAGGGTGATAGACAGGTCGAAATTACACAAAATAAAATTCCTGTATGCATTTTGGGGTAAATTGTTTGCAAACTTATTTTTAACCTAATTGTCATCAATTAAAAAACAAGAGGCCCAGTGACCTTGACGCTTGTCAACAGCTATAAATGTGTCAGAGAAAATGTTAATATCATAAAAATATTTATATCTTTGGTATCGATCATTAGCATTTATATTATATGTTCGGTTCCCATAATACATTTTGCTGATTTTGCACACATTCTGAAGCACTGCACCTAATGAAAAATGCATGAGAAAAAATGCTTTTCAAGGACTACAATGTTTATGTCAAAAAAAGTAGAGCTGCAATTATTGTTTATTATGGGCCTTTTAAAGGCCCTAATTAGACAGGACTTTCGCGAGTCTTAAATTTGTAATTTTAATTCTTCTGTCGTAAATAGGCCTAACAAAATTCGTCACAGAATTTTAAAATGTCAGCTTTTAATGTCGCTTATTCGGCCGTGAAATATACAGCTCCCCTAATCCATGATTATCACATGTGATGTGAGGCCTTGGTCAAGCTGTTGGTCCCAATTTGGTTGCACGAGGGGTAGGCCTACAATGCACTTTCAACACACCCTCTTACGTAATACCAATTACGGAAATATCTATAGCCTACATACCGTATGTAACCGAGCTGGGTTCATATAGCAGGTTCAACGCCAACAACAGTGATGGTTCATCTTAAACTTTAATTATATGTTCAGCATATTACATGTTGAAGAACATTCAAAATCCACAAGCAACACCTGTCGGTAAAAATACAATATTTGTGACGCAACACCCCGAAATCAGGCGGAATGCGCTGAGAGGGATGTGCCAGGAATCCAACGAGTAGATTAACTTTGCCATTTTTGGAACAGTGTTAACATTTTGAGATTCTGACATCAATTAATACCTTAACAAGTTTTCTATCATCTAGTTTGGTCCAATTAGTTAAAAACAAGGTTTATTTGTATATTTTGTATGATTTTAGTTACATTAAATATCAGTGACTAATTTCCATCGCAATTACAGCAAATAAAAAGTCTACATGATTTAATAAAATTCACACATTTTATCTGTACATTTATATCGTGACCACAAGGATGAAAACTAACTCACCCCTGTCATAAACGGCTAGGGCCAGCGCCGCTGCATTACACATAATGAGCGCTACCCATGCATGGCAGGTCACCAGCATATTTTCCTGTACAAAAGCAATTACTTACACCATTATCAAATTCACGTTTTATACTGTAAATCGTTCAAAATTCAGTTTAATTTCAATAACTTTAAAAATCTTTTAATAACTATCACAAGTTTTTAACAACTATCATAAGCAAGTAGTTTAAACTAATTTGAATTGACCACTCACCTAATGTGAAGAGTAACAAAAACTTGACCGCAGTCATGAAAGGAAATATCAGAAAATCAATATGTCTGCCGTAGGCAAAGACGAGATGACAAATGATTTCAATGATCTCCACTGACCAATTCCCCGCTAAGATCACGTGACCATTGATGTCACGTATTCGTGGCCAAGAAATCCTAGAAGTCAATTTTTGATTACTATCAAAATATATACCTACAAACTTAGTGATCAAATCACTCGGTCACACGTAGGCCTCAGGATAAATACCCATGAAGGCTTTCTCAACTGACACGGACCTTTGTTGAAACGATTCTGTAATGTTGGGACTGCAGGCCAGGTGGTAGTTTAGCTGTAGCAATGGACTACGTGGCTGTGCAAAGACATCACCGGATTACTGATTACAAGATGTCTATATATATTAGCAAAACGGTTCTAATCACTGATTCATATAATCAATACATATACATTGATGATGTACTCTTTTGGCTTAGTTATAGATTATTTTTGTCTGGTTTTCATAGGTGTTTTTAAAACTGACTTATGTAGTGGATCTATCAGTTCTTTTCCATATGATAGATAGGGTCATTATAGTCATAGACGACCCCACACCGTGAATGGATTGCTATCTTTCATTTTACCCAGAACAATTAACATTTTTCAACATGACGGTGACTGATCTCGAACCAGAGAGCCGAAAAATGCAAATGCTCATAACTTTTAATTACTGCAGAAAATAAGCTCAGCATGTGTAGCAGTAGTTGACATGTTTGATTCTAATAAACCTATTTTCCACCTGATAAATCGAGACCAAGGCTTAGATATGACTGCCAAAGAATGGTCCACATGTTTGATTCAGGTGAAATCTGTGGCTGAACCTATAAGCTAGCGTTATTATATAATTATAATAAGAATTTTAATGAGACTTAAATTCCACGCAACGAAGCCGTCATTCACAAGGGAGAAACAAGGATATTTATCCGGGAGACAATTAGGAGCCAGGAGGCTGCAGAACCATTAAGAAAGAGCCATTAAGCTACCAGCCGCCAGAGGAGGGGGCAATGAATGAATGAATGGGGTTTTAGGCCACATTTGTACTCATATCGCCTAAACCGGGCCAGGAGAGCCTCCAAAGGATGATGAGATGACACGCCCCCCCCCCCCCCCCCTAGACACAGGATTCGAAAGCCGGTCCCTGGTGGTCTGGGGCCGAGCATGCTTTCTCTCGGTGACGGAGGCTCGCCACAATGTTGAATCGTTACCAGTGAGTAGGGGAGAAACATTTGTATTTCTTTGAAACTTGAAGGCCAGAGTGGGATTCGAACCCGTGATCTCCGACTTTCCAAGCAGGCAGTTTTAACCACTGCACCAGAGCCCCCGCAGAGGAAGGGACAAGAACAGACCCCTTTGATTGCTATGTTGTCTTGAGCACTGAATATGAAACCACCATCATTTGAACCGTCACCTGTAACCAACCATCAGAAATGGAAGGATAAAGAGCTCATTGCTTTAGAAACACTCCACCTCTTGCACTGATATTATATAGAGATCATTGCTTTGATGTCACAATAAAACCACTTTTCTCGGAGCCCCATAAAGTGACAAACATTTGCCAGTGTTATAGCAGAACCCTCGCCCTCTCTTCCACTCTTTGCATTTTAATGCTAAGCCTGAGCTAACCAGCTTCAATAGGCGTAAGTCAAACAACTTTTCAATCACTTTTTTTTAAACATATAAAACTGTTTTTCATAAAATTGTATAAGTGTGTAGGTAGAGACGATGAATTGATTAAAAGAAATGATCAGGTGGAAAAAATACAAATGTAGGCCACAGCCAGATACATTTTGTGGTAGGCTATGATAACTAGCCTAAGCTGAAAAGAAGTGCCGAAATAAAGGTTTATTAGCACTCACATACATGCCCTCCCTAAAGAGAGGAAATGCTGTTATCAGGTAGGAGAGCAACCGCTTTTTAGATGGCGATAGTATTAATACTAGCTCCCTTACTTATAACCATAACATCGGTGATGTCGGCTAGCGATAGTATTATTGAGGGCGCCCTTATTTCTGTGGGTGGAAGAGACATTTTTGCAAACTTTAACCTGTTTTGTTCTTTCTTTTTTGTTATTATAGCTATAATCAGGTGATTTTGTGTTTACTAAAGACGTTTAATGAACTATTATAATCATTTAACTCGACTTCATATTGCATACCTTCTAAAACGTCTGATAGCTTAAAGTTCCATATATTTGTAAAAATGTAATTTTACTCTACTCACCCCCTCGTGTTCAATTAAGTTTGTGGAAAAATGTACAGATTGCTGGTTCATACCCTCAACACCACGTGGAAGCATACATGTATACAGCTGAACAGTCGGCGATTTTAAATCTTATGTGGCGTTTTTATTTTATCACGTTTTTATTTTTATTTACATGTACTTTATTTACTTGTACTTGAAGCAAACTTGGGAATCTAAAGATATAAATAGTGTAGACAATTATAATGACAAATATATGTATGTAAATTAAAATTGTTTTTGTGAAGGGTTACTCAGTGACAGCCCCTTTGCCACTAAGGGGTGTACTGTTGTGTTACAGTACGCATCAAAAGTATTGAACCACAATCTCATGATGCTGGTGTAGGCAGGGGTCGATATAATCACTGATAATTATTTTAGGCATCTTTACAGAAGCTTAGATTTAGTTCACCCTGTAAACAATGTTTCAACAAATAATAAATAAATAAATTCGTGTTCACTTTGACGTCACCATACTTTTTACCATTAGGGCGCCCTCAATAATGCTATCCCTAGACGACATAACCGATGTTATAAGTAAGGGCGCTAGTATTATTACCATCGCCATCTAAAAAGGGGTTGCTTTCCTACCTGGTTATCACATAGAACGCTTCTCCCTCAATTCACTTTCTTGCCAGAAATTCCTATTTATTTTCGGATTTAGCTTAGTTTACCGGTATGTTGTATTAGGGGGCCACCATTCAATCTCCGGGGGGGGGGGGGGGGCTGGAGTTTTTGTCGCGGATAAATTATTTATTCCAACCCGGCTTAGCGGCGCGCTGAAAATTTCAATTTTTTTTACTTGTTTATATAGAATAGTTCTTGACGTAAATTATTTATTTCACGCAGAGGCTGTCTCAAATTATTTATTAGAAAAAAACTACAGCCGTCCCCCCCCTGAGGATTGAATGGGTGTACCCCTTATAAGCAATAGGGATGTAATGTCACTGCTATCCAGGAAGTCTCCCTGATTGGTTCTGCCATGATAGTGGTCTTTGTTCGACATCATTTTTCATTTATTACAAAAAAGGAAAATAAATATATATATTAAAGCTTTATAATACACACGTATGGCTGGTCCCCCATCTCCATCATTCAAGTTCGGCCAGTAATTGGAATAATAATTACAAATCATTGAATGGGAAAGCGTGAATTCAAAGTATGATGCTGCGTCATTATAAAATCACACTTAGGCCTACAATACCACCTTTTTCGCAATCAGTATTTCCACAATATTTTTACAATACTGGGCCAGCTGCTTAGACACCGAATCGACATTACCCCAGCACCTGACTCACAAGGTGTGGAGTGAAATATAATAATGAGTGCGTGCGCTCATATAACAATACAAAACATACAGAATGTCAGTAGTAGGGCCTACACCAGTGACCTGAATTTACTTTACATATAACACAATTTAAGCTTATAAATTACACCTGATTTTTAAACTTAATAATATCAATAGATATGATGGTATGCATCTTGTATTTTAATTTTAAAAGTAAAATAATATTAATACATATTATTACCTCGAGGCACTATTTTATTATAACGTTAGACCTATCTATCACTTCTAAAGTATGCATACTTTTAGGTGCATCGCAGCAAACACGATACGTCGAACGGTGGATCAACATTAAACCAGTATTGGCGAAAGGACAGTGTTATAACACTATCGCCGAGATTGACTTTAAAGAGACAAGTATTCTACTATATGAATATTTATAGAACAATGTTGATGTTGTGCGCATCCAGGGTGCAAACGCCATCCGTGGGGGGGGGGGGGGGGGGTGTTTGCAATGGAGGAGAGAGCTTTGCGTGTCACAACTACAGAGCAAACTGGAGAAGTTGACATAATGTTCAATTCATTCATGAGAATAAACACAAGTTATCGGCTAAAACAAAGAACAAATGAGATATTGAAAATAAACTGTTAACTCTTCATTAAATTACCTAATCGTGATGTTATGATTTCCTTATTAACCTAATTTGGGTGTTCCGAATTAAAAAAATACTGTTTGTCAAGCTCTGTTTTGACCCTTTAATCCATAAAATCAAAATAAAATAACCACCGTTTTTATGTGAAAATAAAAGCGTTTTGTTTACAAATAAGTCGAAACTGTTTTTGTTACATTGGATGTATTTGCAAGAGACCACAGAGGGGCCTGCACTATTTCAAAACTTGTAATGGCGAATCCGGCAGCGATTAATCTCAGTGGGTTTTATCTGCGTTCTGTTCTTGTTCACATCAGTCCATCCAATCCATTGTTTAGATAACTGTATTTCTGTAGTACTGGTTAAATCATGTGATTTAATTTGTTCGTCAGCAGGTGATCCTGACCCATAACCTAGTTTAGCCTCTATGTAGGCCCACATTCATTCATTTTGCTAATAAACATTTCCGAGAGTAGGTTTACCATAAGAATAATATTACTTTTCTTTACTTTCAGCAGCTAGTGGTTTATTTTGTACTGTTTTGATGTTTTACTTTTATGTGTTAAAAACATTTAATAATGGTTACAATTATTACTAACCGAGAAACAGGCATAGCGAAGATGGCAGAAAACATATAATGTTCCTTGTAGGAGTGGGCATATCCAGGTAAATATAGTCAAATCTAGTGTTTCTGTTTAAATTTGAATACTTTTATAAATTGAATTTAACTTTGCTGACTATTTGCGTTTCTATGTCTAATTGCTTAAAGATTACAAGGTTAACATAACCTGTTTTGACTTTGCTGTCACACATCCTTCACAAGAACCTTTATTTCTAGAATTTAGGGAGTCATTAACAAAGTATTTCAATATTAAATAAATTACACTATTGTGTTTTGTGCATTACTAAAAATATCAAAGATATATGTCAGATAATCATTGTGGCAAAAAATATTGTTGAATTACAACTCAATCACTCACCCAGAACATGATCTACAGGTCCATTTAAATTTAATTTGACCTGGAATTTTAACCTAAAGACCCAAATATGACCACAATCAATAAAATAGCGCCAGATATGGACTTAGTATGCAGAAAACCATTAGAAACCATATGTCACACATGAAATTCGAAGTAACAGCTAAAAAGTTTTATATATCTTATGAGATATTTATGGCGGCCATGTTGGATTTAACGTTGAAAGTATATTTTACGCTCAATCTTTTCTGGTATATTTTTAAAATAATACTCTGCTGACCTAGAAATCAAATAAAAAAGGTTGCATAACTATTGCAATTTGTGTCGGGTGACTCCCATCATTTTTCACAGGTTGGCCGGACTAAAGTGACCCAGATACCAAATATTGTCATCCCATGTTATTTTCTATAGACACAGCCCAAGTCCATAGCTCTCTCCATCGCACTTTCGGTGACAGTGGGAGCTAATCAGAGAGAATTACATTAGTCACTTCACCATTTTATAGCTGAATCATAAATTACATTTGAAAAGACTGCAACGAAGATTCAAACATTTGCTGTAAATAAAATGATTTATTTGCAAATCTTAGTTAACCCCACATGCTCCCACAAAGTACTCATGTTGACAAATTTACCAAGAAATATATTTGAACAGGGAGCGCAATCAATTTAATTCCTGTTTAAGAACTGTGAACAAAGGTTATAGATTGGTAATAAGAATTGTTTTCATGCATGTGTAACCAAAGTTACTAATATAATGTTGTATAATCTTAAATATAGTAAAAGAACAACAGCCCCCCCCAAGCACCAGATTATTACATTATTATTGAAAACAACAAGACAAAATAATTATCACCACAGAACACATTGTGACTTAAATACAAGATGAAGATGTGGGATATGATGGGGGTAATTTGTTATTCTAATTCAAAATTGTTTGGTGGTTTTGCATGAATGCCAATAAAATACGAAAGCATTCCATTGATTTTTTATAAGAATACTGTTTGCAAAGACTGGCATGATTTATTTATTTTCCTATCTCCTCTTCCAGATTCCACTGGATATGACTGTCAAAATGTCTCCACAGAATACAGATCATGTACAAGTTCAAAACAAGGTGTACAAGATCTGTATTCAAGCAGTTTTGGCACGAATGGCAGCACGTTTGCCTGTGACGGCCTGGAAACCAGATTTGATGCTAGCTACAGAACAACGTGATCCACACGTCTCACATTGTAAGAAATACAAACGAGTATCTTTCTGAAGAATCGTGTCTGGTGATCTGCATGTATGACATGTCACGTACTCCTCTGTTAAGTAAAACAAATTTAAAAATAACATCAAGCCTTTCCTGTGCAAGATTACTCGCATAATAATTGACAATGTGGGCAATAATCCCTGGACAGACTGAATAGAATTAAATAAAACACAAACCATTTAAATACCTAAGTACATTCAAACCTTTAACTAGCACTTTAAATAAAACTTTTAGATTGTGAAATACATCTCCAATCATAAAGATTCTTAAAAATGCTTGGAGCTCTCATATTGACAAATTTTAAAGATTGAAGTTGTAGGTTGAGTCAGTGAGACACAACTTGAAAGGGAGGAAACTTTAAAGAAAATAAGATAACAATTAAAGGCTAAATAACGCTATAAATACAGGGCATAGACTGAGTATAATAACATAAGTAAAGTAACAAACTGCAAAACAGTCCAAAATATAGTGTGAATTGTGTACAAAATTCCTCCACTGATTACTTAAATAATGTTATTAGCTCATTTGCCATCACATTTACTTTGTAAAAAGCCAAAAATGAACATTAATGTACATACTGATGTATCTTCTGAGCACACTTTCTATCTGTTTTTGCTGGAATTTTCCTTTGATAATCAATTGATTGCTACCATCTATAGAGCCACTGTAAAATATTAAATATAATGCATGAGTTAGAAAAGAGTACAAAGTTAGTAACTATGAATAGAGTAACGAAGCCACTCAGTGACAGAAATAGGCCTCAACTTCTAATCATCACATAAAAGCAGCAATAATTTGAAAAATTTGAAAATCATAACTTGTTGTCTCATTTGGTGAGTTGTATCGACAACACTATGTTTTAAAATTACTATTAATTTTAAATTACTCCAGTGTTCGACAGAAAAAATATTGGACAATAAGATGTATTTGAAAAAAAATACATCTTATAAAATTTTGACTCTACTATATCTCATGACCATTTATTTGAAATTTGTCAGGTTGGACAGATATTGGAAGAATTTTTTTTTTTTTTACAGAATTTATATGTATTGACTGATGTCAGCATAAATAATGGCTGGAAGTTGGCCATTTCAAATTTGATCGAGGGGGAATCATTCTTCCATGAAGCAGCACATTTTGTTAGTAATATCTAGCTATCTGACATGGTTTTCTAGATATTACACATAATGAAGTCAATAATGGCCGTAAGTCAGCCATTTTGAATTTTTTTGAGCTGCCATTTTTCAGGCCATATTCCTCCCTAAAGCAGCACATCTTGTTTTATAGTGCTCAATACTTTGCTATCCGTCCCGTTTTCCACATATAACGCATGTCATGTTAATTTTTCAGGACATATTCCTCTTTTAAGCTGAACATTTTGTTTTATAATGATAGTCTAGCTATCTGGTACGGTTTTCCTGATATTATGCGTATTAAAATCAATAATGGCAGCAAGTCTGCTTTTTAAAATTTGATCAAACAAAAAATTTCCAGGCATATCACTCTCTAAAACTGCAAATTTCCTTCTATACTAATGGTCTAGATATCTGGCACGGTTTTCCAGATATTACGCATATCAAAAAAATGATTGCTAGTATTCTGCTGTTTTGGCCATTGTGACTTAGTTTTTGCCCGATGCATGCCCATTTTCAAACTCTTCCGATCTATTGGTGAAAGAGATATATGAAATAGATATTTAGATTATAGATATTTAGTAGCCGTTGGGAGGGTGTTGGCCAAAAATGGCTGTTGGAAGACTAGAAGAAATGTGAATGAACGGACGGAGAGAGATGGACGTACAACGCGCCTTGACAAAAGCTAATCAAGCCTTAGGTCAAATTAGCTTAAAATACAACCCAACACTATGGCTCATAAAACAGGTCTCACTATACAAATGAGCGATATCTTTCATTCCTTTCAGATACGACCACCCCTCTGATACAACTTTGCTTCTCTGGCAGTCAGGAACTTGTATCAGAGCGGGATTCCTGTATAAGTGTATTATGTCTTGAAGTATATTTTAAAAATAAAATATGAGAAACATGGAAGAATATACCTAGTTCCCATTTCTGTTAATAAGAAGTCAAGGACGTGTTTAGGCTGTCTGTGCAACCTGTAATAAAAGAAAATAGTGTAATTATTTAAAACCATACTTTACATTATAAGGCTACACAAATGAAAAAATATTCCAGTAGTTTAATACAAAAGTAAAAAATCATTTACAAGCACATGTTCTGATAAATTACGAGAAAAGTAGAGACAAAAGCATTGAAATATAAATTCCAACTTCACACAATTCACCTCAACAATTTAGTTTAGCATATTCTTCTTCTATAATATTACTTTTTAAAAATAATAAAAACAGTTTACTTTACAGGATTTCTATGTATACAACATGAAAAATGAGCATACATTTTACAAATTTCTGCAAAATTTGAAAATGAAGATTTCTTTGTGCCGACTCTCATGACTTGAGGTGGTTTCATCACAAATCGTTTTTTCTCACCCGCCACCATGTCCGGATTCTTTTCTCTCATTATATCAAATACCCTTTTCAATAACTGTCAAAACATACATAAAAGAAGGTTATCTTGATATTCAACAATTTCAACAAAAAAGTTTGTTAACCATCTGCTTTCTGACCAAGTACAGCCCTGAACAGCTTGGAACATTTAATAGAAATATAAGGATATAATGTGATGATATTATATTACATTTCCAAAGCCCTAATTAAAAGCAAGTTGTATGAAAAACAAAAAATATTTCTTATTAGCATTAAAATATAATACATGTATAATTTATGCACCAAGCGGGACATCTTTATTATCTTTCATTATAACATATAGGCCATTTGAATGCGGAATAGTGTTGAATTCAAATAGTCACCTTGGTATTAAAGGGTCATGTCCATAACTTTTCAAAAAGGCAGACACAACTTTGTAATATCAAGGTGACAAAATGAAGATAATAGTTAATAATAAGCAGAGTAATGAAACCTTTAATGTATACAAAATATTACATATAATATATTAGATGGTCATCTACAGAATTATGTTGATAAATTTAAACAATTCACGAATCAAAACAAGAGTTAAACTGGTAAGTCAACACTAAAACAGTGTGCATTATTGGCGCTCGCCAATGCGAGTAGGAAAAAAAACGGGCGAGTTCGGCTGGCCACGAAATTGCCAAGCTTGGCGAGTGCATATTTTTCCGTAATTTAAACATGTGGTCTGCTGTGAAAATAATGATTTGTCACGATGGATTTGTTTTACTATTAGTTCATGTCACGCAATCGTGACCTGACAGGTTCTAAAAGAGTGGCGTAATTACGCCACAAAATTGGAGATTTTCGGATCAACGCGATGACTGCCTGGGTCGGCAGGGCCACATGTGTATGCATCGCTGACACGGTACGCAAGCACTGAGCTCTTAGTATGCGGCACTTGTCTGAGCAATTGGTCAATTGTGACACCCCCCTATAGGGTCAATTGTAACAGACATGCGTACGCACACCTGCATTTGTTGACGAGTACGCGTGTTGTTACATACACGTGCAGTGTATGACATGTAAACAAAATATTTATGTCCTACAACTAGATGTAAACATTGGTAAAGGACGTCACAGACAGTAATTTATTTAACGCCCACCACTAAATAATTAAATTGCCAATAAAGGATTACACATGTCCATATAAGTCATTATAATTTATATGTTCACATATACTGTTTTAAACATTTATTTACAATCATTAGTTTTTTGTCAATTTCCCATTGATTAAACACGTCTTAGACTTAGGCCTATTTGAATTTGAACTTTGTACTCCAGCAGCACCTCTAATGTGGAGTATCAGGCTGCAGGGGGAAAGAGGCTGGTAGACCAGCTGACTCTTAAACGCTGGCACAGTTTTAAGAATCAGCTTAATGCCCCTTGTTTCGGGCGAGTTCAAATTTTACTGGGCGAGTAGCACATCAGATGCACTCTATTCACACTGTAAAATGGTACACAGAGCACTGTGCAACCTGTTCTAACCAGACACAGACGGCACGCGTGTATTAAAATGCAGACAGCTCTCTCAGGAAACACAGGGGGGGGGTCAATATTGAAACAGCATTGGGTCAAATCCTCGTGTTTGCTGGGCTCCACACAGGTGTCTACAACCACCCCTCCCCTCCATAATATTTTCGCCAGCCGATCAGGGTACTTTTAGCAAGACAGCCGGCCAATCACAAGCTTACTACAATACTTGAAATTGAGAGTGGGGGACATATGACGTCACCCATCTGCAAATTTTAACATGCGAAGCAGCAGTGTCGGGCAGTGTATAAAATGGTTGAATCCATGACAATAACAATTTTCTTTATACTTGAGTATTTCATGGCTATCAGGACATTTTCATTAACCTAATTGAGTTAGAACAAGCAGGATCATCTAATATCTCAAGGTGAATGACAAAAATCAAGAATACTCAGGTGATGGATGTTTGGAGTTAAGTTTTACAAAATAGTAGCAAGTTACAATTGGGGGGAAATAAAGTGAAATGGGTTTGTTCATGGGTTAACTATCAGATTATACAGTACCTCATCATACGTGTAGTCTCTATCTGTCTCTGACCATGTGTGTGCCTCCGAATTTGTTTCAGCATCCTTCTCATCTGTGTTTAACATATAAAAAATTGGCAAATTTTTTTTTAACACTTTAAAATCATCTTAAGTTAATTTATTTAAATTTTTACCCACTTGAAGTTGTGTCACGCTACCGCGACCCACAACATCAAGTGGCTGAAAAGTACTTATATTTGTTTAATTTGAGCACAAATATTTGCAAATCTACTAATAAAAAAGAATAAAAATGACAATAATCGTGATCAGCAGGATAAGGGTTAGCTTAATCAGGATGGAGACAGGAAGAGATATATTTGACAAAGCTCTACCTACAGACAAAACCCAGCCCGAAATAACTTGTTTTTGCTAGGACTAAATATATTTTGGGGGACACAAGAATGCAAAGTACTGAGAGGGGCCACCATGTTGAATGAATACAGAAAGATCATTTTATCACAAGTAAATAGTATACAATTTTGCATAATGAAAATCAAATACAGTAAGTTCAAAGTTTCACAACTATAATATTTTCAAAAGCTCACTAGATGTGTCACAATTCTTAAAATTTCAGTAGTATTTTAAAATGTTAATGGATTCTTGGGGAGTACATTTTTTATTTAATCAGCATGAATTACAAATGTTTGGTCTCAAATCTACCAAACAAATTATTTCTACCTGATTGACGCTGTAGGTATCATGGGTATTGGTACATGTACAGATAAACTCATTGAACAGATGTATACATACTCTACTAAGGAAGTGGCTGATCACATCATTACGTGTAATTCTAATGGTAATGGTTTATTGGCTAACCTTCCATATCCATTTTATCAACATCTTCGACACTAATTTTAACTTTCTTTTTCTTCTTTTTCTTAGAAGGTAAACTCATGTCAAATTCTTCCTCAATAAAGGGCACATCACCAGTATCTTCTACTTCATCTTCCACCGCAGGCTCTTGCACGACAGGGGCTTGCTAAAAAAAAATATAAAACATAGCGCAAGCAAATGAAATTTCTTGAACGCATACATGTCACATTTGTAACATTGTAGTTGGATTCGTTGTCATCAATGTCTAATAAGAATAATCTCAAACAATTAAAATTAATGTACCTTGATGACATTGCAAGGCTCTGACACAGTGACCTCCATTTTTTAATGTAATAGTTCTAATACGATCACAAGTTTACGCCAGCTGAAAATTGAAATATTTTTCTGATGACATCCGGGTTTTTCGCTAGGCAGCGGGACCGTAGTTTTTTACACAGCTGTCTGTGAAAATAAAATGGCGGTCAGTGTGACCAGGCCTGCGGCAAAATAAATGAGTTAGGCCCGGTCATGCCAGGTTCATTAAATGGTGCATTGAGCTAACAAGACATTATAAAGATGTTATAAAGTAATCTCAATTGAACAAATTTGACGAATGAAATTATGAAAAAACTGTTTCAAGCAGCCTCAGCCATTTAACACTCAGAATTTGACGTCTAGACTTCTGATGTCTGAAGGCGATCACGTACTAAAGGAATCACTTTTTTAAATGGCCGTGGACCCATAACGTAGGTACCCGGTATTTAAATGCTCAAGCGGAAAGAGACATTTATTATTCAAAATTGAAAATCCCTTTGGTCCCCATAGTTTATACGAAAATATTTCAGCGTTGTAAGGGTTAAGATATTATCTGTGCATAAATTTGGCATGGATTATCACTGTGTAAAATAGGACAGTTTATTTTATTAGTTTAGTTTATTCTATCTAATTACCGTGCAAGGTATCTAAGAAAGTTGGGGAAAAATTGACGCTAGTTAGCCATTTTGAATTTTACATATACGAAATTTGTCATGTGTTATCCTTGCATAACTCATGGCCTCACACTCCGTTCTACATTAATCAATGCAAAAGAGCCTGAGGCCATTGAGAGACATTGCTGAACAATATAGTGGCAGCATTAAGTTAGCAGGGCATCTCAAATTGATGAAAAAAGATCAAATATGTCATGAACTAGATATTTTTCCAAACATTTAGAAAAAAATGATGCAGCCTGGGAACTTATACTAGTATCAAGTATGTTGAGCACCCGAGTCAATTGAGAAAGCAGTTACCGTATATCCTCGCGTATAGTGCGACGCCATGTATAATACGGGTTAAGATTCGAGGCCTCGGATGACCTGAACAACGCCTGCCCCTCTGTATAATACGACCTCAACTTTTGGATGTCGGCAGCCAGAGTTGGGGTCAATTCCGGAATTGAATGGGAATTGAGCTCAATTCCTGACTCAATTCCAGGAATTGGACTAGAAATTGGAATTGACAAAAAAGGAATTGGAATTGAATTGGAATTGACAAAAAATGCCCGGAATTGATAAAGGAATTGACTTTTTTTATCCATGTTTATTTTTTAGCGCTATTAAACGCATAAGTGATCATCCCTTTTGTCATTGCAGTGCAATTTTACCTGATCTATGTTTTTTTATATGTGTATTATAATATTAATAATAATAATAATAAACTTATATAGGCCTAGTACCTAAATTATATTAAAAGGTTTTATTTAAGTTATGTCAAAATACTCATTTAAATGACTAATGGCCATCAATATTAAATAAACTGTGATGTGTAATTCAAATAATAGTTGTAACATGATTGCTCCTGCTAAGTTGGAGCAATTCAATCTAATTATCACAGATTGGTGTGTGCGTATATACTTGTTACTTGTTGTTACTTGTATACACCCTTGATTTACTCCCCCGGTCTGGTGTAACCTGAGTACAGCTGGTAACAGTTTTGCCGAGAAGTGTGACTCATGACAACTCAACTAGTGTCAACACCTACTGTATATAGTGTTAGAGAATTAACATCATGTGGCTGAATTATCAGCAAAATGAGACGCCGAGCCGGTGTTGGTTTAATGCTGGGCCAACATTATATCAACATTGGGTCAATGTTTCGTGTTTGCTAGCTTAGAGTTCTGCAAATAATTGTACTATTATTTTAATAATGTTTTCCTTCTATATTCGCGCAAGCACGATCACACTGTTTAACTATCACTTTTGTGTCACTTAACAGCATTTTTTTACATTTGTTTTTAAAAAGTAATGCTAGTCTCATGGGCATAATTTGAGTTCTCGTATTTGTTATATTTTTGTCATTTGGACGTCTATAGTTTATAAAACAATCACGTGTCATGATTAGACTTAGGTGAATGAATGGCTTAGAACATAACTATCGCTTGTCCCTCAAGTTGATAGAACAAAAGAAATATCGGGACCTTGAAACGAATGCGTTTCCAATAGACGTTGAGCCAATGCTAATTTAAAATTAGGAAAGCGCTGAAGACGGTGGAGCAACATTAAGGCGATATTGGGTTAACATCCAGTGTTAGCAGGAAGGAAGTTATGCAACGTAGCCAGGCGCTCTAATTGACCCTTCGATTACTTCGCTAATATGACTTTTGTGCCCTAGAGGTTATCCTGATATATTTTCTTAGGATATTTTCAATCGCCACACGCTATAATTAGATATTAAACAATAGTATAATCGGAAAATAAATAATGTGAATAATTGCATCAATTGAAATACAACAATAGATCCTTCGTTGCTTTATTTTTAATGCGAGTTTATTTTAGTGAGGTGCGGGTCGACACGCCGTAGCCTCCACAAGGTCAGACTTATCAGAGTTTCAAATAGCACAACTTGTCGCGAGACATTGTGTTAATTACACTGCTGTGTTGATGGCAATTCTGGAGTAACAGTTAGTTTATAGAAATAACTCGCTCACATCCGCGCCCACACGAGTACAAAGAGTATTAAAGATGTTATCGACCCTACTAATATTTATGTTTAGTAAATGTAACTTTTTTTAAATATGTTTACAAGATAATAAATAAAATGTATTTTATTTTATATCAGGTGTTATTATTTTATTTTATATCAAGTTATTATACAGCTGTTCTATGTGTATAAAAAGTCTCATTCTTGGGTGGAATTGATAAGGAATTGACTTTTTAGGAATTGGAATTGAAATTGACTTTTCTTAAAACCAAAGGAATTGGAATTGACTCAGGAATTGATAAAAAGGAATTGGAATGGAATTTAGAATTGATAAAAAGGAATTGACCCCAACTCTGTCGGCAGCGTCCCCGGACATCTAAATGTGAGGTCAGATAATATCTTGTTCTACTAATCAGCTAATATTTAGTGCTGCTACACAGGACAGACACCTGTATACATGATGTTCCATGACTGGAACAGCAGCAACATTACAGCTCTGCAAAACCAAAGGGCAGTATCTGCTTACTTGTTAAGTAAGCAGATACTGTATTTTTATTTTCCACAGCACAGTGGATGTCCTTGGGACTTTCTCGTCTGTGCAGACATTCTGAGGCCTGCATAGGCTACATATGCACTGTATGAAATTGCCACTGGAAATATAATCAGTCAGATTTTATAATTTTTATATTTCGCCGACAACTTTATATTATTTTAATTTATCTATTACAAGGACCATATTTTAATATCCTCGTGCTCAAATAAGAACATTTCAAGATGAAATGTGATAGTAAAACATTTGCAGACTAGCCGCATTGTCTAGACACAAGAGGTGCGAGGCTGTATAAGGTGTCTGGGTGTAACAATGCACGTGTTACAGAACCGCGCTCCGTGAACTACAGCTAACAGATACCACCATTTGCTCAATATCGTATCATCAGCGGCAACAGCGGTAGGCGTTAATGTTATCCCAGCACTATGGACATTCTGAGGCCTACATGTATAGAATTTGCCATCGGAAATATAATCAGTGATATCTTGTTATATTTCGCCAACGCATTTCCCTCATTCCAAAATATCATGTTCAGATGTGCCTACTGCGTAGGATAGGCCTACACAATAGAACACTCCCATATGAAAGGCTATCTTAGACTAAATCAATATTGATATAAATGAACAACTCAACAGTGTGAATTGGTTGCAGACTAATACTGACTAACGACGTCATTTATCTGCCCGTGGTTGTCAAAGGTGCCACACGCGTCGGCGGGAACAACGTCGACAACGTGAGACGGGGGCCTCACAACAAACACGACTCGATGTCCAATGCTGCTTTATAATTGTTGGGCTAATCGTAGCAAGGCCCTAATATTACATCGCCCTTGAAATACAGTAAATGACATTCTACGAGTTGGAAAAACATAGTCTAACTGTTGTTCTTGTTGTATCTATAGGCCTGCTTACCAAACACGCTGACTGGCCTACGTTTTAGATACGTTTTACCGCTAGAGAACTTACCGCTGAACTTACCGCTAGAGCTAAAAAAATGTATTAAATTCTACATCTATGTATAATACGAGGTGCCTTTTTGCGACATGAATAGCTAAGAAAAACCATCGCATTATACACGGGGATATACGGTATGTAGATATCAGGGTGACAAGGTATTAATTGAATGAAAAAAGATTAAAGATGGCTGCAATGACCTGGAAATATTCTCCCAAACTTTCTGAAAAATTGATGCAACCTAGGAATTATTACAGTACTAGTATCTGAGTATCCAGTATGCTGAACACAGAGGTTAATATTATAAAAAGCGGTTTGAAAAGGAATGAGACGGCAGCCACAGGAGACACCGGCAGAAAAAAACGTATAAAAACAGAAAGCCTCCTCCTGGCAAGGGGAGCCTTTCACCGAGTTATCAGTGAGTGTCACAGTCACCAACTGGTGGTGATTATTATCTGATCGGGGGATGATTACCAGAGTATGAAGTAGAGAGAGACACTGGTGACAAGAGTGAGGGGGAACCTTAATACAGTGTAACTCACCGGTAATGCCTCTTCAAGATCGGATATGTCAAAAGGCTTCTTTTTCTTCTTTTTCTTTTTTGTCATACTGAAATCCGGGTCGTCCAAGTTGATATCTAAAACAAATATAAGTTAAAACCAACACTATCGCTCCATGATACTGGGATACTCAAAAGGCTTCCAGATTATTATCAGAACAAAATTTATGTCATTTGCAGTTGACATGGTTAGGGCCACACTTTTTTTAATAATGTGCTTTACAGATATACGGTGTCTCTAATTATATCGGAAAAATCATCAACTTCCATTTCAATTGTGTGGAAGACATCTCCTCCCCCCAAAAAATCAAATGATAAAACGCACATAATCTTTCTAAGTAATTTTTTCTATGTCGCATGCTCTAACCTTTCTCCAAAAATAGCTGTAAACCACATTATCAAAATACATGTAATACTATTAGGCAAGATTTTTTCACAACCAATTTTCACCACCAATTTTAAAATCTTAAGACCTGCTTTTCTAAAGCTTGACTCAAATGAGCAAATCAGCTCCCCCCCCCCCCCCTAAAAATAAGGCTTTTAGTTAATCTCATTTAATCCCCCCCTTAGTCGCACGCTCACAAGGACAGCTTACAAAGGTAATTTAATTTAGATCAATGTTTATAAAAAAAAGACTGAAATATAAAAACTTACAGAGGATTCCTCTGGCACTTCTTAAATGTTTTTTTTTCAAGTGCAGTTTAGTGGACCATGTTTTAACAAGTAATATCTAAATTGATAAATTAAATAGCTAAAGATAGTAGACAAAGCTGATTTACAATAATTATTACCTTCAGCTGCATCTTTGGTGTCAAAATCATCTTCTGCCTCATTTTGTACTTCGCCTACGGTAGATTTAACTGGGGCAGGAACAGGTGCATCTTCTGCTGGGGCAGGCACTTCACCCTCTTCACCCATGGCATTATCCAGGTCAAATGGAGTCTTCTTCTTCTTCTTTTTCTTCTTCAGAGAAGTATCAAATATCTGAAATCGAATCTACAGGATATAATATCTTATTTACACAGTGCACAATTTTGAGACACGTTCGCGGGGCATTCCATTGTTTGAAATATGTAGGACATGCTGATTGAATGATTACCCTTGTGTGGCCTGTAGCCATGTTGGCTTCTCTAATTGAAAATAGGTTAATTGTCATCACAGAATGCATAAAAATTAAAATTAACTTCAAAAAGTGCACAACTTCAACAAGTGCACATAATCAGGGTTCCCCACAGAAAAAAAAATCATCCGGTCGTTCTCACAAAAATCTTAACTTAGCGCGCGAGCAGCGTAATAATATGTTTACTGTTGCGCGCGCGCGCGCTAAAAAAAGCAAAGATTTTTTATTAAGACACAACAAAGTATAGTAGTTAGTAGGCCTATCACTCACTCACCAACGCGGTGACACTCTGGTGAGTGACAACGTGTCGTGGTGACTGGCAACGCTAAGGAGTGTTGGCCCGTCAACGCTGTTATCACACTCTCTAGTATTGCCAGCTCCGCCAGCGTCGCGCCAATGCCGGCTCAGCGCTGTTAGCGTGACATAACACTGTGACCTAACACTCACTTGCTGTCAGCTCTGCTTCCCAGCAAACACGAGACATCTACCCAATGTTGTTCCAATGTTGGGCCAGCGTCGTAGACGGTGGACCAACATTGGGTCGATGTCTCGTGTCTGCTGGGACATCTATGTTATTTAGCATACAGCCCATGACGGGTGGCCAAGAGAGAGGGGGGTTATGTGGGGGTAGCACGTGTATGTGTACATTTTGTGTTCACTGTACACCGGCAATATACGCGCACACCAGTCTTACACGGACACGCTGATCGCTAAACCAACACAGTATGACACCAGAGGTATGACACTGGCGACAGGAATATTGGCTAATCTACCAGCTGGATAACAGCCGGATGTGACCTATTATATGCTGGTCGGCATAAAATTCATCCGGTCGGGTTGCCGGCATTTCCGGCATTGTGGGGAACCCTGCACATAATGAAGAATCATTAACCTGCTGAATTAAATCAATTAAATTTTCACCCAGCTGAAGTTGTGCCTCTCTACCGCGACCCACAATTTCAAGTGGCTGAAAATTAATCAAATTTGTTTAATTTGAAACCAAACATTGGTTACAGGGGTAAAATGTAAAGACGGGTGATAGGTCTTCAAACTTGATATCGGACTATTATAAACCTGCACCTTTACCAGGTGTTTACCCTTTTTTAATATCACAAATGACAACATTGGCCGCAACAAACAGAAATAGTGATTTTATTATTTTAGCTATTATAATTATATCAACCCTTTCACCGCGGAATTATGACGTCATAAATTGCCTGAGCGCTGAATTAATTATTTTTTTAACTAAAAACAGTAATTAATGATGTCGCCAACATCCGCAGTCTGCCAGGTGGTCGCCTTTTTGCGACATCCCGGTGAAAGAGTTAATGAACATCCAGTTGAACAAGCAGCATTGCCTAAAATTGTTAAAATGTTGGCACATAATCATGACAATTGATTATCATAGATACTTAATACAGAGCAATGATACCAATATTTGCATGTCTTGCAGTGTTCAGCACAGACAAGAAATGGGTTGGGACATTTGTCTCACTACCCTGGGAAAAAAGGAGACATTTGACCTCTAAGTGTGTAATTTACGCCCAGTGTTCAGCACAAACAAGAAAACGGTGGGGACATTTGTCTCACTACCGTGGAAAAAAGGAGACATTTGACCTCTAAGTGCGTAATTGACGCGATATCGCGGCCTGTGCTGAACACTGGTCTTGTAGGTAAATAGATCTACCAACGAAATGATAAGACGGAATAATATTCGGTTCTGTCACAGTCACGTGATATAATATCTGCCTTAAGTGGGCAAACATCTTAACTTAGTATAATATTTGTGAAAATTTAGTTTTCACTATCAAACTACTACAAATATCTTAACCCGTTGAAGACGAGATTAATATGCTACTGCGCTCTTTCTGAAACGAGATTATTTTATGACGTCATAGTTATCTCATGCAATCAGACCCGGAGATCTCCGGGCCTCGTATCTGAATGGTCTCCCTAAATTACGGAGATCTCCGGGGCTCGTCACAAACGGGTTAATACGACTAGGCCTATAGGTTATACTGAAAACTTTCAAGGATACCTCGCATTGATAAGGCAGTGTGCGACACTAACGCTCGACCGCTCGACACAGTCCAGTAATCCTGGCACCGGGCGAGTACACATTCTCAGGCACTCGACCTGCTGGTCGAGTATATATTCAAAGCCTTATCTGCTGTGTAACGTTACTAGGCCTATACAAGTATTGTCAGCATGTCTGACCAGTGAATGGATAGTCTGCATTAGCGGTATTAGGACAACGCGGCGCTGTCATTAAGCCAGCGACATCCCTGCACGTGCCAGCCTCCATCCACTCTCACGCCGCCACTGTGAACGCGCTGGCAGCAGTTGTAGCTGGTGTGGTAATACAGGCCGACACCCTGTGCAGCCACGGCCCGCTTTATTGGCTTAGACGACGCAGTTACCATCACATTTCATCTTTGAATGTTCTCATTTGGGTACGACAATATCTTAATATGGTATTTGTTTTTAGACACATCAGAATAATGGAAATGCGTCGGCGGCATACTGTATGAATGCTTTAAAAAGACGTAGGCCTAACTGATTAAATTTACGTCTAATTTCACACAGTGTGTAGGTCTCAGATAGTCTGCATAGAAGCAGACCGTCCCGATGACGTCATCTACTCTTGCCGACCTTAGCCCGCCATTGATGAAATGGTGGTATAACGATATCATCCCTGCAGGGACTTCGTGTATACATGTGCGCTCAGAGTTGAGCACGTGTCAAGTTGTATGTCCCTCGGCGCAACTATAGTCACGATAGTAGAAACAGATCCATACCTCACATATTTGGATGACCAGTGGACGCCAACTGCTAACAGTCTAAGACATGAGCTAGCGCGAAAAACAGATGCTTCAAATCTTACTTAGCATTAAGCCTATAAATTGGTGTCGCATTATCGCTGGGAATTTAACAGGGGCGCTTGTAAATCAATGATCACTAGTGCAATGATTATGAACTGTTATTAGGCCTACTTTTGTTGTAAGCAAAACTGACATGGTGTCGTCATTCTGACACAACTCAACGATTAATTACCCAACACACACAGGTGTTATTCAATTCTAGTCCACCTGTACGACGCTGGCCCAGTGTTAAAACAAGATGTACAACAACTAGGCTACATTAACAGTAGCATACCGCGTTTACACCCACGCTCACAACACGCTGACCGTGGCTCAACCATGTTGACACAGCTACATGAAGCAGGCTGGTGTCTGGTAGATTTTTTCAAGCCAGCAGATATTCTGGTAATACAGGGTACAGCAAAATCGGGGGGGGGGGGGGTGAGTGCGTTTATTAGGGATAATACGGTATATACACAGACGGAACGCTTAAGCCATCTAGAGCCAAGTAAACTCCAGATGCAAATATGTTATTTATATTATTTGCTTATGTGACTTGATATCATCTAAATTGACTCTTCAATGTAAAAT
This sequence comes from Flabesymbios commensalis, assembly GCA_964017125.1. Taxonomy (NCBI): domain Eukaryota; kingdom Metazoa; phylum Annelida; class Polychaeta; order Terebellida; family Flabelligeridae; genus Flabesymbios; species Flabesymbios commensalis. Next base: position 37,034,833 of record OZ024909.1, read on the forward strand.
AACAAGTGATTATTATGGTATTATGCTATATGTTTGTCTTTGGTATTTTTAGCTATTTTTTATAAAAATCATAATGATTGCGGGTTGTACATCACTTGTACATAATTTGTTTCTTTTTTAAGTCCATACCGTATCAGATTCGAGCTTACCTGGTCTAGTGACATGTCACCAGGTCTAGTGATAAACTAAGGTTACCAGACCTGCTGGTCTAGTGATACAAAATGTTAATGTCACACCCTGATAAGGCCACCCTAAAAAATATCCGATGTTTCCGATATCAATCATGCCATCATGGTGTGAAAAATTCCATGCGGTAGGCAGGAAAAAGTTTTCTTCCACGTTAGACGGGCAAAAACTCCACGAGGCAAGTTTTATTTTAGACTGCCAAAAATTCCATGCTGATTGCGGCAAGTTTTTATTTATTTTTGTATTGTCTAATACATCAGAACACATCAGAAACACTGAAGGCCTAAATTATTTTAAGACAAAACTCACAGCCTTCTTTAGACATGACCATGTTTAATTTTTTGGCTCGGACACAAAATTAAAGACTTCAAGCTTCTCCTGAACCCTCTGACCCAGATCGCCATCATGAAACCTATGTTCTTGTCATTTTGTGTTGTAGCCTGTGCGAGTGTTTATTCACTTAACTGTGTGTCTTTATAGCGAGCGGACTCGCGAGCTGGGCACGGGAGCGAGCTCTTACAGCAACGGGTGTCAGCAAGGAAAGGCCAAAAATCTAATGTTTACAGTGTTAGATTGAATATTTCGTGGTGTTCATGGGCGCTGACATCTTGTTTCCTGATTAGTATTGTCGAGGTCAAAGTTCAGTCATCCCCACATACTTACAGGGAAAAATCTATCTTCAACGTCCCTGATTATCGCCGATGTGAATGTATACACCACCTAGCGAGTAGAAAAATTCCCTGCGAGAGCATTTCCCTTGCAAAGTTATTTAAGACCAAACTCACTGACAGTGACAGTTCATTTAGTCTATTTCTACAACATACTTGGACGACATCTAAAAAATTTGCTTCCGTTTTTATTTTTTTAGACTCTGACGATGTAGATAACACTACATTTCTGTAAATAGTAGTGTAATCTAACTCAGTGTTGCAGGGCCCAATGTTTTTTGTTTGGTTTAGACTTTAGCTAGCTCGCAAGTGGGCGGCCCGGGCCTTCCAACAATATATGGATCGCTCAACACCCTGCGGCAGGGCCTGCCATTTGTTGTGTAGTCTAGCCTACACGTAATCCTCACGTTAGATTGACTTATACTTAGGCCTATATAGCCTATGTCATTACATGAGCACCTACTTTAGTTCATAATAATAATTCCGCTCGCTTTCTACATGTTCTAGGCATGCCTATTCATATTATGTACCTGGGCCCCTTGGGAAACCAGCATACTACCTGACTAATTGATTTCATATATGTAATATGTAATGATTGTATTATGCTGAAAGGGTTACCCTTAATAAATATTCTCAATATTCTCAATATTCTGTCTAACGTTATTGATATTATGTGACGTTTTGCTGTCATTCAGTCAGGCCTAACGAATAACGATGATGCGAAATGTCTATTATACGAAACGTCTTATTCAAATGCGGCGGCGAAACGTCCTCTGCACTGGTAAATCATCTAAATCGGTAGGCGTAAATGTGGGGCGAACTGACGATGATGCGAAAGTCGGAAAGTCGAAACGTCCGGACGGTTACTCGGTTAGATTCAGAATAGCCTGATTACCATGTCGTCTTCTGCCATATTGGACGTTGTTATTTCTCTTTATAAATCGACACTGTTTTTCAAACGTAGACTTTCTCGATCAGAAAAGCATAGAAATGAAATTACAGCATATTTACGGTTACGATTGACTAAAAAACGTGTTGCATCAGCTGCCCGGTCACCATTATTGCTCTGGAGACCCCTAGCGAGCCATCAAGCACCACCGATAAGAAAAGCTAACACATTTAAAAGCATTGTTAAATAATCTCACTTCTTACTCATTCACCAGGTGGCACTTATGGTAAAAGCTTTCTCTGTCATGAAACACTTGAGTTGAAGTGATTGAATATTGCTTTACGTCGCTTAATCATCACCATGTCAATATCGCGAGAGAAGAAAGCCCTACTCATGCCCTACTTTTATAACTGACATGAAGTTTTTTTCTGGTAGGCTACACAGTAGGCTATCGGGTACCGTACCATAATATATACTAATTATACAGCTGCACTGCACACTCTAGGGAGGGGGGCGTTTTTGGTACATTATTTTTCAAAATTCTCGTGACCCAATTCCTGCCGCTTACGAAAATAAAGAGAAAAATTGTTAATTTTCCTCGTTTGATTCCCTCTATACCATGTATGGGGAGGATGCGAGCACTCTGACCCACTCGTTTAATCTTAGCGATCTTCATATGCAAATGAGCTATATCTGAGCGAGAATCATAGTGAAACGGGGCCCAGGCCTTTGAACAGTTTGGAGCAATGGATACGCACAACCCAGTACCTCTGTGTTTCGAGCCACAACCGGATCGAATCAGCCATCGAGCTCGACCAATTGAGTTGGAAATTCACCTACAGTCCAAAGTGAAATTAGAAAAAGTTACAATACCGGGTAACTACTTACATTAAACGACCTAATCGAATCAAATTCAGAAAATCTGGGGCATGGTGAAACGAATTGAAAGAGAGCTTCATCTGACGTTGGGCATTAAAGACATAATGAAGATCAAATTGTGTCTGACCCACTAAAAAATCCCTTGAGCAAGCAATATGAGTCCGTATTTCATCTACCAGATAATACTGTTAATTTGCCAGATATGGGAACTATAGTCTCTTCAATGTAGGCCCCTATGCAATTTTTTTTGGGCTTATAGATGTTTACAAATTAAGAAAGGCTCCAGGTCTGGAATCGTTTCCCTACCACAAGATTTTGCAAACTAGCTTTATGAACATCTTGCTATATTCCAAAAATCACTCGATAATTCCAAGTGATTGACAACAGGTAGGCCTAAATATTATTCCGGCAGGCCTACCTATGATTTTCAAAAAAGATAAATACGGTATAAACTTTCAAACTATATATAGACTGGTTTTACTCAGCTACTGAAACACTATCGTATGCCAGAAGCAAGGCTTGACGGACTGGAGGTTGAGCCTTAGTACCAGGTCACCTTACCGCTGGGAAGGCCTACTAATAATTTTAGCACGTAGGCCTATGCCAAAAACAAGTTTAGCAAGAAATGAAATGAAATGAATCGGGCTTCAGGCCTCTTTTGTGCACATCCAGGCTAAATTGGGCCATGATAACCTCCTGAGGATGGTGGGATGGGTGAGATGACACTAACCTCCAGACACAGGATTCGAAATTCAAACCTTAGAGGTCTGAGGCCTGAGCTACTTCTCGGTCACGGAGGCTCTCCACAAAACTGAGTTTTACGAGTGGATGGCGAAGAAAGATTTTTGTTTTTTTCAAACCGCCGAGACCGGGAAACGAGCTCTAGCATGAAATACCTAACTGATCCGTTATAACGGTCTCCTAATCCTTTATAGCGGCCTACTATTTCGCTATAATGGTCTAGTATTCGTTTTAACGGTCTAGTATTTCGTTTTAACGGTCTAGTATTTCTATAAAGGTCTACTATTCCGTTATAGCGGTGCAGTATTTCGTTATAACGGTATACTAATTGGTTGTAACGGTCTTCCACCAGACTACTAATTCATTATAACGGTGTAGGCAGGCCTACTAATCCGTCATAGTGAAATAGTAGACCGTTATAACGAAATACTAGACCGTTATAACGGATTAGTAGACCGTTATAACGGAACACTAGACCGCTATGGCGGAGTACAAGTAGTAGGCCGTTATAACGGATTAGTAGACTGTTATAACAAAATAAAAGACCGTTATAACGGATTAGTAGACCGTTATAGCGAAATAGTAAACCATTATAACGGATTGGTAGACCGTTTTAACGAAACAACATACCGCTATAACGGAATAGTAGACCGTTATAACGAAATAGTAGACCGTTATAATGATATAATACACCGTTATAATGGAATAGTAGACCGCTATAATGGATGAGTAAACCGTGATAACGACATAGTATACCGTTATGACGAAATATTAGACCGTTAGAATGGAAAAGTAGACCGTTATAACAAACTACTGGACGTTATAGCAAAATACTAGACTGTTAAAGAGAAATAATAGACCGTTATAGGGGAACAGTAATCCGTTATAACACATCTTCGTGTCCTGAATGCACTTCTGTACAAAAGTCATAGCGGTGGCGTGCTCAAATAAAAATCGGAGCAAGATGATGTTACAAAATTAAGATGTCTGATTTACTTTGAGCAAAATTTTACTGCCCAATCAGACTGATCATGACAATCGCCTTTTGTTTTCCAGAGAGCCTTATTCAAATGCAAACAACCGAACATCACTATAATTTGGCTTTCATCGTAGATTACTAGTCACTGCCATCGGGTGGATTTAACAACGGCAAAAAATTGCTGATCAACAGCAACGACAGCCAGCTACCCAGGATTAAGATATTCTGTTATGTTATGCTGTATGTCTATCCCATGTCTAATCATAGCCGCAGCTGCAGCTTTTTCAATAAACAAAGGGACACAATAGGTTGTTGTTCAAATGCATGAAAAAGACCCATGGTATATAGTGTTTCGTCCCGGGGTTTCTTTTTTGATGGCATTTCCAAAACCTTTATTGATATTATCGAAGACCCTGTACAATAAGATAGTCAACTCTCCCCAAAACGTGAAATCGCTCTCAGTGCTGTCCCCCGGTATTGGGAGTTGGAACTAATGCTTTTACCATCTATCAAGTATGATTTTACCATATTACGACGAGTAATTATGACATTGATCCTATTAAAAACAATACATACTTTACATCATAAAAATCAGAAAAATAATATTGACGGAGGTTTACTTCTATTTTTTATCCAATAATTAGTTGGTTAGTTATCAATACTTTTTAATTGTCTTCTTCCCTTTGGTACCTCAGCACACGTATAAACAAGTATGCATGTTCATTGCTTACAAACAACAGGTGACGTCCAGCTAACACCAGACGTCGACTCAATTATAGTGTAATGCTGGTCCAAGGTTTGTAATGCTGGTCCAGCATTACACCATCATTGGTTCATCTTCTCGTATTTGCTGGCAGGTGACGATGTGTGCAAGGGTAGATACGGGCAAAGAAAACCAATATAGGGCAAAAGAAAACATAATATTGCTATTATAGTCTAATCACAAGGATCATTTGTCATGTTTATCATTCGGAATATACCTGAACAGAAATATCTTGTTGATATAAAGCATGTTACTGTTACTGCTGATTCACCTGATCTGAGCGATTCTGTAACAGAATTAGCTTATTCAATGCTGAAATCATTCACGCCACAAATGGGTATTACCATTGAGGAGGAGAATATTCTTGTATATATATCAGTAGATCTCTTTGTCGCAAAGTGTCTCGATCTGCAGGTAAAGTGATTTTGATGTCAATAATAAATTGCATACATTTCTGTCTAAGAAGCTATATTTGAATATTCAAGGTATGTGGCTTTTGTTCCACGTCAAAACTTAATACAATTAATTGGTTAAAATGAACGAATTTTCGGAAATATACCCGAACACATTCTACATAGGAGTCACAACAGAGATCAAATTATTACGTTTATCAAAGACACTTAATCACGTGCAAGTTGTGAACGTTTCACGTTGATTTTACATATTTATGTCTCCATTCGGCTACACCATGTACCGCGGGAAAACAATGAACACCTGATTACCAGTAACGACAGGAGTAATAGAAAATTATTAAAATTCAACTATAAATAAATTGTGTCATAAAAATGAACGAGTCTTGTTTTCAAGATATCAATATACTGCTAGCGCTCCTGTCCTCAGTGACATTGATGGCAGTCATCCGATGGAAAAGGCTTACATATTATAAATTTATAATATTGCTTTTGTGTTCTAAATATATTTGTTTAAATAATAAAAGTTTGAATTAAAAGACACGTCTGCCAAGTTATGGTTGTTACCAATGTTTTGCCCCGATCTCCTTTGTGGTTGCTATATGCTTGACGACATATCGTCACTCCCCTCCCGTTCTGTGCCCACATATGTGTGTACTTTCTGTACATTATATTTTTATTTAGAGGCTAAAGTGGTGAAATTATCACTTGTTTTATATGATGATACACTTTCCAAAGCCTATTTCCAACTCCCGTTAAAAGGGGACAGCACTGCATAATGTATTACACGCATTTGTATGGTGAAATGCGTAAGTCGACCATCTTATTGTACAGGGTCTTTGATATTATGTAGGCCTATAGAGCGTGATACATGAACGTAGCGCTCTGGGAGACAAAGTCGGAATATGTAGTAAACATTCACGACTTATTGGCTCGTGGAATAATACAAAACAGCAAGTACCCTACGGTGGTGGAAACTGAAAAATACTCATTCCACTGTCAAGAGGGACGTGGCACAATGGTACAATGGGTAGAGCCGTGAGAGTTCGATACCCGCTTGATGTAGGATTTGCAGGGAAATATCATATTTCTATCAATGCTGGGACATAATTTTTTCGATGGTGTGCCCTTGGACAATGTACTTCGCCCTCACGTGCTTCACTTTACTCAGGTGTAAATGAGTACATGTTCAAACTATTTGGTAGGACATAGATGGCAATGTGTACGATATGCCTAGCGCCGAAATGGTTGCAGTGATGTATACTCCAAGAGGGAGTTGAAATGATACATGAATGAACAGGTCCAGTGACCAGGGGTAATGTCGGTGAAGCGAACAGAGTATTGTATGTGCGCTATATAATATAATAACTACCATTATTATTATTATGAATATACCCCTTTCCAGAGTCATGAAACGTCATAGCTAATTGAAATCCCCTATTACAAGTGATTGTCGATTTTTTTCCCACTTCGCGTAAATATGTGTATATTTATTTAGGTCGGGTTAAATAGGCAATGGAGGCTCTTTATAATTGGTATGGCGTGATATTGCGATTCTTCTATTATTGAAAATCAATAACATAATATTATTATGATGTGATATTGTTGAGCAGGTTTAAGATGTTTGTGCATCTTGGTGCTGTACATTTGAAAGATTCAGACAATTTGAAGGAATGAAGACGACTAAGCCTACAGTAGGCTATTCATGCCATCAAACCGTCAAAAATTGCAATTTGAATCGTGTTTTATTAATTTTTTTACTAGCCCCAGCTCAAGCAGTGGGCGATCGTGTATACCATGAAAAGTAGATTTAAAAAATCGCTTTCGCTTTCAATGAAGGACACCAAAATCTCGAGCTTCAATAATTATTATTTGTTTGAATTCGTTGTCGTCCTCTATACATTCTGCTCAATATAAACCTTCGTGCTGGTTTCTAAATGCTGCCAAACTTAATTGATACTCAGATTCGTTTGAAATGCGTCACAAGTTTGCAAATCTGGATAATGATGTGTCTTGGAGGTTGGTGGTCTCAATTTTGAGGGTCCAAAATTTGTGTGTACGTGGATTCCATCGGCTGCCTTGCTGTCAGCGGGACATTTGAATAAGTCACCTCCTCCACATGTGATACAATAATTTCAATCCATGTTGTACGAAATGCATGTAGACACTGATATTCTGCGGCGGGCGGGGGGGGGGCAATAATATGCCAGAACAGGCGGACTGATTGCTCAAACCCTTGTGCGTGCATGTACTGCATTTAACAAAAACACGCTTTTGAACATAGTTCTGACTGAAATGAAACCCTTCAATATACATTTTGGGGTGAAAAGGCCCTTGAATATACCAAGAATATATGTACAAAAGCATCCTTTGGATACAGTTTTACCAAAACTTTTTTAATTATTTATAAACGATGACACAGTTAAATGTTCAGGGCTTGTGGAATTCTTGTTAGAAAATAACCCTTGCAAAATTTCAGGAAAAACGGCTGAGAAATCAAAGAAAACATGCGCTACTGGCATTCAAGAACTAAGTACTCAGCGGGAATAATAACAGTGTGCGTCATAAAATGATGACGTCATAAAATTTTCAAAATCGAGACAATCACGAGGTTAATTATTTTTTTTCACAAATAATATTTAAAACATCTATACATATTTATATTATAATACATATTTTGTAAAAATGATAAAATTATTATCTGTCAAGAGGATATCTCCATGGGAACATGATGATTACTGGATATCCTCACTTGCTTCTAAAGAAGAGCTGGGGGGTGTTAATATAAAGTTGGGTGACGATATAACCCGTAATTTAGAGAATAAAGACAGGTACAATTAAATGTCTGTATTTATGTATGCCTGGTTGCTATGGTAACCGAAAATTTCGAGGAAGCCATGTGTTTTACTGCCGCTATTTTCAAGGTGGTGTTGTATATTGTCGTGAATATCAGTTTTATAGGGAATTTATTTAATCAGCTCACTTGAAATCACAGATAGTATAGATATTACTGATTTGGGTTTTTAGTGTTGCCATGGTTACGTAAAAACATGATTTTCACTAAGAGAATTGACTACGATTTTTGGGCTACCCTTCTGAAATTGTTCAGTAGTGTCTGAAGAGTAACTGTGCACAGTTGCATACTTTTGTCCAGCCGGTCACGCTTTCACTTGATTTGGGTCATAATCCGCCCTACTAACAGCGGTGCTGACCACTACCCAGAGGTCAGAAAGGCACCATTCTGTGATTATACCCCACAAACCAATCTCGCTGAGCATACACTTTAGGCCACTATGTTTTTTCTCTGTTTTAGCATTACCAAACAAAAACTTTTTTTTCTGCCCAGCGCGCGCATTGAATTGTTGCCGATTTCCGAAAAAAACCAGGTAATTTCAGGAGATAAAAAACATTCCAAAAAGAAAACAAATTTATTTCAGGAGATAAAAAAACATTTTTTCCAGCTATGTTTTTTCTGCTTGTTTTTTTCTTCGCCCTCATTAACTTTTTGTCAAATAGATCAAAAGTTTTTTTTTATTTCGTCGCCCTCATTAACTTTTCTAGAAATTTGTTTAATGTTTAATTGCCTCAACGTCTCTGCTTTGCTTGGATATATGTGTCTGTAGCCTATTTTTACAAGAACCTTGTAAAAATTTGCCACAAAACCCGTTTTTTGTCTGGCATGAAACGCGTGTACAGAAATAGTGATTTTATTATTGTCATACAGTCATGTAGATAGGACAAGATTAATAAACATCCCATTGAACGAGTGGCATTGCCCAAACGTAAGTCAATGATGGCACGCAATCGTGGATACTTGCCGAGAAATGATACCGTTATTCCCATGTCGTGTATTGAATAGCAACGTCAAAAAAAAACAGGTTCGAGTTCATAAAGTTCATCCCTATTTCTTTGCTGTTAACATCTCATGTTTTAGACATATCAAGGTTTAAAAAAGCTGGTGTGGGTGAGATCGATGTGGGGGGGGGGGGGGTGTGCACAACTGGTAACCTCATTGTTTGTGAATTGGCAACAAATTTTGATCAGACGAAAACATACTGATATTGTAGTGCTAGATTTTAGCATATTAAACTTTAAAAATACAGAATTGCGGGGGCCACGTTTGATCACAGGACACAAGTAGAGAGTTCTCCTAGAGGGTTCAATAACAGAAAATGTTTGAGTCACGTCTGGGATGCTATTCGTACGTTTGTCACAATTATAGTAGGCGAGCAGCTCAGAGCCAATTCTTGGGTCGAGGTGGTAATGGAGGTAGGCCTACTACAAGCTGATTTTGACTTTTTTTCGAAAATATACCTCTTGCACTAGCTATAATGCTCCTAATGTGGTTATTCCTCATCCTCCTGGCAGCAAGTCTTGACACAGCGAGGCCGTCAGGCCAAGCCTTGCTGAATTAGCCATACCATCCACCTATTGGGGTAGGGAGGGAGATTTAGATATTGAATATTTATTAGTTTTTCAAAAAATGTCTTTTTAATGTTGGCCCGCTGTCTGCGACGTTGGCTCACCATTAATTCAACCCTAATGCACGTTGCGGTGAGATGTGGTGGTCTGTGTCTGAGACGTTTCCGGTGAGCTACTCGGCCAGCAGACATGTGTTGTTTAATGTAGGGCCGGTGTCGCAGACAGTGGCCCCACATTAAAACAACACTCATGCCAGAGGTCAAACTTGGGTCAAACAGAAAAAATATTTTTTGAAAGTCCCCACTCCAATAGGCGGATTCAACCCTGTTTCAGCAAGGTCGGTCTACGACCTCAGGAATAGCCAGCCTTGCAGAGGAAGATGTTATTCCTAGGTATTTATAAAGTCTGATGTTATTGTTACTCCTAAATATTTTGTTAATCTCACTCTACTCTGGGTTTATCCATGAGCTGTGTAGCTGTAGCCTAAGCTTTTGGATACTTATTTCTGGCCACTGTGACAGTATTTCACACTTGCTGGAGTAAAATTTCATTAACCATTTTTTCCAATGCCATTAATTTATCTAGATCTTTTTGAAATTCTAAGCAACTTTACGGGATAATTTATCTCTAAACTATGGCACCTAGATACCAACATTAGTGTTAGTAGGGCCAAATTCCTTGGTAGGGCCTATGCTTATGGACAGAAATTGATTCTCATTTCCCCTCTAACAGATTCAATGTTATTCACCAGGGGGCGTAGGCTGCAGACTTCCTGAGCGCCGGCAGAGCAATGGTCGACTGGTCGCGCCCTGATCCCTGAGTGTTGTCACATTTCTAGTCCGTTTAATACATCAAAACGACATAATCTGAGCGTCTTTTGTCCCCAACTACCGTCTAATGCGTATTAAGAAGCAATGGCAAGCCAATAATTGATAGTTAATACCGGGCCGCGGAGTTGGCGTGGAGTCGGCCAGATTTGCTCCGCAATCGGATTTTACTGGTGAGTAGGCACCCCACGACAAACTACTCAAGTTTACTCTGTGGTGGGTCAATGTTGGGCCACCGTCTGCGACGGTGGCCCAACATTGATCCAGCACAGGACAGCATCCAGTGCTTTACATGCACAGAAATTACAAAATATTGTCCAGCGTTGATTTAAGGTTCGGCCATCGTCTGCGACGCTGGCCCAGTTTTAAATTTACGTTGGTAGAGCGCCTCTTGCTTTCTGGGCATGAAGCCTCAGTGGTGACCACGCAACATGCTCTTCAGCTGCAAATTTGACGGCTTAACCATTTAAACCCTGCTGGAACATGTATTTCTAGAAATTTTAAATATTTGAGGTTTAATTCATTTGGCAAGATATACCCATTAGGCATATTAATTGGGATAAATTTGATCGTCTCGAAGCCATTGACCCAATATTCAATATGAATATAGGCCTACCATATAATCATAAAACTGCGTGTATATGACTATGCACAAAAATATAGGCTACAGCCTTGGGATGAGAAGGTTAAATTGTCAAGAGCTAATGCGCTTTCACTTAGCTGTCTCTGTTACAGACAAAGACAATATTGAAGGTGACTTTAGGCTCGAAAACGTCATTAACTTGACGGACAATGAAAGTGGAATATCTAAAATTTTATTCAAAACTGCATGTTTCATAATTATGGTCTTGCTAACAGCATTGCTAGGCTCAAATGTGAACATATATAATAGTTGATTCTGAACATACTATTTCACACCTAATCTTTGTATTGCCAGGGTCGTTTACGGTAATATTCCCAAATATGGTATCTCATATTGTATTGATAGATGATATACATGTTGTTTATATTCTTGTGTGAAAAACATTTTGTAATCAGAATAATATATAGGCCTATATCAAAATAATATTTTAGCAAGAAAGATTTTCATTTGTTTGAAGCTATGAATTCTGCCAGCGATTTTAGCTTCAACGGACAAAAAAAGATATTTATTTTGAAAGAAAATACAATATTCAAATAATTATTACTGATCATATCTTGCTTTCTTTTATATAAAAATCAAGCTTTCGACTACAAACGTTTATGTCTGTCAAAATAAGACGCGTGTGTTAAATGTAAATAGTTTTTTTTTGTTAAATAAATTTATAAAAGCCGTAGACCCATAACATATGTATTCAAAAGAAGCGGAAAGAGCTAACCAAGACATTTATGATGATTTCTAATTGAAAAAACCGCTTTCGTTTCCATAGTTTATACAAAAAATATTTCAGCGTTAAGGGTCAGACATACTAATCTATATTAATACGATTTAATTAATAACAACAATCAGAATTCGAAAAAAAATCTGTATTGGAAGGCCTCTGCAACGTCTATAAGTGACGCCTGTGTGCAAAAGGTTAAACCTTATAACCGTGTCCTGTTGGGTTGTGAGTTAGTATAATCTCTAATTGAAAAATACACATACACGAAAATTTAATTATTTGGTTAACTGATCATCTACCTTAACATATTTTGTCCATTTCAAAACCATTTTATTTGATTTGAATCTTTCCTGAAAACGCACATATATGGGGCCTAGCAGGACAAGGGTTAACCCTTACAACACCGAAATAGTTTTGTATAAACCATGGAGACCAAAGGGTTCTTGGAATTTGAAATAATCATGAATGTCCTAGTTAGCTTGTTCCGTTTCATTTGAATATATCTATGGTATGGATCTACGGCCATTGTAAATATTTTAATTCTTTCCGTGCGGGAACCGTCTTTATACGTCCGAAACTGACGTCTACAGACGTCAGATTCTGACGTATAAAGACGGCCCCCGGCCGCGCTGAAAGGGTTAATCTTTGCCAGAATACGTGTGGTTTGCGGCAGCGCGGGTTCACTAATTCCTCCGGGGAAATGAAACTGGAGTGGACGTTGATTTGGCGAAAAAATAGTTCCCGCAAAGTCCTGGTCGGGGACACACGACATTGGTAATCACTATTAGTGGTGGCGTCATGTCACGGTAACTCAACTGTGGCTTGATGCCGGGGCAACGTCAGTAGTTACCTGATTGTGAATCGTACACGGTGTCCGAAATACTGTGCATAGAGGGTTAATCTAACTCTATATATAACCATGAGTGCCTATAAAGATCCTTGTTTTGTCGTCATAATACAGGAGGGGGCCTAGCTGTCGCATTTCGCATTTTTTTGCAAATTTAATGCCTTTTTTTGCGATTTTAATGCTTTAATGGTGCATCGCGCAATTTTATAGTTCATTTATTTTGCTACTTCAATTTTTTTTTCGGACACCCCTGTAATTTTGACACGCTTATTGACCCCTTCCATAGATGTTTCTCGATACGGGTGGGCCCACAATCACAGGCATGCGTATACTGTCGACGACTTAACTGCTTGAACTGAAATGCTGCACCACTCCTTGGTATATTTCATTCATTTAAAGCTGGCATGCCAGCTTTAAATGAATGAAAAATACCAAACTATTAGTTCCTGTTAATTATACGATAACCAACTCTGCCAGGTTTCAGTGAATAGTGTGGTTCTTAAATGCGTCTCCTGCACTGATATAAATGAGATCTCTGGATCACAGATCAAGACGTGCGCTGTTTGTGGGATCTCTGAAGGCTTTTGTTGTATCACAGGGCCATTTTTCCTTCTGAGATTGTTGTACATTCTGCAGGTTGTCTAACGGTATTCTAAGTGTATAGAAATAAATGGTATCGTATACAGACCCTAACAATTACACTTTTAAGTTATCCGAGTAAAATATTCATTAGCATCATTAAATAATATTAGATTATTAAACCGGATCGATGAAAAATCACACCACAGCTGAGAATAATTTTGTTCTGAAAGGAAGTCATTCAGAATAGTTTATAACCTTTATCAACATATGCCAAATATTTTAATTGAAGAAATGATGAAAAGCAAGCCTTTGATTGTGTAGTTGGTCTCCTTTTCTTCTTTTTACATCTTCAATGACATGCATAAAATACTTCTAAGTACAACGAAGAGCAGCAGCACATATTAACTTGGTAATGATGTATATATAATTTTTAGCATTACAAATTGGGATATTCTGATGATACTGTAGGTCAACAGTGAGAAAACAAATTAGCCTACTTAGTATATTAAACATGTTAAAAAGACAAAAATAGCATGATCAAGTCTTGACTAAAGCGCAACAACTATTTTATCATTTCAAAAACATACTAGCGCGTGGGCGAAGGCGAGCGCGAATGGCCACACGGAAATTGTCAAAACATTCTGCGCCAGTTTTCGCGTCACTACAACAATCTGACCTTGCAACAGAGAAAAACGCTTCACATGTCGCGTTGTTTTCGCGTTGGTGTGTAGATAGTCAGGCGAATTTCGCGTTTGTCGTCGCGTCACTCGTCGCCTGCATATTCGTTGGTGTGTTTTCGTTGGGGTGTTTTGCACTAAAAGCCCTTCGACGTGTTCTCTCATCTGATTTAATGGGGTTAAACTTGGTAATTATGAATACAAATTGCTGCCCAATTTTACATTGAAAGGGATTAAAATAGAAATTGTAAACAATTTTTTATTCCTTGGTGTTATTTTTAAATTATTCTGGGAATTCCTACAGCATGTATAAATCACGCCTTTTATATACATCACGTAGGGCAATATTATATACGCAATAACTAGCAAAATAATTGATTTGAATTGACCCCTTATGATAAGTGTCCACGAGCTTTAACTAAAAATGTACGAATGTTGACATGTTTGTCTTATGTTTAAAAAGGTGACTTTTCTAATTTCATTGTGAAGGGTATATAAATTTATTTTACTTGTAAATAGAAAGAGAATATAAAGCTAAGGAGATCGCCAATGTAGGTCAGGCAGCTTATGTAAAAAAGGGACATGTCGGACAAAACCAACAAATTTTCTCGGTTGCTTCAGTACGTCCTGATGTTAAACTTTTTGCTATAGGTACCACCAAATCTGATAAACATTGTCGGCATATGACAGGAGAGTGCTACTATGTAGTTGGGCAAGAAGAAGAGGGTATCGTGCACCCCCCCTCCCGAAAATCTATTTCTAATTGAAATTTCTAGATTGGAAAAACATCATAGGAAACGATTTGTTATGTTAAAAATGTCAAAACTAATCGTAGGAAACGATTTGCTATGTTGTCAAAATGTCACACATATAAACCATTTTTATGCAAATCAGTTACTGGAAAATGTTTGTTTCGTCATATATCAGCCCAGAGTGCAGATAGCTCAACATTTTAGGTGCCTAGCTCCATGTTTGAAGGTTATTGCCACCATTAACGAAAAGTATAGTTTTCGCCATAGCTCAGCCAATATTAAAGATAATTGCACATAACAAGTTTCCAGACCTATGTTTTGTGGGTCAAAAAACATGATACAACTATTTAGAGAGTGATCTAATATGTCCTTTGCATGTCTGTAATATAACAGCATATATGTTGCAGCTATGTTTTTATATCAGCTTTGTTAACCGCTTCTTGTAACCATATCCAGATTTTTACTGAAAATTATGGTTATTTTTGGGGAGTGTTCTAGATTAATTTATTACATTTACGGACTTTAAAATGATAGTTGTTAGGTTGGCTGAAGATACTTTTAAATTTCAGGATGTCAAATCCACTGTCAACCATAGATGGTTAGCAAACTTCATTCTATGGTGAAATTACTTCTATGGTCACCAAATGGAAACTTGTGCCAAAAAGGTTAAATATTGTTTTAATTTTTTTGGGAGTGGTCTAGATGAATTTATCGCATTTAAGGACTTTGAAGTGATATCACAATATATATTACATCGTGTCCCAATAATCGTGACATTTCCATGATTATTGTCATACCAATTATTCACCATTAAGCATTAAGAATAATAATAAGGTTTGTGTTCAATTGAAATTATGGACGGTGATCTTGGTGTTTGTTGGAATAGCTTTTGGGGGATGAAAGGGTTCAATATTTCTTGGATTGTTTGAGAGTGGTCTGGATTAATTTACCGACCACTCGTTTTACTAGAAAAAAAAATTGAGCTAATATTAACCAATTTACACACTTTCCTAATAGCGCTTTCGGTATTGTTTTCTATAGTTGCTTTCAGCCATTTTAGATTTTGTAATGAACAATTCACACTACATCTATACGAACATGTTTCTCGTAGCTAGAAACCTAGGTTTAGCCACAATAAATAATTATGCAAGTATGATTTATTTGAATTATGCAAATTAAATAAATCTGAAAGTGACAAAATAGTATCGACCTTTTTCCCTTGTGAGATGTATATGCTGATATAACATTTTCATCGAAAAACAATGTTGTAAACAACATTTCGAGTTGGCTGTTACCCACAAATACGCAAGGGCGCCATTTTGAAACATCCAACATAACTTTCTAAATCCTAACAAAAAATTGGTACCTAGCAGGAGACACGGTCCAAGTTCGGTATTCTACCTCCTAATTTAAATAACAACTGAATGACGGCGGGGATTGACCGATCCCGTCAAGTGACAGGCTGAAACACTCTTCGATTCGCCGGGGGTAGAATACTAGACTTAGACCGAAACTTCTATCTCCCTAAATATTTTAGCATACGATCGACTGTATAAAAGTTTGAACATCTATAACAAGGATATATTAAGCAAAATAGCTAAACCAAACCAAAATTAAATAAACGTAAACTAATGTTTATGAATATGTTTATATATTTATCAGCAGGACGCTACTGATTGTTGTATATGGTATAATATATAGCATCGTCACTGTGACACCCTCTGCAGCTGATGTTAATTAGTTAGCAGTGTTGGCACAATTTTTAAATTTAAACTGGGGGTTATTTTTATTAACTCTTTAATCGCCAAGTTATTTAATTGAAATTTTCACTCGCCTGAAATGGTGTCTCGCTGACGCGACTCACAATTTTGAAGGAGTGAAAATTATTCAGATTTGACAAAATGTAGGTAAACGATTCTGAAATCTTGCTGATTGATGTCACGTTTTTAGCATGTTTGAAGGCTGGTATTTATTTTGCTAATAAAAATAATAAGAATTTACAAAACAATTTTACAGCAAACCAAACACCTGCACCATACAGTTCGCCAGTTTCAATTTATTATTACTCACGCCAAGCCTATATAGTATGGAGTACAATCATGCATTGTACACTGAAAACGGAAAAATGTGATGATATTTTTTTTTTTAATTAGGCAAATTCCAACAAATGACATATGCATGTTTGGTTGCTTCTATTACACAATATCATTTAAGTATTGTGAATGTATTAAGGAGGCAAATATAATTGTCTTGGCTAAATAAAAACATGATATTCATTCTTGCACCAGATGCCATCGACGAGATAGGCTTTATAACTGTCAACCGATTATATGTTTTATTGACTTTTGAGTGAGAAAGACGACCACACAAATAATCACAAGCTTTCACAATATATTAAATTTGGAAATAAAACTTCATTTGAAGAATAGCTCAACGTATCTCTTATGTATTTTTGATATAAGCCACTACAGTTTTCATCTAGTTGAACCGCTTGAACTAGCTTGAACCGCTATCGGCATTTAACTAGATGAAAACTTTTAATATGCATAAGTTTTAGTAATCACACTTATTATTAACATATGAGGAGACGCCAAAATACGTCATAATACCATACGTACGTGTCAAGCGGAAATATGCTTTTTCACAAGTACCTCATTTCCGGTCCTTAAAATAGCCCCAATTTCACTGCAATCGAGAGGCGATGCCTGTTGTCGGAGAGAAACTTCTTCTATAAATACGCAAATAACTACAAGGTTTTCGACAGACACTCTGACAGCTCATTATGTATAGAGAGTGTAGGCGTTCAAGGGGTGACTATCACAATAATACTGCTCTGCAAAGCCAAAAGGTAGTATCTGCTCACTTCTAAAGTAAGCAGATACTGCCCTTTGGCTTTGCACTGTAGAATACGTGCATGCTAGAATTATAGAGGTATCAGTGCCGTGTTGATTTTTTTTAAATAACCCTATTCACAGTTTCACATACATATTGCCACCGACTAATACGAAGTTTCGTTGTGAAGAAGTAGAAAGCTACATACAGTTATTTACAGTAGTAATTTTATCAGGATTGTAGCATTCAATGGGTTTACATTCTACAAGGTAAAATAGTATAAATTTCAATGTACCAACTCTTACCGCAAATCACGACCTGCTGTATTATGCTGATTCACTTATAAGCAAAATTATAAACAGAAGAGTTTATTCCCAATTTTTTTCAAGCTGGAATTGCTGATAAAATTTCAGCTTCATAGCGTAAAATAAGTATCTTTTTTATAAACTGATCATCTATGCAAATTATTTTATCAGTGGCATTTTATTTGGGTTGAAACCTCTTTGAAAACATTTATACGGGCTCAGCAGGACATATATTTCAGCGCTTTAAGGGTTAAAATATTATTAACCCTTAAAGCGCTGTATGTAAACAATGGAGACCAAAGGGTTTTTTTCAATTTGAAATCATCATACATATCTTAGTTAGCTCTTTCTGCTTCATTTGAATACCTACACGGCCATTATAAATTGTTGAATTCTTACAGCGCGGGGACCATCTTTTAACGTCAGCATCTGACGTCTTAATGACGTCAGATTCTGCCGTCTAAAGACGGTTCCCGCGCTGAAAGGGTTAACAAGCATATTTAAGTTCCAGTTGATGAATCCAGCCATAATTATGATGTGGACGTTTTTTGACGAAGTATGCAGAAAGTGAGTGTTTAGGTCCCTCATGGATGTCCAATTATTTCCATAATTATACGTGCATTTGGTGTGCTATGTGTAGATTTCTCATCTGTTTAAAATTGGGAATAGTTAACGAATTTCATGACCATTGAATGTCTCCCAAATTAAACTGTTTTATTTGTATACTCCATGAAGTATGTATTACGGTTGCAGAGCTAATGAGGTTCCGGTATGGAAATGGTTAATAGTATCAGGCGTCAGGCTGAATCCAGAGGAGGGGGGTGTTGCGCCGGGTGTGACGTCCGGCACACTGGCGGAAGGATCGGGTTGCCTTGGTGATATTGAATCCGTCAACTGCTGGGCTAGCCGCCAGCTAGTTTTTGGGCACTATGTATGCTAATGTGAGAAGACGCAGAAGCTATCATCAAAGTTAACACAGGTTGATGAAACTCTCTCCAACTGCATGGTCACGCGAGGTACGCATGCAAATCCTCTATGTTGTGTTTACCATAGTCGTTCTAGTTTCCGTAGAAATAGCATAAAACTAGACATTTTTACCTTACGTGCCTCTGATTTATCCATTTTGAAAGAAAATATTTTTTGATTGCCCCCCCCCCCGATGCTGATGTAGGGTGTCATGTAAAATCACATTTCAAATTTTCCGCTGTGGAAACTGCATATTAGTCGTCTCAAGTACAAAATCCGTCAATTTATTTTTATTCCCGCTCCAGAAATTCTATTGCAGCTGTTTTTAATAAAAATTTGAATAAAATTATCTTAACCAGAAAATTTATTTTATTCTGTGAAACGCAGTGACGTCACCAGAAACCGTTTTGAATGGGAACTCGGTGAAAACAAAGTTATATAAGATCCCCTCCCCCATGCTTCATTGTATTAGCTAGCTCGGTGACAACAATGGAGGTCAAGCTATTGAGTTTCATAGAATTCCGATTCCCGACATTGTATTCTCATCAAATCCGCCCTTAAAACATAATATAAAAAATATGTGGCATAATTTTAAGATTACCACATACTGGGATATACATGTAAATAAAAAAACTTTGATTTCCTAGGATGTGGCCACCACCAAGGAGTTCTAGCTGCCTTCATAATTTTGAGCATTTCGAATGCAATCCAACCAGCCGCTCAGAAGATATCGCGTTCATAAGATTTCAGGCGCCATCGGCTATCTTGAAAAAATATATGGGAAGAATTTCTCAGCCACATAGGTCGTATGTGTAAAAAATGCGTCATTCCACCTCCTCAGAAAAAAAAACTTGGGTAGAATGAATAAATAAAATCTTAAAAAATAATGACCCCCTGTAATGTCGATTTTTTTTCACGATGACTGCCGTCAGCCATTTTGTTTTAAATAAATTCTTCTCAAACGCTTATCACATCATCAGACAAACTAGAAAATCACCACATACAATTTAAATCCGATCCAATCAATCAATGGCTTAAGATATCGTGTTCATAAGGTTTTTGGGAGGCCATAAAAAATAGCCTCCCCTAAAAAAATTGGATAGGCTGCTCCAATATTTTTCAACAAAAAATACCCTGTCCCTACCATGTCGATTTTTTTCAAGATCGTCAGTCATTTTGTTTTTAATAGACTTTCTCCCATACGTTAATCAATTCGATTCAAATACTTTGGCGACAATATGCAAATACATGCAATAAACGAGTCAAGTACACGAAATAACATATTTGTGTAATATTTTCATGTAAAAACAATGTGAAATAGACAATGTAGTAAACATAAAGTATTAAACAAATAAACATGGTTTGCCTGGGAGAGCTGCTAAACAGGCTTTAATGAGGCCTCTACAAGTAGCCCCAACCCAATAAATTATATAGGCTACATGATACATCATTAACATACTATTTCTCACCAGCCACTCACAAACTAAATTTACAAACGACAATTACTATACGTAAACATTTAAAATGCCATGAGCAAATGTGATCTAACCTATGGTTCATAAGATATCGCGTTCACGAATTTTTTGGCGGCAATCTTGGAAATCAACTTTTATGGCTCTGAATAAAGATAATTCTTTGTTTAGTTATGTTATCATCATTTGTACAGACATGATTTGTACAAAGTGTATTCCCCCCTATTACAAAATTAATGAAAGGTACAGATTTCCAATCCGTCTCTATCATTTCATATTGGAGGCTGTGAACTCTCCTGACAACATCAAGTTAATGGGGGTTCTTTGTGGTGTTTTTCGTTTTATTTATATAGCACAAAGTGACGAGAAATCTTAAATCAACAGTATTTAGAAGACAACTTTCAATTTCCAAGTGCAGACAGGACAACGTTTTCTTCTGTGCAGAATGGCCTTCATCCATAAAATCTTCACTTCACCAGTCAAATCTGATCCCATTTCTAATATGTCAACGCATCAAAGTGGTCTTTTGCCGGAATGGTGACCCGTCAATGTAACAGCCATATAGCCCAGCAAGCGCGAGGCTTAGCGTCAATGTTGTTTTACTGTTGGCCAACAGTAACACAACATTGGTTCAACGCCTTTTGTTTGCTGGGGGACGGGATTGGCGGTTCTTTCAGTAGCTGGGTCACAGTGCGCCATGGCCTCGCCCAATCTATGCCCTGCGCACTACGTCTTCTGCGCCGGGCGTCGACCGAATAATCTGGTTAGCTCGCAATTATCAAATTAAGGCGTTTACACGGGACAAAACGGCACGGTTACCGTGGTATTCCCTGTGGCGACTAACTCGATTTTTCCTTGGTCACAATCCCCCGCTGTGGAGTGGGCTTCGTTGCCACCGCCTTTCGCCAAGACAAACGAGCGGCGCGGGGTTAAAACCCTCTAAATCAACCAATCCGCAGCTGTTCAGCCCCTGAAAGCGGCCCCTGCTCGCCGGCAATTAGAAGGTAACCCCTCTCGGAAGCCACTGAATGGCTGGGTGCAAGGCCCTGTCAGTCTGGCAATCTGCAAATGGTGCGCTGCGATGATAGAGGGGTGACTCCACTGAATTGGTCTCTTGAGAGGCCAGACCAATGGTAACCCAACAAACACGACCAAATGTTGGGTTCATGGTGGCCTACGTCACAGACGGCAGGCCAACATTAAAATGGCATAGGTTAATCGTATCGTATATGCCGAAGAGGAATAGGTTTAAAGTTTTAGACTTTATCTTAGGCCCTATAAACCACCTTTCATTCGTATACACATTCAGTATAAGTGGAAACCCCATATGCAGTTTTGCAAAAGAATACTGATGCCATTTATAGAGTGATAATATTATATAATTATCCAGTGATAATACTCGATCGGTACTTTAAAGTAGGCCTATATTCGCTCTACGTCATTGTGTTCGTAATTCGCATTTGACCCTATAGCGCTGACTCAACTCACTTTTTAACTGTCATTGTACATTATACGAAAGCCCGGTGGGGACTTCAGAATTCAGACTTCATTGTTCAGATTAAGTATATAGGTCCAGAGAAAAAAATATTCTACAATATGTTAGTCTACATGTATCAGTGTGTATGTTTAGGCTATATCCGCTTGTTTTACAAATTGATACTGTTATTAATAGTAGAAATACTAGAAATATTGTTGTTCCTTCATTTAATATAGGCCTATGCACTATAGCCTTTATTGTCGTATAGCTATATGTTTACCTGACATTTTGCATTTATTTGAAATGTTATATTGCCAACGAAGGAATATAATTATCATAATGTTAAGTAAGTATTAGATGGGTTGTCCATAATTTTTGGGGGATAAAACACAAAAAAATCGTTTTTATCACGTATCACAATTAAATATAATTCACATCAGAGAGTGCGGGTTCTTCTCAGATCTTGTTTTCAGGTTTCATAAAAAAAACGAAGTATTTTTTTCCCTGACATGCACTCGCAAATATTCAGTATTGTGCGGCCTCTGTGACCGAGAGATAGTTTGCTCGACCTCAGACCGGTCCGCTAAGACTTGAATTTCGAATTCTGTGCTTGGAGGGCAGTAGGCTATATGATCTGATTCATTTCACCATGCATCCTCAGGAGGTTCTCCTAGTCCAGTTTAGCCACACAAGGGTGGCCTAAAGTCTCATTCATTCATTATATACTTATAAATAAGGCGTTTGCTGGAGAGCTCAGTCCGTTACATTTTCAAGCGGCCTTCGCGGGCACTCTAGTCTTCAAGACCGTGTCACACGCGGCCGAAGTGGATGGGATTGCCCCCAATAAACTCAGCTTGCCTCGGGTCCGAGATGGAGAGACGGGCCAGGCGCAAGGTCTGAACGATACAGCTTTATCAGCAGCAGCCCCCGCGGGTAAGAGGCTTCTGCCAGGAATTCCGGGCAGAAACCCATTCGTGGTATCTGCGGGGGCTTCAAGTGACCTCACACGAGAGGCAAATGGAGCGCGCAAGTCGTAACTCAGGATTATCATCGCGCCTAACTACCTAGCCTGGCAGCTAGCCCCCTCTAGCGAGGGGCGTCAAAGTGTAAAGTACTCGAGCGCGGATCAGCGCAGGTGAGGGGTAAATCCCGCTGAAAACGTGACGCCGGTCCAGCGACGGCTCAGCGGTGGGCCAACGTCTTCGACGTTGACCCACCGTTGAGCCGTCGCTGGACGTTTCGCTTCCTATCTCGTCCATTAGAACTCTATAACTGGACGGGAAAAACACATCTGTCAGGGAAGTAAATAAACAGACACATTTACAACTTGCTGGGGTGCTGCTAGAACACGGGTGCGTATCAGTTAGACCGCGAGAAGAACACCTGAAATAATGGCGCACATCCGTTAGGTACCTACTTCTCTCATTGCCACATACCGTGGTTTACTGCCCCTATAGAAAGGATAGTCCAACGTATCCGCACAACAATCCAATGTATCCACACAACAATGGGCCATCTATCGAATTGGGTCCTACAAATACAATCTCCCACCTCGTTTTACATTTCTTCATCTCACTTTAGATTATAGGGCCTATGCTTAGGCCTACATAATATATGGATATGCTCCCATCATCATCTCGTTTTTAAAAGAGCAATTTTCTGCAATTTACTTTTTATAAGCAAAAGCAAAGCTATATTATAACAGAACATTGTAGAAGATATAGATATATATACGCGGGGAAATTACACTCAAAAATTCATGGTAGATAATACCGCTCTTTCCTCTTTCTTTCACTTTGCACAACGCATAATTATAGCCTTTAACATTATGATTATATCATTATGAGTATAATAAACAAGTTCGGGTTATATTGTCAAACAGTTTGTAGGGTTTGTAAGTCTATTACAACCATTTTATGTGTGGATGTTTAATTGGTCGTCATGCTCCAGTATTTTTTTCGTTATGATTGGCAAGCAAATAATGTTATCCTTTATATAATGCATGGGTTTTAGGCCTAATAACAGTTTAGCTGCTATTTCGGTGGTAAACTGATCCATGTCAAATGCTCATATATTCAAACGCATTGACTTAGATTACTTTGCCATTGAGGAAAGTACAAAAAAAACCATTTGTTGATTAATATGACACCAAATTTTAAAATAGTGGGATATTTTAAGACGTATTTTCTATATAATTATAACCTATTATATTTTAATGATATATAATGATACAATCGTAAGAAAATCTAATTTTGGAATTGGATCACTTGATTTTTGAGCCATTTGATTTAGCTCAAATCTTTCAACATTTTATAAAACTGTTTGAAAGGTTATATTGACACTTTATATGTCAGCTTTGACATGCTATCCATTTTATTTATTTATTAATATCGGCTGCAGCGGGATTTGAACCTAGTACCCCCCAGGTTTAAAGTCAACCGCGCTACCAATGAGCTATCCCGGCGCCACCTATAGCTGATTCATCAAGCGTGGTCATTGTTATATTTTTATTAGAGACGAGGCAACCTAAACATTATTCTACTAAGTTCTAAGAAATGTCTACATCGCTGCTAGATTGCTAAGAGGTGGTTAGAAAATGTTGGCTCAAAGATGGTATTCAACCCCCTAATTTAAATAACAGCTGAATGACGGCGGTGATTGGGTGATCTCGTCATGTGACTCGCTGAGCCACACTTCTATTGGTCGGGGTTGAATACCATACTTGGTTCAAAATGTTTGTACAAAAATTGATAATCCACTGAGTATTAAAAAGAAATTGAGAGAAACTTCCTTCCGACTGAATGTGTATATATCATGATGAATAATTTGCAGAATGGATTTTAGAAACTAAAGCAATAAATCGACACACATGTACTTATGCCAAGTTGCTCTGTGTACATGAATTTACAAAGGAAAATAATATGTAAAAAGTAAATGTAAAAATTGTCAAAATAAAGAAATAAATATTACTCATTAAACTGTGTTGCATCGTTTGTAATTGGTAATCCCAAGGACAATCTCTGATCTCTGATTTATTTATTTTAAGCTTTTTTATCTCATCTAAATTTTCACAAACTTTAAGTTGTGGGTCGCGGTAGCGAGGCACAATTGGGTGAAAAGTACTCATATATGTTTAATTTGAGTCCAAACATTTCAAAATGTTGATGTTTAAACACACATTTCAATCCCAATAATAGTGATTTAATCTGCTGATAAAATCGTTAAAAATTGAGTATAGACGTGATCAGCAGCTATATGGTTGTGATGTGTAAAGCCGCAGAGCGAGATGTTCACTTATTTAGTAAATAATAATTATTATAACATGATACAGGCTCAATATATACTATACAGACTAACCCAGCAAACACGAGACATCCACCCAATGTTGGCTTAATGTTGGCCCAGCGTCGTAGACGGTGGGCCAACATTAAACCAACATTGGGTGAATGTCTCGTGTTTGCTGGGAAGTTACATTCTTTGATTATCGTAAACATTATAATAATAGGCAAGAATTACTGGTTAAAACTGGCTACACAGCAAACACGATACATCGATACTCTGACCCAATGTTGAACCAATGCTGGGTCAGCATCGTAGACGGTGAACCAACACTGGTTCAACATTCCGTCGGTGTCTCGTGTTTCCTGGCTCATGCAGGGATTGTTATTGTATAAATTAATGAAATCTAATTAAGTTTAAATTGATACACAACAAATTATTTGTTCAATGTATGTAACTTAATTGTTCATGTCTTACCAATGAAATATTATTTATAATATATAACATTTTTCTAGTGAAGTGAACTCTTTTGGGGAATTAAAGAAACATATGAAACCAACTCTATTATTTAGCTGGTTGATGGTACTTGCGAGCAGGTTTGCATATCAGCAAAACTATTTTTACACAAACTATACTGGTTCATTTCGAGACTTAGGGAGAGTTTACAGTCCTTGGCAGAATGCGAGGAATCCCATATCGGTCCTAACAAGGATACTACTATAATCCTTAGAAATAAAGTTGAAATTATAGATGTAGATATATATTTTTTGCATGTATATGCCTATAATACATGTATGTATCAAGTTTATTATTTACGTTTCATGGGTGCAGCACAATACTGAGCCTCTAACCTTTCAGCGCGGGAACCGTCTTCAGACGTCATAATCTATATAATGTCCAAAGACGTCAGATTCTGACGTATACAGTCGGTCCGCGCACTGAACGAATTAACAGAATTATAATGGCCGTAGACCCATAACATAGGTATTCAAATGCAGCGGAAAGAGCTAACTAAGACATTTATGATGATTTTAAATTTAAAAACTCTTTGTTGTCCATTGTTTATGCAAAAATATTTCCGCGTTGTAAGGGCTAAGTACAAACTCAGTTTGCTCTCAAAATCACATGCTGTTCCCATGTAATGTAAAATAAGCTTGGTCCATATTATTATAATAATTTTATTTTATTCAGCTTTTGACCATTACATATATTTAATATAGTACAAACAAAATAGACAGTATATCATTTTAAAGGGACCCCTTGGGATGAGACATTTTCAATGTTGTCAATTTTGAAAAATTAATTTATAAGAAGTTATATAGCCTACTGATCTGAGCTAAAAATACGAAAAAGTCAAAAAACAATTTTAAAGCACCGAAAAAGAGCGAAATAGTTGTATTTCCAGGTCGTATATTGCCATGTAAACAAAACAAGTCAGCAATATTAAGCACTTTCCATCACATATTCCCACGTATCAGACAGTAAGATCAGAGCAGTCGCCGCTAATTGGTGTCTCATAGTAAGGACACGGGAGGACACACCTGCAGCACTGATTGTCTACCCAACGCTGTAAAAATATGAAAATTCTGAAAAAAATAAAAACATGATCCGTGGGATACACTACTTCAGTGCGGAAGTAAAAAGGGGCTGCTTTAATATTATCAGCAACAAAGTAGATTGGTTATGCTGCTCCATAGAACAGGCTTATAGTAACCTATACAAGCTACATGGGCAGCAACTATATATGCACAAAATATACACCTACATTTAGGCCTATGCAAAAAGTATAATAATAAAATGCATAATCATGATGGTCGTAGTAATATATGTTGCCACTAGGGGCGTGGCCGAGCGGATGCCGCACAAGGAGACGAGACAAACAGCCTGCAGCAGCACAAAGTATCCATGTTGACAGGCAGTGCCGAGATAGCTGTGCCGGAATGTGTATGGACCGAGGTGGCGGACTGTGCTGATTGCAAACAATGGACATCAAACCAACGCTTGTTTAATGTTGGTCCAGCGTCTGCGACGCTGGCCCAACATTAAACCAGCGTTGTTTAGATGTTCCGTGTTTGGTGGCCTTATCCTATCGTACCGGTGACAATCCATAAAAGCCGTGTATCGCGTCAAGTGGACTCGTCAGCCGTGAGTCAGTCCAGGCCTGATAGGGAGCATCCGGGATGGCAAGGTGTGGGCAGCTCACGGTGAGCAGTGCTCATCCCTGTGGGGAGTCCGTGAGTGGGATCAGTGGGTAGAAGTAGAAGAGGATGGGAGTGACCAAGGAGTCCTTGGATTGACTGACCATCCCACATGGCATCTCGTGTAGGCCTAGGGCCCAACTAAATTGACCTATATATTATTAGGCCAGTGATTGAGGGGGGGGGGGTCCGATACCTACGCCAATCATAAGCATAAGATCCAGGTCAAACAATAGGGGAGGACAACGGTCCAGATTCAAAATTAAAACAATACAGCAAGATCCCTTTCTCTCTTTTTAAGAGGCATTTGAGTGAAATGAAGCTGAAGTGAAATATAATAATTGAAAAGAAAGATAATTGTAATTGTAGAAAGTGATTAAATTTTACTCACTTTGTAACTTCCTAAAACGATTCACGCAAGTTCCAAAGTGCGTAAAATTTATTCACTACAGGGAACCATTAATAAAGATATTCTCTGCAATTGTAATTATGGTCAGGTCTATACATATTTTACTAGATGTTTAGATATAAACAATAGGCATAACAATTATTACACAGCGAGGATTTCAATAATAAATAATCAATGTCTATCTATCCGGCTATACGTGGATGGATCAGTTTATTAAAGTATAAGTTGCTATACATAAGATAATTTTTTCTTTTATCCAATTCGCGGTTGTTATCGGAAGGAGTTTGTCGTTAAATAAACCATGCATAAAGCCATGAATTGATGTGCATAAAACTCTGAAGTTCCTCTGGGGCAGAAGGGGTTAATGGTGTCTCAAGTAGTTCAGTCGGTGTGGGCGCGCGCGGTACAGCAGTGCAGATGTAGCCAAAGAAGATAGCACGCTCGATAGTGGTCTTACGAGAGGCATTAATCACGCGCGGTTTGGCGTGTGCCGCGCGTGATCCCGATGCGGAAAACCGCTTCCAGGAACGTCGGCCGAACGCCGGCTCAGAGTTGGGCCCGCTGGCCCAACTCTGAGCCGGCGTTTGGCCGCAGTCCAGGCCCCCAGCGACCTTCTGCCGATGGTGGTTTTGCCAAAAGCAGAGCAACTTGTCAAAAACTCAGCCATCCTCAAGATAAGCAAAATATAATTTATAGCCCCCGACACTCCATACATCTCCCTGCCGTTGTTCGGGTCTCAATGGTGGTCTGAACTGGTGGAATTTGTAAAAATCCGTTAGTGAAATCGGCAAATGGTAACTATAGTTCATGTAAGTTATAACTTTACATACTGCAGGTGCTTCATAAACATGTGATAATCAGAGACATAGATAAATTATTAAGGTCTACCTAAAAGCCACAGAAGTGGTAATTATAAATAGTATTTTGTATTAACTCATGTACAATCATGTTTTATATACAAGACTTTTTTGTTTATAAAATATAATCTTGATTATCCGCAATGATAAGTGATGATGAGTGAGCTGTGCTACTTTGGTTATTAGATTTGCCTGCCTTCTGATGTATTTATCATTTTTATCTCCTGTTAAAATGTGGAGGTAACTAATAATAATGGTGCTATGCTCATATAGTATTACCTATTGGCCTTTTTAATTATAGTATCTGTTTCATAGACATAAACAGAGCGACATGTGTCTGGTGAGCATATTATTATCAAATATAAACATTATTATTATTAAATGAACGACCACCCAGTCGACGCAGCTAACCTGTAATAAATCCGGTATCGTGTCTGCTAGCCAAATGGAAAATTCAGCAAATCATCAACTGTCGTTTAGTTATTATCACTTAGCAGTTGGACTTCGACATCATTTGATTAAATTAAATGTTTTCAGTTTAGGTTTTTAGGTTTCACGCAATGGGACACGTTTTCATTTTTGAATTGAAATAGGTTATCTTTAGTGTACGAGTTCGTGGTATACTATACACTGAAGATCACACCAAACACGTACTGTTTGTTGTTGTCTAATATTCGTTGCAGAGCTTTATCCGTGTTATGTTGTTATGAATTTGCAACTATTATACTAACGACTATATCATCGACATCATAATAATTTTTGTAAGCATAGTATCATCCCGATTATCGGCCATAAACCAGACAGAAACAGAAATAAATCCTTAAAGTGCTATCCGCGTCTATTGACGTTTTTATCTTTTTTTTGTTTGAAAGAAAAATAAGCTCTAAATTTATTGGATTCCCATCTGTCTTGATTCAAATTCTACAAATTTAAGTATTTTTTACCCACTTGAAGTTGTGGGTCGCTGCAAAAAAATAAATTGCATTATTTAGCGCTTTAGGGTTAATGACTGAACTGTCATTGACAATATCTAAGCAAAGAAAATAACTTAAAACTAGATCTGTATGGAATGAATTAACAAATTATTTGACAGGCACAAATAATGTGGCATATATTATCTTCTAACCAAGGAATATATTTTTTAGTAATTTGCAATTTTCGTCATAAATGTCCTCTAGCACGTCATGCGCTAAGGTAAGTGTTACAGATAGCGCCACAGTTTTTATAATTATAGACTGAATTGTTAGAGAATGTTTCATAAAATCTATTTTTTCTCTTCAAAATGTGAGACTGGTTCAGTCTCCTCGAGAAGTAATATATATGCAAATCATAGACCGAATAAACAAGCGAATGTGAATACAATTATATAATATTTTTGGATCGCGACATCAATTTGTTGTAAAGGCGTATTTCAACGATGAGATGTATATATATGACGCAGTATCTTTAATTTTATTTTAAAATAATAGTTGAATCTCATTTGAGCCACGTGCATAGACATGTATGCTTCTAAATATTTATATATTTGGAATAAACAAAAGCATACTGATCTGCTTGGTAGGCAGCTTACGTGTATACGACATAGTTATATGACCAGCAAATAAATGTATTATACTGCAATGGATTTTCGTTGCGTCGAAGATAATGCAGATGTTTACACATCTAAAAGCGGCGTGATCATGATACATGTATATGCATGGAATCCACTCCATTCCGGGATATTTATATATCGACACAACTTTTGACATTGGCTTATGGCTAAACCAGGAGACGGTCACAAAGCTAGATCTATGGTGGACCAATGTCTGTAAGTGTGGGCCGGATTTGGGCCGACGTGTCCTTGTCATCAAGTCAAGCCCTATCTGTGACAGACAGGTCGTTGCCTCATGCATATATAGGTCGCCAACCCGGGGAGGTGCAGGGTCCGGCTGTCCGGAATAGTGTAACATATACCCTGTTCTGGATCAATGCTGGGCCAATGTGATATTGCTATAAGCCAGCACTGATCCAACACTGGGCCAACGTCCTGTGTTTGACTGGATCAGTCTGAAGGATCAGCGGCGGTGCAAACGAGCGTGTATGGGACGTCATTTCACAAGTATGCGAAGAGATGACACAGTGTCGGTGTAATGTTGGGCCAGTGTCTGCGACACTGGCCCAACATTGCACCGACACTGTGTCAGCGTCTCGCGCGCGGTGGGTTGACAACCACATATCTGTGAGGGCTGCATGTGTAAAGCCGCAAACCTACACGCCGATACCAACGAGCCTGATGATACCACGTCCCCCGGGGGATAACCGGGAGGGGGTGGGATCCAGTCATATACCGGGGGTCCGGGACGTGCCCGCGGGGGAGCGGTGGCCCCGACAGTAGACCGGGGGCTGGCCTGCCCGGCGGGATAACACCCAGGCAGACCGGGGCAGGCAGGTCTGGGGGGTTCTTCCCCGCAGAGCCCGCATCGGGATCAGATAGCGCGGACTGTTATGGATCTGTTGTCGTGGCGGTCGTGATGCCGCATGCAAAGTTGCAAAAGTGTCTATAGACGTGGTAATAGGTCACGGTATAAACTGTTTATCAGCGAGCCCATGAATACCAAGTAACGCCGGGCCGGGATTCCGATGAAGGCTGGGGGGCTTTGGCGGGTGATTGCGGGGGCCCGGGTCCCAGTCTGAATGATGAGCCCGGGATCCAAGCCCTGCACACACCGGCCTTATAAGTCTACCCCCCCCATCCCGGGCGGGAGGGGGGACTTCTAATCCAGTAGACTGGGAGCAGGGGTGGATGGGTGTCGGGGCGACGAGCTGCTACAAGGCATATCTCCCAGTCGTTCTATCTATAATGAAGGGGCAGCTCGCTGCACCTGCGGTCGCGATCGCCAGGCCCAGATAAGGGGCCGGCGAATATTTGTAAGCTGCCCCCATTCCGCGTCCGGAGCACTCGCGCCCGCGACATCATTTGCCTAATCCCGGCCCGCGCCCTATCTCGCCGCAGCATCGGCCGCATCCAAATTACCAATGTTCTGCGGCCGCCATAAATAAATACATTTCAATTTCTCCAGTTGTCGATTTCCCGGCGTCGTATCACCTCATCGACAAAATGGGGGTGCCTTCTGGGGGCTTCGGGGGCGCTCCCTTATCTCCTAGTCCTGAATACATTGATCCCCTGTCCCCAGCAGTGGCCCCATCCCGGTCTGGCAGCAGCAGCAGCAGCAGCAGCAGCAGCAGCATGCTGCTGCTGCTGCTGCTGTCGCTGCTGCTGTTTCTCATTTGCTAGTGTGATGGGCCGCTGCTAAACTGTATTGCATCACGCAGTGGATCTATTCAAAGCGAAATGTTCCACCTCGTTCGGTCGCGATAAACGAGACGTGACAAATTAGACAGCTGTCAATAATTTTCACGTGTGCATGAATTATATTTAATGTGAAACAAAGGCTCCGTTGGGTGCAGCGGTAATATTTAAAAATATAATACATTTATATCATTTCATTGCCCATACACAAATATATCGTCACCCTGATATTATACTGTCGTATCTACAGTTTTCATTATTCCGAGATAATCGAAAAAACTTAATAATAAAAAAAGTAGTAATATTTCAGCATTGTCTTAAAAAACCTTATGTAGACATAAGTAATAGACGTTTGTTCAATGTGAAGAAAATACAACCAGACCTTTGCGTTGCATAGCAGCAAGCATTTACAAAAGATACGACCCTATAATATTATAGAATATGGCCAGTGTATGATAATACATAACATTACAGTGTTGTATGTGCACATACGACAGTGTAATATATAAGTAGGATTTTTTTCAGAAATAAATTATTTTTTTCCAAATAACTGACAATCCCATAAGAATAAATTTAAGAAAAACATGGTGAAAATTACAAATGTTTTGGTAGTCAAAATTACACTGTTGTAAGTGGCACATACGACCTTGTAATATATAACTTGCATTAAGTTTGTGTTGTATCTCAACAGAAATACAATAATGAATAATGTTCTCCATCTAATGTGTTTTTCGATACCTACATGCAGAATCTGCTCGGGTATGTGATTGTTCTTATTTACATTATTTGAGAAATAATGTATGTAAAATAATATACTTATGTAGGTGACATTGTCAACAATGGTAGGTATGAATGTCACTTGTTAGGTTAACATACAGTTTATTCTGATTTTATATTTGTTTACAATTGTCATTTCGCAATTCATATTATGGTTTGTTTTATTCAATTACTAAAGTCACTTGACATTTTACATGTTTTGCAGAACATTAAACAAATTATTAACTGGAATTAACACTTAGGCTCTTACATAAGTATCTAAGTCAATAATGTAACAAAAAAACATTTCATAAGAAGGGTCATTGAACATCAAATGACTTTAACCACCTGAACTAAGCGTAAAAAGATAACTGTTTTCAAAAATATTAGAAGAACGTATTTTTCAAAAATAACAATACAGGATATTGTGATCTCTTTGGGGTAAAGTCAGTTTGCGCAGCGATTCAGCAACAATCCCTGTTGAACTCTATAGTCAGCATAATGATGAAGCCTACTTCAGTCATCACAGATCAACTCACAATTAGCATGATACTGTAATTAAATGGCTGAAGTCAGCTTAGAAGTTTTAAATTACTTATTATTGGAGTAATTTGTTTCATAAGTCACATTCGAAGTCAGCTTAAAGGATTCGACGTAATACGAATAAACATGACTGTGTGGTCTTGGGCAAATCATACACATGAATATCATTGCTCAAATATTATATAGATGTGTCTGCCTCTCTTCCCAATGGTGCTGTGGACAAATCGGTTTTCATTTTGTTTGTGTGTCCATATTCTAGAACGCATTGTACAATCTTATCCATTTTAAATCGGTGCATTGCAGCAGTTATCTGATAAAATATACATTCTATTTTTTTCTTTGCCAGACTGTTTCTGTAATTACTGAATCACACAACTTGCTTTTTTATTCTCTCTGTGTAATTGTTTCATGCCACACACAGCAGTGTACATCAGTGTCAAGATCATAAACACTTAGAATGTAAGTTTCCAGCTTCCTTCTATGATGGAGATGATGGCTGTCAATGAGGGCTGTTTATGCCATGTCTTTAGCCAAAACACCCGGCAGCCACGTTAGCCTATTGCTTAGCTTTTAGTTTCGCAATGTGTTTTTTTGCCGAGTAAGTATTTTATTTATCAGATTACCATTGTTTAATGTAAAATTAATGTTGGATGAAAAATAATTTTTAATACGTTTTAGGATGAGCCCCCACACCTCCAGACAACTTAGCTGGACAATGTTAATTTCACTAATTAGCAGGCAGGTTTTTGACCACGGGGAATAGAAATATAGATATTGACAAAGTATAAGGGACTGAATCTAAGCTAAAGAATTATGTGTTTCATCCGATATAGATATTTTTGGTAGAAATAGATACGTCGCCGACTGCGTGAGTATAATTAAACACTGGCAGGGGCGTAGCTAGGAGTAAAATAATGTGGAAGCACAATGATGGATTGATAGGAAATGAAATGAATCGGGCTTTAGGCTACCTTTGTGCACATATAGGCTAAACTGGGCCAGGAGAACCTCCTGAGGATGGTGAGATGAATGAGATGACACTGTCCTTCAGACACAGGATTCAAAATTCGATCCCTGGCGGTCTGAGGCCGAGCACGCTACCTCTCGGTCACGGAGGCTCCCCACAATACTGACTTTCACACGTGGATGGGGAAGATGGAATGATAGGAGTTTAGGCGTTAGGAGCAACTCTACTGCTATCAATTCATGGCGTTCCGAAGTTGGGAATTATTTTAAGATCGGTGCGAATCGAGCAGGGCAATTAGTATCGTTCTGATTGTAGACAGGGGCACATCATTACATAAAAATAGCGATGAGCCATGAATAGTCACTGCCTCCTCCTTTTTTCTATTGTTTCCAGTCGGGATTATCTAGCCTTAAAACACGCCACTGTAAGTTTTTCTTTGCCCGACCACTACATTCTAAGCCGGGAATGAAGAGTTATTGTTGGTCAAGTACAGACCAATTATCATGGTAGGCCTATGGTGGTATAATCAGTCAGGTGTGAGCGAGCTGTTGATAATGAGGGATCCTCATTATAGCCGGATGTGTTTTAAGTCAATTAACACCCTCGGAGCTCTTGGCCAAGAACTTTTCCACAGCTAAGAATGTTGAGTTTCTCGGGCTTTATCCTATACGAAAAACGAGTAGACTAGATTTCATCATGCATTATTAAACGTCCACCAGTGATTATTTTTTAATAATGTAGAGTGCATCTGAGGTCGACTCAGAAACACTGGCAGACATTCTGCCGCGACCTCCGTCTGTGACGTCGTAGTATATACCCAGTCTCTGCAGGTTGGGTTGGATACCCCTCTCCATATAGTAAAAATGACGTTCACACAACGTTGTAGAAAGTATGGGCCAAAAGTGTAAACATTAGACCAACAATAAATCGCCGAGCGGTCACACATTGTTTTCCTTATAATTATAATCCTTTCATAATATATAAGTATACGTCATTTCAAAGAGTTATGATATATAATTATAGCATAGATTGTAAGTCATTTAAAATTAAAACCCAGTAAACAAGAGCCGTTGACCCAAAGTTGTTTGAATGTTGGGCCAGCGTGGGCCAACGTCGCAGACAGTGGACCAACATTCAAACAACAGTGGGTCAATGTATCCCGGTACTGCGGATTTTGCTTGTGGTGTGTCATAATTATGAAACATCAATTTCACTTTGGAACAATGTTGTTTTAAGTATGGGTCAACGTTTATGTTATTGGCCAAGTTTAAAACAGCGTTGATATCATTTATTTAACTTTTTTTCTAAAACAGTACGAAAAAAGTGTCTATTGTTTATTGTCTACTGTCTGATGGCGCCAGACACCAGCCGTAAAGGGGTGGGGTGTTGCTGGTAAAAACAGAAAATATAATGTGTAATTATGTTATGACCCAACAAACACGAGACGTTGAGCCAATGCCGCCTTAATATTGGCCCATAGTCTGCGACGCTGGCCCAACAATAAAACAACATTGGCTCAACATATCGTGTTTGTTGCGAATCATCTATTAAAAGCATTGCAAAAATATAATGACATTCAAAAATAATTTCCAAATTCTTATAATCTTCGCTTAGATCTACATAAAATTATTAAGCTATGTTTTGTTGCTTTCACCATTAGGGCCTATTTCTTCGGTACCATATAGCGCAGTATTCTTGGATGCAAATATTTGCTTCCAGATCATAATCACTTATACCAGATATCATCATTCTTTTTATATTGTTTATCCATTCCTATAAATGCATTTGAAAATTATTTCAGTAGACATTTCTGGAACAATTTCAATGC
This sequence comes from Flabesymbios commensalis, assembly GCA_964017125.1. Taxonomy (NCBI): domain Eukaryota; kingdom Metazoa; phylum Annelida; class Polychaeta; order Terebellida; family Flabelligeridae; genus Flabesymbios; species Flabesymbios commensalis. Next base: position 37,070,994 of record OZ024909.1, read on the forward strand.
CCATTTTCTGATATCCAACTGTAATTTAATGTATTCGTGTCAGTGGCTGTTAGTGTGGGTCTACATGTGGAAATGTTGCACTGAGCACTGCTGAGAGAAACACAACAATTCAAAATAAAAGCATATGCTCATCCATTATACAATAATTAAATTCTTAAAACGGGAAAAAACCCTGTATTTCTTATCTTTTTTTTCAAAAACTGAGAATCTCCTGAGAAATAAATTCGCTGTCACCCGGGTATATAAATAATGGTAATTGAGAAATATTCTTCATTTCGTTCTTATTTTCGGCAACGACAAGTGCTTGGGAGAGCAACACGTCCAGCTCTGAGACGCTGTCCATTGCAAATGACCCCGGTACTGCGGATTTTGCACAAGGTGTGTCATAATTATGAAACATCAATTTTACTTTGGAACAATGTTGTTTTGAGTATGGGTCAACGTTTATGTTATTGGCCAAGTTTAAAACAGCGTTGATATCATTTATTTAACTTTTTTTCTAAAACAGTACGAAAAAAGTGTTTATTGTTTATTGTCTACTGTCTAATGGCGCCAGACACCAGCCGTAAAGGGGTGGGGTGTTGGTAGAGGGGGTTTCTTTAAACCGTCGGGAGAGTGACTATATACGATAATGAGTTCAGCAGTTCGACAATATGACAAATAAAGCCCTCGGGTTGCGCCCTCGGTCTTTATTTCTCATAATCACGACTGCTTCACCCCTTATCTAATATATAGAAGCCAAATTATGACACAAAAAAATAAATCAGAGGACGTTCTTAGATTAAATATATAAGCTGTGTGGGAGGCATATATTTTGTGAGGGCGAGCGTACAACAAAGGAAGGAACTTATTTTATTATAGTACAGATTTTGTGCGGTTCTGCCCCCCCTTTGAATGTTTTCTTTCTATATTAATTTCCCCATTTGTGATGCAATAAAATGTTCTAATTGACAAGCGAGGTTGATGTTAGTCTGCAGCTGTTGAAGTTGTTACAGTTGTTATTTAAAGTAAGGCTGGTAGGGCTAAATCATGCAGTATAGGGTGTTACTAGTGAACAACAAGATCAACAGTCTAAGAGGAATTCAGCAAGCAAGATACAAAAGCACATAATACAATTTTCAGTGCACACGCATGTTCAGTGTCTCATGATTTAGCTAAGTATATATATATCACAGAAAAATAATTGTTTTGTCTCATTTAATAACAGATTAAGTGAGTCAAGGGAAGTTGCATCAATTTTTAAGCAAAATAATAGCTGACTATACAAAACGGCCTTCGATCGTCTGAGATTTAAAGGGTGTGACAGAGAAAGAATCTATATATTTATGTTTTGTGGTTATTTTGAAACTGAAGTCAAATTAATATGACTGTCCTGTGAACACTTGCCTAGTCTAGTTTGCCATGATTATTGTAGGCACAGAGGGTTGGTATCTGTAGATACAACAAATTATAAACAAAACATTGCAATTATGGAGTCGTATCTACCACATACACCAACTTCATTAAACAACAACAAAAGAATGGTAACAGAGCTGCTGATTCATTTTATTGCAGTTTTTATATAGTAATATTATCACAGCTGGTTTTAAACAGTGTCAGTGTAATTTACTCTATACTGACGTATCTACCAGATACAACACTATAAGATTTATATTTTTTCCAATTTTGTTGTATGTGCACATACGAATCTATAATATTTTACTTTTTCAGAGATTAGCAATTCACTTGCAGATACGACTATGTATTAGTGTGATTTGACCTACTTATATCCGGGAGTGAAATTCAAATAATTAATACAAGATGCATATGCCCCTAATAACTTCAAATCAAAAATAAAAGCACTTTTGAAAACAATGTTAGATACGACAGTATAATATCAGGGTGACGATATGAGCCTTATATAATAGACCCAAAAATATATGAAACATGACGAGATCTGCCAAGGATTTTGTCTGTAAAATATTTTCTCTCAACCCTTTAAATGCTGCATTTCATAATTAAAGTATGTTTAACAAGGATATACTTTATAGTATCCTTGGTTCACCCAATGTTTCAATGCTGGGTCAGTGTCGCAGACCGTTGCCCAGCACTGAACCAACGTTGGGTGTTTACTATGGGCAACAGTTTAACCCTTACAACGCCGAAATATTCTTGTCTAAACCATGCATAGAGACCAAAGGTTTTTTTCAATTTGAAACCATCATAGATGTCTTACTTAGCTTTTCCCGCTTCATTCGAATGCCAATGTTATGGGTCCACGGCCATTAGAACAACTTTTAATAATTTCATTGCGGGGACCGTCTTTAAACGTCAGCATCTGACGTCTACAGACGTCAGATTCTGGCGTATAAAGACGTCCTCGCGCTGAAAGGGTTAAGCAGACTCTGTGAGCGATTATATAGATCTGGTTTGCCTGAAACTGTTAATTTCTTATTCGTCGAGGGAAGTGGATGGAATGCCATGGAAATGATGACCCACAAACAATATCTCGCATATACGCAATGCTGCCTCGACAAAACATCTTTTTCGAGTTCATAATTTAAATAACCGTTGTGCTTCCACCTTACAAACAAATATATATTTATTTAAAAGAGCAGCATTTCATAATCATGCTTATAAATATGGAACAATCTAGAAATGGCTACCAAAATTCAAAATGGCCACTTAAAAACAAAACCCCTGTAGACAATCTGGCATAGGCCCTATTCCAAAATATCCAACAAAATTGCTTAAAATCCAAATTAGCTGACAAATTTCAAAATGGCCACCAACATACGCATAAAACATACATCCAAACTTACTGTTACTTAAAGTCACAGCCACCCTCTAGTTTTGTTTGAACTGCTAAAAACTAATGTCAAACGTTTTCGTATTATAATGTAATATTAGGTACATTTTCAAATGTGGTAATTTATTGCTGGGTCAACGTCGCAGACTATAGGATCAACATATAGTGGGAATGTGGAATGATCTGCCTCTGGATGTGTGAGAATCACCATCTCTCAAAACATTCAGAAAACGGCTAATAAAGACAAACCTCTTAAGATGTCACTATTTTTTGTGAGAGTTGAGTGACAAGCGCTTTGACTGGCATGTACATGCCATACACGCGCTCTATAAGAAATGTATATTATCATTATTATGTCTCCCCTCTGTACACAGAGGTGGGGACATGCTGCTTTACCTCTGTCCACTCAGTCTGTCTGTCCCGGTCTGTGTGTCCCATTCATTCATGTACTGCGTGTAACAGTGTTGCACAAGAGGCCGTATATGCTCACTAGTAAATCGAGTACATACTTCCTTTTTGCTGGCGTCACTGCGCTCTCTTTTGCCTGTCACAGCCCTTCCAAAAAACGGTATATGCACACTTGTGAAATAAGCAGATACTTCCATTTCGCTGTCTGCAGCATTGCCTGCCACAGCCCTTCCAAAAGACGGTATATGCACACTTGTGAAATAAGCACATACTTTTATCTCGCTGTCTGCAGCAGCGCGCCACACTGAATGTGCACGCGCTCCCGTCAGCATGAAGTACTGACTAGGGCTGAATGGATACTGGCCAGCACAGGCGACGCTGGCCCAACATTTAACAGACGATGGGTCGTGTCGGCTGCTTGTAATCGCGGCCAGCAGTTGGCACTATCAGATCAGCTGCTATTGAATGCAGGCCAGCAAACCCGAGGCTTTAAACCAGTGTTGGTTAGATGTTGGGCCAGCTTCGCAGACGGTGGGCCAGCATTGGATCAGCATTGGGTCAACGCCTCATGTTTGCTGAGAGTGTTGACCAGCCACATTGTCTTTTGCACATGGCGTGGTTCCAAAACGGAATAATAAATCCCGCTTAATGCATAGTCTCTACTGTCCACAGGAGCCATTTAATAACATTAATTACCATTGACACTACATCTTTTAGCTATCAACCTTTATGGTTATGCTGCTGGAGGGGAGACACCTCCATTTTTTTGTTTACAAAAACTAGACCCTTCTATAGTTATTATATCGTTTTCAAGGTTCTAACACATGAACATGCACATTAAACTCACTTCCCAAACTACAGTTACATATTATAGGCAAACACTGCTTTTCGAGAGATTATGATGTCTAATATGACCTGATTGAAAATCTACAAAAATGTATATTACTATGTATTCATTCTATCGTTCTATACAATAATACAACAGAGGTTATTTGCTAAATTATGTTAATCCCGAATTTTGATATTTTTATTTAAAAATAGTCATTGTTTGACTGCAATATCACACTAATCCAACTTTAATCCTTTCAGCACGGAGATCGACTTTAAATGTCAGAATCTAACGTCTGTAGGCGTCACATTCTGACGTCTAAAGTCGATCTCAGCACTGTAAGCGTAAAAATATTTATAATGACCGTAGACCCATAGCATAGGCATTGAAATGAAGCAGAAAGACCTAACTGAGACATTTAAACTAATTTCAAATTGAAAGAAACCCTTTGGTCCCCATGGTTTGTGTGAAAATATTTCAGGGTTAATATATATGGCAATATTGAGACCATCAGTCCGGATTGTTGAGTCGGCCAGCACGATACATTTGCCCAGTACTGGTTTATTATTGTTCCACCGTCTACAACGCAGACCAACATTAAACCACTTTTGGGCCGATGTCATGTGTTTAGGTCGTTGCATTGTTTCTGAGTGACTGGGATCATATCAGCGGATCCAGACGTGACACGGATCTATCCCCGATCCATCAAAATATCTACAGCCCATTCAATCAACTGTCTAATATCAGGTTAGAACGTGACCGGGACGTGACTGAATGTAATCTGCAAATAAAAGTCCTAATAGGTGATTGAGCCTTACAGCGCTGAAATATGTTTTTACAAACCATGGAGACCACAGGGTTATTTCAACTTGAAATCAGCATAAATATCTTAGTTTGTTCTTCCCGCTTCATTTGAATACCTATGTTATGGGTCTAAGGTCATTATACATATTTTTACTCTTACAGTGCGGTGATCGACTTTAGACGTCAGAATATCACGTCTTCAGACGTCAGATTATGACGTATTAAGTCGATCCCACCACTGTGAGGGTTAAATCTAACATGCTGCATTGACCGAAATAGCTATATATATAATATAATAAAAATAGTTTGCATCGTTTTATAATATAATACATTTAAAATTAATTATGTGAATAATTATATTTCTATATTACCATACTACGTGGACGATTTTATTCTGCGTAATTATTTAAATAATATTTATGCAAGAATGTCTGAATTATGCTCGTGTATGTGGCAATCTATGTATTTGAATAACTAGAATTATAATACCACCATGAGTTGGAGTCGTGGTGACTGATAATGTGTAGTACGTATCCATGTGGTGTTGTTCATACTATAAAAGAAAAATGAAAATGTTAGTATGTGTTGAAATCATTTTCGATATGATTTTTTAATCACATCCAATATAGTTATATATATATCACATTATTGTTATACGCAAATATGTTGAGATGAAAATGTTAGTATATGTGTTAAAATTATCACTTTCAATATGATGTGTTAAATTTAAACACGATGAACGAATTGTTTATCCAACATTTCAATAATGCTGAGATATAATTCGTTCTCTTGGAGGTCTCATATATCGTAACTCTGACTTGTAAATGCAAACAGCGATAACTTCTTATGTTGCTGCGATAAGTTGCTGCTGTTTGAGTATCACCAGTGATGTAATCTTACCACGTTGAGATATGCATGCCATGCTATAAATAAACAAAATGTGTCTTCCCGTCTACTTGTAAAATGCGGTATTATGGGGAGCCTCTGCATCTCTCCCTCAGACCACATAAGGCTCCATTAATTAATTAATAATTTAATTATTTATAATTAGTTAACTCATTTATTCATTATTTCATATCCATATTAAATTTAAACATACACTCTGATGGTCATATTGATGGGGGTAAAACGACACATCACATCTTACGTGTAGTACTCCATCGTAGGTGGCGCCACCAAGCGAATTGTCGGAAAACACCACATATATATACATTTCTAGTTGCAGAGAGTGGAGGGGACAGGGAGCGTTTGGTACTCGCCCCATCCCCAGAATTCTTCCTTGAATACGATCAGAATGTTGCGATTTTTTTTTTAACTACTCTAAAAAATTTTTAGAGCAGGCAGATACACAATATACATCGAGTGACATTTGGTATTCACTAAATCGAATACCATCCCAGTAAACACAAAACATTTGTATAACCTTTGTACAATGCTGGACCAACGTCGAAGACAATGGGCCGACGTTGTACAAATGTTATACAAATGTTTGTGTTTGCTGGGACTAAATAAGGAATCCTTGGTATTTGACCATAGACCAATGCTTTTGGGCGACGTCGACAACAGTCCCGAATGTTTAGAATGCTGTGAAAGGGGAGGCAGGTACTAACATTATACGTCCGCGTTACGACACCTCATCACCTCAAAGCCACGCGCCATCCCACCGTAAGTACCGCGGTGAGCGTGAGTACGTGATCCAGTATAAGGATGGGTGCCCCCGGGCCGGGAGTCCGGGAGCAGTCCATCCCCAGTGATCCGCACAGAACAGTCTAATTATTGTTTCCACATCCCTAAACAGCGTATTGAGAGAGTGATTGCAATCCGGACATTATTGGTGGCACTGGTCCGCGCGACCTGGCCGGGCCATCCCCGTGTGTGTGTGAGACGTTGGCCAAGCGTTGGTACAAAGCTGGGCCAGCGTCTTCGACGCTCGCCCAGCTTTGTGCCAACGCTTTGCCGAGGTGATGGAAATGAATGCGCGGTCCATTCACTGATAGTCTTGCTGACCTAAGAGGTCAATGAGAATCTGTACCGGCCTGCGTCAACCCTTCACACCCCAAGGTATGAAAAGTTATCACAGCCCTACTATAATATATTGTCATCAAATAAAAAAAACCTAGTGGTAAGCTAAATTATTCATTTGAAAAGTCGTTGCACGCGATGGACAGGCCTTTTATGAGGGTCTCCTTGTCAACTTTATTTTTTTATGTTATTACTGTATATGTATGTTTTGACAAAATAAATGAATACTGCATCCTGAATCCTGATGCGCAAGGCATGCAATTACAGAATTGTTCACATAATTTATGGTTTTCTATGTAGTTTTTGATGTATTTATCGCTAAGAACAGAAGTATCAAACGGACAAAGTGCCGGAAATATGTAGAAATTTAACGCAAATCACATGAACAAATGACATAGTATGCCAAGTACAAAACTGTATACGGTGAATTCCGAAAAAAATAAAAAATAATAGATCAAGGTTCCTTGATTTGCTGAAATATTGTATCCCTATGTGTGGGGAGCCCAGGTATATATTAGACCTGCCCTCTACTCATTGACGGTCATAAACAGTGGTGAATGATATCACGTGATGAATCATGTAATTTCCGCCCCATATTCAACTGTTATTTAAATTGCAGTAGAAAACAATACTTGAGCCCCATAGGGGATATTAATACACCATACCTTTGAAGGTCTAACTTTAGAGCGTTTTCCATTATTATTAATAAATTGATTAGGTTGATTTTATTTGATTTGTTAGCAAAATATGACATAGTTGTTTATAATGTCCTGTCTTCCAACTCGTGTTCACATATATTATGAAGTCACGTAGCTAGACACGTATAACATCATGCCTTTTCATTTTGGGATATTATAAAAAATGTTGGTGTCGTTATCTTTTCGTAAACAATTTTGATTAGCCAAGTAGGCCTACAAGTTTGAAAACACCAAGCATTTGACAACTTGATATGATGATGTAAAGTGTAATAAAAGCAGCATTGAGCTATATACAGCGAATTAAATAAATTAGAAGAAATGATAATTTAAACCCTATATCGTATGTATCACTCACATGAGTGGAGCATACGACACTCTGTTTACTAGGAGATGATATTATGATCATGGTGAAGGGTTTGAATATGGTTTTATCGAAATCAGATTCATTTAACCCCTTCAGCGCGGGAACCGTCTTTAGTTGATACCCATGAAAGAATTAAAATATTTATAATTGTCGTAGACCCATAACCATATAACATAGGTTTTCAAATGAAGCTAAAAGAGCTAACTAAAGACATTTATGATGATTTTAAATTTAAAAAAAACCTTTGGTCTCCATAGTTTATTAATATTATTTCAGCGTTGTGAGGGTTATATATTGCATGTAGGCCTACCAGTAATTATACAACACCTTGATCACAGAACACAACAATCAACTATCAACATGATACGATTGTATGAATACAACATATAAACACGTGTATAGTAACATACTTGTAGTTCACACAAAAATAATATAACAATAGAAATTAAATGAATAATATTTATCATACAATGTAAACAACACTCTTTCTATTTTCCCAGCGCCTTAGCTCGGCATAGTTATGGCGTCTCATGATGACACGTGTGTGTTCCAGATTTAAAAAAAAACTGAAATGACGAGTGAGCTTGCACTCGTTAGCTCGCTCCGCGTCCGGTGAGTGAAGTCTCTCGGTGAGGTCGGTGAGGTGAGTGAGGGCCGTCGGTGAGCACTCCGTTATAAGGTCACTCAGTGTGCATGCATGCATACTGCTATACAAAGACATAATGTAGTAAGAGTTCACTTTTTAAGTGAGTAGTTACTGCCTTTTGCCTTTGCGTGGCATCATTTGTGTCACACATTAATCACATTCCGTTACAATCTGGTGTTTTTTATAAGAATCAATGTCTCACACTTTGTGTCTGTGACATCATGTTAACCCTTAAAGCGAAACGTTATGGAATTTATTTTTCACCCACTTGAAGTTGTGTCTCGCTACCGCGACCCACAACTTCAAGTGGGTAAAAATACTGACATTTGGACAATTAGAATTAAAACACATGACAATCTATCAACTGTTTAAATCCATTTCCCCTTCAAAATTTGCTGTTTGCAAGACAAATAACCTAAAATCTGGGCTATATGCGTGATTAGCACCATGCGCATTAACCAGGGTTAATAATTCAATATTTGATTTGTTTTATTATTATATTTATAATATCTATGTATACATAATTATATTATTGTTATGTGATTATAATTATGTTATTTAGCTAACACGATCAAAGTATAAATTGTAGAGCAAATAAACTGATTGATTCATCGATTGACTCATATGACTTAATTGACTTAATTATCTTGCGATAACCTTGCGATGTGAATTGTTGTGAATTGAATGGTTCGAGGTTTTTATGAAGCCTAGTATTATATTATTATATAAAATCAAAACTCAAAATGTCCTTACTGTGATGGATCATATACCATATTTTACATTAAATTATTTTAGTCAAAATATTCCATGTGATTCGTAAATTCTGCATTAATATGAGTGTAGACCTAAGGTTATTAACCTGAATAGAATGCTCGGGAGAATCTCCACTAGAGTGGTGTATATCCACAAACACAAATCTTTGACGCAATGCTGGTTTGGTGCTGGATCAGCGTCATAGACGGTAAACCAATATCGGGCCAACGTCTTGTGTATGCTGGGGTTGTTGCTATCAGGCCTAGCGGCCACAGGATCTTATAAAGAGGTGAACATATTTTCTATGTATAATTTGTATATTTATTATTTTCTGCCAGATAGACTGTCTGAAAAAGACGATTTAATTAAAGAACAGGATTGTGCTATCTGATGTTTCACGTTTTTCTTATTGTATATATCTTTAATATAGTGAATTCGAATGAAAATGTATAAACTCCTCAGCCGATATATTTGAAGAAACATCTATTATAACAATACGGTATATCACAAGATTATTTTTTTTCGCCTGAAATAATATTATTATATGTATTAATAAAAAGTTAAATTAATTGTTATTTCTTGAATGGAGAAAACCAGAAACCAGTGAGATTAGGCCTATACGTATAGTTTACAGATGCGAGGGAGTGTTGACGATCAACCAACACTAGCTAGATGTTAGCACACCGTCCACGACGGTGGTCCAACATCAAACCAGCTAGTTCAGCGCCCTGTGTTCGCTTCCTGTGCTATGCTAGTCAGCAAACACAAACATTTGTATAACATTTATACAACGTCGGTCTAACGTCTTCGATGTTGGCCCAACATCGTATAAATGTTATGCAAATGTTTTGTGTTTGCTGGGAATTGTGGTGATATACTTGCTGAGCTACTTGCTGTGCCGCGTTTCCTCCTCATTGTCAAACACACCGCGGGGACGTCAGGTAAGACATCACGGCGTTTAATTTATGACGTCACTGCTGGGATACCCCGGGGGAAACTCCCCAGGAGTTTCGATGACAATCTGATGTGATGTATGTGAGAAAAATGCACTTGTATTTTTGTGGCTGTTCACGTGGTAATTTGTCTGAAGAATGAACAACTATGTCTATCAAACGTTTATTATGGTGAAGGCGGCGCAATGTCGGCTCAACGTCTTAGACGACAGCCCACCATCTAAAAGGTTTGGGCTGAGTTTTTGTGCTCACCGACTTTGTTAACTTGCACTTCGTGATCGCTACCCGGTATGGCCAAGCTGCTTAACTCACTTGAGATGTCATCAGGGCAATTCATCGCTTGAAGGCACCCCCATTGCTCACATCAATTTTTAACATGCAAGCCAGAATACAAGTGTCACTCATTACCAATAGCTAGCAGCTCCTATAATGTGCTGTTGGTGCTTAGTAAAGCTTATAACAGTTAGAGCGCTTTATTTTTTACATGATGTTAACCTGACATAAGTAGAGTGACCATGCGGCATACTAATCAAAGCTGCATGCATGCTCAATTTGCTAAGTTTAATGTAAATAAATAACATTAGCTTATAATGCTCCAAAATATATAGCTTTCACATTATTAATAATAAATAAAATGACTTAATTGATGTCAATGGAAAGGCATCATTTAACAATGCGCTACATTATCAAAGCTGTGGATAGACCTGTTGGCGCGCCGGAGCATTTAAGCTGTAGTTTACTGTAAATAGGGGCCTACTGTATTTTTGAACGCATTTCATCATACTATATTTCTTGCTTACCTGAGCTATTGACAATATCCTGCCAGTAAAATATCACCAGAATTACAAACACAGAAGTATCAGATACTAGTTAGGTTAGGTTGAGAAATGTCTATCAAGTGAATTGAAATGAACAATGTTTTGTTTTATAAAAATCGCAATAAACCTCAAGGGTGAATATAATGGGTTGAAAACAGTACATAATTTACAAATGTCGGTGCGATTGGTGAATATGGCGTAGCTAGTGTTCAAATATGCTGGCGCCCAGATCACAATGACGTTTTAAACACACCAGATTCTACATAGTCAAGATTGTAGGATATAACTCTGCCTATTTTAACATATACAGTATATTATCAATTTTATACTACTGTCTCATATATGAAAAGCTAAAATCAACCTTACATTGTGAGAAATGTTTTGGATTATCATCGAAAAAACTATTTTCAGTGTATCCAATTATTATTGAAAATTGTCTGTACATGTGAACTGGTACTTTTAATGTTATCAGAAATAAAAATTTGTGTAAATATAATGTGACGTAACCTGTGACGTTCAACACAGAAACGCCCTATTCACACAAATGTGATCCACATTTAGAGAGAAATAGAAATATTTAATATAAAAAAGTTTAAACATGTTAAAACAAGAAAATCAAATGTAGACTGTTTTGATATGTAGAGTAGCCCAAATAAAACATATATTTACCTTTAAAATTACAGAGCATTGACATTTACTTCTTAAAACATCAACAATTAGGCCTATAATAGGTTTCGTGTACCTCAAATGATCACCCACTTGCAAAAACACCTACTATGAAATATTGTTTGTTGTGCATTGTAATGATCTCTCAATATCATAACAGAAATATATAGCTTTAAATCAAATGTGGATGCTGTTGGTTAGATATAAATACACTGGAAAGCCAAAAGTTCTCTTTTAGGAAAATTAAATTCTGCTGTTCAATATAACGAATCCAATATGGATCTGGCTCTATTACCTTTTAATGAATTTTCTTTGAATTTCTCATTAATTTGTCATGTAACTTTGATAGTTTGTAAATATCTATGTCGATACTGTACAAGCAAACAAAACAAGGGCGGTGGAATGAAGATAAGTCTATAAAAGGGTCTGCGGCATTCAATCTTCATGAAATGTTTTTTCTTGGTCCCATTCAGGGCGGGGCTGGGTGACCGGTGCTGACTTGCAGACAGTTGGGCAATGATGTGCTGGACGTTCGGTCCACTAGGAGACACCCATTAATCCCCAAGTCTCCCCTTTTCCTAGTCATCTGCACCATGCATTTTCCAACGAATAAAAATTTGAAACTCGTTGATATGAAACGCTTAATTCAAGGTGAATAACGGTCGTTTAGCACACTGAGAGTAAAGTCGGCATATTGTGATTTATCTTGGTCCTTGGGTGCAAAGTGTGCTGGGGCGGACAATGGGCGGGGCCTGCTGTGCAGGACTAACGCGTGGACCCTGCATGGATGTCCTGTTATGAGCTGGGGTTAGCCGGTGGCCCGACGTCGGCACGGCGTCAGCCCAGCGTCATAGACGCTGGGCTGACGCCGTGCCGGCGCCAGTCCCCTCCGTTACGTCAACTCCGTTACCTCGGCAGCACTGCCAGGCGCACTCCATTACACGCTTGGGCGCTACAGATTATAGCCAATTATTGGTTTAATAATTTCGCTATTAATTCCCTCCACTGCCTTGATTGATGAAAAACCCGCGCAAAAAGGATAACTCAGGCGGGCGGCGTCGCGCCTCGGGGAAGCGTCGAGGGCGGGCTCCGTGAAATTCCAGTTAGCACCACCGCGGACGTATCAACGGCAATTTGGCTAATATATTGATGGGACGGGGAGCCGACAGTGAAGGGCTTCGGCAAACAGGGGCTTTGTTTCCAGGGGTGTTGTTAAATGAGGGGATAATCCCACAATTTGCATGACTGGATCAAGGCAAATTAAATGCCGCTCATCTCGCGCGGTGCCGCGAACCCATTTGTTCTCACACTACAATTGTTTTCATTGCTCGTAACGTCTGAGTGCGGCCCAGCGAGCTGACGCTGCCAACCTAATGTTCTTCCTGCCATCCTCAAAAAACGATAACTGCGTCTCCTATAACGGCTTTATCCATCACGTGGATGACCCGGCCAGAACGTATTAAAATCCAGCATGAAATATATTTTTGTTTCACAGAACGTCCTAGTTTAGTATAGGCTATTTAATTGCTCGTTCGTAAAATTTTAAAATATTTGGCACAATCAATCAATCAATCAATCAATCAATCAATCAATCAATCAATCAATCAATCAATCAATCAATCAATTAATCAATCAATCAATCAATCAATCAATCAATCAATCAATCAATCAATCAATCAATCAATCAATCAATCAATCAATCAATCAATCAATCAATCAATCAATCAATCAATCAATCAATCAATCAATCAATCAATCAATCAATCAATCAATCAATCAATCAATCAATCAATCAATCAATCAATCAGTCAATCAATCAATCAATCAATCAATCAATCAATCAATCAATCAATCAATCAATCAATCAATCAATCAATCAATCAATCAATTAATCAATCAATCAATCAATCAATCAATCAATCAATCAATCAATCAATCAATCAATCAATCAATCAATCAATCAATCAATCAATCAATCAATCAATCAATCAATCAATCAATCAATCAATCAATCAATCAATCAATCAATCAATCAATCAATCAATCAGACTATTGAATCCTAAATATATAAAATATATAATGTTATCAATATACATACAATTTGATGTTCTAATTATATATAAGAATATAATGTGATACATATAATACATATAAGGCAATAACGCAGTTGTCTCATTTGTCTAGTATACAGGGTATACATATTAACAAAATGCTCTATTTTTTATGCTCACTGTTATTCATTCAATAATAAAGAGACAATACAAACGTGCAGCAGCACAATGATTCTGAGTGGACATAGCCTCTCTTTTTACATCTTCTCAACACATAATATCACATTCCCACTAGAACCAAATGCAGACACTGTACTAACATTGTATGAACCCTTTGAATGCGGAGACCCACTTCATAGGACAGAATCTGACGTCTACAGACGCATAAAGTCGATCCCCGCACTGGAAGAGTAAAATATTTTTAATGGCCATTGAACCATAACAAATTTGAAACACGTTGATATGAAACGTTATATAGCTATCGGCATATACATTTACAAACTGTCAAAGCTACATGATAATTTATTTACAAATATAGCAACATTCACTAATAGGAAATTGAAAAGTCCTCACTGGATTCGTCATATTGAACAGCAGAATTTCATTTTCATGAGAACTTTTGGTTTTCCCGTGTATCTATATTACCAACAGCATCAACATTTAAGTTACCTATTTATGTTATGGTATTCAGAGATCATAGCTAACTGAGACTTTTATGGTGATTTCAATTAAAAAAAACCTTTGTTTGTTGCGTAAATTGCGATACTGTTTTTTTCAGGATGTATTCGAGCCCTGGTCGTCTGAGGCCGAAGACGCTACATCTCGGTCAAGGAAGCTCCCCACAACACTGAATATTTACGAGTGTGCGGGGAAGAAACAAATACTAGAGAGGGGGATTAACACGCAAGCTGCGATGTGACAGGCATTTGGCGTAACGACTACACGAGGGCCGCCAGCCAACACAAGACGTTGAATCAATGTTGGTTTAACGTTGACCCACCGTCTACGACGTTTGACCAACGTTAAGCAAACATTAATTCAACGTCTTGTGTCCGATGGGCTAGCCCATCAAAACAAATACAGAAAACACGAGATAGGCTGGGTAGGCCTACTGGTACTCCACAATATAACATCTAGGTACCCTTAGATATGTGTGCCCTAGTATCCTTGGTGAGCCCTACTTTAGTATTTGACCTGAAGGTAATATTAATACTTACCGGTAACATATCAATATGTATTTATTACTCTTTAGAAAAATTCAACGGACATGTCTTTGCTTACTTCTCAGTACGATTAATAATGGTGACTAAACAGACAGGATTATGATATTAAATCAGCATGCCGTTTTTTTGGGGGTAGCGGGAGTATAAATTTCAGTAAAGCCCATCACATATTACTAAGCCTGACCCAGTGAGAAACAAAGGATAAACAAACTGAATTCTAATAATTACCAATCCTTTGTTTGACGACTCAAAATGTGAAAATGATCATCGATTATCTTATTTGTGAACGATCTAAGCCTTTTGAACATTACAATGCCCTCATATAATTATATGTGTGCCTGTACGGATCCATGATTGTCAAAACCATTCCTGGATAAACACATGCTAGAACCATCGAGTTAGAACCTACATACCATGATACTATAGGATAATACAATATGCTGGCCATGGGCTAAATACCCAGTGAACACAAAGCATTTGTATGACATTTATACAATGTCGGCCCAACGTCTTCGACGTTGGTCCAACATTGTATAACTGTTATATAAATGTTTTGTGTTTACTTGGTAAGTATTTATAAATCCTAAAATAGACAGTCGTTAATCACTGATGTCTATCTTATGAATTGAGTCGAAAATTAATTTGGACATTATTCAGGACATAAATAACAGCGCAATTTTTTATTTATTATAAACTGGCGACTTATATAATTCATCGCTCTATCTGAAGGGAGAATTCTCAGTCATCACCCACGGCAAGACAGAACCCCGGTCTAATAAACTATGCGCAGTGAAAATTGATACTTTGCACTGAGTCAATGTGGGTAATAGCCTATTATACACGTGCAGCATCATTATATTATGGGTTTGCACCTTGATACCTCGTATGTATTTGGCCATGGTGATTATACATTATTATTCTCGTATACCCAGTATTAAATACGAGATATTGACCCACTGTTGTTTCAATGTCACAGATAATGGCCCAACACCAAGCAAGCATATAGCCAGAAAAATCTTGATTTTGCTGCAGGTTCGGTAGGTACATGTACATATAATTTTAAAAGAGACCGTAGAATTATTTATGTGTGGATTCTCTCAGGTGTCTTTTGACTATTGTGTTTTTCTCACTCACTCACTCACTCACTCACTCACTCACTCACTCACTCACTCACTCACTCACTCACTCACTCACTCACTCACTCACTCACTCACTCACTCACTCACTCACTCACTCACTCACTCACTCACTCACTCACTCACTCACTCACTCACTCACTCACTCACTCACTCACTCACTCACTCACTCACTCACTCACTCACTCACTCACTCACT
This sequence comes from Flabesymbios commensalis, assembly GCA_964017125.1. Classification (NCBI taxonomy): domain Eukaryota; kingdom Metazoa; phylum Annelida; class Polychaeta; order Terebellida; family Flabelligeridae; genus Flabesymbios; species Flabesymbios commensalis. Next base: position 37,087,352 of record OZ024909.1, read on the forward strand.
CACTCACTCACTCACTCACTCACTCACTCACTCACTCACTCACTCACTCACTCACTCACTCACTCACTCACTCACTCACTCACTCACTCACTCACTCACTCACTCACTCACTCACTCACTCACTCACTCACTCACTCACTCACTCACTCACTCACTCACTCACTCACTCACTCACTCACTCACTCACTCACTCACTCACTCACTCACTCACTCACTCACTCACTCACTCACTCACTCACTCACTCACTCACTCACTCACTCACTCACTCACTCACTCACTCACTCACTCACTCACTCACTCACTCACTCACTCACTCACTCACTCAATCACTCACTCACTCACTCACTCACTCACTCACTCACTCACTCACTCACTCAGTTCACAATGCTATCTATAGACATGCGGCTGGTGACAGGATATCTGGAAGATCTGACCCTTGGGCTCGGTCAGACTGAGTGTGGTTTTCTCACGCTGCTTCATTGGATTAACATTTTGTGTTTTCTGCGTGTAGACAATGACCACTCGGTGGACATTCTATAATGACCACTCGGCTTGCTGGACATTGTATCGGGCAGTGATCTATTTGACAACGTATTGCTGGGATTGGTCACCATGTCCACAGTCTCTGATGGTATGCTGATGGCAGTGCCACAGAAGACATTTAACCAAGCAATGGGGCAGAAGTGATGAACCATGGCCACATCACCATCTGCCCACAGCAGCCCTGTCACATAATTCCAAAAGGCACTATCTTCTTACTTTTCAAGTAAGCAGTTATTGCCTTCTGGGTTTGCAGAGCAGACATTATGGTGGCAACCAAGCGGTCATCTGAGCCCTTTCACCAGATAAAAGAAGTGTGTGTTTAAATCTATGATAATTAAACTATCATTTGTATCAGATTTGTTTGCTATGAAAACTGATTATTTTAAGGATCTTAAAGGGACTACCTCAGGCTATAATCATAAAAAAATCGGCGATTTTATTTTGGCTTATTAATATGACCATATGATGTAAACATGTCCATAGACTAAAACTGCAAAAGTTTTTAAATTTTTGTGCTGCGCTTTTACCAGTTAGGCTAGATATAGGGACGAAATTCCTGATTTCTTATTTTGGACCACCATGGCAAAAATAATAAATACTTTCTTTTCTTTTCATCAGTTTATATAGGGACATTTTGACTTGGATCAGTTTACCTCTGAGATATACGGAAAAATGCAGCTGGGATGTTATAAAACATCCTATATTCATGATATTTGGAGCAGTTTATCCTTTGCCAATCATTACCATTTTTTACTGCAGCAAGATGATGAGACACTAGACAGGTTTTATACTAGTTGATGACCATGGTGACTTTTATAAAGAAATTGATACTGCTAAATTTCAAAACCTATTTATAAAATAAACTGAAATATTAATTGACAAAAATGGGTTTTACGACATCAATAACTATATACCTGCCAATAGGAATGAACAGTAAGCACCGATGCATAACTTCCCATATGCTTCTAATTATTCACGTAACAAAGTTGAATAAAAAATGAAATAAATAATTTTGTTATTTGATTTTAACTTTAAAGTATGTAACAGTAAAATGAGAAAATACGGACTTGCATCACTTTACTTCTAAGCCATTCAAGTATTATTGTTTGCATTCACGGCCGCTAAATGGGCGTCAATAGGTAACATTACATTTTTTATGTGTCATAATTGCAAGGATATTTGCAACGTTTCAATCCCCTTAAAGATAATCCCGGGCTCCCTGTCTTTGTGGATTCTCTCTCGTATATGGATTTTTTTGTCCCAAAGGGACTACACTGTTTTTGAATTACCATGCATGGCCAACCAATTGAATAACTTTTAACTGTGTTGTACTCATGGACATTATGGCATGTATCAAATATGCTCTTATATAAGAACCATGGCGTGCTTATGTGGCGTAGTGCTAAGACATAGGCCTTCTCCAAAATTACTATAGTGGGAACCTTTAAAATAGCTCATTACAAGTTATTACACCCATAGCATAGGTATTAAAATGAAGCGGAAAGAACTAACTAAGATATTTATGATGATTTCAAATTGTAAATAACCCTTTGGTCTCCGTGGTTTATACAAAAATATCTCAGCGTTGTAAGGGCTAAGACCATTTTCATTGTACAGTTTGACAATGTAGTACCCGCATCATATACCATGACGTCCTGCCTACCCGAGTGGCGTCAACAAAGTGTTTGTTTATTCATCCTTCCTTTTTCTTCTATGTTTCGTGGTTCTTGTGTTCTTTAATTACTCTGACTGCTTGTTCCTGCTTAATATACCTGTTTGTTTTTCATACCTCGCATTGCGCCTTAATTCTCTCATTCATCCACCAGCGCGAGTGTCAATTCCTGACAGGGGGATTAAACAATCCAGACCGCCAATAATACTGTTTGCCTTATCGGGCCGCGCCGAGTCAGGTGCGGCGCGGTGCCGCCGCCACGCGGAGCCAAAAGGCGGTATCTGCTCGCTTGAAAAGCGAGCAGATACCGCCTTTTGGTTCCGCGGGGGGCCTGCGCCACTGTGTCGCCGTGTCCACGTTTCCAAGTGGGTGGTAACGGCCTGCGCGAACCTCATTTAGCGACAGGCGTGAAATTGACAAGCGCCGCCATCACTGATACGGCCCGCGCTGCACCATGGGAAATGGCCTCGTTCTGGTGCCAAACTGTTACAATTACCAGGATTCCCCCCCTCCTCCTCGACACCGCTCAGCGGGTCTCACAGTCCTAGTCCCGCTCGGCGTCCCTCCTTTTTTATTTTTACCGTAACAGGCAGACAGTCCACAGATGCCAATATCCATGCCAACCTGGATCTTGACCCAGCGTCGGCTCGATGTTGGGCCAGCGTGTGAACGCTGGCCCAACAGCGAGCCAGCGCTGGATCAGGCGGTGTTGTTTTGGTGTTGGGTCAGCGTCGCAAACGGTGGACCATTATAAAAACAACAGTGGTTTAATAATGTCTTGTTTGTTGAGGATTCTATATCTCGTAAACACTGATGTTGATCCAGTGCTGGCTCAATGCTGGGTCAACGTGTAAACGCTTTCCCAACATTGACCCAGCGCTGGATCAATGTTTCGTGTTTGTTAGAGAAGCGTAATAGGTAAAGCGTAATGTGATGCATTAACGAGGCTCACCACATTATTGACGTAATCGAAAAATGAGAATTGGATTACCAATGTTAATCATCCGGCGTATTATCTAAGTAATTATCAGATTATAACTGACAGATACATGTTTGTCACAAGCATAATTTGTCAAACATATTTCTATATTGGTCCACACAAAGTCTTTATTGATATAAGAGGGCGACTATAGAAGACTGGCCCGAGGATGATATTCTACCACATACCACCTTATTTAAATAACAACTGAATGATTTTATTGGCTGTTCTGGTCATGTGACGAGCTGAACCACTCTATCATCAGGAGTAGAATATCATACTTGGTCCGAAAGAGTGGGGAGCCAGGGTAGGGGGATGAAAATTGTTTTCACCGTTTCTTTGTGCTGAAACAAATCTCGAAAAATTGTTATTCGCGATACGTAATATGATACGCAAATATGACACGTCAAATAATTTTTTTCAACACATCATGAGGGGATTTTTTTCGGTCAAATTTAAAGCCGTATTATTTTTTCATAAAATATTCCAGGCCTCATACGGTCTGGTCGAGGTCTATTCCTAGACTTGTATAGTGGACAAAATGACATCGGTCATACAGCCATCCTCCACAAATTAGGCCCAACGCAGACAATGTTTTTGATATCTGTTCGAGGGGGAGTTTGCTGCTCTATTATTATATTTCAGAAGTTTTATGCCTTATACATCCGACTTGTCGCAATATTTCAGACAAACAGAATAATAGGTCTAAACACTATCAAATCACGTTTGACTTAATTAGTTTTCTTTATAAAATTTCAGCTATATGGTGATAGTTCAAGGTTTCTAACCTAACCTACCATCTATATAGGCGCAATTGAATGACACTACACGACATATCTATAGGCCTACTATAAACGTCAGGCTGTGGCAAAAACGCGACAGCGCGCACTCGCGACTCGTGATGACATTTGAGCCATCATGTGAAGAGAACGTTACAATTAGCCGTGTGTGACGCGCGCGTGCGTTATCAATCATTTCAGGGAGAGATTGGCGATATTTAGCTATGACATCCGGAGGGGGCGTGCATTTTGATTGGAAGTGACAGGCGATCCTGCCAGAGATATCGCATTTCCACGCTGATCTTCCATAACTTGGCGCAGTGTCCCACGTTGGCACAGCATCAAAACGACACTGGTTTTGCTTTTGTCGGGTGTGGCTGTCGCTTGACGCCCCACTCGCTCGTTCTGCGCTCGCACCCCACCTCGCTCTCTTCAAACGCTCCAACAATATTTTGACACATCGTTATAAAAAGATGGCCGCCTTCGTTGACTGCTCTGTCCCCCCGACAAGCTGTTCACACTAGCCCCCGTCAATAGACTGCAGCTCACTAGATGGAGCCTCTAGCTGACTGGTGGACTGGTTTTAGCTGATGAGATGTGATAAGGATCTGAAAGAAGGATGACCGCGCGGTAATGGATCCAGAAAACATTATGCCACTTTCTATTAAAAGTGACTGTGTATAAGAGATGGGCCTACCATCATGACATCCAGCGAAATTGCTTAAACTATATTTCAGCTGTTAATATCACCGCGGATAGGCCTAATTACTATTTAATCAAAAAGGATATGACAAATTTCCTATTATAATTAGGGGCTAAGTCTTCTCAAAACTAGGAATAAGTCCATATAACATTAAAAAAACAATAAATAACATATATTTGTATCCAATATTAATTCTCGGTATTAATGTCAAAGATCAACTAGGCCCTATGTGAAATGTAGGCCTATGCCTATGTTGTGGTCAATTGATCACAATATAATGGACTAAACCGACGGCGCTGAAAAAAATGACCATTGTTTTAGTCTCACTTCGAAAATAATACAATTCCAAAGTTTGCATACAGAATCGCAAAATTCAAATTAAGAAAGCTTATTATGATGCTACAAGGGGTCCATGACTGTGGTTTAGCGGACAGCAACACAGTTGATCCTGAACTTGATTTCTATGCTATAGAAGCTGATAGTAGCTTACTGAAAACACAGGCTAATTTGAAGTGACAGATACACCCTTTGATATCCAATGTGACGTGTTACTACCATAACTCCTACATCTCACTTTAACAGATAAAACGTGACATCAATCAGCGCAAGTTTTCAAAATCGTTGACCTCCATTTTGTCAAATCTGACTAATTTTCACTCACTTGAAGTTGTGGATCGAGACACAACTTCAAGTGGGTGAAAATTCCAATTAAATAATTGGCGGTTAAAGGGTTAAAGCAACATATATACGTCCTGATTTTAATGGGTTGTGATGTTTTCTATTCAATTAACTTGTTACCGGAAATGTTAAATTACACATATATTATGTTTCATCAGCAGGTGGAGGCCTATTTAAATGTAATTGTCCTGATCTGTAAATACTTATTTTACGCGAAAAAAACAGAGATAAAATCGTCAATTTCTATATAACTTATTGATGTTAAATTGCAAATCGCAAATTATGGCAATATTGCGAGATAAAGAAACCCGAGTCTGGGACTATGCCTTACTCTTAACAAATAACTTTATGAGTTATGTATATTGCACAGTAGTATCTTGCCACCCTATATCTCTATAGACATTTGAACTGTTGGAGCTATAGGCCTATATGCACAGCCACTATGACAATCACCCTGCAGGGGATTCGAACCCAATACATCCATGCTAGGATCCACAGCCTAGCCAAATGAGCCGCCAGACTATCTACATATTTCTATGGTAGCCTATAAACTCTAAGCAATATAGGTTCTTTAGAAGGAACCCTTCAGTACTATTACCATGCAACCTGGTTGCATGGTAATAGTACTGCAGGATTGTTTAGCTAAATAATGGAAACGTAGAAACCTGATTTAGATCTTAAAACGCTGATATATTTATAGTAATGATTTGCATAAACTAACACTAATCTATCTTTTTGCCTAAAACAGCCCTAGAAATCATATGATTTTTAGCCATACATTTTCAAACATGTATTTCGGCATTTTGATTATCTCGTAGTAGACAATGCATAAACTAAAGCTTATTATTTACAATCATTTGTTACGAACAAAACCACTTTATTAATTTTAAAATTACATTTCTTAAATTTTACACAGCAGTTTATCCAATTATAAACATATAATCATTAGGCCAAATCAGCGAGTTTCAGAATGTACTGATACACATGTGAGTTGTCAATTTATTTATTTCATTGTATTCTTAGCAAAATATGTTTGATATTTAATCAATTCGAAAAAAATTATCATTCAAATAATATCACATGTTTACACTATTATATCAGACAATATAATATCATAGTACAGCTGCGTGTACACCACATAACCCAATTTTTAATTCATATATACAATCAGTATTGGATAAAAAAACGATCATCAAACATGTTAATAATCTGGGTGATCAACGGACAATATATGTAGTGAACACAACACATGATATACCAAGGGTTTACCCAAAGTTGGGTCAATGCTTACGATACGATACACTGACCCAATGTTGGTTCAATGTTGGGCCAGCGTCGCAGACGATGTATCGGTCGGTGTATCGTGCTGAATGGGGTGTCTACTGGGAGTGCCAAGTTGGTCGTAAACAATTTTAATTATAGTCTCACTGTTTGACCTGTGTGTCTGCCACCATGTAAATTAGAAGAACATGTCTATTTTATAGCATTTGTACAAATTGGTCGAGCGTCAATCTTAAAATACAGATAATGTTTGTCATATCGGTCTACTCTTTTAATTTCAAACGTTTTGAAAATCATCAGCTGTGTCATCCGTTATAATTAAATTGTCTAGTTTGAAAATGTGTTTTGATGAGAGCAGTTTAATTTGTCAATCATTGTCGGCCGCGAGCGTGTCAATTTCAGCTAGTTTGAATTTGAATCCCGCAAGTGTTCAAATGAAATATCCCACCCACATCAAACCGTCGATCGGAATAGCAGTTGTGGTTTGATTTAGATAAAAATTGCACTTATAATTAAAAAAGAGGGTCATTAGATTATGTCAAACTGAAAAAAAGTATTACTAATATGATGACAATTTCCAACAATGAAGTATAGGCATATATATGTAAATGGCGGCTCTAGGGCGCAGACGGTTAATAGTAGTGTGATATCAAAGAGGGGATGAAGATGTAGATTTCAGCCGTCACCATGCCCCGTGACAGCCGTGACGGCGTAACCCGCTCGTTACGACCCTCCCCACCCTCCCCGCGCACCCCCTCCCGTCACCGTAACCGCTGTCCGCCGCTGGGCAGACTGTAATTATCCCGTTTCTAATTTTCACGTTGGTGAATCTGCCCTGATATGGACGTTATTACGCGCGATAGATCATTAACATTTCAATGCGCCTGAAAGGGAGGTGGGAGGGTCCGGGCGGGCCAGAAATCAAACGGCCCAGTCTGATCCATGCTAAGTTATCACCTCTGTAGTGTTGTAATACAGCAAGCCAACACATCCGATGTTGGTTAAATGTTGGGCCAGCGTCGCAGACGGTGGCCCAACATTAAACAAGCATTGGATGAACGTGTCGTGTTTGCTGAAAAATACAGGACGGAATGTTGACTTGATGCTGGGCCAGCGTCACAGACGTTAAACCAGCATTTGGTCGACGTATAGTGTGTTTGCCTGGATGCCACGTGGACGGATTTTAATCTAAAAATATTTTAAGTATTGTGTTTGCTCAAAATTTGTATTGGTTTATCTACTTCAGGTGGTTCACATGCACAACGGGAATCACCATACGCAAAAAGAAAGTTATTGATGGTACTTTGATTTTATTTTGTTATTGACCAAGTATTATAACCGACTTGTGAGGTAGACAGGAATAGTTTAAAACGCCCCTTCCGCAATCTTTATCCTCAGATATTTGGCACAAATTGCTAATTCCTATAAGAAGAAGAAGAAAAGAAATTTATTTGACCGAAACATAATTAATTACAAATAAAGTGAAAAGTACAAATAACAGTCAGGAGACCATAGTTAAGACAAAAAATGCCGCTACCACTATGGCCACCTTTCACACAAGAAAAAATAATTTCAAGATATTCAAGTTGCAAAAGGGTCAATGATTATAAAGAAAACGATATTGTACCAGTGATTACATAATAAATATCTACAAACATGCAAAAATGTAGATGGATTTATACAAATATATTTCAAATATATAGCAAAATGATAATGAGACGGTCGTCCCAACAAAAATGTAAACTATCTTGTCATGATATCATAATAATAATAATATATGGGCCTAATATAAGCAGATGCTGATTGACAAATATGCATTGAGGAAGTTATCAGATTTCTAGTAATGTATGACATGATGGTGCATGCTCCTTTACATCAATGGAGGTGAAGCAGCGACCCTTTATTGCCACATAATCTCCCGTCATATCATAATACTGTAACATAGAGACAAGCGATTGCAAAAGATATTCATGAGGACAATTCCTGATGAGTGCCGTGCACAATTTGACGAAAGCCTCATTCATATTTATCTCAGAAAATTTTATGAGTTGAAATTATCAACAGGAAAATTCAGAGAACAGCCGCGTAACAAGAAATGCGTTATTTATATGCAGCGGCTATAAATTTATCAAGACACGCCCTGTGCTCAAGGGGTGCTCATGAGATAGGTTGTTATAAGATGTACAAATCAGGTCGCTCTGCCCTCACACACTCGAGTTTTTATGGACACCATCTCTGGCAGTAATAACCATACAATGAAAAAGTCAACACCGACGCACGTTCATCACCAGAGATCAAGTGCAGTGTTACACACCCTTGAGGGCCCGCTAGTCGCCGTTTGCAATAACCGGTACACCTTCTGGATTCTACGTTGTAGCAACTGTTGTGGGCATGCGGGGTGTTTATAATAGGTGGAAAATTTGTATTCAAGCTGGCATTTCATGCCACCTCAAGCTCAAATCCAAATTTTCCACCTATTAACCTCCATATTGTTTAACAAATTTTAACTCTTTAAATACAACACGCCATTGCATCCAAGGTGCAAACCACAAGGGGGCAGTGTTGTGAAGGGGGTCGGAGGGGGGGGGGGGAGGGGGGGTGAGCGGATCTGTAACAATGGATCTCGTGTGGCCATCTGCCGGTCCCGCACTTGACTGCTCCATATGCTGCCGCTTAAACGCCGCAAAAACGCCGGTGACTTCCGCCGCCGCCTGTCATAAGACGGGCGCCGTGACAAAGCGTGACGGAGCCCCGCTGTCACGGCGCGAGGCTCGCTGTGATTCCCGTCGTCGTCATCATCGTGACAGTCAGAAAGCAGCGTTTAACTCTGTGCTGTATGTATGAAATGTAGCGTCATGAGCATTCAATAGCACGAGTTCGCATCAAGGAATATATTAATCCAAAAATATGAATGAATGAATGAATGAATGAATGAATGAATGAATGAATGAATGAATGAATGAATGAATGAATGAATGAATAGGGTTTTAGGCAGCTTTTGTGCACATATATAGGACAAACTGGCCAGGAGAATCCCCTGAGGATGGTGAAATGAATGAGATGACACTGCCCTATAGCCATAGGATTCGAAATTCAAGCCCTGGCGGTCTGAGGCACACACTACCTTTCGCGCACAGAGACTCCCCACAATACTGATGCTTTACGAGTGAGCGGGGAAGACACATTTGTTTCTTTGAAGCTCGAATAGCAGAGCGGGCGACGAACCCGGTATTTCCGATTTTCCAAGCAGGCAGCTTTAACAACTGCACCAGGGCCCCCGCCCATCAGAAATTAGACATTAATCCAGAAAAACAACTAAACGTGCATCCAACCAAGAAAACATAAGACATTCAACCAATGTTGGTTTAATATTGGACCAGCGTCGTAGAAGATGGGCCAATATCAAACCAACATTGGTTCAACGTCTTGTGTTTGTTTGGTTTATATAATTTAGGGGACCTCCCCACAATATTGAATCTTTACACGAGCGGACAGAGAAGAAACATTTTATTGCTTTGAAATCTGAACACCGAGAGCAAGGAACGAATTTTGAGCTTAGGTGTGACAGGATGTAGCGTTAAGCACCACACCAGAGGTCCGCTCTATGACCCTGTAATACAATTAATATGGCTGGTCACACCATACAGAAACTCCAGTGGTGTATCAATTTGGGGAATAATACATGGCACATGGCTCATTGTCTTAAACTTAATGTATTTCTTGTCAAAACTACTAACACACGACGTTGATGCAATTGTGTTCAAATGCTGGGCCAGAACTACAGTCAGTCAACCAACCTTAAAACATCATTGATTCAACGTCTTGTGTTTGCCGAGCAATCTTTGCTTAATTTACAATCCAACATGTATAGGCCTAGTAATCAACCATGATATTTATAAGCATAATTACTCTTTTTTAATGACCATCATCGCTGTATGATACACTAATATAGATATAAAAAAACATGCGCAAAGATACACATGCTTGAGTATTGTTTATAGATGATTTGCTTTCAAATTATCAACTCGTGGCTTAGATGAACCTCAACTCGATTTGCATCCTTTCTGTAAATGCCAGGTCCAGGGTCAACCACACTCTGAAGGCCAGGGCCGTTAATCAACCCTTCACGCTCAAACGTCTCGTAATTAACCAGACCCCGACGTCAGTCTGTCAGCTTTGTTTCCAGTGATCGGCGAGTAATTTTATTTTGCTTCCGCCTGAAAGGGAATAAAGATATCAAGTGCGCTTCGTGTGGGGTGGGTGTCGCCTGGTGGCAGCGGTAGGATGAGGTGACTGTTTACGCCGCCACAGCCGCAATTTTCATTCGGTTTAAACTGTGAATCAGCGATTCACAGTTTTAACCGAATGGCAACGAAACAATGATCTTATAAAAACGTGAAATTATGATCGCCAAAGACGCATTAAAATCACACGTGAAGAATCCCGAGATTTAGTTCGGCAAGGGTTAATGTGGATGTGGGGGTGATGGTGTCAGGAAGCAGAACAAATGGCGGCACGGGCCATCTCCTTAGTGTGACCAATCCCTGACCGCTCAGCCGTGATGGACTGCGCCGCCTTTCGCGGGGATGATTCCCCTTTCGTTCCGCAGCCAGCCTTCTGTGGGTTGATTCCTCTACCGTAGATGCAATATTTTTTCGAAAAATCTGCGAGCGGAAAACGCGACCCACGTATGTGTGTTCAAATCTGTCTGATTAAAAAAAAAATAAGTGACGGGTGGAGATTCGCTGCTTTTTCACGTAGTGCGTATGTGCTATCATTAATTGATCACAAATAGACTGACTTACATGCATAGAATAGGGGGTATAACAGTGGATAATCAAATGTAAAAATATTGCGAAGCTTATGGTACTGTAGATAATAAAGTAATATAATTCAGATAGGCTTATAGTTAAAACCTTAGTCTTTCAAATTATTTAATCCTGGAAATAATATACGCCTATAGATGCAACAAATACAAAATGCACACAAAATAAGTATCGTCGCAACTGTTTTTGTGCGCAAATACGGGTATTTACAGTATATGATTTTGCGGTCTTCTGGGGGTGATGCCCTTTCGTTCTGCACCCTTCCGTGAGATGCATGGATGATGCGCATTTGATTTGGAAACGGTGTATGAGATGCTCGTATAAATGCCTCTGTGGAGCGAAGCCGCACCACAACAGTCACGACAACCAAATCTCAACGCTGGCTCAATGTTGGGCCAGCGTTCCAGACGTTGGCCCAACATGCGCCAGCGTTGAGGTAGTGAATCTTCTTAGATGAGACTCGCAGCCCATTTTCAGACTGCATAATCCATCAAATCAGATTATTGGTTTTAACGAGGACATGTTCTTCGTTTTAAAATAATTATTTAACACGTGTGTTGTTGTTTGTTTGTTTGTTTGTTTGTTCGTTCGTTCGTTCGTTCGTTCGTTCGTTCGTTCGTTCGTTCGTTCGTTCGTTCGTTCGTTCGTTCGTTCGTTCGTTCGTTCGTTCGTTCGTTCGTTCGTTCGTTCGTTCGTTCGTTCGTTCGTTCGTTCGTTCGTTCGTTCGTTCGTTCGTTCGTTCGTTCGTTCGTTCGTTCGTTCGTTCGTTCGTTCGTTCGTTCGTTCGTTCGTTCGTTCGTTCGTTCGTTCGTTCGTTCGTTCGTTCGTTCGTTCGTTCGTTCGTTCGTTCGTTCGTTCGTTCGTTCGTTCGTTCGTTCGTTCGTTCGTTCGTTCGTTCGCTTGTTTGTTTGTTCGTTTGTTTGTTTGTTTGTTAGTTTGTTTTTGTTTGTTTGTTTGTTTGTTTGTTTGTTTGTTTGTTTGTTTGTTTGTTTGTTTGTTTGTTTGTTTGTTTGTTTGTTTGTTTGTTTGTTTGTTTGTTTGTTTGTTTGTTTGTTTGTTTGTTTGTTTGTTTGTTTGTTTGTTTGTTTGTTTGTTTGTTTGTTTGTTTGTTTGTTTGTTTGTTTGTTTGTTTGTTTGTTTGTTTGTTTGTTTGTCTGTTTGTTTGTTTGTTTGTTTTTTTTGCTTGTTTGTCAGGCAGTTGTGCGTACTGATTATTCTCCATCTTTAAACAGCCATCATGAAAGTAAAATTTCGAATATTACATATTATCATAATGTATTATGCTAAAACCATCAACCACACGTGTCATCACTATTAAGTATTTAGGTCAAATTCACATTTGCGTCTGACGAGGATGAGGTTCTAATCATTTGTAAGAAGGGCAGCGCCAGAGCAAACTTTGCTGTATTTTGCAGAATAATCCTGAGTCCCAATGCAGTCTATTCAGTGAATGTTTATATTAAAGGAAAATAGTGTAATTTAATTTGTCTTAATTTTAGTAAACTATCTTGACTAAAACTCGTCCTTAGTGTTTATTCTGCTCCATCATAATTGCTAACGGTAGTATGAAAAACAACCTGCGACGCCGGCCCAACATTAAACCAACTTTCGGTCAATGTATCGTGTTTTCTGGGCAAAAGCATATGTTTCCTGTGAGACCTACGATACCCTTATATGTTAAGTTAATGTTAAGCTATGATTATAGAAATGACACATCGCTGAAGGAATAACGTGAATATTCAAAAATATAAAATTATTAGATATAGTATCCTGTAACATATAAAATTGTAATTCATCTTCAGATTATATTGCCCTAACAATGACAATGTTTGTACGATTGCTTGATTTGAACTGCCCCCTCGGGAACACAAGCAATCACACATAGTAATTGACACCATACATCAGCGCACTGTCACTCATCAGTTATAATCTGACATTGTTAATCCTATTTGTCTTCTAATAACGTATTTAAATGCGATATTAGTCTCACACACGTGGCTACGAATAATGAGTACTCGAGTATATCCAGTAATTGCTTCCCAGCTAACACAAGTCGCTGACCCAATGTTGTTTTAATGTTGGGCCAGCGTCGTGGACGATGGAACAATATTAAAACAGCATTGGGTCAACGACTCTTGCACGTTTTCTGGGAATTACTGCTGTTTGCTTTTGTACAGTACACTCACAGCAAACACTGGACATTGGCCTAGTGCTGGGCCAGCGTCGTACACGGTGGTCTAACACTCACCCAACAATGGATGAATGTATATTGTTATCTGGGAGTGTATGCATTTTACTCTTAGATACCCTGCTGCAGTCTCAGCAGACAACAATCTCAGCAGACAATATAAGCCAATCCAGGTGGGGTAAAGCTGAGCCAAGGTCGAAGACGGCGGGCCAACCTTAAACCAACATCGGGCAACAATATTACATAGCATCTCTGCTATATAGCCTGATACTAGGCCTATAAGGTGATGGAATAAATAAAAGTATTGTGTAAATAATTATAAACCGTTTAAAATGTCTTCAAGTACAAATATTTGAATAATAATTGGCAAAATTAATTCAATTTAAACATTTGGCTCCTTTACCCGGTATTTAACAATAATCTGCTAGAGTAATTCTTTTTTTATTATCCTATTATTTATAAATTTTGTACGTATAGGGCCTAGCTATTATACTATGAATTTCAGATGCCGAATGTAAACTATGTGCATACATGACTTATTGAGCTTTATTTGTTAACCCTGCTGATCACGACTATAGTCGTTTTTAATCCAGCTTATTAGCAGGTTAAATAACAGTGAACATCATAATTTAATAAGATTTGGCATTACCATTTTAGTAATTTGTTTTTTTATGAAAAGCATAACAATTTAATTGCAAGATATATAAAATTGTATGCTTTTCATCAAAAACAAATTACTAAAATCGTAATACTGAAACCTAATAAATTATGATGAAATGAAATGAATCGGGCTTTAGGCCACCTTTGTGCACATATAGGCTAAACTGGGCCAGGAGAACCTCCTGAGGATGGTGAGATGATTGAGATGACACTGTCCTCCAGACACAGGATTCGAAATTCGAGCCCTGGCGGTCTGAGGCCGAGCACGCTACCTCTCGGTCACGGAGGCTCCCCACAATACTAACTATAAATTATGATGAACAACACCACAAATGGGAAAATATTATTATTATTATTATTATTCCATCTCAGCTTAATTTATTCATTTTCGGCATACCATTTTAGATACGTTTTTTATAAAAGGCATAAAATTTAAATTGCAAGTGAAATAGAAATAAGATATATTTTTCTTAGATTTTTTTCTTTCACTGCTGAAGTGTAATAAATTGAACAACTTCCCATCAATAGAATACGAGCCGGCGTCTGCCCACCAAATTACACATTTTACTTCCATTCCGACATAATGTCGAAATGGAAGTAAAATGTTGAGCTTGGTTTAGGCTTATTGTTCTATATATAGGCAGCCCTTACATTTTTCAAAATTTAAATGAATTTGACTATTCAAAATTATCAAAGTGTATGATATGCATTTTATTTATTTCAGATGAAATTTCGTAATTTTTAAAATAAATATTATTTTTTTAATATTAGTTTCTTTGTTTAATTACTTATTATAACCTTTACTTATGCATGACCGGCGAAAAATATATTGTTAAAATAACATTTATTTGAAGAAATCTAGACAAATTAACATCTCTTTCATTCTTCTCGTCTGATAAATCTATATACATGTAACCATATGCTAAATGAGACAAAAAAGTGTCAAAAATACGTGTGTAAAATCGGTAATATTTGTGAAGATGATTTTAAATAGCCATGATATAGAAAATACTTTTTAAATCGCAAATGCATGCATAATATTCTACATGGAGAAAAGAAAAAAAAATCCTATCTGCGAAGCAAGAAAGCAAGCGTCATCACAGGCTGCATTGTGCTGCGACATTCTACATGCATAAAGAATTAACTTATGACAAATCTAATTTCAGGTCATTGCATCTCGAGCAGCAATGCATGAGTTTTCGTCGTGTCCATCAATTCGCGAGAAGAAAATTCACAAGAAAATGTCAGTTTTTACATGAGCTGTTTGTGTTTAGTCGTGGGGCTTCTCTGCCGTTACCGCAGCAAGCACGAGACATTGACTCAATGTTTGGCCAATGTTGGGCCAGCGTCTACGACGCTGGCCCAACATTGGTCCAACATTGGGTGGATGTCTCTTGTTTATCGCGCCGCGCTGACGAGGCGGCCTCTCTACAGCCTTGTCAACTCGCGCGTTTCACCTGGGCCGCGCCCGAGTCGTTTCCCATATTTTTACACGGTCAATTTAAGGTCAATTTCGCAATGGCTGATCCACAACCCACAGCCATCAACTGAGAGCTACTCTCTAGACAGATTCTATCCCCTAGCCTCCCTGAAAGGGGGGGGGGGTGTCCTCCCCTCACGTCCATTTCCTTTGACACTTTATGTTCTTTGGACTTGACATTAATCCATATATCGTATCTGATTTGTTTCCTATTATAAATATAAAGATATACGTCATAGACTTGTAGAATGTATTCCTCACTCAAAAATATTTTTCTCCTGCTATGGGCACGTGATGTTATGGGTACGTGACCTGGATAATTTGTAAAACTCGATATGTATTCAAAAGAGATTTGCGACATTTCTTTTTTATATTTTTTGTTTTAACACACACAAATATGTCACAACAGAACTGTTTTTGTGTTTATTCAAACATTAGAAAGTCCCACTTTTCAGTAAAATCCACAATACTGGCCTCCAACCAACTGTTTAGCTTGATAATTGTAAAAATATTGAATCATATCAAGACCGCAATATATTATAACAATAATCTATTTATCTGGGGGTTTGTTATATTGAGGAGGTGATACGGATGCGAACCCCCAATCTGGCCGATTCAAGAGGGAAAGGTTAACCGGGCGAGGCTGGTCACCCGGCCGGAAGGCCTCTCATCATTCTCCTGTCTCTACCACTGCAATTCCACGCAGCTGCTCATTTATCGAACTGCGAATTTCACGTCTTGTCTGCGGACGGGGCAGACGGGCTAACACGAGGGACGCCAGGTCTGACGGCGGGCCGGCGTCGGAGACGACGGCCCGCCGTCAGACCGGCGTCCGCCCAGCGCCGGGCGGGGCGGGACTACTTGCTGCATGAGCTATGGCCACTTGGACCCGATGTGCCGCGTGGATAGAGCCCGGCGGAGAACAAGTCAATTTCGCGGGGCGTCTCGGAGATGACCCGTGGCACCTTTTTGATAAAGGATATTATTTAGCCGCGCCGGACCGGGGACCCCAGTTAATCTGCGCCTGGTCGCCCGCGGCCCGGGATTTAAGGCGGCAGGCGCGGGTGGCAAGCGGGGGCCGCGCGGGGGCGCCACGGATGGGCGGCCCGGGCTCCAGAATAATTACCCCAATGATTTTCGCAAATCTTCCGAATTGAATCTGGCCATTACTATTCATAGGCAGATTTGCGATATTCATAAGCGGATTTGCCGCGCGGCTCTGCCGGGAGATGGAGTCCCGTCTTGGGCCTGCGTCCGGCCCTGCCCTCCACCCCCCGCCAACGGCGCCAAGAGGCCCAAATGGCGGATGACACCGCCAATCACACGGAATTTACCGACAGATTTGTCTCCCAGAATTTACACGTCCGGATCCCAAACTTGTCAGGAAATAGAGGGCTGGTAATGAAAAGGGCATCAATTTAGTAGGAGGCGGTGTAAACGGCTTATAGTGACCGGGCAGCAGATGACCGCTTAGGACGCCCTCATTCAAATAGCTATACACATAAACTAATATGGCAGCTTCCCCGACTAATAATTTATCCCTTGTCAAGCACCGGGTCATAACAACAATATATCAGCTCAGAGCATACCGCTATTAAGGTGTTTTTGTATGTTGTTATTTAGAACAAAACCACAGCACTTGTTGAACCACTCGCAGCCGACGGCTGTGTGTCTGAGGTTTCAAAAGAATAATATAATACTATCGAAATTCGAATTTCGAGGACTGTGGACTATGGATAGCATTCGCGAAAAGCAAATCTTTAGCCTGTTTAGTAGTTATTTGAAAGGTGTTAGATATAAAGTGTTAAGTTAACCACCAATGGCGCAATGTCTCGTGTTTGCTGTGATAGCTCTGTAATATATAGCGACATATCACCCCCTCTAAAGTGATTAGTCGGTCGGATGAAGGAAAATATGTTTACTTTTGTGAAGAAAGCATGAAAATTTACATAAAAAGGTTTAAAGGTATGCTGAGCTCAAATCGATCATGATACATTTGATCCAAAGTCCGTAACATTTCGAAAATCCAAGATGGCCGCCGTTTATGAGCGAAATCAAAATTCTTAATAACTTCAGTTTTAATTGTAATATATTTAAACCCATGTTTTCAGAGGTGGGGAATCAGATTCTCATGTGTTTGTACAATTTGGTAGCTGTTTTTTTTTAATCCAAGATGTCCTCCAAAATAAATTGGATACAATTTGGTAATCTAGATACAAACCGATATTATATTATGCTGAAATTGTGGATGACCACTGACCAAAAGTTTGAGTTCCTAAGAACATGAGGAGGTGTATTTAAATGAATTATTTTACAAGAATGATTGAATATGATAATGGTTGATTA
The DNA here is from genome assembly GCA_964017125.1 of Flabesymbios commensalis. NCBI lineage: Eukaryota > Metazoa > Annelida > Polychaeta > Terebellida > Flabelligeridae > Flabesymbios > Flabesymbios commensalis. The sequence goes on from OZ024909.1 coordinate 37,105,488, forward strand.
TCTGGTGGACAGAGACAAACTTAGATCCAAAGCAATCAAGCAACTTCCTGAAGCTTACACTTTGGTGACACCATGTAACTTCCCAAAAGAGAACCCTCCACCACCTCCAGTAACTAGTGCCATGATCTGTCAGGCATCTATAATAAGTATGAGCATGGCTACTCATATCTTTATAGCAATTTTCATGCTCTTGTGCTCAGCTCAGAGAAAAGCAACTCCCCTCCTGGCGACGCCCGATCAGTCCTATATCGATCCATCAGATCATTATATAGGCTTATAACTATGTCTTATTTGCGTGGTTATCAGGCAAGATTATATAAATTATACAACATATAAATTATATTTTATTCTAATATTATATAATGTTTTCCACAACGCTAAAACGTGCTAATATCAACTAGTTTAGTGTACAAAACTCGCATGTATCCTTGTATTTGCCCTTGTTGTATTAATTGTCCGGTCTTTTGTATCTTTGTTTGCACATACAAATTTACCTGTACACAAATGTTAAAGTAAGAATGAGCAAAAAGAACGTTTAAAATTGTATTAAAAAAAAACAGAATGAGCGCTAAACTTGCCTAAAATCATATCTTGTGATTTTTACTAATAATCAATATATCTGAAATCACACAAGATTTGGTCATAAAATTGATCTTGCAACATACATTAAATCAGAAATACATCTGATTAAAGGCATACAAATCAATAACACGTTCTAAACAATGAGTGTAGCATATACATGTTTATTTGAAGAAAATAACACATGATCGAGATCGTCATCATAATCATGATGTAAACCAGCATATTATTAGCAGATATTGCAGATGTCAATATACAAAATGTCAGGATCTGACATTGTAATAGCAGACTATGTCATTAGAATGCTGAAAGGTGTAGTTTTTATGACAGGATAAGGAGCTATGCTTAGGAGGGTACGGTATATGTACATTATATACAGGGGCGTGCGCAGCTTTCCGTCAAGGGGTATAATTTAGAAAAATATGGGGGCTCCGGGGAAATCCCGGAAATCCCTGGAAAATGGAGGGGGGTGCTCAAGGGGGGGGGGGGGTCAGGACCCCTCTGACCCCCCCCCCGCCCTCTGTGCACGCCCCTGATATATAACCCTATCATGTAATGATAAAATATATGTCAATGAAATGCTGGGATAGTCATAATGATGTTGAAATATAACATTGTAATTTGATAACATAGCATCATAATGGTAATAAAATATATTTATAATCTATATCGGAATATGAAACTATTATGACAGGATATGCCATCAAAATGGAAGGATATAGCATTATGATGTCAGGATAATCTATTCCAATGACAGGCTTTTACAGTGAAGCATCACGATATGACTTTACAAAATAAGGATATCATATTAGAATATGACGTATTTCAATGTTGGCAAATGTCATTTGTAAAGACAGGATGTCACAATGTGACACATGATGCCAGAATATGATGGTGGGAAGTGTCATTTCAATGAGACTATTAGCAGTCATAATGATATTATAGTATAAGAATATGTCACTATTAATGACACTATGACAGAATATGACATAGTAAGGTTAGAACATAATATAAGAATGTTACTATAAGCAATTGCAACTTCCGGATGTGCCATTATGATTATAATTCTGGATAATGACAATATTATGTCAAGATATGACATCATAGTTGTGATAAAAGATTGTATAACACCCAGATGTTGGTATAGGCCTAGTTTGCACAATTTACATGAATATCTGTGTTAAAACGTATATTATGCGGTCTCTAGTGACCTTGAGTGCGATATAGTTGACCTTTTTAAAGTTTGTATTGTTTAAAAACTTCCGAAAATTATTTTTTTATGCATAGCACATCAGATGTAACATTGTTTTTAATTTGAGCATTATAAATTGAAAGAAATGAGTTTTTTTAAATTTATCTACATGGTGACCTTGATTGCGAAATTTGACCTTGTTCTTAACCTCTTAATACAAATATCACCACAAAAATAGATTGCTCATGTAAAATTAGTCTAAAAAGTGGCATTGCTGGTAATTATGACTTATTGGTTAACAATATTTACCCCTGAGACATCACCCTGTGCAGAGTTGGGTGTTTCAATGTAGTATGTAGCTTTTAGTAACCTGGGTGCGACATATTTGACCGTCTACTTCAGCTTGTATTACAAGAATACTTCAAAATGGATTTTTCCTGTGTAGCCCATCAGAATATTTTTAGCTTTATAAATTAAAAAAGGTTATTTATTTTATCTATGTGATGACCGTGATTGTGACCTTGTTGTTTACGTCTAAGTTGAAAAATAACATCAAAAATATTCTGGCAGCAATCTAGGTGGCCATTTTTGCAGCCATCTTAGATTACTAAAATGATCAATGTTTTATACTAACTATACGCCTCATATTAATAACGAAGGTACTATAGGCATATTCGAATAGAATCCATCGATAAAAAAACATTTATCATTCGGGTCCGGCCAAAAATCAACTTTGTCAACCTGACTATGAGTGACTTGGTCTTGCCTAGAAGTTCTGGAATTGTTCAAGATTGGTTTTCACTCTCAATTCCCTTGTGACAAATTTTAAATGTAAACATTTATTTTTCAAGTGGCAAACTATGTGAATTTTCAATGATGGGGTTTGTACTCGTTCAGATAGGTGATGAGTGTGTGAAATTCCGATCACAAGCAGCCAGGGTGGCCATTTTGTTGTAGCAATTGAATAATTTACATGTTAACTCTTCCTTTACCAATTTCGCATTTATGCGAAAACTACCTTCCTTTACCAAATTCGCATTTATGCGAAATCCATATGTGTGCATGCATAAAATGCAATGGAGATATTTCATAGCATGCGTGGTTGAAAATCGCAAACCAGAATGGTCAGTGACATGGACGCAATGTTCTCTTGCATTTTTAATTTGTTATTACCTGTATTGTGAACAGGGGCTACCTCAGGGGTTATCCTTTAAAAGAAATCGGTTTCTAGGGGTAGATTTATCAGGGGGAAGTCGGTAAAGGAAGCAATTCAAAGCTGCTTTAATTATTATTTCCAGTTGATCAAAGCTGCACAGACACCAAAATCTCATTTATTTATCGAAATATTCCATTTTTGAGCATGACAAATTACGATTTCGGCGGTCATTTTGCTATTCAAATGAAAAAGTAACCAAAGCTGAGATCAAATTGTCATCAACCTCAAAGATGTTCCGGTTATGTCGTTTTGTCATAATAACATTGTTGACAGCTAACAGCCTCCTAGCATTTGTAGAGTCCTTTTCAGATTGTACCTCTTGTTTTGAAGGCTCCTTCACATTATTTTGTTCTGGAGAATTTCCGTTATGGCAAACAAATAAACTTGGACCCTTTGCAAACACCATGGGATTAACTACAAACAGTATCTTCTCGGACCGGCTGCTCCACACGAAATGACGGAGGTTTTTTTTCCAATCCTTATACCTTTATTTTATTCATTTATTTATTTGCAGTATTTAAAAACATACGAACAAATCCAGCAGAGCTTACATCAAGAAAATATAAACTTATGTTATGATAGTTATGAATAAATATTACTATTAGTTGGGTAAAGTACATTTTAAATATGTTTTTAACTTTTTTGTTGAAAAAAATCACAGAGTTTGCTGCCTTGATATCATGTGGAAGTTTATTCCGCATGGCTGGCCCTCGTACACTAGTGGCTAACCTCTGTGTGAGAGGCAATTGCGATAAGTAGGCCTATCTAGGCTGTCTGAGATGACGATAGAACGTTGTTTATAACAGCACAACTGTCTTATACGTATTGCGGTGCCTGACCACGCAACGCATTAAAAATATATAAAAAACTCTTTAAATTTTATGCGCAAAAAGCAGCCAATGCAGTTCTTTAAGAAAGGGTGTGATATGGTCTCGGATACCGACTCCAGTAATTAATCGATCTGCACGATTTTGAAGTATCTGCAAGCGGTCGCACTGGAATGCTGTAGCCCCGGACAGCATGGCGTTGCAGTCAGACAGAACTAATGCTGTAACAACAGATTGTAAAATGACTCGAGGTAATAAACGTCTAGCCCTACCTATACAGTTTATGTGAAAATATATTTTCGTACACAGAGAGTTAACATGTGCTTCACAACTGTTATAACGGTCAATATAAAATCCCAAGTTACGTACTGCAGAGCTAGGTTGAACCAGATGGATGGGGAAGCTGTGGTTCAACCTAGTTCTCACAAATCGTCATGCTTTCTAAGGTTTTAATTGTAGCAATAACTTTATATATAAAGTTCTTGATTTTAGTATTATAAACTCTGTCTTTGTTGGTTTTAGCTTCAATTTATTGACAACCATCCAGCTACAAATTTCCCTCATACGGTCCTGTATCTGCTCAACTGCTCTGGCTCTGTCAGTAGGATCACCAGGGTCAAACAACAACAAAATTTGTATGTCATTAGCAAATTTGTGACAGAAAACTGTTTTTTTTTAAATGGCTTCAATTGAAGCGATATAAATACTAAAAAGAAGCGGCTCAAGTACTGATCCTTGCGGTACACCAAATTGTTTTATCCAGTTGGAACTTTGAACTTTAAGGGCGGGGGCCCTAAGGTAGTGGTTAGCACCGCTGCCTTTCATGGTTCGGTTCCTGGTCTCGGCGGTTTGAAAGAAACAAAAAATGTTTCTTCTCCATCCACGTGTGAAAGTCAGTATTGTGGGGAGCCTCCGTGACCGAGAGGTAGCGTGCTCGGCCTCAGACCGCCAGGGCTTGAATTTCGAATCCTGTGTCTGGAGGATAGTGTCATCTCAATCATCTCACCATCCTCAGGAGGTTCTCCTGGCCCAGTTTAGCCTATATGTGCACAAAGGTGGCCTAAAGCCCGATTCATTTAATTTCATTTGAACTTTAAAGAATCTGTTCGACATGTATGATTGAAACTACTTTGCTTTCAGGTCTTTAATTTGCGGAAGTCGGTTCTGGATTCGTAAATCAGGGTTTCATTCTATATTTTTATTATCGTGGGCTCAATTTTGGAGTCTGCAGATATCAGAATCAATATCACTCTCGATGTCCAGATGCAAAGCAGTGAGTCGTCAAACTGGGCGCCGGTGTCAAGCAAAATTAAATGAATGCGCGATATTAGATGAACTTCCGTCTTAGAGCAGATCTCGTGGTGTTGCGTCACAGTTTACAAGAAAATTGTCACATATGAAATGCTCATGAGCTTTAAAGAATGAGCAATATAATTTCGCAATATAATATCTCATTCATTCATTCATTCATTCATTCATTCATTCATTCATTCATTCATTCATTCATTCATTCATTCATCCATCCATGAGCTTTAAATAATAAGCAATATAATATTTAATGTTGATAATAAAATGTTGTTCCTAGTTATTGTATTATTACTGCACCAATGCTGTATATACAATCATTACCTAAAATAGAGATTTAATTATAACTAGAAGTGAATTGTGACTTTTTATGTAACAATAATGTTTGGACTAGGTTTTATGAATTTATGAATTTTGTCAGGTTATTTTTATTATGACAGATTGATTTGAATTGTGTTCATGCGTTTTTTAACAGCCATTTTGAATCGAAATTTTAGATTTCAGATTTTAGAATTTGGACTTCAAATTTCATCAATCAGAAGTCCGCACTGAGCTTTTGTACATTTATATAGTTATATATTTGTTTGTAAAATGGAAACACATTCAGAGGGCCCAGTAAACACATTGACTTGTTTCTCTGTTGCCTGAATGTTACATCACTGTCTGCGACGCTGGCCCAACATTAAAAGAACATTTGGGTCGACGCTTCCTGTTTGATAGAACTACAACTGTTATGGTAATTGTCAAGTGTAACACTTAAAAGCTTACTAATGTCCATGGTAAGCACTCAAGGTTGGTTCAATGGTGGGCATCGGTCTGCAAGACTGTCCCTGCATTAAAAAAGCATTAGGAAAAGGCAATTTGAATATCAAATCCAGAATTTAAAGGGTTAATAGGGCGACCAAGCCTGGACGCACTGCCCCCGTTTTAGTCTACTCATAATGAGGTTTCACCCGACATATTATTTATCATTTAACGGACATCGATCCATACATAGTGATCCAGAAAATCCTGAATAAATCCGGAAGAACAACTTGGAATTCTTAAAAAAATTACAGCAATAAATCTCAATACTTAAGGATTATAGTGCCAAGGTTTGAAGTCGATTGGATAAAAACTCAGGGTGAAACCGTCTTATTACACATGCAGCCATTCATCAATGGGGAAAAAACTTATTTGTTGTGTGTGATTTGGACGATTTGCTTATGCTTGACTTGTTTTCACTTGCATATGCTGCCTCTACATTGACTTCATCTCGTCTATTGTCAGGGGCGGATCCAGGTTAAAAAAGGCAGATCACTAAAATAGAAAAAATGGCACAATAAGTGGACTGGGCTAAAACAAAACGCACAATAAATGGCTGGGCTGGAAAATGGCAAACTAAGTGGACTGAGCTACATCAAGGGGGTGACCCCCAGGATCCGCCCCTGATGTATGCATTGTCCATGCAGACCACATTGTCATTGATGAATCCACTTCATATTTTGCGCAAGCATAGTTCTTGCACCAAAGGGTTGCCAAAAAGCATTTAAATTTTAATTAATCTATTGGAAGCGCTTCCTAGAAACACCCGAAGTCGAGCCAATGTTGGTTTAATGCTGTTCCAGCGTCGCAAATCAACAGGTCCAGCAAACATGATAAGGGGAACCTTACACATCTCTAAAGGAGCGAACGCATTGAGAGCAACAGGTTGTCTAAATTTAATGAGCAAAATACTATTGGTATTGCATTCCCAAAATTTTAAACCCTGTAAAAAAACCGACTGTATTTATATTATTATATTTTCATTCCATTCACTTTGATCTATGTCCATTTTGGACTATTATACTCTTATGCCCACGCATAGATTCACAGTCACCAAATTCGTCTAAGATCACAAATGGCAGCTATTTTTATATGATAACTGATTAGGTGCCCCAAAGTTAATGAAAAACGACAAGTCACATGTAGCTATTGGACCACGTATCTAAAATTGTTATTTCCACTGTGCCAACTACTGGTCATTTTTTTACCTTGATGGTGCTTGAAATGAAATTAATCGGGCTTTAGGCCACCGTTGTGCACATATAGGCTAAACTGGGCCAGGAGAACGTCCTAAGGATGGTGAGATGATTGAGATGACACTGTCCTCCAGACACAGGATTCGAAATTCTAGCCCTGGTGGTCTGAGGCCATGCACGCTACCTCTCGGTCACGGAGGCTCCCCACAATACTGACTGTCACACGTTGATGGGGAAGAAACAGTTTTTGTTTCTTTCAAACCGCCAAGACCGGGAACCGAACCCCGAGCTCTGGCGTGAAAGGCAGCGGTGCTAACCACTACCCTAGGGCCCCAGCCCTGATGGTGCTTGAAGGTCACACTATAAGGCTTTTAATGTCACCGATGCTTAAAATGACATTATTAATACCAGCACTGGATTCTGTTAGTTACATACAACATATGACATATCAATAATCAATAAATTTTATTTTTCCTATGCCATTTCTGCCTTTCATATGGAGGTTGGAGGTCATAGAATAAGATTTTTAAGATCACTGATGCATAGAATAATATTATGGATACCATAAATAAATTTAGCCAAAGGGGGCATATCACATGTGACTATTGAACCACTAGTAAAAAAAAACACTATATAATCGCTATACTGATCCTGTTTTGACCTTCATATGAAGCTTGAAAGTCACAGAAGGTTATAATTGTACTTTGAGGTCCAGAAATAGGTTCAACGCCCCAAAATTATAAATAACATTAGAAATGACATATCACACTTGATTATGGGATTATTAGTTAAAAATATATTTTGTTGAAAAGCTCGCTGGAGGCCATCTTGGATTTTTGAGTTCAACTGGAAGACCAGTGAATGAAATAAGTGAATACTTGCTTTCCACTGTGATCGATGGTCGCCTTTGAGATTTTAAGCGCTACAAAATTTCGCTCACCTTTTCTAGAAAGGCATAGGGGCCTATTTTCTTACAAATACCTTAAGCTACCTAAAACAATTGCCAAACCTTACTTGCCAAAATTTGGTCACGGAATTATGATTTTGGACCCTACTACCTGTTGAAAACATTAACCGAAGAAGAACTGCGATATATGACGAGTAAAGTATAAAACGAATTTCACGTCTCAAGAAAGAATTGCTGATATAGAATTTTTGCATTAAAAATGGGGTTTCCATGGCATGGTGAATAAAATAATTATTGGTTTGTTTGTTTATCTCAAGTATGCATTATACAATTATTACTTACATTTTCTAGGCTTCATAATGCTGCCCCTTAAGTCAATATCTAATATTCTGATGTGTTTATTTCGTTGGTTTATATATGTTTCACCGTTGGTTTATATATGTTTCACCGTGAAGATGTGATTATCAGATAATAAAATGTACGTTTTTTTCGTATATCCCACAGATTGGTTGGAAACAAACTAGTAGAGTCTACTTTTTTGTGAACAAAGAAACTGGAGATGTCTCCCCTTCAGCAGCATAACCATAAAGATTTATAGGTAATAGATGTGGTGTCAATGGCTTTTGTAATTAATGGTATTTAATGGCTCCTGTGGGCAACAATTTTAATATCTTCACACCCTGGGATGTGCGAAACACAATGTAGCCTGTCAACACTCCCAGCGAACACGAGACGTTGACTCAATGCTAGACCAATTCTGACCCACCGTCTGCAATGTGCTGGCCCAGCATCAAACCAGCACTGGTTCAACGCCTTGTGTTTGCTCGGCTGCGGGTCTGTCAGTGCATACTGCTGGCGGAGAGTACAAGCCGACACCGACCCAATGTCTGTTAAATGTATCCATTCAGCCCTAGTCAGTACTTCATGCTCATGGTACAGGCACCAGCACCGGCATAAGTACCAGCACGATGCTTTGAACCAAAGCTGGGTTGATGTTGGCCAGCTGTCTGTGGCGCTGGCCCACATTCGGCGTGGCGCCATACATGACACCGTAACCCAATACTGGGCTAATGTTGGGTCAGCATCGTAGACGGTGGGCCAGCACTAGCCCAGCATTGGTTCAATGTCTCGTGTTTGACCGCCTGCACCATAGAAAGTGCTGAACAGAATTGAATGGGAAACACAGACACACAGACTGAGACAGACTGAGACAGCGGTAAACCAACATGTCTCCCCCTCTGTGTACAGAGGGGAGACATAATTAGAACAAAACACAAAATGTACGTGTTGGAAATATGTGTGTATTTACATAATAATTTACATTATATATATACAAAATACAGTACACGTAGGCCCTATATATGAAGAGCTGACACGCTATGTGTATATATTTACAAATCACCGCACGCCAGAACTTATATGAATAAAATGAACACCAGGCATGCTTTATAGTGCCTCCTAATTATATGCTACATTTATTGAACACCATGAACAACACATGTTTAGAAGTCTACTTTGAAAATGTTCTATCTGATAATTATAATATTATGCTAAAATTTGAAAATCATTCTACACATACGACTGTAACTCTTTTGTGTGATAAACTAGGCTGTTGGCATTAAGCAAATGTGAATGTAGCTTTCCATGTTTAAATGTACTGAAACGTAATAGCTCCTGAGAACATTTTTAATAATTTTTTACAAAAGTACATTTGGTAACACTTTATGCATCAAAAGTATAAAGTAATTTCTTACCTAATAAACTGAAATTGGTATTTTATTAAATTTTATTAAATGTATTACATTACTGCCGCTATTTCACATTATGTCTATCATAATTAATATCTGGTACGGAATGTATAGTACTTGTCATGCTCTTTATTTATCTACACTATATCTCAGCAATGTCACAATGTCTACTCTTTGGCTCAGTAATAAGTTAACAAACACATAGCATTTATATCATCAAACAACACGTCAACCAGCTGTGTAGCGTCATAACAAAACTATAATACAGGCATCTTGCTGAATACTTTAAAACAGAAATTTATCACTGCCTTGATATTTAACCCACAGTAAACATGTGGAAACTATCATGTAACGAATTATAGATACAAACATGATTCGCATTGACGCAGACGGGCATTTCTGTGAAATACCAAATGCTGGGGCGGTGAATAAATCCTGTTTTATAGTATATATTATCGACCTCTTGTAATCCAAAGGTGCAACACTTTACAAAGTGATTCAAAACACGTTTTTATTTCCAAGAGGTGATATATGAAACACCCTGTTTAAATAAAACATGAGATTCACAGTAATCTCTCTAAATACAAAGAAGGGCTAGCAGATAAATACGAAATCAGATTCAACCTAAACAACTTTGATTATCGCAAATATATCACAATAGCAGACTCAACGGAGACGTGAACATAATCCTAAAACAAGACGTCTATCAAGAACAAAAAAAAACACGGATTAATAATACCAGAGGTGTACTCGATACTGACTCGCTAGACGCCGCCACTCATCACACAGGTGACCCAGAAAACACGAAACAGTAAACACACAATTTTTGTATAACATCTATACAATGTTGGACCAGCGTCGAAATGTTTTGTGTTTACTGGGGAGATATTGACCCGCAAAATTGGGCGAATGCTGGGTCAGCGTCGCAGATGCTTGTCCAGCATGGAGTCAATATCTGGCCCCGGTTTCACCAACCGGCTCAGCTAAGTCTCAGATCAGTCTCAAGCTCGCTGATTGGTTGAGACTTGATCACGTGTTGATAGTTAAGTGAAACCGGGGCCTTGTGTCTGGCTATGTGTCGATATAAAAGACAATAAAAAATATGCTGAATTATTGTTCTAAAGTCGAAGAACTAATTTGAAAGTGATATTATGAAAGGACTTCGCCAGAGTGTCCTATGCTGTCCATTTCCTGTTTTTATAATAAATTTTGTCCTGATAGTGATGCCTAATCATTTTGAACACAGTGGGTGGGGGTACAAACATGTGTGTAGGAATCTATGCAGACAGCCTATCATAGATTCATCAATACAAGCAAATGACAACTCATACTGATAACCCAGCTTTGAATGAGTGACGGTCTACACAGGTTCACAAATCACACTATAGCCATTGGCCCGACGTTGACTTCAGTTCTAGAACAGAAATTGTTTATGCGTTTTTGACCAGCTGTCAAATCAAGGAGATTAAATAATAAGCCGTATGTGTAGCTGAAAACAAATCAATAACATTTTCAGGATTTCTACACCTTTTACATGATAGTATTTCATCCGGTTGAAGCTGGAAATTGCGTCAGCAATTCCAGCTTCAATCGAATAAAAGCTGTTGCAGAACAAATCCAGCAGCCAGGACCAATCTTCTTTAAAGCTTCAGGTTTTGATTAGACACGATGCCAACGTCGGACCAGTGTACCATTTTATCTGTAACATAACTTATTGTAGTAATTCATAATTGTCCATTCTGCACTTGCCTGTTGCTTGACACGTATGTGGTTTGATTGGGAGTCAGTTTTTTATTCGAGTATACATTACTCTCACGCTACAGTCATGGTAATAAAAACAGCCATTTGCATCACAACTGTTCATAACCTATATAAATACGAGTATTGGTTTGGTCATTGCATTTTTGACTTGGGAACTGTCACTGGTACTCGTGTACCAACCTTGGACAAGCATTGGCTCGATGTGTTACCGGCGTCTGGACGCCGGTACCACATCGAGCCAATGCTTGTCCGGCGTTGTGTCTATCTTCTGGATCTGTCTCAGTGAATCAGTGAGGAGTCCACTCGCTTGCTCAGCTGACTGGATGCGGAGGAAGAAGATGGTGACGTCATGTAGGGGTGGTACCGGGAGCTCTGGTACGCGCTGGACTGGTAAGGGCTCGACGGCGTGGACGTGGACGTTAGGGAGCTCTCGCCGGCCGACACGGCGCTGGCCGCGGCGGCGGCTGCGGCGGCGGCCGCGGCCTGACCACCGTACAGCATGTGGCTGGCGGCTAAACTGGACGCCGCCGTGGGCGATGTGAAAGGGTTGAAGGCTAGGGCCGAGGGCAAGCCGCTGTGTCCGGTCAGGCCCAGCAGGTTGCCGTACATGGAGTACATAGCGTTGGCGGACCGGTCGTGCAGCGTACCGTTTCCGTACGGCAGAGGCATCAGGCGGCTGTTCACCGGACGCCACATGGAGAAGGGGTTCTGGAAGCGCTCTCCACTCATCTCTTCTGTAACACAGGATCAAAGACTAATTAGTGATTGTTGATGGGAAAGAAAATAACTATGTAATATAACAGTGTAATAATAATAAAATAAATACGAAAGATAGTATTGCCACCGGGCATACGAAGTTGTTGCGACATCGACGTTGATTCAACGTTGCAAGAACGTCGTGTACCCGGTGTGTTAGACTATACATATTCAACATTTCAATACTCATGAAATTTTTTATAACATTTATACAAAGTTGGACCAACGTCGAAGACGTTGGGCCGACGTTCTATTAATGTGATACCAATGTTTTGTGGTTGATGGGATATTAAACAAATATACTTATCCAAAATAACAAACACTGAAAATGAGAACAAAGTGCCTATATATAATAAGAAACATTATAGGTTTGAGATATTTAGACACGCATTTGGAGATGACAAAACACTAGGACAAACCGATAACCACACAAGATAAAGGAGGGAAAACTTCTACAAAAAATACCCAAAATCTTTGGCAACTGAAGCCATAGACAAATTCGGCCAAATGCACCTGGCATTGGACCAGCATTGAACCAACATTCATTATGTCAGACAAAATCACCGGTGATCTTATTATTATCCATCAAGCACCCAATATAGCGATTTAGGCTCTATATCCGGAGAAGAAAACAATTGTGATTGCGAGCTGCGTTGGGCGGATTCGGTTCGCAGTGCTCAAGAATAGGGATCAGTCCATGCGGGGCGGATAAACCGATCCAGAATAGATCCATTGACGCGGGAGAGGCAAGACAGATCACGAAACACAATAGCCGTCCTGTTAAGACAGGGTGCAAGTAGACGACACAGTATCAGATAAAGTCCGGCAATCCTGGTTTTCGTCCGGCAATCCGAGAAGGAAAGTATTCCTCGCCGGGTACTCGAACCCCGCGCCAGGTATCGCGCCCCCCCCCCCCCCCCCGTGGTCCCGATACCTGGAGCAGGTTGTCTGGACTCGAGATAAGGGAGGCGCTCCCCGCGGGACTCCTGAGATTAGGCGTGATCCGCGCACGTGATCACTGCGGACACCAGGTGGCCCTCTCTTCGGGGCGGGACCGTGTGAAAGACTCGCCGCGATCTGGAGGGAAGGACTGCCATTTGTGAGATCCGTGAGAAAAACACGAGAAAACTGGAGGAATAACCCTACCAGAAATTAGGAACACTGATCCTGAAACGCTGTGGCAATGAGTGCGGGACGGTGAATTGTTTCATGAGGTCTGCCATTAAGAACACTGGGTATCTATGTCATAAAGAGCATATATTTTTTTCTAAATATTACCCGCAGTGAATTTGTGATGGGATACTCACTAGCAAGGGCCCAAAACACGAGGCATTTAATCACCCAGTGTTGTTTCAATGTTGGCCCACCGTCTTTGATGCTGGCCCAACATTGAAACAGCATTGGGTGAACGCCTTGTGTTTGCTGGGGGGAATATTTTGTCAGATGAGCCTTGAGGATCATCACTGGCGTCCATAGCGCTGCTTATGAAGAGCTGTTCTTGTTACAAACATGCTGATAATCACCTATATATACGTCATGCCTGACATCTATCGTCGACTCGACTCGACGATAGATATTGTACTCTCTGACATCTGACGAGAGGAATCAAGTATGGAAGTGAATATGTCTGAGAAAATGACAATATCTACATTATCATAGTTTTCACCTACAAGTCCACGAAAATGTGAGTTGTCTTGTATTTCTAGGTAGGCTGACTGGCACTGTAGGAGGAAAGAGAAAACCAGGAAAATGTGGTGCGTTGATCGTTTAATTCACCTGGAGATGAAGTGGGCAACAGTAGAGGGGGTGGGAGAATGAGGGGCGGGGGGGGGGGGCGGAAAGCAAGGGCTGAACATTCTCAGTCTGTCTCCAGACTCGTGAGTTTGGCAGACTGATAGCGTGTTGATACGTCAGGCTCGTTAACAGAGACCAGTGGAAAGATTAGCTGTCGAATCAACTGGCCATTAACGTCCGCCTGTCAACGTCTGGTCGGCTGGCTGCATGGCCGGCTGGCTGCATGGCTGGCTGCATGGCTGGCTGCATGACTGGCTGCATGGCTGGCTGGCTGCATGACTGGCTGCATGGCTGGCTGCATGGCTGGCTGGCTGCATAGTTGGCTGGCTGGCTGCATAGCTGACTGACTGACTGGCTGGCTGCATGGCTGACTGGCTTGCTTGCTTGCTTGCTTGCTTGATGGCTGGCTGCATGGCTTACTGCATGGCTGGCTGCATGGCTGGCTGGCTGCATGGCTGGCTGGCTGCATGGCTGGCTGGCTTATGGCTGGCTGTATATAGCTGCAAGACTGGCTAGCCGGCTGGCTGGCTGGTCAGTTGGCTGGCTGCATGGCTAACTGGCTGGCTGGCTGGCTTGCTGGCTAACTTGCTGGCTTGCTTGCTTGCTTGATGGCTAGCTGGCTGGTTGGCTGACTGGCTATCTGACTGGCTGGTCGGCTGGTTGGCAGGCTGGATGGATAGCTGACTCGCTGGCTGGCTGCATGGCAGGCTAGTTGTATGGCTACATGGCTGGCTGGCTATTTAGCTATGTGTGTGGCTGTCTGTGTAGCTGACTGACTGGTTAGCTGACTCACTGTCTAGTGGGACTTTTGGCTGGCAAATGCATGGCTTCCTTAAATTCACTCAAGTTATACTTGAATATATCTTCAGCCCGCAAGGCTCAACTTAACAACAGCGCAATCTCCAAAAACCAGACAAATACGCCAATACCTCATTGCTTTGTGTAGTTTACAAAAATACAGACATCACGGGTGCGAAACAGATTACTCGCAAAAACCGCTATCCACCGGTGATTGTGTGTTCTCACTTCAAAAGAGCAGATATCACTGGTAAAGAGTTGATATCTGGCTCGAGGTTCACACCTTTGTTTCTTCAATCAGCTCAAAGAAAACGAGAACAACCATCTGACCACGACAAGGTGGCACATATCACTGCCTTGTAAAACCTGATTGATGAAATAACTCTCTCAGTGTTGGAGCGTTCCATCACTGTTTTTTCGCTGACATCAAGTTGCGAATCGCGCTAGCGCGAATCGCAACTTGATGTCAGCGAAAAGTGAGGGTGTAGAAAACAAAGACATACGATGTGTCCTGATAGCCAGATTATTTACACAAAATTTTAGGACGCTGAGCGACTTTCCCTGCGGTTTCTGAGATGACGAAGTAATCGTATCCCACAGGAATGCACCGACAACACCTTGAGAGTCGGTTGCCTCGGGGCGGTGTGAGTTACATTGCTCGATGAACGTGTTTTCGCATAGGCTGAGCACTTGATACTGTTGCTCATTGTCACTGAGAAAAAAATTGGGAATACCGCATACAGAAAACCGGATATGTTTTCCCCCTAAGTGTGCTGTATTTTACTCCAATTTAAATAATTACATGCATAGGTAATGACGAAGTTTTTTACATGCATGTGATATTGTATGGCACCGTCAATTTGTCAAAAAATAGGCTAGAGCACAATATTTATGTGGTCTTAACTCTTAGTTACACCCTAAATTATTCTAATATTATTTAGGATGATCCTTTTGATATTTTTTCTATTTAGAAAACAACATATGATATTTTCCGAGCCTGTAGTTAAAATACTAAATCTGCACATACATTGAAGTTTGACGTTTCCACGAATGATTATCGGTTAATTTATCCCAATGATTCCGCCAGTGGTAGTTATCTATAAATCCAGATGCCCCATCTACCTCACCCCCCCCCCCCCCATCTGCACGCGGACAGCAGACACGTACGGACTGGCGTTCTGCTTTGTGTACAAGCGGCTAAATCACAGACAAATTCAGCAAAATATTTCTCAACACGACCAAACAAATCTTCGAGCAAATGGCTGCGCGGCTGTGGACAGGAGCTCTGGTCTGCAAGCAGTGGCGTAACGGAGTCTGTTTGTAGTGGTGTAACGGAGTGGTGTAGCGGAGTGGGTTAACGGAGGTAGAGTGATTAGTCCAACAGCTTACATCCCAGGGCTAACTAATGCGATTAAATCCATGCAGCCTTAATATTTCACAAAACCTGAAAAATGTACGTAACCGCGATCAGTAGATTTTTTGTTTTAAGAGGATCCTATGCTCTAAATTCTGTGAATATAAATAATTTTCACCCGAGAAGCTCTCAAAATCTAAACAAATCCTCGTTCCCACCAAATGTAGGTATAAGGTTGTGTTGCCACAGCCCGCCTGTTTGTTTATTTGTTTGTTTTCTCGTCCTGCCCACCACTTACCGCAAAACGTTATGTCATCACTAAGTGCCGCCTGGGTGCTGCATGCTTTACATCTCTGAGAATGGTTTGAATCCGCAATTTATCTTAAAACTGTACAGAAAGTGACGTGAAGGCACATTCCATCACTCACGGAACCTGGATGCCGTACAAAGGCTTAGAAAGCCAAAAACCAGTTACTTCCTTTCGGCTTTGCACGGAAGTATTACATTATTTGATAGAGTTGATATCAATATTCAGTTTGTGTTTTCTAATGCAGAAAGTAGAGGACAAAATTATATAATCCATGGATGATGGTTGTTCCATCTCAATAAAAAAACAAAATCTACAGGCTACACTGGAGCGAAATCTGAGTTTCCAATTTGATTTGAAAGGCTGTGTGGATAATTTAAAAATGTAGATCTAAAGTAGTGTTGGTATAAAAATGAAAAACAATTTCATTTTCCTAATGCTGCGAATCCTTTCTAAATTAACCATATTACGATCTGGATCTCATAGTCCAAATGAAATTATTTTTAACAGCATATTACTGGTTATTATTATTGATGAATTGCACTGCTGGATTTCTCTCACATGGACGAAATTAGTGAAATTGGCATTCAATCGTATTAAATTCTCATTTAATTTAGAAATCGCGCTTTTCACGACAATTTATTGAAATCTCGTTGATGAAAAGCTTGAATACACGTCCATTGGCATGGTTGGTCTGATAACCTAATATTAAAAGATCTCTGTGCTAAAATACAAACAGAATATGTTCTCTTAACCCTTTGACTTCCAGGCCGGGGTGCATACCAGGATCCAGATATACTGGTGTAGGAGTTCTATTTTTCGTCATTTGAAGCTGGAATTGCTAACGCAATTTCCAGCTTCAAATGACGAAAAATACATAAATGTAGTATATATTTGACGACAATTTGTGTCATTTTATGGTTACGTTCATTGACGAATGACGACGGAAATTTCCGTCATGTATGGTAGTGAAAAGGTTAATGCTGAATCATTCCACAAACATTAAAGCTTTAAGGAAACATTGAGTGAAGATCAGGCTGGTACAACGCCTCAAGTTAGCTGAGCAGTGAAAGGTGTTGATTGAGAAACAGATTGTCGAGAGCGAACGGGCGATATAATTAAATAAGAACAAATAATATTTCATTTGCTAATGTTCTCCCTAATAAGCAAATTTGATCGCGCTTAACACCCTATAAGAACCAAGGCATTTCACTATGTCTAGCACGGAGTCATTTGAACTTGTTCTAGCTACAGCGAACCACAAGTTGTAGCGACTAAAAATTAAGATGTTTCTCAATCTCACGGGCTTAGGACATATTTCATTTAGAATTTAATTCCACAAGTGATAATAAAAACACGATTTTGCAGTTATTGGTTAACTGAACCATAACAACCGTGAACATCAATATTTCTATATAATGCTCGTAAACCCACAACAAATAAATAAAATATGTATGCAGACACAGTGTGTTAATTTTACCATGTAGGCCTACACAAAAGTGTGAAAAATATCCTATTTCTGATTGTTTATTTTAATACTTAAATTGTTCATTTATTATTTTTATTTTATTTTTGGAAAAGTTAATTTGTGCAATAATGCTATGTTTAAGATGTGCATGGATATAGTTCACTGCAATTCTAAAGACGGTATCTGCTTACTTGTAAAGTAGGTAGATACTGTCATTTGGCTTTGCATGACAGTATAAAGTCTTGGTTTGTTGGCGGCCTGTTTCCCGCATGCCATAATATAATAATGAGAGTGGCTGAAATTGGCAGCCTAAAAGTTCTAATTTTAATGCAATGACGCAGATTGCAAGAAAAATATGAGATCGAGAGGAAATAACAACGGAATTAATTCACAGCAAACGCGAGAATGTGACAGAAACCATAATCACATAAAGTGATTGAAATCTTAAGAGGGAAGAGCAATTTAAGTATAAAAAAATTAAACCATTTGATAATAAACATCATCCTTGTGGATCAGCTGTCATATATTATTTTGTTTCATTGGTTTAACCTTTAAACCGCCAAATTATTCCATTGGAATTTTCACTCACTTGAAGTTGTGTCTCGCTAACGCGATCCATAACTTCAAGTGAATGAAAATTATTCAAATTTGCCAAACGGAGGTCAACGTTTTTAACATCTAGCTGATTCATGTCACTGTTAAAGGAGTAAAGTGTTGCGATCTCATCAATTTAAAAAATTGTTGTCACTAGAATTACTTTTAGTTTTTTGTCAGCCTGAAGATATGTACTAAACCATTTTATTCTCCGCGTGAAAGTCACAACAATGTTAAGAAACGAGAGAGGAAAGTATGGGGAGAGACTGACTGGGGGCGTTAAGAGAGTGTGTCGAGATACACCGGGATTTATGGAGTGTCTGAAGATAGGGCGACTGGAAAAGAGTGTGTGAATATCACGTGCCTAATAGAGTGTACCCAGATATAATATGATTAATAGAGTGTGCAGCCCGATACAATATGACTAATAGAGTGTGTCCGCGGTGACAAATACCCCGCGAGATAAATCCAGAGGCTGAGATAGATCCAGAGACTGCGGGAGAACCACCGGTTTCCTGTGGGGATTGTGGATTTTCGAGGGGTCTTCGACACGAGACGGGCTTCTCATTGGTCGAGATCTGCGATCTCGACCAATCAGAAGCCCGTCCCGTGTTCGAAACCGCTCAGTTTGACGGTTCTCCACCAATCTTTCACACGTCATCGCTATCGGCCGCTAAGATGTCTCCGCGGCCCATCTAATCCGACCAGACTCTTTTTCCTCGCCACCTTTTATATAAAGCCGGCTAAGTTTCACCAGCTGCCGCGGTTTTGCCGCGGCTATCGCGCCCGCGAGGCGATAATTTGGCGAGGGGGCGGCGGCACCGGAACCCGTTACAACGCGGGTATCAACAAATGCTCGTCCCCCCTCGCTGCAGCTTGACGCACGGGGGTATTGTCTTACGCGGTTTGACGCATGATGTCGTCTGCTGGTCGTACGGCTATCTACGGCGGAGCGCGCCTGCCTGGCTACGATCAACCCGCGATCACTGCAAGACGTTGGTTCAACGAAGGAACCTCTGTCTATGTTTCTTGTCAACATTGGGACGATGCCGCAGACTGATAGACCAGCTCAACCAGTTGCCAAACAGGGTACTCCGTGCTCAACATGAGACATTGAGGCGGTGCTGGGCTAATGTTTGGCCGCCGTCAATGACGTCGGCCCAACATTAGCCCAACACCGTCTCATGTTTGCTGAGATCTCACAGGGATCCTTTACAGGTGAGCAGGATATGTCGGTCAAACTTTACCGACGAGGTCCGAGTCGAACAGTCGAACATGAAATGCAATTCATACCACTAGCACTTTATGGGAACTGCCAGAAAAAGACACGCTAATCCAAATAACTTGACCAAATAAAATGGTAAAATATTAGAACTATAGAAAGCAACTATATTATATCGACAGAGTAGTAACAGGGACAAAATGGTTTCATATCCAACAACAGTTTCTTATAGTGAAACTGTTTTTGAACTCCTAAGACAACTAGGCCATATCCATAGATATTCATGCTTGTAGCATAGATTTGTTTCTATGTGGCTTTTATACGATGAGAAATTATACAATTTTAGGCCCCCTATAGCAATACATGATTGATATAGTATAACATATATAAATAGATTTTATAGCTGATCCACACCAGTCATATTTTATACACGTATATAATTGTACTTTATATATCGAATAAAAAATATAAAATATACCTTTAAGTGATTGGTCAAAGTGTGATTTGATTGTGTCTTCAAATTCTGTGTCTGTGTATGATCTGAGAGGGGACCTGGCGTATGTGTGCTGTTGTATGAGACACTCCATACTCTCTCTATAACAACCGCTGGAAACACACACAATATACATCGTGTACAACAGCATGATATAGGCTATCATCACACAAGTAAATATATATACTCACTCTGTGTCAAAGTAAATGAACGGCATAAACGAGAATTTGAATAATTGACCCGTTTTTCTTTTTGGATAAAACGTGCTTCTAGAATAATAGGGAAAATATTTTTAAACATCGTGTACAAGCACCACAATTACTTTGAATAACTAAAAACCGATATGCAATAGCCCAGCAAACATGGCACATTAAACTAATGTTGGGCCAGCGTCTGCGACGCTGTCCCAATTGGTTCCATTGGTTCAATGTACCATGTTTGCTGTGAGATGCAAACGAAGCCAAATCTACACCTCTCCCCTTAATTATTAAAGGGACAGATTGAGCGTTGAGTTCGGTTGACTTGGTGGATTTTCTGATCATTAACCATAGATTGGCGACGTGCCTTGCTGAGGTGGTCACGTGTCCATGATGTGGTGGCCACGTCATGGACACGTGCCCTCCTCACCCCCTCCCCCCTCAGGGGATCAGGGATAACGGTGCCTAATCGGCGTGACAAGTCCGCTTACCTTTCCAAATCCGTCAAGCGCGAAGAGTCCCTGAAACCCTTGGCGAACGGGTTGCTGTCAATCTTCAGCTTGGTGATCTGCAACAAAGAGGGCGGCACGTGATCAAACAGTGCGTGATACGTCATCAAACAGTGCGTGCTACGTCATCAGACCATGTGCTCCCCGCGCACGTCACGGATCAGCGGAGGCGTGGTGCGGCAGATGAGCACCAGGGGCAGCACCTGTCGGGCGTTTCTAGGAGACATCCGCGCGGCCAGATTAGGTGGCGACTTTTATCATGAATCCTCACATAAAACTATCTACGGTCTGATGACCATAAGAGTTGAAATGATGCCGATCAAATCATTAGGAAAACGTTGATTAAGTTAATTCTTCGTGAGGTGTATCCAAATATAAGAAGCTGTTATGCATATATAAAACTATGTAAATAAGGAATAATGAAGTGTGTTGTTCTCTAACAATAAATATTAAAATTGTATCTTCGAAGCTCCTCAATAACATTATGATTTATGGAAATAGACACATCCGGATATATGATATTGACTCTCAGGCCTATTCATTTCCGACAAAGAAAGTAAAAATATGTTGCTGGCGCTTACCCAGTAAACACGAGACGTTGAACCAATGTTGGTTGAATGTTGGCCCATCGTCTTCGACGCTGGTCCAGCATTCAACCAACATTGATTCAACGTCTCGTGTTTGATGGGTAGTTTCTAGCTTGAAAGTGTATGAGTTGTTCTTTTGAATGTAATTCACTCAGATGACCTAATCGATGTAAAGTTATAGAAGCCATTTTGTGTGAACTGCTAGTTAGTTATATATGCCTACTAATTAGTGATGGTGGGACGAATGAGCCATGGCGTGAACACACGCCTATTTATGCCATAACACCAGATTATATAGACAAACTATCAAAGATTGTACAGGGCGAGGAGGATTCCCCCATAATCCTGTGACGTCATATCGTTATTATCGATGCGCACCTTTGTGCACACAGCGTGCACGCGACACGCATATCACAGTCACTCACGCACTATAATTATCAATGACAACTGAAATTAGAGTTCATCATCATCCGCTGATCATAATTGAATTGGGTTTTCGCTCCCTCGATGCAAAATAGGTAAATTAATGTGATTTCACTGAATGAGTGAAAATTACAATGTTCTTTCTGAAGAGAATTTCAGTAGGCCTATGTAACAGTAGTTTATGTTTATGGCTGCTCATAAAGGTTAGATTATATAGTGAATTGTAGAAAAATCATTGTAAAAAAAATTGGTCAAATATAAGAGAAATACATTTAGATGTATGCCATTTAGAAAAAAATAAAACTCTTAAAAATTCATACTGATCGATCACCGTCAGATGTCGAATTAATTCAAATTTAGATTTATTAGAATATAACACAGTACTAACACACTTCAATTTGAATCTCAAAATATTATCACAATCAACCATCCGGACGCAGGGTCACTGCCTATAGTAGGTACTATATTGGAGATGACGCTAAAAAAGAGGTGTCGCGTTACGCTCGCTGCCTGTGTGTTTTGGTTTTATTACGGCACAGAGGGCTGACACTCACCAGCTGATTCTGGTAGGCGGTCACCGCGATGAACGTGGATTCCGGGAACACGTAGGTCCTGAACTCCTCCGCATCCAGACTCTGTATGGACGTGTTGTCCTTTTTCTTCACTATGTGAATCCGGGGCTGGTATTTATGCATCGAGTTGAGGATTATCTAAAAAGGAAAAGAAAGTAGCGGTTATATTATGTAGCAGGAAAAATGTATATTTTGTGTGTACATAATGTGAATGCTATGTAGGCCTAATTATTTAAACACAAGAATATCATTAAAAAAAATATTCTAAGACTAATTATAACCTTGACAAAAAGTACCCCATCTGTTATCATGTATTTACTATAATTAATACATCAAGCTAAAACAAACGCAGGCCTATACATAATTGATTCTAATGAATACTGATTTTTTATATGTCGAACAATTAATTGCTAAATAATGTATTATTATCCTAATATATATGCCTTTGGAAAGAGAGAGAAGCGAGACAAGTTTTTCATTAAAAAATATTATTATAAGCACTATTTTTATTTTCTACTTTATTAACGCCTTCAGACCCAGGTTGAATAATTCAAATATTTAAGCACTTCAAATTGTGTCTATAGGTATTTTTGACGTCTAAGGTCGACCCCCGCGCTGGAAGAATTAAAATATTTAGAATGGCCGTAGACCCTTAACATAAGTATTCAAATGGATCTAAGACACCTATGATGTTTTCAAATCGACAGAACCCTTTGGCTCCCAAATTTTATATTTTTGTCTCAGCGCTTAAAGAGTTAGGTTATGAACTGTATATATACTATACTATTATAGTGACCTCAGGGTTTCTTACGTGGCTGTTTTTGTCCAGCATGTTGTTGGTGAGCTTGAGCTTCTCGAAGGAGACGGTTTGCTTGCTGAGCTGGTCCCCCGTGAACGGTGAGTCAGGATGCATGTAGAGGCGCGTGGGGAGCGGAGGGTCGGCCTTGCCAGCCACCAGCCATGACGAGCGGTGGTACGCGTAGCGGTACCGCTTGTTGTCCACGGGTACAATGTCCATAAGTACCGCGTACTTGGTGTCCGCGTCAAGCCCCGTAAAACTGACCCGCAGTGTGGGGAACATCCGTCTGGAATGAGAAAAAGGAAATAATCATAGTGATTGATTAAACAATAGCTTTAAAAAATATATTATAAATCTTTATAACATAGAGTAATAAAATATAATGCTATATCTAAAACAATGTATTGAGGGAACGTTCTCGAATAGAAAGAAAGTACATGTATGAAAAAGGCAAACTAAGTACATCACAATGATACATGCAGTGGGATATATTGTTTGATATATTGTAGATAAAAATAGCACCATATTATATGTGTTCCTTTTGCTGCATGTGTCCCAATTTAGATTGTAACAATGTACCTATAAAATTGTGTTTGATAAAGCTGAGCTGATATTTAATTTGATTTCTTGCTTTGAATTGACATATAGTATATAATATACATTGAAATCTTTATGCTCTGTATTTATTTGCCCATGTAGTTGTAGTCTTAAAATCATATACACTTGATTCTTAAATTGAAGCTACATATATGTTACACACAGTTTTAGCATTTTACGGCGGAATTTAATCCCCATATGAAGAAGGGTGCGATATTTTGCTAACACCAGAGTCTAATATCAATGTGTGCAGACTGCAGACAGTAAGTAGTTCAAATCTAACACGCCTTCTGTATGGTAAATGTCAACCTTAAATGTGGGCAAAATAAATTTTTTTTATATGGAATTCATGAAGTTTTATATTATATATATATATAAACCAACAGCAAGCAGGTCTCATCCTTTCCATCTTAAATTCCAGTAGGTGCCTCCGCCTTTGCACCTATCAGAATCGCAACATCTCAATTTATACCACTGGCACATCCCCGTGGGAGATTGGTTCAGCTGTGATGCAATGCCGGGCCAGCGTCAGCGACGCTGGCCCGGCATTTCAACACACCTGAGCCGGGATCTGACGTGGGGATCTCAGTCCCACCTGGGGCATGTCGCTTGCCTCGCGCGGCAATGTCTGATGACCGTTGTGGGTTGAACGCGCGCCGCCCTGTCTCATTTGCCTGTTTGCCTGTTCTCACTTCGCCTCCGCACCCTCAAGCCAAATTAACCGCACGGCAGCTGTAGCCCGCATCAAATTTTCCACAATTTGATTGAGCTGTTCCACGGCGGAGTTTTGTGTAATCTGTGATGACTTGTGCGCCGCGCTAATTCTCTGATAATTTTGATTTCGTTTCGTTCATTTAAGTCGTGATTGAATATTCCAATTGCGAATTAGGAACCAGCCACATTTCTCTGTTTCAATGTCATTACCTAATTTACTCTTTTAGCACAGACGACATGCACACTAGCCTGCAAAGGCAAACAGCAGTAACTGCTTACTTTTCAAGTAATCAGTTACTCCCGTTTGCCTTTGTAACACACTTTATCTGATTGGCTTTTCTAGGATGAAACTTAAACGGGCACTATTTAAAATAATGAACTCTTATTATTTTCTTTGCCCATGTCTAGGCCAGATTGCTTATTACGTGCAGTGATGGCTGTAAGTATACATAACTTTTTATGAATATTTTGGATCATAGGGCTTAGGCCCTCTATATAGACCAAACATTTGCAAATCTTGATGTTTTAACACTCATTTCATTCCCACTATTATAACTGTGATTTAACCTGCTGATAAAACAGATTAAAAACGATAATATCATTGCTTAGTGGTTAAAGGGTTAAGTACCACTGGGGCTTTGTCAATAAATGTAATGGAGGCGCTGATTATTAATTGTCATTTCGCATTATACTTTGTCTAATGTAACACAAGTGAAAAAACAGTGTGACAAATAAATAATTAATAATGTATCTGCCACTGTTATGTTCAATTTAAAAGATCATAATTAATCAGAGAGCCCGAAACTGAGATGTTTACAAATAATAGAAAGGACAGCATTGATTTGCGGAATGATTATTCTAGTTAAAAGTTAATAGTTATTAACATCTGAGGCACCAAAGCATGTCATTTTATTAAGAAAGAGCGCTATTGTTTGAAAAATCCTTTTTCAAAAACTAAAATACTTCCTGAATGGTGTAGATTATCGTCGTAGGGCAGGTTTGTAATTTACAAATCGCGATGTCAGAGCTTTGATGACCCCTAAAATGGCGGATACCATTTGGAAGCTCGTGGTAAACTCATCAAGAATTAGCACTGAGAGAAGAGCGGTGGCTCGGGTCACTGTAACAGGAATAATAGCCCATTTGCGGTGGGCTTTGCGGCAGCTTAGGCCCAGCCAGCCGCCTTAACGAATTCAATCATGGTAATCCGCGGTGGGTGGAGATGACTGGTCAACACTGGTTCAATGCTGGGCCAGCGTCCGTGACGCTGGCCCAGTATTAAACCAGTGTTGAGCCGCGTTGTTTTGTGAGCAGTGGATAATCCACTGTAGGT
Organism: Flabesymbios commensalis; assembly: GCA_964017125.1. Lineage (NCBI taxonomy): Eukaryota > Metazoa > Annelida > Polychaeta > Terebellida > Flabelligeridae > Flabesymbios > Flabesymbios commensalis. The sequence goes on from OZ024909.1 coordinate 37,131,540, forward strand.
GGAGATTTTGCCTTGTGACGAGGTTTACACGTGTACACGATGTTTGTACGCCCATCATACGCCCGACCTGCCTCTTTGTACACGCCTCTTTCCCAGACATGCATGGTCGGCCGAGAAAGCAATGAAAACCGGGCAAAGAACGCCAGAAATATGCTCCGATACGTAATGTCATCAGGTTTAAATACAAGTAAACATATAACTTTAAAAAAGCAGGGGAAGTCTATGGTTTTAGCATAGTATTCATCATAGCTGCCACATATTTCATAGGATTTTCCTCCCCCACCTATATACTTAATTGTCATGTCTTTCCATGTTCTACGAGCACATCCCGATGTTTATACGATCTGTTTCCGGTTGCTCTTCTTGTGATATTTGTTGTATTTCCTGCAGGCTGTAACATATTTCCTGCTGCCCTGTTTGCAGGCTGTAACATTGTCCTGTTGCCCTGCACCCGTATTCGCGTACAAGGTACGATATATCGTAGGCTTCTGAGTGGTCGAGATGGTGATCTCAACCAATCCGATTTAAGCCTACACTGTTAAACCTATACCGCCATGGTAGATAATTTTTTGAGGTTAATTAGACATGTTTAAAAAAAACTATGCATGCATAGGCCCCTGTAGCTATTGCTGCGGAATACATCTTCGTGGGCCTAATTGCAGTTGCTTATATGCAGCCTATTGGGACTTTTTGTCGACCCATTCCTGCAGGCTATAGCCTGCTTCGTGTCCCTGTCTGTATAATCGCAGGCTGTAGCCTGCTTCTTCTCCCCCTTGTCTGTATAATCGCAGGCTATAGCCTCCTGTCACGACATAAGCCTGTCCTGCCTACATCCTCGCCCACCAGAGCTCCAGAGACCACGATACGTCCCAGCCACGACCCAACGCCGATTCAGTGCTGGGCCAACGACGAAGTCGTTGACCCAGCACTGAACCGGCGCTGGGCCAGCACCCACTATTATACTGTGGAGATCCGGTGTGCCGCATCTAAATCTTATCTGTTCCCGTTATCGGCTGGCAATTATGAAGTTGGCCCTGCCGGTCGGCCGCCGGGGCGCCGGAGCACGGCGGTGTTGGGCCGCCAGCCCATTTCTCGGGGAATTACAACTGCATTAAAAAGGCCCGCCCCGGTTTTTTGTCCCCGTCAGTTTTGACGAGTGACCAGCTAATTTGCAAACAAGCCGCCGAGATACTGGGCCGAGATTCGCACTTCGCCGCGCCTCGCAATATAAATTAATGGCCGATAAGCCCCTCGTCAATTGCCACTGCATTAGCAGTTTTTGCGTCATTGCGCCCGGAAATAATGAAGTCGCCTCCTTATCAGATGAACGCTAGCTCTCAATTATACGCCTCGCAACCTCATTTCATTAGTCATTTTTCTTGCAGGGGGAGATCGCGGGACCCGCTCTGCGGTGCCAGGCGACTCACATCCCAGCAAACACAAAACATTTGTATAACATTTGTACGATGCTGGACCAGCGTCGAAGACGTTGGGCTGACGTTGTACAAATGTTATACCAATGTTTTGTGTTTGTTGGGATGAACAGCCTCCCAATATTCTATCTCCACCGCACCTCATTTCAGATGAACTGCCAGGAAATTCTAGAATCTTTATACCTGCAATATACTGTAATTATTTTAAAATAATAGTAAAAATGTCATTTTGTGTAAATAGTTTAGTCTTCCATGTATTAAAATTAATATTACCATTATAACAATTTAATTTATTTTTTTAGTTCTCGCTGAAAAAAGCGTCTGCACATTTTAAAACAGGCTGACAAAGTGCCAATGTTTTGCTAATTTACCAGAGGAATTAATTAATTTTAACAGCAGTGCAAACGTTTTACAAGTTATTAATTTAACTCATTTTAAACAATTGATTGTAATTCTTTATCAGCGATGTTAATTATATTTTTTCATGGGTCATGCATGTTTTAGAATTTATTTTTAAAATGCACCGTTGTAATATAATAAATTGTAAATGAAGGGTAATTAAGAGAGGATATACTCTTTTCATTATTTTAAAATAAATGTTTTTATGTAATATACTTTAGAAGATTTTCAGAAAAATTAATTTTAATTCGCAGCGAATGAAAGGTTTGCTGTAATTCCTGTGGAAGCAGATGAAAGGTTAAGCTATAGAGAGGATATACTCTTTTCATTATTTTAAAATAAATGTTTTTATGTAATCTACTTTAGAAGATTTTCAGAAAAATTAATTTTAATTCGCAGCGAATGAAAGGTTTGCTGTAATTCCTGTGGAAGCAGATGAAAGGTTAAGCTATAGACGACGGCTGAGATTACACACAGCGCCAAAGTGATCAAATAAAAAGATTGTGCTAAGTTGTATAAAAACCAAGCCAGGAATGCCATGTTTCAGAAGCAAAACAGGGTATTTTATATAGGTATTTCCTCTGAATTCTCAAGGTAGATTTATTAGAGCTGCTTACTGAACTGCGCAAAAACACTTGAAAATATAAGCGAGAAAAAAAAGCACAAAGAGATGCCTTATCGGAATACAAGAGTGCTAATTTTGTTCCCAGGAAATCAGAGTGTCGTACATTTCGGCGAGTCTTCACGTCAGACCGAATATACCGCAACAACAACCAACTGGGGTTCTCTGCAATACGAGATACAAGACGTTGGGGCAACGTTGATTTAATGCTGGTCCAGCGTTTGCGACGTTGGCCCAGCATTGAATCAACGCTGCCCCAATGACTCGTTCTTATTTCGATATATGCCGTAAATGCGGTAATTTAGAAATTCCGTTAAATTGAGAAAAAGTGCTCCTCATATTTTTTTTTAATTCGTGGTTAAAGGTGATAGACACTCGCGCGAGTGTGCATTGTCAACAATAGCTGACACGTGATCAAGGGCGAAGCTGTGCATGTGTATACACATATTCAATTATTGTGTATTTCTATTCGTGACGAGAACATGACATGAACATATTATCGGTCCGTTTGCATGAGCTCGGGGTAGTGAGTTTCTATCCCCTTAATGTTTTACTTTCGCGAAGTAAACAAGCAAACATATTAAATTACAAAACTATGAATCCATAGAATTTACTGCGAACAAGTATCCAGTAAATAGTATAGGTGCAGCCCTTGTCATTCTAAGACCAGCCAAATACTTTTATATCCATGCACAAACCGACGATAAAATAATAGACAATGTACGAGAATCTTTCTTCAGACAACAATCTTTTTCCATCATGGGTGGCGAGGTCGGTTACACAAATTTGGCGTTTTAACTGTAACTCTAAGCGGTTTCCGCCCTGCTCTAAATTCACTAGCAATACATCTTGTTTACATTTAGTAATGGGATTGCAGTCACTGATTCTAGGGGGACTAGCTGCACTGACCGTTTAAGTCCCCGAAACAAATGAAATATTTGTTTGGCTACGCATTACATAATAAAATTGATTTAGTATTCATAAAATTACCGATGCAACTAAATTAAAACAATTATGTTATTTGAAAATAATTATAACCACAAGGACTGTTTATATATGTTGCCAATTTGTACATTACAGTGTTGTGTGTATGTGGGGGGAGGGGGGTATAACTGGTATGGAAAGAGTGAAAATATTAAAAAGCATGGTGCATAAAATTATAAACATTACAATGTTGGAAAATGTAAAAAAATCGCAAATATCACACATTTTTTTATTTTTCAAATGTTTCCTGTGGGATTCAAAACATCTCGGTTAAACTCACACGCTTCTTATCTGCATTTCCCAACAAATTCGCGAAGGTAGACAAACGTCGCCTGGATGCCGGTACAACGCCGCAGACGTTGGCTCGGCATCCAGCTGACGTTGAGTCGGCATCTAATCTGTTCTACCTGTTATCTGGATAATCTGTTCTCACACGTGAAACAAAAACACCTTGCAGGTTAACTAGTCTCCCTCCGAGTCAGCAAGGCAATTAAACTGCTTTTTCTCGCGTGTTTTTTTATCAGTGTACACAGTGATTGATCAGGAGGGTGCTGAATTCTGGCAGATATGTTGGAAGAAACATTCGTACAGCTGTAGATTTAGCGATTGCCGGTCTCACTTGGTATGTGATGATTGTTTGATATTTTTTTTCCAGCATCACTTTCGTTTGTTTTTCAAAAGAATAGATTGTTTGTAAAGCGTTTTAAAGTAGTTTATCCTAAAGGCTTGTAGAGAACACATTCAAAGACGTGCTATATGTCTATACTAGTTTATGTGAAACAGATACGTTGTTCTGACAGTAACTGTTTTCAATGTTCTGCTTATTGGTCACGTAATACCTTATTAATTTTTACGATGTATTTTACCTATACATTAAAATGTCTTCAAGGATGACTACACGTATTGGCAGAAACGCATAATACGCAATAAACTGTATTGTATATGCTGTTTCATAAGTTTAATTTTAATGTTTGTTAAGTTGAATTAGTGTAATTAGTTTGGATTATGCAAATTTGAGTCACACAATTTGCCATTCTTGCCAAATTAATAAAGACGCATTTCACATAACTATATGCCTCCTATTGACGCCCGAATAAAAAATAATCAAGAACAATAGTTTTCAATAGGTAAAGTGATCAATACAAAATGCAAAAGGCCAAACATTATAAAACAACATTTGGTGAATGTCTCGAGGCATTGAACCAATGTTGGTTCAATGTTGGCCCGCCCTGAATGTAGATGCATGTG